>JAAGEH010002528.1:46263736-46541921 GCA_011751065.1 Lasiurus cinereus | reverse complement strand
TCTCTCTCTCTCTCTCTCTCTCTCTCTCTCTCTCTCTCTCTCTCTCTCTCTCTCTCCAAGATAGATAAATACTAGGTTGAATACAATTAAATGGTCTTTCCTGCAGAACTTCCTGAAGTCTTTAATATACTGTCAGCTTTATCATGATTACAGTGTGGGGATTATTACCTTGTTTTAGTCTATTTGACCTAATAACACATTTTGTTGTTGTTCACAGAATACTTCTATGTAGAGTTTATTAAATGATCTGAAATTGGTATCTGTCTGAGTTTTTTCAGGCTACTCTAACAAAAATGCTGTAAACTAGTTGGCTTAAACAACAGAAACTTATTTCTCACAATTCTGGAAGCTGGGAAGTCCAAGATCGAGCCACCGGCAGATTCAGTGTGTGGTGAAAGCTCAATTTCTTGATTTATAGATGGTCAGCTTGCTGGGTCCTCACATGAAGCAAGGGGCAAAGAAGTTCTCTGGGGTCTCTTTTAACAGGGTACTAATCCCATTCACTAAGAATTCACCCTCATGACCATATCACCTCCCAAAGGCCCTACTTTCAAATATTGCATTGGAGATTACCTGTCAACATATGAATTTTAGGGGGACATTTTCAGTAGATAGCAGTGTAGTATAAACATGAAATATTTCAGTTATCTCCTTCAACCACATCCTTTGTGCCATAGTGATATGGGCAGCTTTCTGGTCATACTAGTCCAAGTAAAACTTCAATCTCATATCCAGTGGAGTTCCATTCACTATTCTCTTCCCCCAGCAAAGGCAAAGCAGGGAGGGGGCTTAGTCTGACCCTTCACCTCTTTTCTCCAACTTCTGGGTTCTGTTTTATCTGTGGGATAGGAAAGGAAAAGGTCACAGAGAGCAAGTTTGGTAGAAATGGAAATGCCATTTAATACACTCTCATGTGCCACTGTTAGGTGGATGTGGTTGACTGTGAAGCCCCATGTGTGGCATGACAGCATCCAAATGCTAATTCTCTCATAGGGGTTGCATTCTCTGAGATGTGGGTCTTCACTAGATAATGCACTGAAGAGCACCTGGATTGATATCTCCCAGTGTCCTCAGTTCCTACCTGCATGGTGGATCTTACACGCTCTTGCTTCTAGGGACCCCTCACCCAATAGCTTCCCTCTTAGGTGGGGTACTGATACTGTAGCTCAAATCCAATGATCTGTGGATGTGCAGATTGTTCCACTGTCATTCCTTTCCGCTCTGCCACTTCTCTCTCATTCTCTTGAACTTAGCATGGACAGCCACAGATGGTAGACCAGCAAGCAAGTCCAATGCATAAGAAAGTAGACATTTGACTCAGAAATTAGATGTGTATCTCTCCATATTAAAGGTACTGGCAATTTCTAAGGGAGTCTCCACTAGCACCTTCTTTACTTGTTTTTTGGGGTGAAGAAGCAATGTTTCACAGGATGAGAAGGAAAGCTATAGTGCTGTGGGAAGAGCTCTGGAACTTAATGCCCTTCAACCTATGCCTTCCCCTCTTCCTCTTTCTCCCTCCTTATTCTTCAATCACAGAGAATGGATTGGGCTTGGGGGTGATGGCAGTTATCAGAGGCAGTTCCATTGCCACTTACTAAGCCCTGGAGATAGTATGAATCTGGTCTTTTTAGAGTGTGGATCGTTCTTGGATTGGAGTCTTATTCAGCAGAAAATTCTGCCCAATATTTTGTTACAATTGCTAAGTTCTTGCAGGACACTGGGTATCTGTGAGACACAGTTCAGGAAATGTTGGATTCTAAGTCAATGAGAAAAGGGACTGTGCTTGTCCTGTTCATTTTTGTATCCTCCAGTACAGAAACTCAATAAATGCTTTTTGAGTGAACAAATAAATGATCAAACCTAGTCATTCTTTAAATTTTAGTATCAATAAAAATCACCTAAGGAACTTGGTTTTAATATAGATGCCCAGCATTATGGCAGATTCTCATTAAACAGAGTAGAGAGATAAGACATACTTTGAGATATACTGTTGAGTCCATGGGTAGATTAGCCATGTATGGTTCTATACCTTCTGGTTAATGATTGATTAAACACACATTTGTAATGCTGTAATCCCAATGCTTCCAAAAGTGCATCCCCACCGCATATGAAGAAAATCTGTTTAAATTATGTACCAGGGTATGCATAACTCAAAGAATCTGACTTAATTGGGAAAGATTTGAATAGAGAAGGATAATACTAGTATTTTTAACAGAAATGCACCCAAATAGCTACAACTTGTCTTATTTTATTTAAATATTTTCATTTAAATATATATACAGCAAAATGAATTTGTATTTATTTTTATTCTCAAATTGCATAACTGAACATTTTTTTCAAAACAGAATAAATATTCTAAAATTTATTTCTTATTTGAAATAAAGTTTCTATCATAACGACATAATACATAGTTTTACGGGTTAATTTCACCAGATTAAGTTATTGTTTTTTATTTTTATTATTTATTTATTTTTTTAAATATATTTTATTGATTTTCCACAGAGACGAAGGGAGAGGAAGAGAGAGCTAGAAACATCGATGAGAGAGAGACATCGATCAGCTGCCTCCTGCACGCCCCCCCACTGGGGAGGTGCCCACAACCAAAGCACATGCCCTTAACCGGAATTGAACCTGCGACCTTTCAGTCCACAGGCCAATGCTCCATCCACTGAGCCAAACTGGTTTCGGCAAGTTATTGTTTTTTCAGTAATGCTATTTTCAGATGTTTTCTAGAAAGATAGAAGAAATTATATGACATTTTACTAGTAGGTAAAATCTGAGGTAACAATCAGGCAATATATAAGTGAAGGAGCACAGACTTTCAAGGGTTTAAATTTATGAACTTTTCACAGCAAGAGTTAGGAAGAACCTGCAGGATTCAAGCTTATGAATTATGGAATAACCACAATAGCTCCTTTTGTCTCAAAGTTACTACTTAGAATTATAGTACAGTGGTACCTCGAGATACGAGTGCCCTAACATACAAGATTTTTGAGATACAAGCCATCGAGTGAGTGGTTTTTGCTTTGAAATACTAGCAATATTTGAGATAGGAGTAATCGCGCGGATCTGCCGGCTGCACACGACCCACCAGTTTACCATGACTCGAGCGTCTCATAGTTTCCCACACCTCAAGGTTACGGAACGAATTAAACTCGTATCTCAAGGTACCACTGTATTGATTACAAGAAAGAATTTCAGGGGGATTGATATAAAAACTTTCTTAGACACTAGTAAGAGATACAAAGATCCATAGCATGATGTAAACTGTGGGATTAAAAAAAATGTCTTCCTTTCAAGGGTACTAAATTGACAAAACTCAAATTTTGTATTGTGAAAATGAAATGTCATTTGTAGTTGATTATCCTGTTGTGCCTTCTCGCCTCCCAATCTTCCTTTTATCCTTCCTTCCCTTTTCCCCTACAACTTCAGATTGTTAATTTTTATTTGGACAGCCTTCAAACACTTATAAAGAAGAGACTCCACTCTGAACTATCAAAATGAACCACGACTTCATCCTTACGTGCCTAAATTCTATAAGAGAGTTTTTATTTTTATTTTTGTGGAGAGTCTATATTAATATCCTTGGTCCTGTGGGGACATATGTGGGAGTAGAAGGGAGAGACGAAATTTGGGGTAAGAGATAGGACCAGGGATTTTCCATCATCTATGACATTTATTCAGGATAGGCATGTTCATTTGTTTAAATAATTCCTGAAATTTTAATTTCTTTTAACATAGCGTTCTGCATAGTTCTAGAGTGGCCATAGAAAGATCTAGACTCCGAGGATAGCCTTCAGACATCAACAGTAATTCTGGGTAATCTCTCCAATACATCAAACTAAGAACTGGGGCAAAGGGAGATCTCTGAATCCTCACAGAGAAGGACATGACTTCTAGGGTCACTGAAATCTGATCATAAAACTGCAGTGGCTCATTGGTATTGTCTAAAGCCTGGCATTGCTTATTGGTTGTAGGCAATGGCATTTGACATACCTGTGTGGTATATTTTTACCTAACTGTTTCCCAGATATCTATAATAATAAAAGCATAATATGCTAATTAGACTGGACAGCTGACCTTCTGAACGTCCTTCCAGATGAAGCTGCAGTGGCAGGGCCAAGACAGAGGCAGTTAGGGACAATCAGACAGGCAGTCAGAGGGGTTAAGGGTGAAGAGGCAGATAGCGAGTGGTTAGGAGCTATCATGCAGGCAGGAAGAGGAGTTAGGGGTGATCAGACAGGCAGGCAGGCAAACGAGTGGCTAGGAGCCAGCGGTTCCAAATTGTGAGAAGGATGTCTGACTGCCAGTTTGCAGGATTGGGCCTAAACTTGTAGTCGGACATCCCCTGAAGGGTCCTGGATTGCAAGAGGGTGCAGGCTGGAATGAGGGACCCTTCCTGCCCCCCATGCATGAATTTCATGCACTGGGCCTCTAGTGTTATGATGAAAAGTAATTTGTTTTTATTGACTAAGGTATTACATATGTGACCTTATCACCCCATTGCCCACACCCCTCCCCCACTCATGCCCTCACCCCCTGGTGTCTGTGTCCATTTGTTTAGCTTATATGCATGCATACAAGTCCTTTGGTTGATCTCTCCCCCTTACTCCAACCCTTCCCTACCTTCCCTCTGAGGTTTGACCATCTAATCGATGCTTCTCTGACTCTGGATCTGTTTTTTATCAGTTTACGTTGTTCATAAAAAAAAAAAAGTTTTCTACTTCTTAAAAAATAATGCAACATGTTTAAGTGCTGTCAATCTCAAAAGAAGCCATCTCTCTGTGTGGGCATAATTTCTAGCACTGAAACTAGACATGTTCCGCACTTCATTACCTCACACTGTGTTCAGATCCCTGCCAGAATCCCAGCTGGAGCTGCAGGAAGGTGTTAGCTTACTGAGCAAGGGAAAAACCAACCTCCTGTGGGATATAAAGCCATACACAGTGCACATACCGAGGGGATTCTTATGCAATGCTGAGTGATTTATGGATGTGGAAGGGAAATTTTAAAATGTACTCTATCTTTAGGGCTCCCTGTAACTGTTAGGAATGAAAAAAGTTTAGAAGTCCAATGAGATGTTTGAAAATGTTCTCTTTGCTTTTTTGTTTGTTTTGATCCTTTAGTAGAGGTACTCATAGGACAGAAAACATATAAACACATATTATAATACAAGGCATAATAATGTCTAAAAGTTACAATTGTGAATCATCTCTAGGCATACATTTATGTATCACTAATGATGCTGATAGTTCTCTTTCAATGATACCAAGATACTTCTGCTGAATTAACACAAAGACATCTTATATTTTACTTCCCCTTTTTTCTAGTATACTACTCAAACCCATGTCTTTACAAGTTTTTATTAATTCACAATTATAAGACAGTTTGATACACTGTAGATTGATACACTGTAGATTTTATTCACAGCCTGAATCATTCCTCCTCACGGCTTCAGATGAATCTGTGTGGATAAGAAATAGAAAGGAGCAAAAATAGGCTAGATACTAAACTAAAGTTAGTAAATTAAAATAAAAAAGTTTGAATGTCTATGTGTGTCTTTTTTTAACCAATATATATCTCTGAAGTTGATAGCCAAATATAAGTTATTTTTTGGTTACTCACAACCTGAATTTAAAAAAGGGACATTAAATTATATGAATTAAATAATTGAATGAATTATTTAAAAATCAATCCTTCTTCTATCTCTTTAAGTGGACATAGTCTCATAAAATAAATTTTACCAAATTTAAACTGGGTCATAATGTACACCTTTGATTTTTGACCCCAAGAATAGTCTTCCTATTTACTTGCTCATTATAGCATAGTTTACAAGACAGATATGTATACCCCAGGAAAAAATACAGAGCAGTTAAAGTAATATTGATAAACTTCTATAATTTATACTTTGATTTGTAGATGTATCTGAGTATTGGGCTAAATGTTTGTGTTTTCCTTCAAATTCATATGTTGATATCCTAGTTCTCAATGTGATCATATTTGGACAGGAGCCAATTTGGGAGGTGATTTGGTTTAGGTTATACCAAGAGGGTGGGGCCCTCATGATGGGATTAGTGACCTTTTAAGAAGAGAGGAAGAAAGAAATCTCATTCTCTCCTCACTTAAGAAACTGCATTCTCTCAATGCATTGAGGAAGAGCCATGTGAGGACACAGTAAGAAGGTGGTCTTCTGCAAGCAATGAAGAGAGTCCCCATCAGATATTGACTCTGATTTCGGCTTCCCAGCCTCCAGAACTGTGTGAAATAAATGTCCATTATTTAAGCCATTCAATTTATGGCATTTTGTGATGGTAGCCTGAGACAACTAAGACCATCTGTTAGAAATGTATTATTCAGTTATAACTAAAAGAAAATTCTATGGGAGTGGTGCAGTGTAAATGCCTGACATTAAGCTTTCAAATGCAGTGTAATCATTTGGCACCAAGTTTTTATTGCCAAGGAAACCATCTCAAAGACATCTATGAAAGATATTGCTAGCTGTATGACATAGCTACTAGCAAAACAACCAGATAAGGAACTTGGCCATCCATACCCATAAAGTTTCCCGTTCATAAAACCCTAGCTCATTTAGATAATTGCTTGAGTGATCCTGTCTTCAATCTCCCTTGTCCTTATTTCCCCTCTTATGCTTCAAATTAGCCAATAACTAGTGACTTTGGTAAATCCCAGAAACCTCACCCTCAACCCTAATGAAACAGAGCCCCATGTCCTCACTCCTAACTACCCTCTTGCCCCGCCCCCATTTGGCAACTTCACCTCCAGATCTCATTGTGTGGCCCTTGGGCATGATATGTAGCCTCCAGGGCTTGTGAGTAATATATCTTGTTCCTCAAAGTTTTCTGATTTTTTTTTCCCCTGACGTTCATCCTGTGATTTTAATAAGAACTACAATAGCTGGCCTGGCCACCCTGGTTTTGGGGTCTCCCTAAGAGTAATACTGGCTTGGGCAAGTGAGTCAGGCATGCCTACCTGAGAGCCCTCACCTAATAGGCTGGGTCTGACATAACAAGTAGCTTAACATTAGAGTTTATTTGTCTCACAAAAAGTGCAGGGCAGGGCAGGCAGTCTAAAGCAGGTGTGGTGGCTCAGCAGGCCATCAGGGAACTCCACCATCTCTCACATTTCAGATTCATTTTCATGCTTGTTGCCTCATAATCACAAGATGGCTGTAGCACCTCCATGCCTTCTCTCTATGTTCCAAGTTTGAACAAAAGACTGAAAGACGGTTGAAGTCTGTCCTGTTCTTCCTGAAGAGGCCTTGCCATTTTATTTGTGAAAAGTGAACCTTACCAGGGATTTCTCTCTCTCATTGGCTAGAACTGTGTCACATGACCCACTTGGATCTGCAAAGAAAGCATGTCTGTCTATAGATTCAGTGATCTTTCAAGTAGGGAAAATTTTATGCTAGAGGCCTGATGTATGAAATTTGTGCAAGAGTAGACCTTCCTTCCCCTGGCTGCTGGCACTGGCTTCCCTCTGGCACCAGGAACTTGGGCTTCTCTCATAGCCCTGGCTTTGTCCGGAAAGATGCTGGGTCTAATAAGCATATTGTGCTTTTATTATTATAGATTCTTTATACCCAAGGAAATCTGCATCCATCCATGCCCTTCTTCACATAAATACACTTAATATTAAATGCATTTGCCTCTTCTCCAAAAGAAACTCCCCCAAGATCCCTCCTCTAGTGCATTTCTCCGGGATGTCAAGGTGACATGTAGATCTCCCTGTTAGAGCTGCATGTGACTCTGTGGTCCCGGGAGGTTCATCACCCCACAAGGACTACACTGACCACCAAACTCTGGATGTGCCTCAGGAATGAATATGTGAGACATCATCAGGTGGCACCTCCCCATCTGTGTCCTTGATGTCATCTATAACTTTTGCACTATTTGCTGCTTTGATAATAAAACTGAAATGAAAGTAACCTTGAACAGGGTCCAAGTCAACATTCCTGCAAACATAGACCAGACTTTGTGGTCTGGCCTAACTCACTGGGCTGGTTTTACTCTGTTTGCCGCTTTGATAATAAAACCGAAGTGAAAGCAACCTTGAACAGAGTCCAAGTTCGAATTCTTGCAAATATAGACCAGACTTTGTGGTCTGGCCTAAGTCATGGGGCTGGTTTTACTGTGTCTGAATCGTCAAAACAACTGGTGGATTCAGTGAAGAAAATAATCAGTTAAACCTGTTCGGGGGAACCAGGGGTTAATCCAGTCAGCATGGTCAATGTTGTCACCTTACCTAGGCACTATTTCAGAGTTTTTGTGTTTCTGATACATAAACTCTAAAAGGAGCCACAACAAACAAACAGTATTTTGAATATACTTACAACTTTCACCAGCACTTTCTTCCAACAGGAGACTTTTTGGAGAATTATTACCATCCTTTTCATTACTCCTACAAACCCTTTACTTCTTCTCTCAGATTCAGAAGAAAACGCAGAATTCCTTAGAAGTAGGCTGCATTCGCATTTATAGTTCATTTAAAAACAACAGTGCCCTCGGATTTATGTTCCCTCTGGGACATGTAAAAGGAAGCTTTGCTTGTAGAACACACGTGCTTTGCCACCACTGTCTTTTCTGTGGACTTCACAGCTTCTACTTTATTTCTGATCAATGGGGAGCCGCGCCATAAGGACTGATTCCACGTGCAAAGCTGATGGGATGAAGCTTGTTTCATTTGGAAGAGTCTCTCAGTAACCCAGATTCCAATCCTGAGTTACTGGGCAGAGATAGCATATGGTTATCCATGTGCCCTTCAATAAATGCAGGCAAGTACTATACTTTTAAGAAATCCAATGAGTGTAAGTTTGGCCCTGCATTTGTATATTTCTAGGTACTGTATGAAGAGTCTTTGCTGGACCTTTAAGATGGTGAGTGCTGCTTGAACCAAAACTACAATTACTTTGGCCACTAGGGGGCAGCACGGCACAGAGTGTGGCGCCGGTAGAGCCTTGTCTGGTTTAAGTCTTCAAAAAGCAAGCAGCCAAAAAGGAACTTTTACTATTATCCCATGTAAAAAATTAAACAGGCAAAGATTGGCAAATTTTTGGCTTTCAGAAAAGTAGATGACTATGTTTAGATATGTATCTCCCATACCAGTAATAGAAGAGGAAGGAACCAGCTACTCAAATAAGCTAAGAACAAGGTATCAGAGTTAGGAAGACCACTTAAAGTACAAATTTACTTGGAGAAACCAAGATGGTGGCATAGATAAACACCTAAACTGCTGCCTCGCACAACAATTTCAAAACTACAACTAAAAGACAAAATGGACATCATCCAGAACCACAGGAAGGCTGGCTGGCTGGAAATTCTACAACTAGAAGGAAAGAGAAAAGCACACTGAGACTCAGAGGAGCTGCAGGAGGCAAAGGTACTGAAATGCTCATGCAGAGAGGACTGGTAACTGAGTATGCGGCTGGCTTTCTCAAGCTGGAGGGAGACAAAAGCTCCCAACTGTGCTGAACTCCAGTTCCTGGCAAGACTCTGGGGATCCAGACTCATACGGGGAGAAACTGGACTGTCTGGCAGCGTGCGAAACTCGAGGGTGGCTTTCTCTCAGAGGTGCTTGCAGCGATTACCATGGGACACTGAGACACATGGGCCTATTAGGGCAGGGTTGATGGGAAACCAATGCTGTCTGCTCTGCCCTGAGACTCAACCCCATCCAAGCTGAGCACAGAGGCTTTTGCAAGTCTTGTCTCATAAGGGTCTCTCCAGCATAGAAGTTCTCCCAGCATAGACACAACTAATCCTCACAGATATTTGGCCTGGAGGTCAATTCCTCCCAGTGATACCAATATCAATAAAGGCTTAACTACAAAAAGACTGTGCATACAGCCCACAAAGGGGTGCACCAAGATTGTCCACCTCAGGTAACTAGGGAGGTTGAGCCACTGGGCCCTATAGGACACCTAGCACACAAAGTCACTCTATCAACTCAGGGAAGCAACCAAAATGTGAAGACAAAGAAACAGATGACAAATGAAAGAAATGGAGGAAAGCAAATGACTGGATATAGAGTTCAAAACCATTGTTATAAGGCTTTTCAAGAATTTTCTAACAAAGGCTGATAAATTTAGTGAGACCCTCAAGTCTATGAAAAAGGACCAACTAGAAATTAAGCATACACTGACTGAAATAAAAATATTATACAGAGATCTAACAGTAGACTAGAAGATTATAAGAATCAAGTCAAAGATTTGAAATACAAAGAAGCAAAAAAAAAACACTCAACCAGAAAAGCAAAAAGCAAAAAAGAATCCCAAAATATGTTTGGGACAACTTCAAGTGTACCAACATCAGAATTATGGGGGTGCCAGAAGAAGAGAGAGAACAAAACACTGAAAACCTATTTGAAGAAATAATGACTGAAAACTTCCTCCACCTAGTGAAAGAACTAGACTTACAAGTCCATGAAGCACACAGAACTCCAAACAAAAGGAATCCAAAGAGGACCACACCGAGACACATCCCTAATTAAAATGCCAAGAGCAAAAGACAAAGAGAGAATATTAAAAGCAGCAAGAGAAAAACACTTATTACCTACAAGGGAGCACCCATATGACTATAAGCTGCTTTCTTAACAGAAACTATGCAGGCCAGATGGGAGTTACAAGAAATATTCAAAGTGATGAATAGCAAGAACCTACAACCAAAATACTCTACCCAGAAAAGCTATCTTTCAGAATTGAAAGGCAGATAAAGAGCTTCACAGATAAGAAAAAGCTAAAGGAGTTCACCACCACCAAACCAGTATTATATGAAATACTGAAAGGTATTCTTTAAAAAGAGGAAGAAGAAAAAGGTAAAGATAAAAATTATGAACAACAAATAAGTATCTATTAACAAGTAAATCTAAAAATCAAGTGAATAAAAAAAATCTCATGAACAGAATAAACTGGTGACTATAATAGAATCAGGGGCATAGAAAGGGAGTGGACTGACAATTCTTGGGGGAAAAGGGTGAGGAGGGTGCGGGAAGAGACTAGACAAAAATTATACACCTGTGGATGAGGACAGTGCAGGGGGCGGTGGTAAGGGCAGAGGGTGGGGTGGGCAGGTGGAGGGGAGTTACGCGCAAAAAAGAGGAACAATTGTAGTAATCTGAACAAAAAAGATTTATTAAATTAAAAAATAAAATTAGTCCCCTTAAAGGATAAACTGACTGGTGATGTAGTTTATTAAAAAAAATAAATAAAATACAAATTTATTTATTTAGGGGTAATGACACTTAAACCCCCCCCCAAAAAAAAAAAAAACAAAACTCCAGAAACAGACTAACCTTGGTTTACCTGCCAGTCCTATCATGTGATACTGGGCAGTTTGTTTCATTCTCAGCTTCAATTTGCTCATCTGAGAAATGGGGATAATAGCTACCTCATAGAGGGGTTGTGAGCTTAAATGGAATAATGCCTTGGAAGAGATTAACTCAGCTGGTTAGCCCTCACAGATGTAAAGTCTGAAACACAGTTCATTGCTGGGAATAAACTTTGCTCCTCCAAAGCCTTTTAAATTCCAGGCTCAGAATCCTAAGGAGATACAGGGCCCAACAATAAATGAGTCCAGCAAGAGAAGGAGGGAGAGGTGACAATGGAAACCCTGTGGCCAATATTGGGGTTCCACCATGCTTCAGGCAGGATGCTGTAGGTACCAGCTGGTTGGCTATGTTCTCCAGGCTCCTTGCAGGGAATCAGCAGGCTGGGATTACAGCATACAGGGGGGCTGGAAGGAGTGACAGCAGCCGATTTCTACCCCTCTTCTCTTTGTTTTTAAAATCTGCTGGGGAACAAGTCTGTTTATTTCTCTACTCATTTTAAAATCAGATTTGTTTGTGTCTTTTTTGCTGTTGAAATTATGTGAATTCCTTATAAATTTTGGATATTAGCCTCTTATCTGATATATGGTTTGTAAATATTCTCTCCAATTCCATAGGTTGCCTTTTTATTTTGTTAATCGTTTCTTCTGTGGTGTGGAAATTGTTAAGTTTGAGGTAGTGGTGAGATAAGTCAGACAAAGATAAATACTGCATGATAGTTCTTATATGTGGGATTCAAAATAAAAACTGAAAAAAAAAATCCTGAACTTAAAAAGACAGAGAGTGGAATGATGGTTTCCAAAGGCTGGGAATGCGAGATGTTGCTTAAGGGTTCCTTCTTATAACCACTAGACTAATAAGTGCTGGAGACAGAACACACAGTACAGTGATGATAGAAAACAAACTGTATTATAAACATTAATCTTGCTAAGAAACTAGATCTTAATTGTTCCCACGGCTAGAAGAAATGACATAGGAGGTGTTTGCTCTCATCACAATGGTAGCCATGTTGCAACATAAATGCATCAAATCAATAAGTTGTGCACCTTAAATTTACACAATGTTATATGTCAATTACTTCATAATTAAAAAAAAAAACAAGTACACTTGGTATACAATCTTATACTAGTTTCAGGTGTATAATATAACTGATTTAACATTATATATACTTATAATAGGACCACCATGCTAAGTCTTGCAATCATCTGGCACCATGCAAACATATCTCATGGTCAAACAGCTGAAGACACCAGGGCTGGGACCTGAGCCAGGCCTGGAACTCCTCAGCCAAGGTGCTTTCTCTATATCCTCTCTTATATAGTTTATATATATATATATATGGCAAAAGAGTTAGTTTAGCAGGACTGCCCAGATGGAGGAAACCCCTGCCTCTTGTTTTTATTCTTATTACCCTTGGGACTCTTCTTCCTAGTTCCTTTCTCTATTGCTTCTTTTAGTGATCAAATTCTTCATTCTGCCAACAAGCATCTCTTATTTATTTATCCATCCAACAAATTTTTATTGAGGACATGCTGTGTGCCATATATTGGGAATACAGTGATGAATGGATGTTATACTAATGAAACATACACTCTAGTGGAGAAAATAGACAACAAACAAGTGAACAAACAAACAGGATAACATCTGATAGTGGTTAAGCAGCAAGTAAAGGTGAAACTTGAGGTATATTAGATGGGGCGGCTACGGAAGGCTTTATTGAGGCGGTAGCACTAAAGCTGAGGCCTGAATGATGACACACTTACTTCTCCCTTGTGCAGATCACTGAATTCTAAGCAGAACCTGCACACTTCGGAGGCAGAACCAAGGCCTATGAGGCGGAAGCAGGGATGGTGAGAGATGACATCAGAGATTGCTCATTGTGTCTGGCTTTAGAGGCCAGGATAAAGAATTTGGCTTTGCTTCTAAAGCAAAATAGGAGTGCTTTTTATGCTGTAAGAGGACTTGACCTCTTTCAATGTCATAGGTAATATCTTATGTTTTCTTCTATCTGTTTTGCGGTTTGGGCTTCTACTCCGAGGGCCCTATGGATAACTACCCCTTTCTCTCCTTGCTGTGGTTGAGCCTGGGGGAGGCAGGCCTCTGAATGGGTGGGGCCCACACTCTGCAGGTGATCCTTTGGGTCAGGTGCTCTCTGATGTCAGCTGGGCCAGGGCCAGAGCCCCAGGAAACAACTCTTTCTGATTGTGGTGACCACCTGGGATCCCGCTCTGAGCACCAGGAAACATAAGAAAGCAAAGACCTTTGGTAAAAATAAAGCAAAGCCACATACTTTTTTTGTTACCAGTAAGATTTATTTCACACACAAAAAAACCCCACACACAAATTAAATATTTTTTTATTAGTTGAGCAGTCCTAATAGCTAGCATGGGGGCTGTGCAAGGGAAATGGGGGGAGACAGCTCAGTTTCCTGGCATCTGGAGCCACACCACATGACTCACTCATATCTCAAGTGGATGCATTTTTCTTGTAGAAGGTGCAGTAGGTCACTTCTCCCTCATTAATAACGTATTATGTGACCTGGAAGGGGGAGGCTTTCCAGGATCTCCATCCATAAACTCAGCCCACAGTCACTTTGGTCACCCCCCTCTGTGTCCCTCAACATGGTGCTAGTAACTGTAGTTCATAATCAAGCCAGGGGCTACCCGTTATTAGTGACTAGGCCATAATATTCTACCATTTTAGGAGAAATATAATTCTTATAGTCAAGTGTCTTATCTTGATACAGACTAGATTTTTCCTTTACTTTTATTCATTTAACTCATATTCCTTATGCTCTGACTAGATAATAGGTGCTGAATGGGAATAATGTGAATGTATCCAGGCATATTGTCTGTCCTTTTGAAGCTGGAATTTCAAATCTCACCAGGTTTAGGAGCTCAGACAAATGGATACATGTGGTTGAGTGCTGTTGTAAGCAGAGTGGTAACTGACCCTGGGCCCCATGGTTGGGTAGACAACAGAGAGTAGTGGGATCTATGGCAAACTGCAGAGTACTTAACCGATATAAAGTAGATGCTACTCACTCTAGCATATAGTTGTTATGTAATGAGGACCCATTGTTGCTGAGATCCTTAACCTGAGAAAGAAATAGGAAATTTATATTGTCACACAAAATATCCTGTTTTAAAAAATGTAGGCAGAGCACTAACCAGTTTGGCTCAGTGGATAGAGTGTCAACCTACAGACTGAAGGGTCCCAGGTTCGATTCTGGTCAAGGGCATGTACCTTGGTTGCAGGCAATACCCAGTAGGGGGTGTGCAAGAGGCAATTGATTCATGTTGCTCTCTCATCCATGTTTCTAACTCTCTATCACTCTCTCTTCCTCTCTGTAAAAAATCAATAAAATATATTTTTTTAAAAATGTAGGCAGAAATTTAAATTTTTGTGAAGAACAGATACAAGAATAATTTTAATTAGTTGTTTGTATTAAAAATTAGTAACTAGCCCTGGCTGGTGTGGCTCAGTTGGTTGGAGCATCGTCCTGTGCACCGAAAGTTTAGTTTCCATTCCCAGTCAGGGCATACCTAGATTACAGGTTCAGTCCGTGGTT
Organism: Lasiurus cinereus; assembly: GCA_011751065.1. Classification (NCBI taxonomy): domain Eukaryota; kingdom Metazoa; phylum Chordata; class Mammalia; order Chiroptera; family Vespertilionidae; genus Lasiurus; species Lasiurus cinereus. Next base: position 46,527,010 of record JAAGEH010002528.1, on the reverse strand, counting down.
GGAGTATGTGCTGGAGGCAACCAGTCAATGTATCTCTCTTACATTCTCTCTTTCTCTTTCTCCTTCTCTAAATAGGAATTAAAAAATGAGTAATTAGTAGAATGAGAAAATAATATAGATTTACTATTTATGTTCTTATAGATAATTCAGATTATTTTAGGATCAAACTCTCTTCTCTCTCTCTCTCTCTCTCTCTCTCTCTCTCTCTTTTTATCTAACTATACTATATATCTCTGCACCTGTCCATATATCTATATATCAATGTCTATTCATATAGAGTACACTTGACCATTAAGTTTCTAGTTTGCATCCTCTGATTTAGAGGAATAACTTTTTTTTAAATATTTTATTGTTTTTTTTTTACAGAGAGGAAGGGAGATAGAGAGCTAGAAACATCGACGAGAGAGAAACATTGATCAGCTGCCTATTGCACAACCCCCACCAAGGATGTGCCCACAACCAAGGTATGTGCCCTTGACCGGAATCAAATCCCCGACCCTTCAGTCCACAGGCCGACGCTCTATCCACTGAGCCAAACCAGTTTTGGCTAGAGCAGTGGTTCTCAACCTTCCTAAGGCCACAACCCTTGTATACAATTTCTCATGTGGTGGTGACCCCCAACCATGAAATTTTGCTACTGTTATGCATCGTGATGTAAATATATGCATTTTCCGATGGTCTTAGGCGACCCCTGTGAAAAGGTCGTTTGACCCTCAAAGGGGTCGCGACCCACAGGTTGAGAACCACTGGGCTAGAGGAATAAATTTAATATCATAGTCACCTTCCGTGAAAACACATTCAAATTAACCTTTGACTTACTAACTGCCTATATGAACTTGAAGGGGAAGATTGTAACAAAACAAAAGAAGAACAGATAAACTGACACATTCACTAAAAAGCACATGAAAAGTATCTCCAATGTGAAAATGCCATAAGGAAAAAACAAAAGCCCATCTACTTCAGTGTCCTGCCCAAATTCATAAATGACTGTTGTTTTTAAGCCATTGAATTTTGGGTTAGTTTGGTAAACAGCAATCCCTTGAACAACAGACCGGTGACACTTAAGTATGTCTCAAATACTTTGAAAAACACTCTTTCTGATAATCAGATGTGTTAGAAGATTATGCAAAAGTGAATGAGAAAAAATTATGAAAGAAAATAAAGTGATCAATAGTTAACACACAGGAAAAATATTTTTACACGAAGCATCAATTAATAATATGGAAAGCCTGAATTTCAGTCTGCATATTCAGATATATAGAAGAAATAACTTGCAACATTTTTTGGTAACATAACTTAATTCATTCCTGTCCTCAATCCATCCCTTTGCAATGTGGAGGCACTGAGGGCTTTTGATCTTGGCCATCCTGTATTCACTCTTTGGCATCCAGTGATACATCTTCTTAGTCCCATGTATGATAGCACATCACTGTTTAAGGTTTCTAATGAGAGAATAAGTAAGTGGGCCAGTTTTAAGACAACTAAGGCAGCAGCTACTTTGCTGTAGCTCATTGTGGTCAGGACACTCTGATATTTTAAGAGACACCTGATGTGATCATTGTTATGTAGAATCTCATGATGTTAACTGTGTGTAACACAGAGAAGCTGTTAGAGTGTATTGTAAAGGTCAAACAAAGCATACCTGTGAGCCAGCCTTATAGCCTGCTAGTTTGTATGTTCTGACTTAGTTAATTTTATGTGTGAAGGCTGTGGGGGAATACAAACGGCAAAACAGAACAAAGAATAAAAAGAAATGTTGGCTCCTAGCCAGTATGGCTCTGTAGATAAGAGTGTCAGCCTGTGGACTGAAGGATCCTGAGTTTGATTCCAGTCAAGGGGACATACCTCCATTGCAGGCTCGATCCCTGCACAAGGGAAACAACCAGTAAATGTGTCTCTCTCTCATATCAAAGTTTCTCTCTCTCTGTCTCTCCTCCTCCATTCCACTCTTTCTAAAAACCAATGGAAAAATATCCTTGGGTGAGGATTAACAACAACAAACAAAACTTTTTTTTTAATAAATATATTTTATTGATTTTTCACAGAGAGGAAGGGAGAGAGATAGAAAGTGAGAAACATCGATGAAAGAGAGACATCGATCAGCTGCCTCCTGCATGCCCCACAGTGGAGATGTGCCCACAAGCAAGGCACATGCCCCCGACCGGAATCGAACCTGGGACTTTTTAGTCCGCAAGCCGACACTCTATCCGCTGAGCCAAACCAGTCTCGGCAAAACTTTTGTTTTTAAAGAAAGAAATATTGGAACCAAAAGCTGCCAGTTTTTCAAAAAACATTATCTCAGTAAAGAAGAAGGAATAAGGAACAATATAAAGCTTGAAGAAAAAGAGATTTCAGTCTAGTTTCCAAGCGAGGGAAGTTTTTTCCCAATGTGTAAGGAAATCAGCTGTGCAATGAGCGGTGACCTGTCCTGAGTTGAGAGCCCAGAGCCCAGGGCTTAGAGTATTCCATCTGAAGTGGAGAGGGGAGTGGAAAGAGAATGCAATAGGAGAGGGCAGTGAAACTCAGATACATAACTCATTTTACAGCTTTAAGCAAGCAAGCTTTCTGATGGCCAAATCAGCTCTTCAGCTCTTTCATTCCCAGACTAATCCTGAGCCCTCTCACTCTGACATAATCACAACTCTCTAAGAGCTTAGCTCTTAAAATGTTAATTAAAACAAGGTATTAAATGTAGGAGTACAAAAATGAACAAGACAAAGAGGAATGCAAAGGTTTTCTGGGTGAATATAGGTAATAGGGATCCAATGAGGAAGAGGAGTTCAATGTAGATGCCCTGTGTATGATCGGGCCCTTAGAACAATGCTGTTCCTTTATTGGGAAAGGCCCAAAAGAAAGATCATATACAAATTAGAAGATAGACCAGAGAATAGGTCTAAACTTCTTCAGAATATGAGTTCCACCTTTCCTTTTGAAAGGCACAGATGAAGGCATTTGGGGAATGTATAAAAGTGAAGGAATATTTTTAGTTAGGGCTCTTTTTGACAGTGAAAAAACAAAAAAAACAACAACAACAACTATAATTGATTTAAAGCAAGAAGGGAAACATTTGCTTATAGAACTACTAGTTCAGAGATAGGATGGGTGTAGCTCTTTGCACAATCTCTAATGATGTTACTTTCCTCTATTGGCTCTGGCTAAACACCAGTCTAGAAATTTCAGGTAAATATCTAAGACCCAAGTTCAAGTCCAGTGAAAAGAGAGCATCTCATTCTTGTGGCTCAAGCCCAAATTCCAAGATTATCTCTGATAGTATCACACTGAATCACATGCCAGCCCTTGAGCCAATCATGTGACCAAGGGAAGATAAGAGCTCAAGTCTCACAAGCCAACATCAATGTTTTTCTCTTTGGGCTTTTTCTTCCACTTGATTATTATTGTTTTTTGCCTGCCCCCCAGTCCTTTTTCTTTCTGTATTTAATTTTGGGTTCTTTGTATTGATCTTTTTGTCAATGAATATTGTGTCTCATCTGCTGCTAAACCAAGCTACTGAGTTCTTACATTAATATATCACATTTTTCAGTTTTAAAGTGTCTATTGGCTTCTTTTTTTCTTTTTTTATGGATTCACCCAAATCGATGTACAAGTATATTTAAAGAAGAATTACTTGTAGTAGCTAAAACAGGAACCAAAATAATTTCTATCAAAAGTGAATGGATAAATAATATTATATTCATAGAATGTGATACTAGATAGTAATGAAATGAATGAACTCCAACTATATCCAAAATCATAAGTGAAAGTTGAAAACATAAAATTAAGATGAAGAAATCCAATGAAAAATAATGTGTGAACATCTCTATATAAAGTTCAAAACAGACTAAACTATAATAGTTAGACATATATATGTAGGTAGAAAAGTTATAAATAAAAGCAAGGAAATAATTACTAACAAAGGCAGTGTATATGCTTTGGGTGGTTGCATTATATTTTGTGAAAGAGAAAGTATAAGAAAAAAGAATAGGTAACCAAGGTTGTTGACAAACTCTTGAGAACATAGGCAATTTCCTTTGCCTTTTACCTCTATAGTCATTTTCTCATTTAAATGCTGTTACAAAATTTTCACAGTGATAGTTTAAACATTTGTCTTGGAAAAGTGCTAAATAACATTATCTCACAAAATCCTCTTAGTTTATGTTATCTAGTCAGTTAGAAAAGAAGTCAGTGTGCTCTCTAGAAAGTTATATCACCTGTCGCTACCATCAATATGATAGGTTATATGAGCAAATGTGAAGTAAATCCTAGTTCATGAAAGGTGGAAATAATAGACACTAGATTGAACCCTGGGAGTTAAACTATAAAATTATATAATGAATTAATGCAGACATTTGCAAATTCCCACTAAATAATAGGTAATAGTTTCTTAGTATTTACTAAGGCTAATGTGCTAAAAGCATTATGAGCATAGTACGACAACCTTGCAAATTAAATGGAATTATTTTCTTAATATTGCAATGGAGGAATGATGTTTAGGACATTTTCAATAAGGTCCTCATAGTTATGGGGCCAAGAAGTGGCAAAAATTAGTTTCAAAATGAAATCATCTGGCCCCCAAACTCCTATTCTGTGCTCCTGCATTGTAATCTCTCTGCTAAAGGGGTACCATGGGAAGTCCTGAGCAAGCCTGGAGGGCTCCATCTTGCCTGGTATTATTTAGCAACAAAAGTTTGAAAAATCAAAGTGATTTTGGAGGGCCAATTCAGGCACTCTGCAGGGAGAGGAAGTCCTGCCAATATATTCTAGTTTTCACGGTCCCTTTGGTTCAAGGCTATTTCTACAGTGGAGCTGGATGTATCCATCTTTCTTAGCCTCATAACAGTAAACATTTTAATTATGCAAATCATCTTGTCTTCTGAATTCTTGGTTAGCAATCAGCTTTCTGATTATAATTTGACTTTCTAAAAAGAGCTCCTTGGAATTTGGAATGTGTGCCGATTTCAGTATTCTGATGTGTGTGATAGCCTTTATTTCTCATTGTCTACCTTTTTTTTTTTTAACTTACCTTCTATGAGCATATTAGTTTACTTTATCTGGTATGTAATTGTTACACTACAAGGCAGAATAAGTTATAAAGCCACTAAATTTTAGTGAAGTGATATGGTAAAAAGGATTGCCGCAAACTTTTGCAGCAAGGATTTAGAATCTGGAGAAGGGACTACATGCAAATGGATATACTAGACAAGAAATATAAATTTAGAAGGCATGGGGGAAATCCAGGCAGAAGCCCATCTCTAGTGGAATGGCTCCCTGAATCTCCAGACCCACTGCTTTTTATTTGCTAGAATACACATTTTCCCTTTAGCAAACCAAACAGATGTATCAAAGGTAAGGCTTGTTAAACAGTAAAAGGTTATCAGATTAGGAGATTGCCTTCAGCCACCATCATCTCGACAGAACAATCAGTGCATAGCTCTTAGCCCTAGCTAAAGCCCCAATGTCCATTAGCCTTCTGATGGACATCTCACATTTATTATGTTAACTACTTGTTGGTCTTAGCCTCCAGTAGAGGATCATAGGGGTGTGATGGAATGAAATGTGCCCTTCCCACCCTCAATTCACATGTTGAGGCCTTAATATCAAATGTGATGGTATTTAGAGATAGAATCTTTGGGAAGTGAATAGGTTTAGATGAAGTCATGAAGATGAAGGTCTCGTGGTGGCATTAGTATCCATATAGGTAGAAAGACCAGAGAGCCATTTCACTATCTCTCTCTCTGCCCCATTTATTCCATACCTTACACAAAAAGGTCATGGAACCCAAAGCAAGATGACAGTCATCTATAAGCCAGAAAGAGTTCTCACCAGAAGCAGACATGCTGGCACCCTCACCATGGATTTCTAGACTCTGGACTGTAAGTAAAGAAAAAAAATGCATCTATTGTATTCAGTAAAAGAGCTGCAGTCATGTGATCAACACTTAGAACACTTTTAGAAAGTAAAAATGTTTAACTCATTAAAAGTATTTCTTTTGCAGATCATTCTTTCCTTTCTGGAAAAGAATCAGGTTATAAAACCTAGGACATCCAGTTAGCAGGACTTTTAAATGGTGTTTGATTTTTTAAAAGCTTAAGCATCTGACCATGTTTTTTCCAAGTCAAACAGCAGTTTAAAAACTAAGGTACTTTGAAGTCAGAGACTTGTAATGCTGTGGGTTTCTTTCTCTCTCTCCCAAAATAGCAGGTGAGGTCAGATGAGAAAATTTGTACAGATACTGTTTGTTTTTCTCTACAGAGAAGACCATTTCTTAAGAGTCTGCCCTATAAACTTTAGTTAGGTTCTGTAATACACTGAGCCACTTTTTTGAAATGTATAAAAAAAAATTCAGTGTGCTGAGGAAGAGTTATTTAACCACACTGTTATTACTTTTAAACATGAAAGTATCACTTTCTCTTTACTTTTCAAATAAGGAACAGAAAGGCCCATAGCTCTGGAAGCCTACGTAACACCCATGACCAATCCTGCTTTTAAACTCAATGATAGAAGCCTCTTTAAGGAATGCAAAGGTTTCAAAAATAAGAGTTAGCCTTTACATTGTACCTACAACATGCCAGTTACAATCCTAGTTATCCTGCATTATTTTTCACTATTGCAGGATGCCAGCAATGGAAATAAGTAATGGAGGGAAAAAGAGAGGTTTAGAGTAGTTAAATATCTGGACAAAGGCACATTGAGAGGCTGGGTCAGAACTCTCCAACTCTCTGACTCTGAAATTCCCATTCTTCCCATTTTTATGCCCTTTGACATCCACAGTGATACCCACATTTCTGGAAAGACCAGCTAAATCCATTCATAATTAATTTTCCATTCTAGAATAACAGAAAACTTTTAATAATAATAAAAATGAATGGACATCAATGGTCCAGTAACTTGAACATCATTTTATTTCTATATTGTTGAAATTCTTTCAAAGTGAAGTTGATTTTAAAAAATACAAGTGGTAGTAAGTGGGTCCTAGGAGAGAAGGAAGACCAGAAGGGCTGAGGACTGCGTTTTACCAGCAGATTCTAATCATACCATGATGACGGACCATAATGGTATTGATCTGCAGAGCTCACAGTGATCATAATAATTCACATTTATAGAGAAGTTGACTTTTTTAGGTCAGAGAAAAATTGTCTGGAAGAAAACAAGGCAACTAACTTGATCAGAAAAGAAGCCATACCACGTAGATTAGATTATCTGTTCCTGAGAGACCTTGATTGGATCAATGTTTCTGTGGGGAGAATGGGGGATTGTAGGTCACAAATAGTCACCAGGGAAGCAGTCTACCTGCAAAATACCATAAATACATAAGAAGTTTGAAATTGAGAATTGGTTTGTTATAACAACACATGAAATGAAGAAGGATGATGACGTTGAGGTAGACACAAATACCCAGAATAACAGGAGGATTCCTGAAAAATGGGGGTGAAAGGGCATTTATGTAAGCGGTTTCTTGTACTAAAGAAGGAAGGGTATTCAGTCTGCTTGGCAGATCTATTTCTGTAGGGAAGTGAGAGGGCTCATTGGTTTGCTGTATCTTCATGGTAGTGTTCTCAGGATAATTCAACTTCTCCAGCCATGACTCTGCATTCTCCAAGCAACCTTCCGATGGTAATTGAATTTTCCAAATAGATTTCTCTCCTGGGAAGGAAATGCATGGACAGATTGACATGACTGTCCAATTTGCTTGGTAGTGTAATATCTCACTGTAAATTAAGACCCTGGCTCCTGCGTAAGATGTGTTGGATGATGTGAGTCATCTCTTTGGGCCTGACTTCTTGTGAACTAAAAATCAAGGCCCCTGATCTTCAGAAATGATGACAGCAACCTCTCCCATTTGTATAGGGATTTACAGTTTGACTCATAATGTCTCATTCAGTTCTCACAATGAGTCTGTGGAGTGATAATGATGATCTCTATGTTAGGAAGATTTGGAAAGGTTAAGTGAATTTTTCATGGTCATACAGCTTGAGGAAGACATGACACAAAACTCAGGTCTTCTGATGATAAATTCAGAACAGGTGAGCACACACATGTAGAGACTCATGAGAAGGTTTCTAACAGCTTGCAGGCTTACTTATATTTTGCTATAGCAGGGCTCAATGGATAGAAGATAGTCTGTTTTTTTTGTTGTTGTTGTTGTTTTTGTTTTTCTAAGAGTCATCACTCTCAATTTCCTCATCACCTTCAGCCCCAGGAAATCACCACTCTACTTTCTGTCTCTAGAGATTTTCCTTTTTTTTTTTTTGATATTTCACATAAATAGAATCATAAGTACAATACATAGTTCTTTGTAATCAGCTTCTTTCTCTTAGCATAATGTTTTCAAGGTTTATCCATGTTGTAGAACATGTCAGTACTTCATTCCTCTGTTGACAAGTAATATTCCATTGTATGAATTTCACATATTGCATCAGTTGATGAATATTGGAAGTTGTTTTTACTGCTTGACTATTGTGAATAGTGCTGCTATGAAAGGGTGTGTGAATATAGGTTTCCATTTTACTTGGGTCTGTAGGTAGGGGTGGAATTGCTGGGTTATATGCTAACTGTATGCCTAATCATTTGCAAAATGAGCGGGCTGTTTTCAAAGCAGCTACATCACTTTGTATTCTTACTAGCAGTGAATGAGGGTCCCAATTCCTTTCCATCCTCTGACACTTATTATTATCTGACTTTTTGATCATAGCCATCCTAGGGAGTGTGAGCAGTATATCACTGCGATTTGGGGATTTTGGTTAACAGTTGTCTGATGACTATTGATGTTGAAAACCTATCTTTTTATATGTTATTGGTGATTTGTAAATCTTTGGAGAAATGTCTATTCAAATATTTTGTCCATTTTTAAATTGGGCTACTTGTCTTTTTATCATTGAGCTGTAATAGTTATTTATATATTGTAGATACAAGTCCCTTATCAGATAATTTGAAAAAGAATGTTCTACTTTATCATCTTTTTTGTCTCTTGGTGGTGGTGTCCTTTGTAGCACGAAGGTTTTTAATTTGGTGATGTCCACTTTATCTATTTTTTTCTTATGTTGCTTGTGCTTTGATGTACAAATAAATCTTTTTGAATAATGGGAAAAACTGTTCTGAGAGATCATATACAAAAGAAAGGATAGTTTAGAGGATGTGTCTGCTTTCATACAATTTCCATGGTAATAAAAAGAAAACCTAGATAAAGAAGAAAGTAGAAAATAATAAAAGTAGAATAGATTAAGTATTGGTAAAGAATAAATATTGATATTAAGGTTTTATCAATAGCTTGTTACTATCAATATTTATTGCTTTGTGTCTTTTTCAGTACAACCATATATCAGCAAAGTATATCCATTGACTAATGTGTTTTATGTTTTTCTAGAGATGGAAATAACCAGAAATGTATTGTACATTTGCTTTCAAAGCTGGTGAAGGCCAAATGAGTTGTCCATATATATTTCTATAATATTTATTTATTTTAAAGTAGTTTACTTTGGTGTATATATCATTACTAAAACAACACCTTGTTTTACACAAAACTCTTAAACCTCCTCTGAAACAATGATTTAACATAAGATAGTCTTTTTGTGCAAATCAAGATACATGCAGCTTTGACCTATTACATAATTATATTTCCTTCCTGGTCTGTTGGCAGGTATTTTATGAGTAACATCTGCAATATCTAGTAATCTGCTGCAAGAAATAGTACTGATTTAATTAGAAAGTAATTTGCTACTCACAACACTTTTTCATATACTCTAAATACTCCCTAATAATATAACTTAATAATAGATCATCAAGGAAAATTATAGATACAGTAAAAAAAATAAATACATTTAGTTCAATGTTGAAAGGAAAAATGAATAGCAAAACTTTTATATACTTACACACACACTATTATGATTTCTGTGATTGCGCTGTACCAAGGTTTAGGTTTATTTACTCATCGAAATTAAATTTTGAATTGTGGATGAGCTGCAAACTCCAAGAATATACTACAAGGGCCATATAATTCAAACAATAGGCTTAAGAGTTTAAATAAAGACCTAACTGCTATTTTGAAAAATATCATTATTAAATCTTTTAAGCCTAAATAATTTTAAGCAAACACTATATTTAAGAAAGAAGTTCAAGGGTAACTTTGAAATAAATCAAGTGCAAGTGATGATTTATTATTTTCCCAATATATTTTTAATTTTTCTCTTTCAACTAATCCCAATCATGTTTCTATTCTCAAATTTTTACTAGAAAATTTTTCTGTGGTTGACTCTGCTGGTCTGATATGAAATCTAAATCTTTCTAGGATTTGGGCCAGTTTCCCATATTTTAGGATATTTTGTAACAAAGTGACTAGGTACTTTTTTTCTCACGTCTGATTTTCTTTTAAAATTTAACTCTTTCTACTGCCAGAAACACACACACACACACACACACACACACACACACACATATACATGCTGCATAGAAATATTTAGGTTCTTTTAGAAAAGCTTATGATGGAGAACAGGGTGATCATGCTTCTAAAAGCATGGCACCCGGCCTGTGTGGCTCAGTGGTTGAGCATTGACCTGTAAATCAGTAGGTCCAGTTTGATTTCCAGTCAGGGAGCATGCTGGATCCTCAGTGTGGGGCATGCAGGAGGCAGCCTATTAATGATTCTCTCTCATCATTGTTGTTACTATCTCTCTCTCCTTCATTCTTCCCTGAAATCAATAAAAATGTATTTTAAAAAACAAATAAAAGGATCCAGTTGACAAACTGAGGTGGCTTGATGCAATGAGTCAGCATTCTCTTACTTCCACATAAGCTCACTTGGTCTGTTTTTCCTAAAAAGCACAGTGACTTATGTCTTCTGCATGTTGAATGCTTATTGCCCTTGGGCCACTTTCTAATTCACTTCCTTACTTCTGCTTCCACTGTTAAATTGTGCGTGTTTCCAATGGTCAGTTATTTTTAAACTTGAGCCTATTCATGCCAGTGGTATTTTTTTTAAAGTAATTCAATTGAATACTAAGTAAACTAAAGAAGAAATGAGTATAAAAAGTTTTTGTTTTAATGAAATAAAATGAGATGCTTTGGAAAGAATCTAAAATCAAGTCACTTAAATAGAATTGCTGTTTAATTAGTATGTAAAATGAACCATAAAATTTTGCTGAAAAGAGTAATAAAAGTAGAGTTATATAGTGTCTGAACTAGAAATGGCTTAAATTAATTCATTCATAAATTCATCCATTTATCCCATAAACATTTATTAAGTATTTACTATGTGTGCTAGATAACTGAGTAGCTAGGAATATAACAATGAGTAAGTTACAGATCTGAAGGAAATGAAACCTAGTAGGGAAAGGAGCTATGAAAATTCAATAACCTACGATGATTGCATCAAGGGAGTATTTTGTAAGCTTAGAAAGCCTATATAATAAAAGCTCAGCAACTGAATGGTTAAACAACCAGAATGACTGATCGACCAGTTGCTATGACACACACTGACCACCAGGGGGCAGATGCTCCATGCAGGAGCTGCCCCCAGTGGTCAGTGTGCTACCACAGTGGGCAAGGTACTTAGCTGACTGGGATGACTGGCTGCTGCCATTGCGAACCCCAGGCTAACAGACAGGGACCTGGGCTGCGACCATCACCTCCTTGTCTCAGGCTTCTCCTCTTTGCTCCCTGCTGCTTCTCAGTGCTGTTATCCCTGGGCCCAGCCCTAACTGGGTCCCCTGGAGGAGCAAGTGCTCCGGCTCCACATAAGATGCCAGACCAGGGAGCAACTGCTTAGAGGGCGGGTCCATAGCTGTTCTGCAGACCGGGATGAGTGGTGGTCCAACAATGGGCTGATCCTCGCAGGCCATGCCCCCCACCAGTGCACAAATACTATGCACCAGACCTCTAGTGTTTAAATAAACATGTGCTATCTTATTGGTTCTCAAGGGTGTTTTTTTTTAAATAATAATTTTCTCTCTTGGTAATATGAAATTTTCTCTATCAAACATAGAGGGAAAAAAATAATCTCTACTTCCTCTCCTTAGAGGATTACTGTACATTTTTGGTGAATTTTCTTCCAATCTTTCTCTCTGCTGCTTTTACACACACACACACACACACACACACACACACACCATGCATTATCATTTTCATGTATGTTATTATTTAATAATAATATTATATAATATGCTATATATACTATATCTACTCATACATAAAGTATACCTTTTTTTAAAAAAGAGGCTTTAAAAACATATTAGTGATGCCACAGTACTCAACATTTAAGTATACTTTTGCTATAGTAAATATCTATAATGAGAATAATTAAGTAAACAATATTAGATTTAAATAAAAGTGTTAGCCCAGGAAAAAATAAAGAAAAAACTGTTTTTATAGAGAGGCCTCTGATATTTTCTACATCAGTTGACCCTTTTGAAATAAGCTGAACTATGATGACATGGCAGATTATTGTAGATGGAAGCAACTCACAACATTTTAGGATTTAGGGAGGCCTTTATATGTCTACAAAATAGATAAAATCTCCTATTGAGGGAAAGATACCACAAATCCTGCACTTAAGTGTCCACCCCCTTCCCTTTTCCTACTCCATCTTTCATATGAATGGTATCAGAAGGAGGGAGAATGGGGCTGCCCACAGGGCAGAGGAGGGCCCAGAGCAGATCTGCCCTTCTATGACATTATGGTGGACAGTGGACAGTCTTTTCCAGTTTATATCTCAGAGAGGGGGTCCGGGAGGTGCCCACCCACCAGGAGTGTATTAACTGGAACTCAGTCTTGTGATTCTACAGGTACAGATGGCATGTCTGTAAAATTATGGATGTAGAATTGCTTTGAAAAGACTTAATTCATATCCATTATAATCCTTCTTCATCAGACCATTAGCATCCCATTCCTTTTATAGCACTATTTTCCTCCACATATAGAATTCACTAGGGCTTGGTCAGGAACCCTGTGCCCACAGGGAAACCTAGCAAGGTCCACAGGAAGACCATCTCTCACTCTGCACCTGGACACTCAGATATCACCTCAGACACCTGCATGCTGGTTTATGATGCCATGCCCAGTTAGTGGTTTTATTAACCTGCTCAATGGCCTTCAAGTCTGTTTCTGGGAATCATTCACCCTTTTCTTCCTGTTTTCCTTTCATCTTTTCTGCTCTGGACTTTGTTCTTAGTCTCCACCCTGCTTGGAAACAGAAGTGCTAGTTTTTCACATGATTTCCTTCAAACTCTCATTCTGGATATGTGCCAATGTCAGGGCTGGCCCCGTGGGCATGCAACTGTGCAGTCTCACATGGCCATGTGCTCAGAAGAGCCCTGCTCCTGGCTTAATGCTCTGTGGCCACGGTCTTAAAATTCTTAATATTTTTTAAAATATGCTTTTATTGATTTCAGAAAGAAAAGAAGGAAGAGGGAGAGAGAAAGAAACACCCACTGGCTGTTCCCTGCATGCCTCCTACTGGGGATCAAGTGCTGACCGGGTAACCTCTAGGTGCATGGGATCAAGTTCAGCACACTGAGTAACACTGGCCAGGCAAATTTTTAAAAATTTTTGAACAAGGATCCTGCAATTTCATTTTTCACAGGACCCCACAAATTATGTAACTTATTCTGTCCATGATACATGGCCACAAGCCAAGCTGGTCCACTCCCATGTTTTCCCCTGATACACCAGTGTGGCCTAAGACCCTGGGCAAAGGGAGGCCAGACCAATGGGATGAGGTTCCTATTACTCTCCTTGTCAAAATGGGCACAATTGTATCCAGGGCTAGAAGGAATCAATGACACACGCTGAGGCTACCATGGAGAAGTCAGAATTTGAGAACTAATTTAATAAGCTAATTTGAATAGAGGTATTGGAAGCTACGACTGACTGAATCTTTCCTCCTCTCAGACAATGTTTAACAAGGACTAAGGAGAGACCTAGGGAAGTGGGTGATAACTATCTTCCACCTTCATAGTCTTGCAAACATAAAGGAGACCTAAGCTGGTACAATGCAGAATGAAGTTGAATGTGAGTTTGTAGTTATGTGGCTGTTGACAAGATTACTTTTCTACTTATTTAATAGTAACTTGTTATTTAGCAGTAACCAGGGGCTCTGTGAGACCTGCCAAATATTCATCCCGAGGCAGAGAAAGAATAAGTTGAGAGAATACTTTCAGAGGGATACTGGCTAAAAGAAAAAAAAAAGTTACTCCTTTTGCTTTTACTCTATTGAATCTAGCCTACTTATTAAATTAAACACAAGAGCCTATTGGGAGGTTGAGAAAGCAGATCATGAGGGTATGACTTATATTAAACCATAAGGCCTACTCTTTTTATTCATGAAGCTGATCCTGAAATAATGTAGGGACTTATCTTGTTTCTACTAAAAAATAACTACCAATTGTTCGTTGTTTACTATGTGTTAAGAAAAGTGCTAAGACTATTTTATGTATTATACAATTAATATGTCATCATAAGGTGTTTTTATAACTACATTATATAAATGAAGAAATTGTGTATTAGAAAAATTAAAGACACTAAGTCACAGGAGCCAACATTCCAAGCCAGTTCCTTCTAAACTCCACGCTAATATTCCCAATACTGCAGTTAATAGGAACAACAGAGGGACTGGCTGATCTGACAATGGTCCCCACATTAGTAACCCTGATCTAGTTCTTTCGTGATTCTCCTACAGACTTTAGATTGTCTGGACTAGAGAAAAGCAACACCTTCAGAACCAAAGTAGGATTTTAATAGTAAAATTTAATTGTTAGAAAAGAAGCCTGTTTCCTTCCACCTGTGCTTTATTCTCTATAGCTGGTGGTAGAAAATATTGTATTTACCAGAATTCCCTTCTAGCAGAGGATTGTGATCTTCAGAGAAAATCTCTAATTAGCCAACTTGGATAAAACAGGATCCCAAAGGACCTGCCAGTGTGGACATTATCCCTATCTACCTCAGAGGGCTGCTGTGAGCATAAAATGTTAAGGTATATTTAACAAATGTTAAAGCACTAAGAAAAATGCCTGGGGTGTAGGAAGTTTAATATCACAATTTTCTAGGAATATCTTTTCTAGGATCTTGTTCAGGATTAATATTAAAATAGTCTTTAATCACCCATAACAACCTCTCTCCTCTTTCAAACTGAAGATATTTGCTGATCTCTAGACTTTTCATGTCTTCTCTTTGTCTTTCCCCAATTTCCCTATAGGTCTCTATGCTCTTTTCAAGCCAGGGGATGCAATGCATGGGGACCAAGAGGACTTGCATAGCAAATTACAATTTCTCCTTTTTTGGAGTTGGCTCCAATAATCACTACTCACATTGACAGAAAAATGTAAGTGAAATGAACATTTGGTAGCTTATTCATTACGCTTGATCCTTGAACAACACAGGTTTAAACTGTGGATCCATTTATATGCAGATTTAAAAAATTAACCCTCTGCATTTTTAGGTTTCAAAGTCTTGGATACACTTGGCAATTTTAAAAAATTTGAAACATGCAATGATATAGACATTTTTCAAAAATATTATGTTTAACAAAAGAAGCCAGACACAAAAATATTACATACTGTATGATTCTGTTTTTATAAAGTTCAAGAACAGGCAAAAACTAAACTGTGATGACAGGATCAGAACAGTGGTTGCCTACAAGAGGAATGGGAAGGGCAGACTACTTGGGGTGGTGAACACACAATGCAATATATAGATGATGTATTATAGAACTGTATACCTGAAACCTATACAATCTTATTAATCAATCTCACCCTAATAAATTAAATAAACTTTTTTAAATTATTCAATACAACCAAATGCAGATAGAAAATATTGTTGGGAGTCCACGGATACATTCTTCTACTCCATTTTCTATGAGACTTGAACACCTTAGAATTTTGGTATTTGCTGAGGTCCTGGAATCAACTCCCACAGATATCAAGGTTGACTCTAATTAAGTTTTTGTTGAGTCGAAAATCATATATTTCAACTGGCAGGGGCAATCATTCCTAACTCCATCATTGTTCAAGGTCATCTGTATATCATTTATCCCCAAAGATTAGACCTGTGTTTTCCTTACTTTCATTCCTTCTCCAAAGTTCAAAGTTTTCATAGCTCTTAACATCCTCTATAAAGTTTTCTAAGGCAATATCCTTGGTGTGAGCCACTCCACTCCACTCCACTCCACTCCACTCCACTCCACTCCACTCCACTCCACTCCACTCCACTCCTCAGATCCAGGGGAGTGGGAGCTTTTGTGAGTCTGAGTTTGGGCATTATCCCACTATATTTGTCTTTTGAGAAACAAGCCAAGAATTGAGGGATGACCCCATTCAGCTCAGATCCCAACACCAGCCCCTTCCTCACACACTATCCATGCCTCAATAGTGCCCGAGTCTAACTATCCAGTTGGCAGTTGGAGACATCCCATGATGATTTAGCCCAATTATGTGTAAAAGACTGAAATTCACCAAGGAAAGGAAGTTTGAGAAATCAATGTGGAATGTGTAAATGTACAACTTATATTAATACCAAACACATCAAGTTCACACTTATTTGATTATAGAGAAAATTCCCTGAGAGCACACCTTGGGAAACACAGATTCTCCCAATTAATATCCAATTGCCAATTGCCATTTGTCCTGCTCTCACTTCCTTAGCCTTGTCATAATAGTATTCAATTTTATGTTTGAAAATGTTTTGGGGGCTCATTTCTTTTTTTAAAAAAAATATATTTTATTGATTTTTCACAGAAAGGAGGGGAGAGGGACAGAAAGTCAGAAACATCAATGAGAGAGACATCGATCAGCCGCCTCCTGCACGCCCCCTACTGGAGTTGTGCCTGCAAGCAAGGTACGTGCCCCCGACCAGAATTGAACCTGGTACCTTTTAATCCGCAGGCCGACGCTCTATCCACTGAGCCAAACCGGTCTCAGCTTGGTGGCTCATTTCTTAATATCATTAGTGTTTTTTACAATATTTGTTGGCTATGTGGATTAATTAATTTTGTGGCCATGAAGCATTATTGTATTTTCCCCAGTATAATATCTGGGGGAAATTTAAAGATTGCTTTTTCCAAGTACCTCATAACACGCTGCTAACCTATTGCCAACTGTGTGATCTTAGATCAGTCAAATAATTAATCTCTCTGGTTTCTATGCCCTTACTTGTAAAATGTGAGAAGTAAATTATGATCTAAGATTCTTTAATTATACTTATTATGTTGGTGATGTGCTTTTTTTCCTATTTAAATGTATAACTTGATACATAAAATCACAAGGTTCACATTTTATGACATTGGTTATAACTAAATATAGACTTTTTACTTGATTCTAGTTTTTCCCATATATTTTTCCTCTTGGAGTCATGTCTATAGTGCTTCACAGTATTGCTGATGAACTTATGGGGTAAAGTCACTCACATCCTAATGTTTATATTTACATCATTGACTTTCAAGCTATTTTTATGGATATCTGTGCAAAAAAAGAGCAAATGGCTTGGCTGAGAACTTGCATTTGTGGAGGGTTCATGTCATCCTAACCAGCAAGAGTGGCTTACTATGTTTAAATTGTTTATACAATTGGGTTTTTGTTGAACACCTGCTTTCTTCTAGAAGTGTAGAATTTTGGTATGGTAGGTAGGCAGGGGATGCTATGTGACCATCCTCTAAAAAAAACAAATCCTAGACACCACTAATGAACTTTCCTGTTTCACCACATTTCACATGTGTTGTAGCTTGTTGCTAGTGACTCCATTGGGAGGGAACTCTTGAAAGCCTGCTCCTGAGTTATTGCCGACTCTGCCCCATGCTCCCTTTCCTCTGTTGATTTTGTGTTGTATGCCTATATGCCAGCTGTGAGTCCTAGGAAATCACCAAAACTGAGAATGGTCTTGGGAACTCCCAACTTAGAATCTTGAAGTGGTTCCTTTTCTCTGTATCATTTCAGGAAAGAGTTCATTTCAGACATTTAGAACCAGTTTCTACAGTACATACCCATTTCCAGATGGCATTGACTAAATGAGTGAGGTGACCATGTTCATTGGCCTAGGATATAAAAATACTTTTTATGCAAAAATAAACTAAAATAATAGAAAATACTTTTTATACTGTCCATGAACATGAACATTATAGAAAAGTGGCTTTCAAACTTAATTTTTTAGTCATGCAATCTGTTGTATATATGAAGAATTTATGGGGAAACCAATGAATGAAACATTACAAAGTAAGGTTGTTCTGATTGGGAAAGGCTTTCAGCCTTGCCTCCTCGCTATCCTTCCTCCTTCCTGACCTTAAGGAGAAAATGTAACTTGGTGTTTACTTACCCTAAACAATGTAATCTAAAACATTACTGTGAGTACTCCACATGTGCACTTCCTTACAAGGGGAGTGAGATACATTGCCAAATAATTGCATTATTTACTAGTAAACTCATACACAGAATGACAAAACTAGGTATTTTCTTTAACAAGAAAGCAATATCTGAGTAGTTATAGATGCCACAGCTAAAGGCACAGCTGAAATCTCACTTCTGAACCTGGTTGTTTTCCCTCAGTACATCAAAGAAATTAGGGGACTAATTGCTTTCAAAGCATCTGTTTTGACCATGCTACAAAAATACATATTTAATTTTTGGAAAACCATGAGTGGATACTTTCTCTCCATTCATAGATTAGAAAGAAAATTCTCGCGTTGGTGTAGAGTTGGAATTTGAATCCACCCCAACCCTTTTTGCCACAATACATTGCATCCCTAGGTGTCAACCTGCCTGGTCATCTATTTTTTTGATCCAGCAGTTTAGCTCACTAATGTGATGTGTTGTGTTCCTTTCTCTTGTGGCTGATGAAGTCCTTTTATCTGAATGAAGCATGGCTGGAAGGCCTTGCTTCTGTGTGCCCTGCAGAAGTTTAAGGGGAGGCATATGATCATTGCTACTTGGAGGGGCATCACTGAAATCTGGATAGGCATGTAGACAAAAAGACCTTGAAGGGTCCCACAGCCTTGCTAAACCAAGCACACAGGAAGTGAGCTTTAATTGACACTGGCCACAGCTATCTGAAAGGTGTTTTCCTGTTTCTGACCGATTAGCCTGATGCCTTTGTTTAAAAAGGAAAGCTGTGTTTGTGATAGCTGCTTGTCAGCAGAGCTTCCTAATTGTCTCCAGTTTTTCTGGTCCTTGAAGCTGCACTTCAGTGGTTCCATAAAGCACTTCCTTTTCCTTCCCAGCCCATGATTATTCCACTTCAGCTGGCCATACAACAGCTGTCTGGGATCCAGCTGTCACCCTCCAGTGCACGTGAGCAGTCTAGCAGAATGACATTACTGTGGTCCCTGGCTTTGCTCCAAGACTGTGGGAGGACATTCCTTCCCTATGATGATGTAGGATTGAAGAAGGAGGGATGTCAGGACAAAGCTCATAGTTGTAAGCACCCAGTGCATCAACAAGGTGTAGTCCCAGTAGGTGATACATATTTAAACAGGAGACATAATATGTTTTCTTATTTTTATTCATACACTGCCCCCAGCTCCCCCAAAGGCTTAAAGACAACAGTGAGATAGGACAGACTTCTCAGCACTGGCTAGGAAGCATGCTGGAAATAGAGATGCAGTTCTAAATGGGAGATGGGCACTAGAAAACCAGCCCTCTTGTCACAAAGATGTAGGCAACAGAAATAAGTGTACCACAAATTGGTGAAGACCAAGACCAAACATATGTGAAATTAATTCAGTTGGGTTTAGGTTGGACGCAGGGTCTGTGGAGTGATTATTTAAAGTATTATGAATGTAGTTACTGTTGTGCTTTTTCATTCTTAAAATTTACAAAGAATGTATCATCAATTCTACTTTATAAACAAGAAAGTCCCAGCTCTGAGAGTTTAGAAAACTCGCCCCAGGTATATCATTAGTATGTGATAGGGCCAGAATACAAACCTGATCCAGCTGAAGCAAAAGCCCGTGACTATCAACTGAACCACATTATGCTCAAAACCAGGGCAGCAGTTTCAAGGTGAAATTCCAAAACTGAACTCTTTATCTTCTCCCAGAAATGAATCCTCCTTTGTTCATTCCCTATCCTGGTTAATGGCACCATGATT
This sequence comes from Lasiurus cinereus, assembly GCA_011751065.1. Classification (NCBI taxonomy): domain Eukaryota; kingdom Metazoa; phylum Chordata; class Mammalia; order Chiroptera; family Vespertilionidae; genus Lasiurus; species Lasiurus cinereus. The sequence continues at coordinate 46,506,952 of JAAGEH010002528.1, read as the reverse complement.
CATAAGTTTGCCAAGTCTGAAACCCAGGATTCATCTTGCTGCCTGCCCTCTTTTACTCTTCAGTATTCAGCTCATGTGTCACCTTCTCTACAACTCTTAAGTCTTCCATATTGGACACTTCCTCCATCTGATAGATAACCATCCTACCTTTGGTATTCTAACACATATGATGTGCATATCTCCCTTCTTTACTCTAACTGGGCATCTCTAGAGGTTAGGGACTGTGTTCCACACACCTTTACATCCCCAGAGTGTAGCAAATGACTGTCACACTGTTGCATATTGTTGGTATTTTAAATAATAGAGAAAACAAATGAATGGAAACCAGAATATTGAGGAAAATATGTTCCATTTTTAACTATTCCCCCCGCCCCCGCTTTTAGAACTAACTGGTAGAGGATTTTTTTCATGCAGGGGTATTGAATTTAATATTGGGCATTGTATTTGATGGCAATTTTACAAGATGTGCAGGATGGAAATGACAAGTGCAAAATGTGTTCATGGTTTTAATAATCACTTTGGATGGACATAAATCACCAGATAGTATTAAAGAAAATGGTTTCTCCAAGATACTTCATCAAACATTCAATTATGGAAAGCTGCTTTAGGCATTAAAGCACAATGCCAAGAGTCATATAGAATATGTAATATCTTTCAGATATATATATATATATATTTTTTCCCTTCTATAGTCACAGGTTTCAGACTTTCCCCCCCCCTTCCATAGACACGGGTAAATATGCATCCTGCTCCTTGCCTTTCATTTGTATGTAGCTTAGCAGAAGCTTAGGGCTCACTGTGCAGCTGATTAGCACCACCTGTTTGATTACAGTGTCACACCAGAGTCCCCAGTAAGAGTTAACACTTGTTTCGCAAGCCTGGGGAATAAGTATGGTCTCATGTCTTGCATTTTCCCAAATAGTCACTTGAGAAAACCATTTTTCTTATTAATAGGAAGTCCATAATCACTCTCTTAATGCCTTCTTCACCCCACTAGATTGTCCAACAATCAGAGGGTTTAATGAATTTAGGGAAGACAACTGGGATTAACTGCTTCCACATGCCCAAGTACAAAGAAAATTGGAAAAGGGGACCAGTGGACTGCTGCCATTGCTCATTTGCTACAGTCAGTGTCAGATGGTTGGAGTGGCTTGCTATCTGTCCAGGACACACTGGTGCCCTCTGCTTAGAATTCTAGACCTGTAAATTGTTGTGACCCAGGAACTAAGAGGTCAACAGTTTGATTCCCTGTCAGGGCACATGCCCAGGTTTCAGGCTTGATTCCCAGTGTGGGGTGTGCAGGAAACAGCCAATTGATAATGTCCTTCTTGTCCATGTTTCTCTCTCTCTATCCCTCTACCTTCCTATTTATCTAAAAACAATAAATAAAATCACATATAATAAAAGAGTAATATGAAAATTGACTATATCTCCACTACACACGAGCCACGCCCACCAGCCAATCAGGAACAAGTATGCAAATTAACCCAACCATGATGTCTGTGGCCACAGAGCAAGCAGGAGGCTTAGGTTTCCCTGGCAACAGAGGAAGCCAGGGTTCCTGCACACCCTAGCCAGCCCTGGACTCCACTCAAGGCTACAAAGTTTCAATTATAGAAGTTAAATAAATCCCAACAAAAATGGTGGCAGCCATGAAGCTGGAAAGAGCAGGAGGCTTGGGTTGCCCCTGGAGATGGAAGAAGCCAAGCTTATGTAGCCCTGGCCTGACTTGGCCTTCCCTCAAAGCTACAAAGTTTCAATTATAGAACATAAATAAATCCCAACAGAAATGTCTCTGGCCACGGAACAAGCAGGAGGCTTGGCTCTGCTCAAGGCTACAAAGTTTCAATTATAGAAGATAAATAAATCTCAGATACCAGGGCCTCTGCTTGGGTCACTCGGGGCGTGGCTGGCCTGCAAACCACCTAGGCCACTCCATGCCCCAATGGAACTCCCACCCTGATCTGGGACACCCTTCAGGGCAAACCAGCCAGCCCCCACCTATGCACCAGGCCTCTAGTCTATCTAATCCTATTTAATAAAAGAATAATATGCAAATTGACCATCACTACAACACACAAATGGCTTCCCCCATGTGGTCAAAGATGGCTGTCCGCATGTGGACACAAGATGGCCAGCAGGGGAAGGCAGTTGGGAGGGACCAGGCCCTGCAAGGGAGGGCAGTTGTGGGTGATTAGGCCAGGAGGAGAGGGTTGTTGGGAACGACCAAGTCTGCAAGAAAGGGCAGTGGAGGGCAATCAAGCCTACAGGGAGGGCAGTTGGGGATGACCAGGCCTGCACAGGAGGGCACTTAGGGGTGCCAAGCCTGCAGGGGAGGGCAGTTATGGGCAATCAGATTGGCAGGGGATTGGTTAGGGGGTGATCAGGCTATCAGACAAAAGCAGTTAGGGGCAATCAGGAAGGCAGGCAGGCAAGCAGTTGGGAGCCAGCAGTCCTGGGTTGTGAGAGGCATGTCTGGCTGCTTGTTTAGGCCTGATCCCACCATCGGACATCCCTCGAGGGTTCCCATATTGGAGCGGATGCAGGCTGGGCTGAGGGACACCATCTCCCCGCATACATGAATTTCGTGCACTGGGCCTCTAGTTTTTTTTTTATAAGAAAGAATCCTAGGTGAAATCTCTTTTCAGTTCATATCACATGACCAGTGAATGTTACTTAACATGCAGCCACTGGCTTAAGTTACAGAGTGATTTCTGGCTGTGGTTACCCCTATGTTGAAGCCATTCCTTCCTCCTAGTTTCTATGACCTTGTGTAGAATGAAGGTCATCAGAATTGAGTTCCCTTGAGTAATGTGAGGCCACTTTTGATGATCTTTGTTGCTAATAAACCTTAGTCAAAGCCACGTGGTCCATCAGTTTCTCTAATTTGCATTCTCAGGTAACTACAGGTTCAGTCGTCCTCCTCCTTACTCCAAATCCTTATTCTTGATATGCAAATAAATCCTATTTTTTACTTCAAAAATCAATTCTATTTTTGGAATATTTTGAGGAGGCACTTGCCTTGCTGCATTCTCCCAGGCAGTAGGTGTTGCACAATGAAAAGGTCAACTCCAGGAGTATAAATAAATATATATTTTAAAAATTATTGTTTTCCTCTCTCTGTCTCTATCTCTGTCATATATGTGTATATAAAATCCTTCTTTACTCTCAGGAAAGGAAGGGGGGACCACTAGATACATTGGTGATCACTGCCAATTCCCAGCACTGCTCTGCCACACATTCTATCATCAATATCATTGGCTACAGAAGGAATGGTGTCAGGGATGGAGTACAGATTGAACCATGCTCTTGTAATTACTAGAGAAACCTAGTAAATTGATTAAACTACAAGTCTGCAGTTGATAAGCAGAACATCCATGAAAAGAATATCCCTTAGACATTTGTATGTACTAAGGACTGAATTTTTCCTCAAATTGTTATTGTTCATATTATGGACACTATGGATGTTACATTTGATTGTATTCTTCTTGGCTTGAAAATTCAGAATTAAATGAGTAGATTCTTACAATATGCATGCATTTATTCTAATATCTCCCCTGGCTTATTAAAAATAATTTACCTATACTACAAATTTATTCCACTTTCTTTATTCTATTGAATGATTATATATTCTTAATGTATCTTTAGACCTTTAAACATATTTGGATAGAGCTTATGACAAAGAAATTGAGAATTGGTGTGTGAAATATTTTTTTTATACAAGGGAAATTATTAGTATTACTACCCTGTTTCCCCAAAAGTAAGACATCCCCCCAAAATAAGACCTATTTCCAGTTTTGACTCTCGCTGTAATATAAGGCATCCCCCTGAAAATAAATCTCCCCAATCATAAGGCCTCTCCTGAACATAAGGCCTCCCCAGAATATAAGGCCCCTGAAGCTACTGTAAGGTGCCCGACTCCTGATTTAAAGAGACTCTCAGTGCCTGAACAGCTCCAACTGCGCTGCGGCCAATCAGTGAGCTGGTTTGTGATGACAACTACTACCATACTGTACACAGGTAAAAAATTTCCTTTTTTTTTTTTTGGTTCAACAATAAATGTGTACTGTATTCTTCTTCATGGGAAAATAAGACATCCCCTGAAAATAAGAGCTAGTGCATCTTTGGGAGCAAAAATTAATATAAGACACTGTCTTATTTTTGGGAAAACAGGGTAGAGGCCCAGTGCATGAAATTTGTGCATGGGGGAGGGAGTGTCCTTCAGCCCAGCCTGCTCCCTCTCCAATCTGGGACCCCTTGAGGGGTGTCCGATTGCCTATTTAGGCCTGATTCTACCTAGACTGCTGACTCCCAACTGCTCACCTACCAGCCTTCCTGATTGCCCCTAACTGCTTCTGCCTGCCAGCCTGATCACCCCCTAACCATTCTCCTGCCCGCCTGTTTGCCCCTAACTGCCCTACTCTGTGGGCCTGGTCACCCCTAACTGCCCTGCCCTGCAGGCCTGTTCACCCCTAACTGCCCTCTCCTGCAGGCCTAGGTCCCCCCCCCCCAACTGTCCTTCCCTACAGGCCCAGTTACCTTCGACTTCCCTCTTCTGCTGGCCTGGTCACCCCTAACTGCCCTCCACTGCTAACCTGATTGCCCCTGCCAACTGCCCTCCCCTGCTGGCCATCTTGTGGTGGCCATCTTGTGTCCACATGGGGGAGGATCTTTTGAACACATGGGGATAGTCATCTTGTGTGATGCAGTGATGGTCAATCTGCATATTACTCTTTTATTAGATAGGATAGAAGACTGGTGCACAAGTGGGGACCAGCTGGTTTGCCCTGAAGGGTGTCCTGAATCAGGGTGGGTATTCTCTTGGGGTATGGTGTGGCCTGGGGGAGGGGCCTGTGGTGATTTACAGGCCAACCATGCCCCCCAGTGACCTAAGCTGAGGATATAGTATCTGGGATTTATTTATCCTCTACACTTGAAACTTTGTAGCCTGAGCAGAGCCAAGCTTTCTGCTCACACAACCACTGAAACTTTGTTGCCTTAAGTGGAGGCCTCCCTAGCCAGGCTTTGCAGAAAGCTTGGCTTCCTCATCACCAGGGGCAACCAAGCCGTTTTCCTCTCTCTCTGTGGCTGTAGCCATCTTGGTTGGGTTAATTTGCATACTTGCTCTGATTGGCTGGTGGGCATGGCTGCTGGGCGTGGCTTGTGGGTGTAGCAGAGGTATGGTCAATTTGTATATTACTCTTTTTATTAGGTACTCTTTTATTAACCAGATACATATCAGAAAAATAGTGTGATTTATATCCTGAGCCAAGTTTTATTATTTATAATAATAAAAGTGTAATATGCTAATTAGACCAGATAGTCAAATGACCTTCTGGATGTCCTTCCAGATGATCTTCCAGATGAGGCTGGGGCTGCGAGGGATGTGAATTTCGTGCATCGGGCCTCTAGTATAGTATAATCATATACCTTAATGGATAAAATCTCACTGACAGATAATAACATTTATTTACATCTCTGAGGGAAGCAGGCAAGGCCATTTAGATTTAAATATAGAAATACTTTTGTAGACTCTAAAGGATGTATTTTCAGGCTTTTAAAAATATATTCATGTGCCCATGAGAAGATGATACCTGATATGTAATGAAGTTTGTTTGCTTAAGCATTTCCTAGAACTGGTCATGAAGTCATCTCTATGTACAGTCAAAATTAAGAAGCACTTTATTTTTGTAACTGATCTCTCACATTCATATCTGGAGCCTTTATTGGACTATTAATTGTAACATTGATTGAAGGGATAAATTGCAATGTTAGTTAAGTAAAGAACTATGAAATTGCCCAGATAATTCAATACAAATTTCCCTCCCAATCCAAATACTAAACTTTGGTTATAATATAGTTCATTTAATGTCAAAACCAGGCTCAGTCATTTCAAGGGCCAGATAAGTATATGGAAAGAAACATTTGGTGCCTAGCCACAGGCTATACTCCCCAAACCACCAAACAACCTCACAGATATGTGCTCAGGATCTGGAAGACATAATGTATGGAAAGATCGGCTCAAACAGATCATATTTGAAGGACAGACCATTCCCTATGGTCATCTTTTAAGTGCATTCCTGAGCATCAGAATTTGTTTATCCCACAGCTAAAATTCATCTTGTTTTCAAGGGTTTCATCTTACTAGTGAGATCTCCTGTTGTTTCTTTTTGGTGCATTATTTGTTGGTCCCAACTTTCTATCATGCAAAAGTGTGATACGCAAATCTCCCTTATGTAAGGTAGAGCCTATTTTGTGGAGGACGAGTGCTGTAGAGAAGGTAGTGGCAGCAACAAGAGGAGTGAAAAGCAAGAGTCCCTGAGATAGCGATGTCCTGGTAAGTGATTCAAAACTGGTTGTGGGGTGTGGAAAAGCCATGATTTGTAGCATCTGCTCATTCCACCCTGCACATTTCCCACCACTGCCAATTTCAATACAACTAACCATGTCACTGAACATGCAATTGGGAAGAGATGCTCGCACATGGCTCTTGTGAATTGGTTAGGAGCCAGCTTCTGCACTGTGAGTATTCTTCTTAATGTTCTTGGCTTCCAGCACAGCATCTGACACAGCAGGCTTATGAATGGTCTGAAAGACAAGAGTCCAAATTTCAATCTCAGTCTCTATTACGATTTGAGTGTTTGACTCAATGTCATGTAACTTCTCTAAGCCTCATTTTCCTCATTTGAAATATTAGATTTAAAGTAATTCCTCTCTTATGCCATTTTTGGTTCTGAGGTGCTATAAAAAATGTGTTAATTTTCTTCATTGGAGATGCATGTTTATAGTTGTCTCCTAATTTCTCAGACTTTTTGGCAATTAGTCTAACAGGACTGATTATTTGTAAAATTATGTAGGCTCTTAGTGATGAATGCTTCCTTTCTAACTGTTTAAAAGGTTGTGGCATATAATCAGGTATGATTTTATAAGCCACAGCTTAGTTATATAAAAACAGGACATTCATTTTCAAAATTAAACTTCAGTTCAAGAATGAACTCCCTAGGAGAAAACGTAATTTTATAAAATCAAAGAAAATCCCACTGAATTTTGCAATTTCTCAGGCACTTCAGGGCATTTTCCCTCATCTTGGCACATCCAAGTTTGTGACCTATTGCTTTCACATCTGCAAATGGAGGATTTTTCAGAATTTCTAGGAGCGGCATACATTTGCTCTGAAAGATGTTTATAAACAACACATTGGAATGAAGCAGGTTATCCTGAAATAATCAAGTTAGCAAATGCTGTGGTCTCTCTGAGAAGAGACCTTGTGTTTATCTCAGACTAAAGTTGTCCGGGCCTTAATAGACTCCAGCAGTAGCCTATTTCCTTCATATGAACGAGGAAGGTTGTTAGTGGAGCGAGCAGAGTTTCATTGTCTTCCCCTGAGGACTTACTGGGATGATGTATACGTGAAGCACAGACTCACACAGGAGTAGGCAAATAAAGCCAACTCCAAATGCAATCAGCTTCCTCCTGACTAGGAAATTTTTAAAGTACCCACTAAGGGCCTGGTTGTGTGGCTCAGTTGGTTGGAGCATTGTACAGTGCACTGAATTTGATTCTACGTCAGAGCACATATCCAGATTGAAGGTTTGATCCCTGTTGGGGTACCTAAGGAGGCAACCAGTCAACAATGTTTCTCACATTGATGTTTCTCTTCTCTCTCTCTTCTTTTCTCTCTAAAATCAATAAAAAGCATATACTGGAGAGAGGATTTAAAAAATAGTAATATTAAAAATAACATAACACCCAGTGCTTAGAATTAACCTCAAGGAAGAGAGAGGAAAAAAACGATGAGAGAAGGGTATTAATATTTTCTGAATTACAAATTGAAATGATTAAGAAAATGGTCCCCTTGCATCAGATTTAACTTAGAAATAAGTTGATGGTTTTCTTTATTTGCTAGAACTGTGGCTAGTAGCCAGAAATCAAATTTGATTATTAAACTGGTAATTGTGGAATTCGTACTTGATAAAATAATAAACTATTTTAGCATTTTGATAAAAATGAACACCAAGATTGTTGTTCTTGCATTTTCCAAATAACATCTATCTTCTCTTCTTGGGAGTGGGCAACTTTTCTAGTGTCTAGATTCTCAACATCTCCTTTGTTTTCTGTAATTATGCAAAAGTTACACAAATAAGCAATGTTCACATTGCAAATTCTCTCAGTACTTTGGGTAGGAATTCATTTCTGTCTGGAGACTTACATTCATTTAAAGCCATTAAGAGCTTTATTTCCAATTGCTTTCTACTTTTCCTGGTTTTCCATTCCCTTGCCATTATTCAAAGCCTCCAACTTGAAGACTCTTGCTCCTTAAGAATTCTGATGACTTTATACCAACCAAATAGGTAACACTTATTTACTGTTGGGACAGTTGTGGTTGGTAAATGAAAGGCTGTGCTGTAATTAAATGCAGCTCTTAGACCATATAATGCAAGTGAAGTGGAGAATTAATATGAATATGCAAATGAAGTTAGCCAAGAATACTTTTTAATTGATCTAGATGAAGCAATTTTATACCTTAAATTATTTGGACACTCTAAGTGCCCTGGATTATCCCCTCAGAGAATAGTGTATATAAAGTTCATCAGCAAGGAAAAGACAGTGTGATTCTCACCTGGTCAGCCAAAGAAAGTCTAAATTAAAGAAGTAATAAAAGCTTTCAAGATCGTAATAATTATTTGATCTTTCTGAGGGGCTCTTCTCTACCATCTTCTTGATGAAAACACAGGTGGTTCACCATGACACTAATAAAGCTTCAACTTTAAGATCCCCCTCCTTCTAAGGCCCTGGAGGCACCAACCCATGTCTTCATATAGACATGTATTTTGTAAATTTTTCAAAAATATGATATTTTTTATCATATTAACTGAAATCGGTTCTTACCTCTGTCTCATTTTTTCATGACTTCCTCTCTGTTATATTTACCCTTCTGTCAGGCCTTGAAGTAAACATTTTGAGGATCTGAAGATGAGAGAAAATTTAGGTTTGAATGAATGGTGTTTAAAATCAGTTAAATTATTGCTGGTTTTTCCTCTGTGATGTGGTTCTCAGGTACTGGTGTATGACAGCAAGGTGCAAATCCAAGGTATACTGTGATATACCCACTAGGACCGAGCACTGGAAGCAGATGGGTTGTAGAGGAGAAACAAGGCTTGAAAGATATAGACTCATAAGCCAATTTGTGAAAGATTATTTCAATCATTGGATGTGTACAATTGTAAACAAAGAATTTGGTTCTTGGTGATTCATGGTATGGAAGTTCTATCATGTCAGGCATATATTAAAAATGCAGCACATAAAATTATCAGTCCACCTTACTGTTGGTAGGAACTGTTGCAATAGAATTTATCAGAGTTCCTGTGTTTGTAGAAGATAAACCTGTAGTATTTTGCAAAGAGGGTAAAAGCCTGTATGTGAGGTAATGTTTTTTAGACCTTTCAACTGTCAATAATAATAAAACAGATTTTAGTTATGTTAGAAGAATGAATTATCTTTTTATTCTCTCAACAGAATATTATTTTATGACTTATAAAGCAATGATAAAGGATCAAGCAACCAAAAAAGTAGGGAAAAGCTATTACAGAACCATGTTAAGCAGTTATTTCATAAAAAATATTTTTAAAATTATTATTTATGTATTTTATTTTGTTGTATTTATTTTTTTACTGTTGACAGTATTACAGACAGTAATCTTGGTTGGAGGTTCTTGCGATTCATCACTTTGAATGTTTCTTACTACTCCCATCTGACCTGCATAGTTTCTGTTGAAAAATCAGATGATAGTTATATGGGTACTCCCTTGTAGGTAACTAACTGTTTTTCTCTTGTTGCTTTTAAGATTCTCTCTTTGTCTTTTGCCCTTGGCATTTTAATTATGATGTGTCTTGGTATGGTCCTTTTGGGATCATCTTGTTTGGAGTTCTCTGTGCTTCCTGGGCTTGTAAATCTATTTTTTCACCAGGTAGTGGAAGTTTTCTGTTATTATTTCTTCAAATAGGTTTTCAATATCTTGTTCTCTCTCTTTTTCTGGCACTCCCATAATTTGGATGTTGGTATGCTTAAAGTTGTCCCAGAAGCTCCTTACACTATCTTCATATTTTTGGATTCTTTTATCTTTTTGCTCTTCTGGTTGGATGTTTTTTATATCCTCATATTTAAAATCATTGATTTGATTCTCAGGATCTTCTAGTCTATTGTTGAATCTCTGCATATATTTTATTTCAGTCAGTGTATGATTAATTTCTGACTAGTCCTTTTCCATTTTTTGGCATTCTCAGTAATATCCTTGAAAATCTCACTAAGTTCCTCAGAGGTTTCTAGAAGATTCTTGAGTAACCTTATAACTGTGGTTTTCAACTCTATATTCAGTAGTTTGCTTTCTTCCATTTCTTTCATTTGTGACATGTTTCTTTGACCCCACATTTTGGCTGCTTCCCTGGGTTTGTTTCTATGTATTGGGTAGAGGTGCTAAGTCTCCTTGAGTTGATAGAGTGGCCTTGTGTAGTAGGTGTCTTATAGGTTCCAGAGGCTCAGCCTCCCCAGTTACCTGAGGTGGACACACTTGGTGCACCCCTTTGTGTGCTGTGTGCTTATTGTTCTCAGAGGAACACATTTCACGTATTACTTATTGTGAAGTTGTGATGGACAAATGTTTTACACTCTGGTTTGACTTGGGGAAATTGCTGAGTTTCCCTTAGCTGAAGATTCTTAATCTATTAGAGATCCAGTGCGTGGGTAGGGTATCTCAGCCTGGCTGGCAATCGGGGCCAATCAGAGCCGAGGCCAGCCAGCTAGGGGAGGGACCATGGGAATTTGGCTGGCCACAGGAGGTTGGCTGTGGGAGTGCACTAACCACCGGAGGGCAGCTCCGGCATTGAGAGTCTGCCCCATTGTGGTCAGTGCATGTCATAGTGACCGATTGACAGCCAGCCTAGCAGGCTTTGAGAGTTGGCCACCCTCTGTCATAATTACTCTCATGTTTTATTCTGGCTCTATTTTACTATGCCATTGAACCTATTCACTGCTTCGCCTGTAAAACAGGGGAAATATACCCAACTGAGAGGGTTATTGTAAGCATTACATGGATAATTGCCATTAAGTTATTGAATTATAACTTATTTATTACCAAGATCTATGTCAAATAATACTTTTAAATGACTACAGGGTTGCAGATACCTTTTAAAATTAGCATTGCTTTTAAATTAAAATTTATTATTTTATACCTTTATTTGTATGAGATTCACTTATTTTACAGACATGAATATTACACTGGCTTTTAGTTTTTTAATTGATGTGTTTTGATTTTGGCTTGAAAATATACATAAAAATGCAACATGTAGCAATGTCTTAAATATTTTTGTCACATCACTTATATTATAGGACATGTCAGGTCAATGAGATAGCAGCAGGCAGTGTTAAATACCCACAACCTTTTACACATCATAGGATTTTGTGCATGATTTAGTCAGATGAATTTATAAAGCATCTTTTGCCGAGACCGGTTTGGCTCAGTGGATAGAGCATTGGCCTGCGACTGAAAGGTCCCAGGTTCGATTCCCGTCTGGGGCATGTACCTTGGTTGCTGGCACATCTCCAGTAGGGGGCGTGCAGGAGGTGGCTGATCGATATCTCTCCCTCATTGATGTTTCTGACTTTCTATCCCTCTCCCTTCCTCTCTGTAAAAAATCAATAAAATATATATATATATTTTTTTTAAGCATCTTTTTTTTTTCTACCAGGTGTCTTAAATAAGTTTTTCATTTTTCTTATTCTTTCATACCTCTACCATTTATTTTAAGGAAATAGAGTTAAAGAGTAACACTTAGGAAAAAGAACTCTTTCTTTCTTTCTTTCTTTCTTTCTTTCTTTCTTTCTTTCTTTCTTTCTTCTTTTTCTCCATCAAGAGAGATTTCTCCTTTTACATTTGAAATTTCTTCCCACATATCACTGCATCTCACTGTTAAGGAAGTTATTTTGGATTCTATTTTGGGAGTATCTAGTATAGCTTCAGAAATCAGGCAAGATAGGATTTGTGGGGAGATGACATTTCCTTGTACTAAAAAGTTAAAGACAGGAGATGCTATATAACTGTACAATAAGCACTTGAGTCTGGTTTCCTGGCAAAAATGTTCTTTCATGCACATTCCTCAAAGAATGTGTTTCTTTTTTTTGCTGTAAATTTCCACTTCTATGGCTTCCCTTATGGTTCATATTAAATGTTCCAGTTACTATAGCTGCATAACAAACAACTTCTAGCTTAGTGGGAGAAAACAACAACCTTTTTGTGATACTCATAGATTCTAGGGGCAAAGAATTTTCACAGACCACAGCAGAGATCCTTTTCTCTGCTCCATAAATCCTATCCCTCAGCTGGGAGGAATGGAACAGCTAGTGGTGACTTCAGTGCCTAATAGCTAGAATCATCTGGAAGCTTCTTCCACTCACATGTCTGACTCTTGGGTGGGGAGACTCAAATTTGGCTTCCCCTGAAATCATTGACCAGAAAGTCTACTTCTGGCCTCTGCATCCCACTTGAACTTCCTTTTGTTTTTTTCTTTCCTTTTTTTAACTTTTATTAATTTTTTATACATATCTCCCCATTGCCACCCCTCCCTCCCAGGCATACCCCAACCCCCCAGTGTCTATGTTCATTGGTTATGCTTATATGCATGCATACAAGTCCTTTGATTGATCGCTTATCTACCTCACCTAACTTTAATCTTCCTGCTGTAATTTCAGTCTGTTTGAAGCTTTACTGTCTCTGTATCTATCCTTTTGTTCATCAGTTTATAATGTTCTTTATTATCCACAAATGAGTGAGATCATGTGATGCTTCTCCTTCATTGACTGGCTTATTTCACTTAGCATAAGGCTCTCCAGTTCCAACCAGGTTGCTGCAAATGGTAAGAATTCCTTCTTTTTAATGACAGCATAGAATTCCATTGTGTAGATGTACCACTATTTTCTGATCCACTCATCTGCTGACTGGCACCTAGGCTGTGTCCAAATTGTAGCTATTGTAAATTGTGCTGCTATGAACATAGGGGTGCATAAATCCTTTCTGATTGGTGTTTGTAATTTCTTAGGATAAATTCCTAAGAGTGGGATTGCAGGGTTAAATGGGAGATCCATTTTTAGTTTTTTGAGGAAACTCCATACTGTTCTCCAAAGTGGCTGCACAAGTCTGCATTCCCACCAAAGTGCACAAGGGTTCCTTTTTCTCCGCATCCTCACCAACACTTGTCGTTTGTTGATTTGTTGATGATTGCCATTCTGACAGGTGTAAGATGGTATCTCATTGTCGTTTTGATTTGCATCTCTCGGATGATTAATGACTTTGAACATGTTTTCATTTGTCTCTTGGCCTTACTTCTGTCGTCTTTCGAAAAGGTTCTATTTAGGTCCATTGTCCATTTTTTTATTGGATCGTTCATCTTCCTTTTATTAAGTTGTATAAGTTGGCTGTAGATTTTGGAGATTAAACCTTTATCAGTGATAACATTTGCAAATATGTTCTCCCATACAGTGATCTTTCTTGTTGTTTTGTTGATGGTTTCTTTTGCTGTGCAAAAGCTTTTTGTTTTGATGTAGTCCCATTTGTTTATTTTTTCTTTAGCTTCCATTGCCTTTGGAGCAGTATCAGTGAAGAAGTTCTTTCGGCATATGTCTGAGATTGTGCTGCCTGTGGATTCCTCTAGTATTTTTATGGTTTCCCTTCTAATGTTTAAGTCCTGTATCCATTTTGAGTTTACTTTTGTATTTGGTGTAAGTTGGTGGTCCAGTTTCATTTTTTTGCATGTATCTGTCCAATTTTCCCAATACCATTTATTGAAGAGGCTATCTTGGCTCCATTGAATGTTCATGCCTCCTTTGTCAAATATTAGTTGAGCATAGTGCTTTGGGTGGATATCTGGGTTCTCTATTCTATTCCATTGGTCTATATGTCTGTTCTTGTGCCAGGACCAGGCTGTTTTGAGAACAGTTGCTTTGCAGTATAGTTTGAAATCTGGTATTGAGATCCCACCTACTTCATTCTTCTTTCTCAGAATTGCTGTAGCTATTCATGGTCTTTTTTTGTTCCAGATGAATCTATGAAGAATTCTTTGTAGATCTGTGAAATATGTCGTTGGTATTTTAATGGGTAGTGCATTGAATCTGTAGATTGCTTTGGGTTGTATGGACATTTTAATGATGTTGATTCTCCCAATCCATGACCATGGTATGCTCTTCCATCTGTTTACGTCTTCCTCTATCTCTTTTTTCAGTGTCCTGTAGTTTTCTGCATATAGGTCTTTTACCTCCTTAGTTAGGTTTATTCCTAGGTATCTTAATTTTTTTGGTGCGATGGTAAATGGGATTGCTTTTTTAGTTTCTCTTTCTGTAATTTCACTATTAGTGTATAGAAATGCCACAGACTTCTTAGCATTAATTTTGTATCCTGCTACATTGCCGGATTCTTTAATTAAGTCAACTAGTTTTGGAATGGAGTCCTTTGTGTTTTTTATGTACAATATCATGTCATCTGCAAATAAGGACAGCTTTACTTCTTCTTTTCCAATTTGGATGCCTTTTATTTCTTCTTCTTGTCTAATTGCAATGGCTAATACTTCCAGTACTATGTCGAACAGGAGAGGTGAGAGTGGGCATCCCTGTCTTGTTCTTGTTCTTAGGGGAAATGGATTTAGTTTTTGCCCATTGAGTATGATGTTAGCTGTGGGTTTATCATATATGGCTTTTATGATGCTGAGGTATGATCCTTATATTCCCACTTTGCGGAGAGTTTTTATCAAGAAAGGGTGTTGGATTTTGTCAAATCTTTTTCTGCATCAATTTATATGACTATGTGATTTTTATCTCTCAATTTGTTTATGTGATGTATCACATCTATTGATTTGCAGATATTGTACCATCCTTGCATTCCTGGGATGAATCCTGCTTGGTCATGGTGTATGATCTTTCTGATGTACTGCTGGATCCGATTTGCTAGAATTTTGTTGAGGATTTAGGCATCTATGTTCATGAGAGATATTGGCCTATAATTCTCTTTCATTGTGTTGTCTTTATCTGGTTTTGGTATTAGGGTGATGCTGGCTTCATAGAAGGTGTTTGGAAGTGTTCCTTCTTTTTGAATGTTTTTGAATAGTCTGAGGAGGATAGGTTTTTAATTCTTCCTTGAATGTTTGATAAAACTCTCCTGTGTAGCCATCTGGTCCCAGGCTTTTATTTGCTGGAAGCTTTTTGATTACTGCTTCAATTTCTTCCATAGTTATTGGACTATTGAGATATTTGGCTTCCTTCTCATTGAGTTTTGGAAGGTTATATTTTTCTAGGAAAATGTCCATTTCTTGCAGGTTGTCCAATTTGTTGGAATAGAGTTGTTCATAGTATTTTTTAACAATCCTTTGTATTTCCACAGGGTTTGTTGTTATTTCTCCTCTTTCATTTCTGATTTTGTTTATTTGGGTCTTCTCTCTTTGTTTCTTGGTGAGCCTGGCTAGAGGTCCATCAATCTTGTTTATCCTTTCAAAGAACCAGCTCTTTGGCTTGTTGATCTTTTGAATTGTTTCTTTGGTCTCCATGTTGTTTATCTCCGCTCTGATCTTCACTATTTCCTTCCTTCTGAGTACACTGGGCTTTTCTTGTTGCTCTCGTTCTAGCTCTTTGAGTTGTAGGTTTAGGTAATTTATTACCATTGTTTCCTGTTTTTTGCAGTAGGCTTGGAGGGCTATGAACTTCCCTCTCAGGACTGCTTTCACTGTGTCCCATAATTTTGTATTGTTGTGTTGTCATTGTCATTTGTTGCCATGATGTTTTTTATTTCTTCCTTGATCTCTCTGGTTACCCAGTCATTGTTTAATAGCATGCTGTTTAGTCTCCATGTGTTTGATTTCTTTCTATTGTTTTTATTATAGTTGATTTCCAGTTTTATGCCACTGTGGTCTGAGAAAATGCTTGATATGATTTCTATCTTCTTGAATTTGAAGAGACTTTTCTTATGACCCAACATATGATCTATCTTTGAAAATGACCCGTGTGCACTGGAGGAGAATGTATATTCTGTGGCTTTGGGTGAAATGTTGTGAAGATGTCAAGTAGAAGCTGCTGTACTTGGGTATTTTTTCCTACCAGTCTTCTAGCTCACTGATGCAGTCCTCTGCTTCTTCTAGTCTATTTTTGATGCTTTCTATTGAGTTTTTTATAGCAGTGATGCCATTTTTCATTTCTTCTTGTTTATTCTGCACCTCCTCTAAGTTCTTCTGCATTTCTTCTTGCTGCTTCTTCATCTCCTCTTGGGTCTTCTTCATTTCCTCTTGGCTCTTACTCAGATTGTCGATTTTGTCTTCCATTCTTTTCATCCACCTTATGATCATTTCTCTGAACTCTTTCTCTGGCAGGCTTATTTCTGCTTCTATTTCATTTACTTCCTTTTCTGGTGAAACCTGCTTTTCTGTCTTATGTGGGCTGTTTCTTTTTCTGCCCATGGTCTTTCTTCTCCGGGTGTCTGGTTATGTAGTTCTCTCTCCTACGTTGATTGAAAGGCACAAACTACAACAAGACCAGGTACAGCACACAAGGCACTGAGTAGAAATGTATTCAAGATGTTAATCATCACAAATAAGGTGACCACCAATGAAAGACAAATTAGGGGTAAATAGAGAAAGAAGAAGAGGAAAATGAGGAAAAAAGAAAAGAAAGAAATGCCAAAACCAAATTGGGAGAGCGAGAAAATAAATAAATAAATAAATAAATAAACAAATAAATAAAATAAAATAAGAAAATAAAAAGGAGAAGAAGGAGAAGAAAAGAGGAAGAGAAAAAAGTCAGAGAGAAAAGAAAATGTATAAGAGAGAAAAGGGGAACAAAATATAGATGTCAGGAGTCAACTCCAATAGAATAGTCACTAATCCCAATAAAGGCCAGCAACCAATACCTAGAGATTAATACAGACTGCAAATAGCAAGTGGTATCGAGGGAGGTGAGGGAAAATAGAGGTAAAAAACAAAGCAGGTAAAAAACAAAAGAAAACAAGTAGAATAAACTAAGACAATCTCACAAAAAATTTCAAAAAATCGATATAATCACTTTTCAGGCAAATAGCAACAAAAGGACATAGAGAAAAAACAACTTTTTGGCTAGTGAAGACAAGAAGAGAGGTTTGTGTGGACTTGTAGTAGGGATTTGAAATTAGATATATAAATGGGGTGAAATTTTAATGAGGTAAAGAGAAAGAACAGGGGGAATCTAAAGTTGGAAAAGGGAAAGAGAAACAAGACAACAAAATGGGGAAAGTTAGGAGGAAAGTGTTGGCATAAAGGTAGAGTTGAGTTGGAGTAAAATTATGCTAAAGGAAAGATGAAAATAGGATGTAGAACTCTAATCCCGAAATAAAATAAAGAGAAAACAAAATGACACTTGTTTTTTTTCCAAAAAGGTAGAGTACTAGTAGTAATTAATAATACTAGTTTAAAACAAAAATGTAATAATTATAAAGGTAAAATCAATTGAGGCAGAAAGAAAAAAATAGTCTTTTAATTAAAATATGTAAAAATGAAAAATAAAAAAAAAGAAAAAAGGAAAAAATTTAAAAAAAAAATGGTCCTTCACTTCCATTATTATTCTGCTTGGCGCTCCTGTTTCCCAGTAGGGAAGGTATTGCAGTTCCCTGTGTTCCCCTCTTTGTGTTTTAATCTCTTTATTCTTTTGTGGTTATGCTAAAGTCAATTTGTGTGTCATCCACTGGGTGGCAGTGTTTTGGAATTGATCTCTGAGACAAAGCACAGGACCTCTCTAGGCTGTGCTCAGATCCTGAAACTCTGTGGTTCTCAAAGCCAGTTTGTGGGGATTTTGCAGCTGGGAAACTGTAATAACTCCCAGGCTGTCCCTCCTGTCCCAGGCGAAATCTGACCCTTCCGCGCGCTGCGTGGATCTCCAAATCTGCCGCCCGCTCGTCCCTGCCACCTGGAAAGCCGTGCTCTGGGTCCCTGGCTGCTCAGTGGGTGCCTCTGTCAGCCGCAGCTTTCAGACCTCCGGAGACATCCACCTCCCTCTTATCCCAGGCGAAATCTGACCTTTCTGTGTGCTCTGTGGATCTCTGATTCCGCCGCGTGTCTGTGCCGATTGGAGAGCGGAATTCTGGGTCCCCGGGTCCCCAGCTGCTCAATGGGTGCCCAGCCGAAGGCTTCAGACCACCGCAGACATCCACCTCCCTCTGCAAGATGGCTTGGTCTCCACACTCGCGCTGGTGGCTCCGGTGGACAAAAACCCCATGGCAGTGGGGCTTCCTGGCCGGGAGAGCCCCGTCCAGCAGTCCCCCACCTTCTCCTGGAGGATAACTGACTCCTAGCTTGCCAACAAACACTCCCAGTGCGACTCTCAGCCGCTCTCTCTCCCTCTGCCCAGCAACAAAGCTCCAGACGCATCTGTCTACTCCGCCACCATTTTTTCCCCAAGTCTTGAACTTCCTTTTGATACGGCAGCCCATGGCAGTTCAAGTCTCCATGAGGGAGTGCTCCAATGAACAAGGGGGAAAAGTCAGGCCTTTCACAGCCTAGGCTCAGAAGTAACATAGTGTCACTTCTGTCATACTCTATTGGTCAAAGCAGGCATGAATTCACCTAGATACCAAGAAAATGGAACCACACTTTCCAATAGAAAAATTAATAATTTTTAGCCATTAAAAATAACACTGCTTTAATATACAACTTCACTTCATCAACTGAGAATCAGCAGTGAATGTGCATAAGTGATTTTTCCGGACCACCTATCTCAAGGCAGAAATCTTGATGAGAAAGTGAGGTAAGATGCTATGCAGTGTAAGCATCTGGAAGAAGCTTCCAGATGATGCTAGCTATGCAGTGTAAGAAGGGCAGTATTTTACTGTAGAAAGAGCTTTGCATGGTGGGAAATGATGAGTTAAAAATCCTACATTCTATGCTTGAACTTTTTGACTTCAAGTTTAAGTTTTCCTGTCAGGATTAATAAAAGCTAATATATGGGATTGATATGAAGATCCAAGGAGATAATGTGAAAATCAAAATATGGCTTCTTTTAGCATATCAGATCTCCAAGGTAAGCCTAAGGCAGAAAAAGATAGAAAATTCAATAGCCCCTTAATATTCAGTCTCAGTCTTGATTTTTCCTTAATACTCAGTCTTGATTTAAGTTAATCACAAGTGGTAAGATTGATTCTCCCAGAAAACAGTTTTTAAATAATAACTTCTTATTCAAAATTAAGTTTTATTTGTGCAATTTATGGTGCAAATACTCCTCAGAAAATGCTACCTGTTAGCCTGTAACACAATGATCTGTAGGTTAGGAGAAAGACAGTTGTGAGCACTTCTTGGTTATATCATTTTAAAAGGAACTATTGTTCTCGCTTACTTTTATGTAATTACTTTTCTCTGACAATAATTCTCCAATTTATAATAGAAATCAGTAGGGGAAATTTCCTTTATGGAAACTTACTCTATGATCAGAGTCAAATTGACCCTACCTGTTTCATAAACAACATAATGCCTATAAAAACCAATAACAAAAATATCTGTTACATGATTTTCATACTTGTTACATAACTAGAGGGCCAAATTGAAATTCATACACTGTCTGGTTAGGGGGTCCCTCAGCCCGGCCTTCACCCTCTCACAGTCCAGGAGCCCTTGGGGAATGTCTGACTGATGGCGTAGGCCCACTCCCCCTGAGTCAGTCAGACATTCTTAGCACTGCTCTGGTGGCAGGAGAGACTCTGGCCTACTATGCACACCAGCCGTGAGCCCAGCTTCTGGCTGAGTGGTGCACCCCTGTGGGAGTGCACTAACCACCAGGGGGCAGCTCCTGCATTGAGCATCTTTCCCCTAGTGGTCAGTGTGCATCATAGCGACAGATCATTCCGCCATTAGGATGATTTGCATATTAGCCTTTTACTATATAGGGTATCTCTTTTAAATAAAAGAGACACTTAAAGAGTTAAATGATACAACTTAAAGTAAAGTCTGAGACTTTCCCAATTTACTCCCATTTTGCTTTTTTTCTGGCTCCCTCTAATTAACTCTATGAAGGGATTTTGAGATCATAAATCTCATGTGAGCCTGAAGCAAGTTTCCAACTCATAAATGTCTCAGTATTTCCAAGTTTCTCACATTTTTCTCTGTAAAATTAATGCCTCTTTTCATATCAAATTGTTTAAAAAGGAAATATCTAATATGATTCAGATTTGGCTTTTTATGAATCTACAATGATCATGTCTGTAGAGTTTATTAAAGTTTCTTTTTAAAAAAATATATTTTATTGATTTTTTTACAGAGAAGAAGGAAGAGGGATAGTTAGAAACATCGATGAGACACCAATCAGCCACATCCTGCACGCCCCCTACTGGGGATGTGTCTGCAACCAAGGTACATGCCCTTGACCGGAATCGAACCTAGGACCTTTCAATCCGCAGGCCGACACTCTATCCACTGAGCCAAACTGGTTTCAGCTATTAAAGTTTCTTAATTGTTGATTAGTTGATTTAGCACTTGTAACTAGATTTTGGGTAAATTCCCACACAATTAACTCTAAGATCAATCTAGAAAATTATCTAAGTTGTCTCTCTTATTTCCTTCTTTTACATTTTCCTCCTTCCTCCCTTTCTTCTTTCTTTCCTTCCATTCTTTCTTCCTTCTCTTCCTCCATTTCTTTCTTCATTCCTTTATATTTAGATGAGAAGGCACAAATTCATTCCTGTCTTACTCTTTGACAATATTTCCATCAACTTTTCTAGTTTTCCTGACATTTGACATAGTCTGATGGAGTAATAAGGAGAAGCAGGAAAGTTGGCCAGGACATGAAAATGAGGTAAATAGGTTGATGTGTGCCAATCCTAAAAACAATCATCAATAGCCAGTGGCATGCCTGACATACAGTTTATCAAGAATTTAAGTGGAAATTTCAGTCCTGCAATTGCAATCTGGCTCTAACAGTAGACTAAAAGGGTTTTGAGAAGATCACATAGCAAATCATCCTGTCTGCCTCCTTTCTTTCCCTTTTACTATAGGTGTGTGCTAGGCACCATTTTGGTGAACAAAGCAGATGGAAGGAGTCTGACAGAGACAATACAGTACTAGGTAATTTACTTATCTAGTATCTGAGAAGGTGATAAGTGCTGGGAAGAAGAGTAAATCAGGGAAGGCATTAAGGAGTGCTGACAACAGGATGTGAGACTTCAGGCTCTATCCAAATCTGCTGATAAAGAATATCCCAGGGTGTGAGGAGCAGGTGTCTGAACTGTGAACATATATATTCAGCTCCCCAATAGCTTATAATGTGTTCCAAAGTTTGAGAATCAGTGGACTAAATACATTTCCTTGGGCTGCATTGTATCTCATAAGAAAGAGTAAGTGTAAGCGTTCTTCTCCAGTATTTTCATAGACCTTGTTTGTTGAGTTTTTCTTTCTCCATTCACATTTCCTTTGAACAAATATTGAAAACTTCTTAGCACCCATGTGCTCTTTTCCATGGCTCTCATGTCAATATCTGAGGGTTGGCTTTCAGAGGCAAGAATACCAGAAATCTCAGTCTGTAAGTAAGAGGCACTGATTGGTTTCAATAAAATAATCCAGAGTTGATGATACTTACACAACAATGAGTAATCATAACAGAACTATTAACTGTCACATTACTTTATTCAACTGCATAGCTTTGCTTAAGTTTTGACTTAAAGGTGCAATTCAATTTCACTTTGCTAAAATCATACGTGGTCATAAATTTTTATTATCTTTATCTATGGAAACAGACTATTCTGAATGGTTCTAATGTCATATGACCTGTTGACTAAACATTTAGACGGGGCAATAAATCTTGATGAACTTTGTCCGGTGCTCTTATTACTGAAAGATTAAAAACTGAGATATAAAGCAAATTATTTAATAAGTAATCCCTGCTCTTCAGAGGTTTACTGTAGGGAAACAGTAGAAGCACAATTCTTTCCTTTCAGTTTCCTTTAGCAACCTCAGGTTTCTGTCTTAATGGATCCTAGAGTCCTCACACAATATTAGTACCAGACATAAGGAAATGCTTTTCTCTTGACCTCTATCAAAGTCATGGGAAATAAGATATAAATGAGGGCATGAAATGAGTAAGCTACTTTCTATTCATGTTAGTGAAAGCGAGTTACTAGTTTAATTCTCTTTTAAAAATTACTGAGCACCAACATTATTTCTATATTTTAAACATACAACTTGAATACACTCCAATTTAACTTTGGCTCTAAGCAAAGAGAGCATACTGGGATTTAAACTGATTAAGCAAATATATTCTATTTTCTGTCTAGAGAAGCTGGCCCTTTATTGAACAGTTCTTAACTTTGAAATTGCTGGTACTTTGTCATAGAGCTTTGGGAGCTTAATAAGTAAATGAGTGATATCTGATATAGTTAAAACTTTTTCTGAAGTAGGGTCAGAAGACCTGAGTTTGAATTCATAATACTACTAATTACTTTCTGAGCCTCCATTTTTCATTGGCAAAAATTGGACTAATATGTAAAATCCATGATTATTGGGAGGATTAAATAAAATAGCATGTGAAAGCAATTATATAATACCTAGCATATAGAATAAGCTCAGCTGACTTTAGTTTACATAATGTGATATGACATGGCTTGGTGTTTCATCCAAGGACCAATGCACAGTATCCAGTGGGAGAGGCTTTCTTTTGCCTGTAGGAGAGCTTTCAAAGGGAAATGATAATTTATTAACAACAATCCAACAATCTTAGAAATGTTACACACACTAGGAACTTTTTGCATGCTGCCATTAGTGGACTACCCATACCAACAAAATGCCAAGACCTCTGGGGAAACATACCACAAAATACTATCCATGCATTTTAATAATGCTTATCATGCTTTTTCTGCTTCAAAAGACAACCCAAGACTTTGTATGCTTGATTATGTTGGTTCCAAATATAAAAGAAAATGCTTGTCAGCTTGTGTGGCTAGGTAGTAGAAGAGGCTGGTGTGTGTGTATTAGAAGGATAGAGCCTTTATAAGGACTGTGTTTAAGGGCTTGTAAATATGTGGACAAGTAGAGCAGGATCATAGTGCTGCCTATGAGAGTGTAATTGCTCCATATGAACTTACTTTCTCCTTCAAGTCTGGGAGATGCTTAGCAGTTTGGGGCCCTGCCATGGGCAGCAGCAGATTTCACTGTCATTAGATCCTTTTAGTCTCTGGCTGCCACACTAGGTGTGCGAGCCACACAAAAGTTGATCATCTTACAGACAAAGGCAAGCCTTAACAGCATTAGCCAGGACTTCCAGGGAATGTGGGATAGACACGTTCTCTTGTTTTTCCTCATTCAGGAAATATACTTGTTCCTGGGGCCGCACACTTGCTTGTGGGGCAGGAATATGAAACTTGCCTTCCAGACAGAAGGAATCTTGGTTACCATGATTGCTCAGCATGGTGCATACTTCTCCATGCTGCCAGTTCATCGCTGAGCATGGCAGCTCTGGTTAGGTAAAGAAGACATAGTCTGTAGTGTGAGCTCAATTTATACATTTCCTTTTTGCGAAGGACAGTCTCAGAGGGTTTTTCATAAAATATAATTCCTCTTATTTTAAGTACTATTTCTACATAGAGTTGAGCCAGCAAAGCTGTTTTAAAATTTGTCTTTATTTATTAAATATTTCATCAACCCTTTTCACTATAAGGGAACTCCAAATGGTTAAAAGTAGAAAATTAAGTAGTACAATTCTAAAACACTAAGATTATCCCCAAATAAAAAACAAAATTAATTATACATCACTATTTTATTTTCTATAGCCCATCAGTAAGACAGAATCACCCATTCCAACTTGATTTTTAATTGCTTCTTGGGAGAAATGTTTGTTAGAGTTGGGCTCTTTTGTTTATATATATATAACTATGCATATGGGGATAGAATATAAACTTCTAGTGCCATAGAGGCGTGTTTTTTTTCTAGGAATATGGTCCTATTCAAAAAAGAGATTTATTTCAAAGCAATTTACTAAAAATGTCCGTGGGATAAGGCACTGTGGGAGAGATGTAGGGGAGAAGGGGAAGTATCAACACTGGCCAAGGGCTGGCTCCACACTGACAAGCTCTCAGACTCACTGGGGTCTATTTAATTGAATAGGATACAATTAAAGACTGAAGCAAGGCAGCCCTGCAGAATTCTGTGCCAGACGAATCAAGTAGGCAGAGAGTTCTAGGAATGGAAGTGCAGCCAGCCAGATCAGGTTCAGGGTATGAGAAGAGTAAATACTTCTGCCTGCGGCCTTTGGATGTTACTATAAAGTAATGAAGGATGGATTGAAGCAGGTGGAAAGTGGTGTGAGTTTTATAGACTTGAACTTGGCATACCAACAGCTCTAGGGCTTGTAGATCCCAAAATGCCATGGTGAAAGGTTTTCATAAGCTTTGCTTAGCACTCTTGAGTCTCCCAGGTGCCTGACACAATCCCTTCATATACCAAAATGGAAATCTTTTTTTTTTCTTTAAAATCAAGGTTGTATCAGTGATGAACTGAAAAGTAAAGTGATCCTATTTCCATGCCTCCTAATAGGGTGACATTAATAATTCTGAGTGCAGGTCATGAAAACAAGTTGTATTAGGTCAGACAGACTTTACTGGCACAGTGAGGATTATGGGTGTAATGTAGGCTCTGCCACCAATTATTACAATCCAATCCATATTTCCTCTTTCCAGAGATAATGTCCATTACTGAATGAAAGCATGCACTGTAGGCTTGTTTCTGACCCTGGCACTCATTATAACAAAGTGCTGTAGTGTTTGGAAGTAGATATTGTGATAGATCTAGGGGACCTATGTTAAAGAGCATTCTTAGAGCAAGTAGGGCAAATAATTTCATTCAATTTCAACCCTATTCACTAAAGTGCCCTTCACTTTTAAGTCCTCTATTGAAAAAACAAGGTTTAACTATAAAAATAAAAATAATTTCTTGGCATGTTCCTCCTGGTGCCAGCCATCTGGCAGTGCTATTCCTGGTAACAGAAGCATATTATTTGTTAATGTGGACCAACTGTCACTATCTTCCAGCATTCTGGGAAAAGAAAGGGTGAGATAACATTTCCTTCCATCTGTGGGGCAGAAAACATTTTTCTTTCTATTTTTACAAAATTTTCTGGCTCATTTAATAATCAAATTGACATGAGACAGATTAACAGGAGAAAATAACCAAAATTATTACATCTGTACATATGAGAACTCCACAAGAATACAGGGCACTCAAGGACATACTGAGCAGTTGAGGTTTATATGTCATTTTGGCTAAAGGAGAAAGGAGTAGAGGCAGTGGTTGGGATTTCAATTCACATGGAGAAGAAAAAGCAAATGTTTGGGAAATAAATGTTTGCTGGGCCATCTTTTTTTGGTTAATCCTAACCTGAAGATATCCTTCCCCCCGACCTCATTGAGTTTTAGAGAAAGTAGAAGAGAGGGGGAGAAACAGAAAGAGAAACAATGATGGGAAAGAGATATATCAGCACATACCCTGAGATGGTACCTTTGACTTCATTCCCAAAGCTAATGCTCTAACCAAGCTGGCTAGGGCATGCTGGGACATCTTTAACAAAGGGACACAGATAAGACTTCGATCAAATGGGTCTAATAGGATTCCTTCTTGTCTATCATACCTACTTCAAATTAAACTATGGTTATCAAAAATGGTAGCTGCCTTCCTGGAACAGGTCCCCTATTTCCATTTTTTTTAGGTAGTTAGAGGGAAGTTCAGAAGTTTTCCCTGAATCTCTTGTTTCTTAAATATATCCAGATTGAAATAATCAATATTCCCAAAGACCTAGTATTTTCTTTTGGTGAGGGGTAGAGGGAAGTGCAGCAAACTCGGCTTCTTCTCCCATGCCAGGCCTAAAAGCAAGTATGCAAAGCCATACATGGCAATAGTGTCAACTTGATAATGCTGTGTTTGCCAGAGCCCTTCAATACCAAGCAAATTAACCTAAATTACTCTCAAGGTAAAACTGAAATCTCAGTGCTTCATATCTTATCTAAGTTTCCTCAAACCAAAACTAGAAGAAATGCTTAATTTTCTACAACACTGAAGTTGGTAAAAGAAGGTGATTAGACCTATTGCAGAAGTTGTTCAAAAGTTGAAAGAAAATCTGTCAGGCACTTAGGATCTGAACACAGTCAAGATTCTGGAGTTTAAACACTCGTGAATCTTAGAAGACTGCTGCCGCATGTGCACTTTGCCAAGGTAAGGTTTATTTTTTAGCTGTTAAAACTTCATTCCTGCCTGGATGGTGTGGCTCAGTGGGTTGAGCATCATCCCATGGACCAGAGATCATGGGTCAATTCCAGATCAGGGCACATGCCTGGTTGAGGGCTCGATCCCCAGTTGGGGGGCATGCAGCTGATTCATGTATCTCTCTCTCATTGATGTTTTTATCTCTCTCTTCCTATTTAAAAATTGACAAAGCATTTTTTTTTTTAAAGTTCATTCCTCATGGCATACTGCTCTATATGATCTATATCTTAGGGCTTAGTGAGATAACCATAGGACCTGAAACATTTCAGCAGCTGGAGTCCTGTGGCTATGTGTGGGGCCTCTGACACTGGGGAGACTCCATCTCTCTCCAGTGATTCAGACATTCCATAGGGAGGCTGATGGCCACAATGTCATAGGCAACATTTGTAGTTAACTTATCTCTGATTCTTCTCTCTAGTGCTCAGTCCATGGCCTGGTGTTTCATTATATGACAAGACCTTCTTGCCTGGTGTTTTTGGTAATATAATTTATTTATTGTTTATATCACATCTACTTCAAAAAAAGTTTTTTGAGATGAGTTTGTGGCTCTCTAGGTACTTATAAAGATGCTTTCTACTAAAAGGAAGAGGCAATGATCTTTCTTCCCCCCAACTTGATGTTTCTTATCTTGACCTTGACTCCAAAAAAAGGCCACAGATTTTTATTTATTTATTTATTTTTAACGTAAAAGAAAATGCTTCAGTGTCATTCTGGAATAACAAAGGAAGGTGACAATGCTCATAATCATTAGATAGCAAATGAAACTAACAAAAAGTCCTTTTCAATAAGCTAACTTCTACATTAACATAAAATTTGTAAACATAGTGATCACTGTTCTTCTAACAATCTGAAATGCTTTGTTGTTTTGCATTCAGAACTTTCAAGTTTTCCTTCTTTTAAATATGGCTTCTATTAAGAAAACCTTTCTACTTTTTTTTAACATTCATGTAGTACTTAACAGAGAGTAAAGTAAATAAAATATTTACTCTCCTATGTTTAGATTTTTCTATAAATGAAGAAAACTGAATGAAATTCAGTGTTTTATTTTATGGAAATAAAAAAGGATATATATTAGAGTTTAGAAAGATGTTACCAACAAATGAATTCCATCACCAAATTCTAGACATTTTATTTTGCTCACAAGAGATTTGAAAGAAGAAAAAAACAAAGGAGAGAGAAAAATGCCACTCAGTAAATTGCTGAAAGAAAAATCATATTTCACATCTGATTATGTGAAAAAACACTCATTCTCCCCTGTGGCCCATTGAAACAAATTGTTGGTAACAGGACCTTGCCTTTGTACAGGAAAAATATATATTCCACACTTTAGATAGAAGCTGAACATGATAAACAATGTGTCTGGTGAAGGAGTGGGAAAGATTTTGCTGGTTCGATATGAAGGAAATGCATGTACGTGGGGGTGGAGGAAGGTACAAAAGGAAAGAAATTCCTTTAGTATCAGGGGCAAGACAGGCACACAGAGCCAGAAGCATGCCTTGGGGCTCTCTCTAAAGATGTTTACTGACACACATAATGATGATGAATATGTTGACTCTAGGAACTATATTTCTTGATGAGTCCAATAAATGCAGTATTTCTATGTGCAATTACCCCTATATTTCTGAAAAGTTTACATCCAGAGATTAATGATTCATCACAAAATCTGTCAGCTCAGGATTTATTTTTTAAAGACTTGCTAGATGATGGTGGTTTAAATCATCTACCTAAAAATCCTATTTGCAGCCTCGGTTGGACAATTAGGATATAACCACTACATCCCCAAATGGCTTCATTGGTAGCATCCATAGAGAAGGCCAATAAGATGATTTTCCTTTGCATTACTTCTTTGTCTACTGATACCACTAAGTGTTCTAGCCAGGTCGACCAAGGATTGATTTTGTCTTGCAATGATGCATAGTCCAATGAATTCAAGGGGTTATGACTCTTCCATATGAAACCTCTGACACTTCAAATCCATATTCATCTATATTAGTACAGTGATACCTCGAGATACGAGTGCCCTAACATACGAGATTTTTGAGATACGAGCCGTCGAGCGAGCGATTTTTGCTTTGAAATACAAGCAACATTTGAGATACGAGTAATCACGCGGATCGGCCAGCTGCACATGACCCACCAGTTTACCACGACTCAAGTGTCTCATAGTTTCCCATGCCTCGAGGTTACGGAACGAATTAAACTCGTATCTCGAGGTACCACTGTATATTAGAATTATTAGTAATTCTAGTAATTACTGATATTACTTAGAACTTTATAATAGCATATTAAGATTAAAGGAAGTAGGCATATTAGAATTACTAGTAATATATTGCTAATGTGCATAAAATATATTAACATTATGTTATCAATTATATATTAATACATTAGAAATAGGTTATTCATTCAGTAAATTATTTTTGAATAACTATTATTTGCCAGACACTCTTTGGGTTCTATAAACAAAACCATTAAGAACACAGATGAAAGTTCCTGTGACTGTTGGGGGAAAACAAGATAAACAATAACTGTAGTAATTAATTAAATTGTTAATTGTTATGAAAAAATAAATATTAGAACAAGTAGGAAAAGAAATAAATACTATTGGAAAGGTGATGGGCCAGTCAGGTGGCAACTTTAAGTAAAGGTAAGCATCACGGAAAAGTTGAGTTTTAAAGTCTTGAAGGAGAAAAAGGAGTTATGTGGGAGAGTATAGATGCAGGTAGAAGGAAAAGCCAATGCAAATACCTTAAGGCAGAGAACTTCTTGGCATGTTCAACAAAGAGCAGGGTGCTTGCTGTGGCTGGCACAGAGGTAGCTGGGGGAGAGTGAAGAGATGACTAAGAAGCCAGAGAACAAGGAGTGCAGGGTCGGGGGAATGGCATATGACATTACAAAATTTGAGCTCTTACTGTGAGTGAAATTGGGAGCCGATTAGGGTTTTAACCAGGAAAGTAACATGATCTGATTTACATGATCTGAATGACTGGCTTCATGGGAATAGAGTTTAAGAGGGCAAGGGTACAGTCGGTGGGAAAACCAGTTAAGAGGCTTCAGTGTAAGAAATGGACCTCTGTGATCCACCTCCAGCATGGTTGGCTTCTGATGGAATTTGCTCAGTTTCCCCAGGGCAAGCAGAATGTGGGGAGGAGGAAAGAGGATATGGGAATAGGATTTAGGAACAAAGAACTGTGTATGTGGGCCAACATGCCGGAAACCCCTGAGGAGAGATGAACATAGCTAGAAAGGTCTCAGTCCAATATTTTAAATAGCCAAATGGGAGAAAGCAACACCGAGGTGACATATTAGAAAACAGGTGACCAAATAGTACTCAGCCAATGAGGACCGGAAAGAGGGACTAAATAAACAGGTTATTTATTTAGTTCCCTGCCTCATGTGTGTTCCTGTACAATGGATGCCCCCTCTCAAGAGTGTTATTAAAAGTCTCATTTTTGCCATACTTCTTTTTCCCAGTCCATAATTTGAAATTCAGACAGGCGAGCCATTTCTCACATTCAGTAACCCAGTACAAGGTGATATGGCCTGGGTTCACTGATCATGGTGGTGAGGTAAATATTCTGAATTTACCACCAACAGGACTTTCTCATGAATTTGATTATGTCAGACTCCACAGGACTCCTGAGTGGCATTGTTTGGGGTCCACTACTCTAGTGCAATTTGGATTTGGGTATCTCTGTCTATAGCACAGATTAGATAAAATTATTTCTAATTACATATTTGTTGTGCATGTTATTTCTTGTTAATGATCTTCCTTTGACACTTGAGGGGAAGAGAATACAGAATAACATTTGTTAAACAACTACACAAATCAGACTCGGTGCTGGGCACTTTAAATGCATATAATGACTTAACTAACATTTATTGAGTGCTTAATAAATGCCAGGCATTGTGTTAAACACTTTTATGCAAGTCATCTTATTTAATTCTCTCAACAATCATGTGAATCTATTGTTATTCTCTTCTTACAGATGAGGATATTGAAGCTTAATAAGAGGTAAATTACCTGCCCTAGAAATTACCTGCTGCTAAGCTGTAAAGCAGGGAATCAAACCCAAGAATCTAGAGTTTAGAAATATTTTACTTTCCATTTAATCCTCAGGCCCAACCTCCTAAAAGTCTGTAAGGTAAAAATAATGGTTGCCCTGTAATTTGCAGTCAATTTACTATTATTTTCCATTGTTAGTACATATGTATGTCTAGGACTCTCCAAATGGCTTATTAGTTCCTTGCATATTGAAAATCTGAGTATATGCCACAGCATCAACTAGGATGTCTTGAGCATAGTTAGGGTTGAATAAATGCAAGTTGATTGATTTTGTGCTGTGTTGTTTCATAACATCATCTTGTACCACATGCAGGGTCAGATTCTACTTCTTTATGCTCCCCAGAGTACACATTGCATAGTGCATGCTCCAGAAATGTTATTCACAGCATATGTTTGTTACTTAATCTATTTCTATCTTTGTGATTTTGCAATGACTCTTTCAGCTCTCACCCAGCTATTTCGTCTGCTATGACTCTTGTGAGAAGAAACGAACTCTGTGTGTTTTTTTCTAGACCATTTTTATTGTATTCCCACTTGGGCAGATAAAAATGAGTCTGACATCAGTGCTCAAACAACAGCAGAGCTCACATGGACTTACTTTTGCTATATATATATATATATATATATATATATATATATATATATATAGCCAATTTTGTAAGATCTATAATTTATAGTATTTTGAACTCCTTCAACAGGTTCTGTGGGGGGAATTAGAAAAAGACAGATAGTAATTTTAGCCAGGTTAAGGAATCGTGGACAGATATTACTGGTTGATATAAAGAGAGATAAACCTAACTGCTAATCTAGAGGTCAGAGCTCAGGCTGAGATCCTAAAGAATAAAGCAAATCTTTTAAAAGGATATATGTCAGATACACAATAGTTTCTTGCCTCTCATTGAATAATCTAGTTTCATACCATGTTGGAAATCATTATTCTGAAAATCAAACAAACAAGTTTGATTTTAACTGTGAGAAGACACTAAAATCACATTCATTCATTGCTTAATGAAATAATATTCCCTTATCCTACCTTCAGAATATTGATTTTCTTCTTTCATCATAGGGTCTATGCCACAGACTAGGTAGCTTCATCAAGAAGTCCAAAATCAAGATGCCTTCTGAGGATTTTCTTCCTGGCTTGCAGATGACTGTATTCTCCCTATTCCTTCACGTGGTCTCTCTTCCTTCTCTAATAAGAACACTAATTTTATGATATCAGGGCCCTATTGTTATGACCTCATTTAACATTATTTCAGTAAAGGTCCTGTTTACAAATACTGTGACATTGGGTGTTAGAGTTTCAACATATGAATTTTTGGGGAACATAATTTAGTTCACAGTAAGGTTTATCTTTATGATTTATCCTAAGACTGGAATCTATTGGTTGAATAGTAGAATATAATTTTGGTAAAGTATAAGCTTTTTTATCTATAGAATAGTCTTCTCATTAATGATTATTTAGGAGTGATCTATTTCTGGAATTGCTGAATGCTCTTCCTATTTTAGATAAAATCAATAATAACATTAGCAGTGAAAGCAGATGTTTAAAACCAGCATTGAGCTACTGACTGCTAGTGTGTCATCAAAGAATCTCATTAACAATTTAGAAGATCCCTAAAATGATGAAACAAGTCTATTTTATTATCTCTAGGTTACAGATAATCCTTTTCAGGTTTAGTAATTTCCTTCAATGAGTACAAGTCAAATCATCATCATCATCATCATCATCATCCTATCTAATAAAAGAGTAATATGCAAAGTGACTGTACCTCCTCTACACACAAGCCATGCCCACCATCCATACTCACCAGCCAATCAGAGTGAGTATGCAAATTAACCCAAATAGAGAGAGCAGGAGGGAGACTTGGGTTGCCCCCGGGCGATGGAGGAAGCCAAGCTTTGTGCAAACCCTGTACTCTGCTTAAGGCAACAAAGTTTCAATGGCTGTGCGAGCAGAAGGCTTGGCTCTGCTTAAGGCTACAAAGTTTAAATTGTAGACGATAAGTAAATCCCAGATACCAGGCCCTCCACTTTGGTCACTGGGGTGTGTGGCTGCCCTACAAACCACCACAGGTCCCTCGCCCAGGCCACCCCATGTCCCAACGGAACACACACCCTGATCCAGGATACCCTTCAGGGTAGACCACCTGTGCACAAAGGAGGGCAGTTGGGGGTGATCAAGCCTGCAGGGGAGGGCAGTTAGGGGTGACCAGGCTGACAAGGAAGGACAATTGGGGGTGGACCCAGGCCTGCAGGAGAGGGAATTTAGGAGTGACCAGGCTGACAAGGAAGGACAGTTGGGGGTGGACCCAGGCCTGCAGGAGAGGGAATTTAGGAGTGACCAGGCCCACAGGGGAGGGCAGTTAGGGGAAAACAGGCTGGCAGGGGAGCAGTTAGGCATCAATCAGTCTGGCAGGGGAGTGGTTAGGCATGACCAGGCTGGCAGGCAGTGGTTAGTGGCAATCAGGAAGGCAAGCAGGTGAGCAGTTGGGAGCCAACAGTACTGGATTGTGAGAGGGATGTCCAACTGCCTGTTTAGACCC
Organism: Lasiurus cinereus; assembly: GCA_011751065.1. Classification (NCBI taxonomy): domain Eukaryota; kingdom Metazoa; phylum Chordata; class Mammalia; order Chiroptera; family Vespertilionidae; genus Lasiurus; species Lasiurus cinereus. The sequence continues at coordinate 46,474,055 of JAAGEH010002528.1, read as the reverse complement.
GATCGAGGGATTTCAGATTGGAGAGGGAGCAGGCTGGACTGAAGGACAACCCCTCACCTGTGCAAGAATTTCATGCACCAGGCTTCTAGTAATAATAATAATACTCTAAGCTAACTTTTATTATCCATATTATTAAAACAATCCTATACTATTTTTATAATTTAACCAAAACAAAATTATGTTTTTATTTATTTATTTTTAAAATATATTTTTATTTATTTCAGAGAGGAAGGGAGAGGGAGAGAGAGATAGAAACATCAGTGATGAGAAAGAATCATTGATTGACTGTCTCCTGCACAACCCCTACTGGGTATTGAGCCTGCAACCTGGGCGTATGCCCTGACCAGGAATCGAACTGTGACCTCCTGATTCATAGGTTGATGCTCAACCACTGAGCCACATTGGTCAAGCTAACATTATGTTTTTAAACCAGCAGTGTTAGGAGAAACAAAAGTATTCTTGATCCCTGTCTATTTATTTTTAAAAAATATTTATTGTTGAGAGTATTATAGATATCCTCCTCATTTTCCCCTATTGCCTATCTCCACTGAGTTCTTGCTGTGTCCCAGGCCTTTACCATTCTATTGTCTGTGTCCATAGGTAATGCAAATATGTATATAAGTACTTTGGTTCATCTCCACCTTCCACCCCAATCCTCCCTTCCCTCTGAGATTCATCAGTCTGTCCTACATTTCCATGCCTCTGGTTCTATTTTATTCATCAGTTTATTTTGTTCATTAGATTCCTTGTTATTTATTTTGATTTTATATTCAACTAGAGGCCAAGTGTATGAATTTGTGCAACAGTAGGGTCCCTTGGCCTGGCCTGCTGGATTGGTCTGAAATCGGCTCTCTGACATCCCTTGAGGGGTCCAGGATTGCAAGAGGGTACAGGCCAGGTTGAGGGACCCCACAGGTGCATAATCAGAGCTGGAGAGGGATACAGGAGGTTGGCCAGCTGGTGAGGGACCCCAGGAGGGTTCCAGGGCATGTCTAGCCTGTCTCACTCAATCTCAGTAGGCCAGATTGCAGCAATAAGCTAACCTACTGGTCAGAGCATGTCATAGCAATTAGTTGACTGGTCAACTATCTGCCCCCTGTGGTCATAGCAAGCAGTTGAGCAGCCTTAGCATATCATTAGCATATAACACTTTGATTGTTGAATGACCAACCAGACTACCAGACACTTAGCATATTAGGCTTTTATTATATAGGATTATTGATAGATATATATTTAATGCCATTTTATTGTTTATACTTTTTATCTTTCTTTTTTCTTCATCTTACTAATTGATTTTCTCTTGCTGCTTTTAAGATTCTCTCTTTGTATTTAACATTTGGGATTTTAATTATGATGTGTCTTGGTGTGGGCCTCTTTGAGGTCCTCTTGTTTGGGACTCTCTGGGCTTCCTGGACTTGTAAGTCTATTTCTTTCACCAGGTGGAGGAGTTTTTTGTCATTGTTTCTTCAAATAGGTTTTGAATATCTTGCTTTTTCTCTTCTCCTTCTTGCATCCTGATAAAGTGGATGTTGATAGCCTTGAAATTGTCCCAGAGGCTCCTTACACAATCTTCATATTTTTGGATTCTTTATTGTTCTTCTGATTGGGTGTTTTTTACTTTATCATATTCCAAATAATTAATTTGATTCTCAGAATCCCATACTCTATTGTTTATCCCTGTAAATTATTCTTTATTTCATTTAGTGTATGCTTAATTTCTGACTGGCCCTTTTTCATTTCTTTGAGTTCTCATTAAGGTTATTATTATTATTATTATTTTCACTAAGAACCTTGAAATTTCCACTAATAACCTTGATGCTCTTATTAAGATCCTTGAGCAACCTTATAACCATTGTTTTAAACTCTGTATCCAGTAGCTTGCTTTCTCCCATTTCATTCAATAATTTTTCTGGAGATTTTTTTCTATCCTTTCATTTGCAACGTATTTCTTTGTCTCTGCAATTTGCTTCCCTGTGTTTGTTTCTATGTATTAGGTAAAGCTGCTATGTCCCCTGGAATTTGTAGTGTGGCTTATGTAGCTGGTTTCCTGTAGGGCCCAATGGTTCATTCTCCCCAGTTGCCTGAGCTGAGCACTCTAGGTGTGCCCCTATGTGGGCTGTGAACACAGTCTTGTTGTAGTTGAGCCTTGATTGCTGTTGGTGTCACTGGGAGGAATTGACCTTCAGGCCAATTGACTGTGGGGACCAGCTATAACTAGTGTGGGAGAACTACTATGTAGGAGATACCCTTCTGGAGCAGGACTTGCTTCAGTGGGCTTAGGTGCTTACTGAGTATATCCTTTGAGTTTTGCTCATGGATGTGTAGAGTTGTAATCTAGAATGATCTGTCACTGTCCACCAGGTACACTGGCTCTAGGGCCTCCTGGGAGGTGCAAAGTTAGCCACTGCCTGTGGATACCTGGCAGGAACTATAGAGCGATCTACAGATGGCTGCTACTTGTGTTAAGTTTGGAAGTACCCAGGCAAGGCCAAGCTGTCTTGGGCCTCTTATTGACAGGTATGAGGCATGCTGGTGGCAGCTGCTGCTTATTTGAGTGATTTTAGTACAGTCTGAAGCCTGAGCCAGGATAGGCCATTCAAATGGAAAAGCCACTACAAACAGTTTGGGTGGGGCTGCAAATTGGAAGGGGCAGGTTTCAGGAAATCATCAGATTGGAGTGAACAGTGTTAGCCAGGCTAATGGAAACTCAGATATGGCTGCTAGTCAGTTCTTCAATGGGGCAGGTTTCAGCATAGGAAAAGTAATCCCTGTGAGCACTCCTGTCTGGGAGAAAGCCACTCCCGAGTTCTTGCTCCAATGGCAGACAATCCAGTTCATCCCTGTATGTCCCTGGATCCCCCCAAGCCATTGTTCCAGCACCAGAGCTCAAAGAGAGTGTGTCTGAGTAAGTCCATGAACAAGATCTTTAAGAGGAACTACTTGGGTCTCTAACAGCCTCTGTGTCACTCAGTCACAATCCATGCTGGTTTTTACAGCTTGAAGTTATGGGGACTTCTCTTCCCAGCTCTGGAAATCTGCGCTGGGGGTCTGGTGTAGGACTGGGACCCCTTGTTCCTCAAGGGAGGCCACTACAGTGGAGATATTCCTCCCTATTGAAAAAAGCGCCACATATAGGTATCAGACCAGCTCATTCTGTGCCTCCGCCTCTCCTACCAGTCTCAGTGTGCTTTCTTCTTTACTTCTGTAGTTGTAGGACTACATTTAGCCAGATTTAGGGTGGTACTGAATGATGGTTGTACTTTATTTTAGTTGTAATTTTGATGTGGTTGTGGGAGGAGATAAGTAGAGGCATTTACCTATGCCACAATCTTGGTTCTACAACTAGACACTAATTTACTAAAGCCATCTTCACCTCACCTAATCTATTTCTATAAGACTTTCTAAACAACAGGTTGGTTTTACTCATTTTAGAGAAGTAGCTGACCAATACAATAAGACAGAAACAAATAAGAAAGTACAATAAATGAGAAAACTAGATTTTTTTAAACAAAATACATATATCAATGATGGTACTATTTATTCTTCTGCTTGAGTTAAGTATATAAATTGTGACTTTAAAGCACATTTGGAATATGGGCTGCTGAATTCATCCTTTTGGTAGATCCTTTTGATAAAATTCTGAAAAAAGGAGCTTTATAGATCTTTCAGTTCAACCCTGTCTTTGGTAGGTGAAGCATTTACTTTAAGGGGGTAGTAGGAAGGTACCTGGGCTAAAATTAAGGGCCAAGTTTTATCAAGTTTCTCATCAATATCATCCCATTCTAAGTTTAGATTATTTCTAAACTAAAACTCCATGTTCCTTCTCTACCCAATAAAATATTCCTAAACCAGCAATACCTGAAACAGTTCTGGATGAAAAGGATTTGAAATCCATTAAGCAGTTTTAGAAAAGTATGAAAACTAGTATTTCCTTGATAACCCAAGAATTGTATAGACATGATGTCTATAAATTACTGAATTAAGGGTGGTTTTTTTTCTTATGAAACTATAGATATCTTAATAGATTATACATTAAACATAACTTTATTTATACAGTTAAAGCCATAAAGTAATTAAAAAGCAAACACCTAGCAATGATGGAAATGTGCCCTGTACTGCTGAGGTATTGGGCTGCACAAATCCATAAACAGTGAGTTTTTAAAAAGTTATGATTTTTTAGGTTAAAATAATTTTCCTGAAAGTGTCTTAAGTGTTTGTTTACTAGTTCCATTCCTCTATCTTAACTCTTTTGAATTTGTGAAACTTTCTTGAATTTGTGAAACTTCCCTTCCTTTTCTCACTATCCCTAAAGAATCTATTCTTATTTCTAAGTAAGTTTGGTGCCTAGTGTAGCTGAGAAAATCATTTGTACCTATGCACATATCTTAAACAAAGAATTGGTGAATTGTCACCACTTTTTGGGGGGAAGGCTACAGAAATGGAAGACTATATATTGGCATATCATATTTTAAAAACACATTGCAATCATTTTTTATCTCTAAGTGGCATATGATGTGAAACAGCTGAGATGTTTCAGAAATGAGGCAGATATATTAGAAAACACATGTACATGAAAGACTTCAATTTGTATTGGATTTGATAAATAGCATGAGACCTATGGAGAGTCTGAATATTTCCAATGTGTGATATGCTGAGAGTGCTGTCATATTTATGTGTCTGTATGGTCAAACTCAAGCATGAGAAATTGCTTGGTTTTCTCATGCATAGTGGAAAGAATCAGATCACTGTGTTATTGAGTTGAATTAAGATATGACATATTTTGCTTGTTAGTTCATTTTGTTCATTAGATTCTACATGTGAGTGAAATCATATGGTACTTGTCTTTCTCAGACTGGCTTATTTCACTTAGCATAATGCTCTCCAGGTCCAACTGTGCTGTTGGAAGGAATTAGATTTCCTGTTTTGTTTTTTGTTTTTTTTTTTTGTGTGTGTATGTTTTTTTTTTCCACAGCTGAGTAGTATTCCATTGTGTAAAAGTACCATGTTTTTGTTTTGTTTTTTTTATCCACTCATCTATTGATGGGCACTTGGGCTGCTTCCAAATCTTGGCTATTGTAAACAGTGCTGCAATGAACATAAAGGTACATATATTCTTTTGAATTAGTGTTTTGGATTTCTTCAGTAATCCAAATTTTAAGAAGCAGAATCACTGGGTACATGGATATGAACAACAATGTGGTGATTATTCAGGGGAAGGGAGAAGTAGTGGTGTGTGTGTGTGTGTGTGTGTGTGTATGGAGGGAGAGGTGGAGGAGAGAATAGAGTAATAAATGGTAATGGACAGAGACTTGACTTGGAGTGGTGAATACAAAATACAGTGTATAGATGATATGTTGTAGAATTGTGCACTTAAAACCTGTATGATTTTGTTAACCAATAAAAAAGTATGGCAGACTTTAATATAAGTATAAATATAAACCCACAGGGTATCCCAAAAAAATGTATACACACTTTAACAGCTCAATTTGGAAAATGAAATGTATTTTAATGCATTTTAATAAACCCTACCTTTATAATTATTCAAAGTATATTGTGGGAACCCCTTTCATGTCCTGTGTGGTTCAGGGTTCCGGTTCAGGGTTCAGGTTCTGGAGAAGGCCACACACAAATGAAAAGAGACTAGAAAAGCATTAATCTGGGAAACGAAGTCCAGGCAGAAGCTCAAGAGAGGACTATGCTTTGCTTTGGCCTTGCCATCCCTTTTATTCAGGTTTGGGATACACCCATTGCCCTTAGGCAAGAAATTCCAGTAACAGGCAGATTATTTTATCAGTAAGAATTTACATGATTATTTGGTAGGGAAGTTGCTTCAGCTACCATTAGTTAGACAGGGAGTGGTTGGTTCTGACCTTTCAGAGCTTCAAGGTTGACCAGCCTTCCGTGTTCCTTGCCCCTTGCCTATCACACCTTTCTAATTAGTGAGACTGTGATCGGTTTCTGACAGCATATGTGTACATTTTTGGGGACACCATATATATATATATATATATTAACCTATATACAAATCAGGGTGCTAGATTCTGTGAGCACTACAAAGATAAATAACAGTGCACTGGGTAGGGAGGTGAGACACAAATCTTATATAATAAAAGCCTAATATGCTAAGTGTCTGATCAACCGGCCTGATATTCAACCAATCAAAGTGTAATGTGCTAATGATATGCTAAGGCTGCTCAACTGTTTGCTATGATGTGCACTGACCACCAGGGGACAGATGCTCCAACTAATAGGTTAGCTTGCTGCTAGGGTCTGGACGATCGGGACTGAGTGAGATGAGCCAGAAAGAGCGTAGAGCCCTCCCACAGTCCATTCCCAGCTGGCTAACCTCCCACGTCCCTCTCCAGCCTTGATCATGCACTGGTGGGGTCCTTCAGCCTGGTCTGTGTCCTCTTGTAATCCGGGCCACTTGGAGGATATCAGAGAGCCAGTTTCAGGCCCAATGCCACAGGCCATGTGGAGGGGCCCCACTGGTTCACAAATTCATGCACTGGGGCTTTAGTGTTTAAATAAGATTCATTAGAAAATGATCAGAGCTATGACAAGAGATCAACAGATTTTAGACTTCAGGGAAAGGGAGTTCTGGAAAAGGTAGAGACATGGAGACCAACTTCTAGGAGTCGTGGATTCCAGAGCCATGTTGTATGGGTTTAAATCCCTCCTCCATCTCTTACTGTGTGATCTGAAAAAAATTACTGAACTTCTATGTCTTTATTTCTTCATCTATAAAAAGGAGAGTATGGCCAAAACCGGTTTGGCTCAGTGGATAGAGCGTCAGCCTGCGGACTGAAAGGTCCCAGGTTCAATTCCGGTCAAGGGCATGTACATTGGTTGTGGGCACATCCTCAGTAGGGGGTGTGCAGGAGGCGCTGATTGATGACTCTCTCTCATCGATGTTTCTAACTTTCTATCTCTCTCCCTTCCTCTCTGTGAAAAATCAATAAAATATATTTTAAAAAAATGGAGAGTATGATAGATAGTGCATCTCTCCCTCATGGATTGTCATGAAGACTAGGTGAGTATATAAATACTCAGAAACATGTAGGTGACATAACTCAGAAGGTAGGCTGGGCCTAAATATAGGTGATGCAGAGAATTTACGGTGGAGAGGGAAAAAGGAACTACTTTCTCTTACTATTCATAAGATCATATTTTTCTAGCTTTAAAGTCTGTAAAAAAAAAAAACCAAAACAAAACACAATAAAACAAAAAAACAGAATGGCAAATACAGGTATTTCCTGCTTTTTGAAAGTTCACTTTACCCAGCTTTGCTTTTACAAAAGGCCTCCATTATTACCTGCTTTTGCTGAGTGAAAGAAATGGGAAAAGGTTTTTTATTTTTTATGAAAAAAGGCAAAAAGGCATAAATAGTGCCCAGAGTTTATTTTGCAGTAAGCCTTACTAAGAGAGTTTTCACCACTCCTGACAGGCATGGCTCAGTGGTTGAGCATTGACCTATGAACCAGGAGGTCCTGGTTCAATTCCTGGTCAGGGCACATACTCTGGATGTGGGCTTAACCCCCCGGTGTGGGATGTGCAGGAGGCAGACAATCAATGATTTTCTCTCATCATTATGTCTCTCTCCCTTTCCTTTCCTCTCTGAAATCAATATAATAATAATATATATATATATATATATATTTTTTTTTTAAAGAGCCATTCTCATCCTGAGTGTGAAAGTGCCCCTGATAAGCTCCTTGCCTGGGAACCAGACAAGCTTCCTGCCTGGCAACTACACTCAGCATGAAACTGCTATAACTTTTGAACAGTATCTGTGAGCAACTGTGCTTTATCTGATTTTGTGGACCCATTAGCAAGATGTGTTCTAACATATCAGAAAAATCTAAGAGCTCATAAGGGTGTCGTGTGTAGCATAAAACTGGATATAATTAAGCAACTGAAATAAAAACTATGAAGTTGCCTGCACTCACCATTTGTACTATCTACTGCAGAGAGAATATTGAAAGCTGCTGACATTACAGACATGCCTCATTTCATTGCACTTCACTGTATTATGCTTCACAGATTTGTGTTCTTTACAAACTGAAGGCACAAACCTCCACCAGCAGAAAGATTAGAACTGGCTTTATTACAGTTACTGTCACTGAACTCAATACCTCCAAGGTATGTATGCCCGTATTATTAGTTCTGCTAGGAGCAATGTGGTCCCTTCTGGTCAGTATCCAGCAATGTATAAAATGGAAAGTCTATTGCTGGAAAGGAATGATAATGAATTCTCTCTGCTCATTGGGCTGCAACCAAATGTTGACCCTACACCAGTAGGCTCTTCAGTCCTTGCTTCTTTCAGGTCTGTCTGTTCTGTTGCTGTCAACCCTTATGCCAGGCTGAGTTTTAAAAAATCACTTTGCAATGTGACATGGCTTTGCATTCTTGCCAATATGTTCGCTTGTCTTTGCGGGTGGGATATCTATATGATAAGAGAGGACTATGCTAATTATCTGTGATGCCGTGAGGCATAATGACCGACCGTGTAACGACCAGATCGTGAATCTGCAGGAGGGTAGGGCATCAAACTATAAGCAGGTGGCGGAGAGCTACAGGACAGGGCAGGACAGCAAGCTATGGTGGGGGAGGGAGCTATAGGAGGGCAGCACCAACCTACTGGAGCATGAATTCATGCACAGGGCTAGTAGTATTTAAAATAAAAGGGGTTTATAGTTATTAGAGATTTTTAGGTCTTTTGGCCATTCTCAGAAATCCCCATCAGATAAAAGCTTTTAGGAACCTATATAGAATAAAGTTTTAATTATTAATGGGGAAAATTTTATATTACCAACACCCAAGTGCCAATAATCACAGCATTAGTTTACACCCATTCATTTTTCTTGTTTTAATTTAGATTTTTATTTTTTGTTTTCTTCAAGCTAATACCTAAATAATCATGCATTCCTGTTTCAGGTGTCAGCAAGATAGTGGAGGGCAGCTGGACAAGGATTTAAAAATATGGTTTGTTTATTTTCTTATTCTCTCTCTCTCTCTCTCTCTCTCTCTCTCTCTCTCTATTTCTCTCTCTCCCCCGCCCCCCTCTTCCCAAGCTTCAAGGGCCCTTCTTTCACTTTAACTTATTTCCTGAGCCCATTTCTTCTACAACTCATTTCCACCTGTGTGACATTCTAAATAAACTTTCTCTTATAATTTCAGTCTTTTCTGTGAATTCTTCTCTTAGCCAGGATTCAAGAACTGAAGTTGCCGAACTTAGGTTAAAATAAATACATAGTACCAATTTAATACTTCAAAAATGACTCCCCTATGTACCCATATTTGGCAATGGATTATACTAAGAAAGTAGGCAGGCAAGTTTTTAGGACAGCAAGCCAGGCAGGGCTCTAGCAACTCACGCAAATGTACAAAAATCCCCAAACTCGAATTCATCTCTGTTAGTCCAATATGGATGATGTTGCAAACTTCACACTTTTGGAAGCTCAGATTGAAAGGGCATTTCTTTAAAAATCATTTTAAATCATTTTTAGATAGAGAAGAAGGGAGAGAGATAGAAACACCAATGAGAGAGACACATTGATCGGTTGCCTCCTATACATTCCCCTACTGGGGATTAAGCCCGCAACCCAGGCATGTGCCCTGACCAGGAATCAAACCTGGAACCTCTTGGTCCATGTGAAGACAATCCACTGAGCCATATCAGTCAGACAGAAGAGCATTTCTTTTATATATATATATATGTGTGTGTGTGTGTGTGTGTGTGTGTGTATAAAAGATATAATAATACTTTAAACAATATATATATGTGTATATATGTATGTGTATATATACATACATATATACACATATATATTGTTTAAAGTGTTACAAATAGTAGTACATATGTCTTTTTATTTTCCCTGTTGTATGGTATTTCCCAATATTGGGTTAGTTAGTTGACCTACCCCTGGCCTTGCCTACCCCCCAATACATGCCCTCACCTGGCCCCCCGCCCCACAATGTCCTGTATCCATTGGCTATGCTTACATACATGCATACAAGTCCTTCAGTTGATCTCTTACAGGCCCCCACACTCAATCTCCCCTGCCTTCCCACTGTAGTATGACAGTCTGTTCATTGCTTCTTTGCTTCTGTATCTGTTCCCCACACCCCTTACCAATTCTTTTCTTTAACAAATCTTGCCTCTGTAGGCTAGAAATAAACTTATAAGAGTAAGATATCTTTGAGCCCCAATTTCAATGTCCAATAGTTATGAGTCCCAGTTTCAATGTCAAACAGTTCCTTATGTGTACATGTCATCAATGGTATCTGGTTGGTGGACAAATGGTGGCAATGCAGGTCCGACCCTCTCTAGTTTGGTCCTAGACATCCTGTCGTCAATGCCTTCCATCTCTGGACTGTTTCTCTCTTGTCTTTGTGATTGGAGCAGACCCATCAGTTCCTCTCTGTTGCTGGAGTCCACTTGGTCTTGGAGTTGTTTCCTGAAAGTATATAAACATATTCTTAACCAAAAGTTAATAAAGGAATCTTTTCTATAAAATTGACTTGGGGTCCTTCAGAAGAGCATTTCTTGAAGTGTTCCACAGTATGATGAGTTCTATTATGCTATAGAAGTTGAAAAGAAAGAAGGGAGAAAAGATAACTAACCCAATATTGGGAAATACCATATTAAAGAAAGTTGAACAGATACTTTTTCTTGAAGGTCAATGTCAATGTATAGTGTGAGTCTTCAAGTGTTTAACTTCTTCTTTGGCCTGAGTTTGAAAAACATATGGCTTGGGACAATTCTTTAAAATTCATAGCTTCCATTGACTATCTGGTGAAATTCTCAGCTCCTTGCATTGTGGGCTTTTCCATAGGACTGTGTAAGACATGGCAGCTGGCTGCCTACATGAGTGATCCAAGAGAGACAAAAACAAGAAGGAAGCTGAAATGCCTTTTATGTTGTTTGCAATTTTCTGCAATTATAAAATGGACTGTAATTAACATCTTTGCAACAAAATATATTTTCGACATTCACGTTGTTTCTATAATTTATATTTTTAGAGCTAGAATTGCTCTCACGCTGCCATCATGACTCAAATGTCATCGTCTCTTAAAGGCCTTTCCAGACTTGTCTAAAATAGACCTCTCCCCTGTCAGTTTTTGTCCAATTATCCCATTTTACTTTGTATAGAATCAGCATTGTCTGAAATTATCTTACTAACTTGTGGAATTCTCTCCTCCTTTAGAATATAAGCTCTATGAGGACAATTTTGATCAATCCAATCATTACTATATTTGTGGCATCTGGAATAATGCTTGGCCTGAGTTCTATGCCCAACAGATATTTAATGCATAAATAAATGCATGTGAGTCTCATTTTTCTGCCATCTTCCTAACACTTTATTTTTTAAAAATCTTCAAATAGGTGAAAATTGATGTCTCATTAATGTTAACTTCTATCTCTTTGATCACTAATTAGGTTGAACTTTTTTTGATATATACTGATGACTATACAGTTCTACTTTAAGAAATTGCTCTTTCATATTTTTTTTCCATTAAAAAAATTGGGGCATTGTTCCTTTTCCATTGACCTCTCACAGGTTTTTGTTTTGATTTGTTTTGTTTTTAACATATTGACACATTGCCTGCTCCTTTCATTGCTGAGGCAAATTGCTCCAAATTAATTTCTCTACCCAGGGCAGATCACTTACAGGCATAGACATTTCAATTCCAATATGACAATGAAAGAGACTGGTAGCTGTAAGGATTCATTCTGTTCTCACAAGTGTGGTCACGGCCGCTGTTTGCAGAATTTAAGTCTTTTGTTGCTCTGTCTGATTTTTGTGAGTTAGCCTAAGGCCTTTAAAAGCACTCTCCTTTCAGACCAGTGTGACAAAGCTGGGCCTCATCATTTGAAGCTGTGCTTCTGGGAGTCCTTAAAATAGTCCTCATGCCCCATCCTGCTTATGGCTGCCCTACTTTAGCTCACAATTATGAAAGTTCTTTGATGTGTCGGTTGGTCATCTGTTCCCAAACAGGGTCAGTTCCATGAAGCAATGCCAGCTGAATGCCACCGTACTGCTGGAGTCCCTGCCTGGCCATTTCCTGTTTGATAGGTTCATAGGCAATGCCTTTGGATATACACAAGCAAGAAGTGACTTCCAAGGTAGGTACAATTCTCAACATGTTCAGAGTTAAGCTTTAAGCTTTGAAGTTACATGCTGCTTGCTGATATTTCCAAGGGGTTAACCTTCTTGGTTTAGGTTTTTTTAGCATCAATCTATGCAATATTGAATTGACAACTGACATACTGGGAATTGCTTCTACTTCTGCATGACTGAAGAAACTATTTAAATCTGAATAGATTCCCCCAGACAGTTGACCATGCCTTAATCCTCTCTCCATATAGTTATTCACATTCTCTTTCTCTCTCTCTCTCCTCTCTCTTGAATGGATTATGACAAGTAACAAAATAAAACTAAATATGATACTGTGACTCCAACCTATCACTTTGGTGTTGAGGGACTATATTATATTACCTATACCTCGAATGAGTTTTAAAAGAAACCATTATAGCATACTCTTCCTCTATTTAATATAGCAGGGAATTAATAAGACCTCTGAACATCAGCTCCATACTTAGCTTCTGGTTATTAGAAAATGGGGAGAATGGAGTTGAGCAGGGACAAACCAGACAGTGAAGGAGGGTCTTCAAGCTGCCAGTTAATTGGACTGACATGCTGCTCACTGACTGTTATAAGAATATAATTGGAATGTGTAGCATACCAAAATCTAAGTGAGTCTTCTATAAAAGTTCTGTGTGGAAATTCAAAAAGTCTTTGCTGTGCTTTTTTGTTATTGCTTTGGCTTCAGTTCAATATGTAATTGAATTGGGCCAGTGATAGACTCTTCTACTCATAGATGATTGCAAAATGTTCTTCCTGAATTGTTAATGCAGATGTGAAATTGAGGTCATGCTGCTAATGCTTTTTTGTTTTGGATTGAAAACAGTATGACTTTTTGGTGGTATCCTCTAAGAAAGACCAGTGCTGTTATAATGTTTTTATTTCCATTTCTGAGAGAGCACTTTAATTGGGCCATGGTTGTTTTCTTCTCCCTTGGGCCACAGCTGAGAACCTGAATGTATGCAGAATGTAGCTTCAGAGGCCCTGCTAGAAATCTTGTTTTGGGAGCTACTCGCTGAAAAGTATCCCTGGGTTTCTGTGGCTTTTTGCTAGTTCCTCCTCCCCTCAGCCTAAGGCACAGAACTCTTTCTTCTTTAGAAAATGAGTTCTGCCAACTTTTTGACTCTGATGTTCTCTCCTTTGCAGAAGGTAAAGAACTGTGCTTTTGAGTGTGGCTCATGAGCTAACCCCTAGCATAAAAGAAGAGCAATTTCTATAGGTACCCCATAATATTGAGTGCTTTATAAGCCACAGCAGCAAATCCACCTAAAGGACTATGCTTTAAGATAAGGTACAGTAGGTCCTTAGCTGGTTTAGCTCAGTTCAATTCTGGTCAAAGTCACATGCCCAGCCTGTGGGATCAACCTCCAGTAGGAGGCGTGCAGGAGGCAGCCAATCAATGATTCTCTACCATCATTGATGTTTCTATTTCTCTTTCCCTCTCCCTTCCTCTCTGAAATCAATAAAAAATATATATATTTTTTAAAAATATATATGGTACAGTAGGGATCATTATGGCAAGAATTTAAAACCAGTGGGACTATTATTTCATGTTTTCAAAAATAGGATTGTTCCCTAAAACTCTATGCACAATTAGCTATTTTTCATTTTCTACACAAATGGTCTCCACTTACAATTGTAGCTCAACTTACAATTTTCTACTTTACAATGGTGTGAAATACACATTCAGTAGAAACTGTATGTCACATTTTGGATTTTGACTTTGCCCTGAGTAGTGATACAAGGTATCTCATGTTGCTGGGCAGCCACAGAAGGCCAGAGCTCCCACTCAGTCATGTCATCATGAGGGTCAAGGGGTGATACTCTGCAGTGCGTTATGTTGCCAGCAGTTTTTGGATATTGTGTTCTTAACACATTTAAAATAGGCTAAGCTAAGCCGCAATGTTCAGTAGGTTAGGTGCATTTATAACTCACTAGTTTATTTTCAATTTATAATGGGTTTGTTGGGTTATAACCCCATTATAAGTCTAGAACCATCTGTATTTTCTTTTCCTTTTCTTTTTTCCCCTTATTAACTAGCCTTGTGCCAGTTTTATTATTATTTTAATTTTTATTTATTTTATTTTTCAATTACAGTTTACATTCCATATTATTCTGTATTAGTTTCAGATGTACAGCAGAGTGGTTAGAAAATCATGTACTTTATAGAGCAGTTCCCTCCCTCACTGCTTCAAGTATCCACCTGGCTTAACTTCCATTCTTGCTTCTCCTTGGGTACTATGTTTGTCCTTTCTGTACTATTTGGGATTGCTTGAATAAGGACATTTAACATAAAATAAGCAGTAGTAGTACAACACATTTAAAGTGAGCCAATGGTGCAGAATGAGGGGATCTGACTGTCACATCGATCAGTTCAGTGGTGGGCTGGAGACAGTGCGAACAGGCTCCTGAGGGAAGTGCTCCTCAGTTCCCAAGTCCACACTTAATGGTGTCACATTGTTAGCTTGAAATTCCCATGGTAGCTACTCACTTGTAATTACACCTTTATAAATCTCTACCCGCAGTGCCCAGGGGAAGGAGGGAGACCCAGTTGCTAGACATTTCTCAACACTTCACTGCCTAGGGTCAACAAAGAAAAGCAGGAGGGCAAAGGTGAACCCACCACTGGAAGTCTTCGTGATTGGTGGGAATGTTACAGCTACTTCAGTGACACAACAGCCCATGGAAAGTGAGACTACACATGGCTGTGCCCAATTATTTTTTAACAAGTACAACAAAGAAGCTGTATCTAAATGTGTGTCCTTTCAAAACCACCCCTGTGAAAAACGATATGTTTGTTCCACTGAGTTGTCCTTACTCAAATCAGTTTCCAAACCTCTTCTGGAAACCAGTGTTTATTTCGTTTATTTATTTAATTTTTTCAACACCTTTTATTCTCTCTGTGCCCTCTTCCACCTTGAAACCAGTTTTACAGAAATGTCTGTGAAGCATGTCCATGTCTTATTACTTTATAGTTTAATATGTAAGACAGGTAAGCTAGAATATCTTAATGGTTACCATACACAGACATATAGGATTCTTAGAATTCTGGCCCAGGGGCTCACCTTCCCTTGGATTCAGGGAGGAAAAGTCCTCTCTTCCCAGTAGGGGGAGCTGGAGGGAGGAAATGGTTTCTTTTCCTAACACAGATGAAGTGCTTCTGGCTCCTATTTCTCCTCTTATATTGTTAAGAAGTGACAGGAGGGGGAGTAGAAGTGATAGGAGATGTCCTGACACCTCAAATGTTAGAGAGGTGTTTGGGCCAAACTTCTCTCTGTTCTCTTAGGAACTTAACACCTTTTTTTCCCCAGCCATAGCCATCATTTTTTTTTTTTTTAAACAGAGTCCCATCTAACACTGAATATTAGGAATCCTGTTGCAAAAATAGATTTTTTTTTTTACAGCTTTTGTGCTTGGGAATTCAGTGTGTGAAAAAGTGAAGGCATGCAGCAACCTGGATGGAACTGGAGAGCCTTATGTTTAGTGAAATAAGCCAGTCTATGAAGGAGAAGCACCACACGATTTCACTCATTTGTGGAAAATAGAACATTGTAAACTGATGACAAAAGGATAGATACAGAGGCAGTAAAGCATCAAACAGACTGTGAAATTATAGCAGGAAGATTAAGGAGAGGTGGGGTAGATAAGAGATCAATCAAAGGACTTGTATGCATGCATATAAACATAACCAATGAACATAGACACTGGGGGGTTGGGGTACGCCTGGGAGGGGGGGCAACGGGGAGATATGTATATATGTAACACAATAAAAAAAAGTGAAGGCAATGTAACACATTAGATTTATTTTCGTTAATTAAATTTATTGGGGTGACATTGGTTAATAAAATTATACAGGTTTCAGGTGTACAATTCTATAATACATCATCTGTATATTGTGTTGTGTGTTCACCACCCCAAGTCAAGTCTCCTTCCATCACCACTTATGCCCCCTTTATCCTCTTCTACTTTCCCCACACTCTTCTCCTGGTAATCACCATGCTGTTGTCTGTGTCTATGAGTTGTTGGGTTTTGGGGATTTTCTTTACTTGTTTGTTTGTTTGTTTGTTTGTTTAAGTGCTATGATGAAAGAGTAAAATGATGAGTAGTCCTGTGCATGTGAAGGTGCGAGCTTATACATAGAGGATCAGGACTTTCCTCCTTTTTAGCATCTCCCAGAAATCTCCTTAGGGCTGCCTATATTACTATTCATGTACTTTTTGATCTATGATTTTATCTTTACTCCCTAATCTTTTGAGGAAAACCATGTCATATTTTAGGACCTTACCTTTTAGTAGTTCTCTTGACACTTGGAAAGAAAAATGTGGAAGGTCAAGAAGGGAAGAAAAGCTTGGAAAAATTGTGTGATAAGTAACATATACTCATTTTTATCCTGTTGGGAGAATCACTTAACATATGCTACTGATTTAAAACAGGCGGACACAGTGTTAGAAAATGGTAGGAATGTTAGACATTTGATTCTTATCACAGGTTGGTCCTCTCTGCAACGTCAGTATCATCATCTGAGGGCACAGATGCATTTCACTCAGAACTGGCTTGCATGTGGGGTTGGAACCAGGGGTTCACTGTAGAAAGATGGGAGTCAGAACAGAAGAGGAAAGCAGGGAGGATGGCAGTGGTGAAAGCAAGGCAGACAAGGTGGACCGGAGGGTCTCCTAGATTCAAAGGCAGGATGAGTGGGCTGCTGGGAGGGAGATATTTAATTAAACTGAATTCTACCGAAACCAGCCCCTGGGAAGTACTGACAGACCGAAGGACGACCGGCTTGGGGACGCAAACCACTGTATCAATTATACAAATAAGTAACATATGGGAAAGGTCTCAGAAGCTTCCCTGACACATAATGAAAATTCAATTAGTGTTATTTTTCCTCCCCTTCCTGCTCTTAATGATGCTACCAGGTGGCACATAAAACTCACCGTGTTTGCTTGGGCCAAAAGCATCACTGTGACAATACTGTCTCAGCAGCATTTCCAGCGCAGGTAAACATTGAAGTCAACGTGTGAAATGGCTGAGTGAGAAATGTAGCAGTCACAGGTCAGGAGAGAAATAAAACTACAGTTTTAGCTGGAGATGAGAAAGAAATAATAAGGGGTCTCATTTACCTTGGGGAAGGCAGGAGTATCTGGAGGCCCAAAGCTAATAATCCTAGGGCCCAGTCCCTGAGCCAATGGACCATGACCGTGAGAGGCATAATTAGCCCAACATTCTTCCTAGGAAGAATGTTGGGAAGTCATAAAACAAAAAAAAATCAGATGATGTAGGAGTCAGTAGATAATGAACCTTAGCATTTGATACGAGTTCAGGAATTAAATCCAATTTCTATTAAAGGAGGTCCAGATGCTATGAAAGGGTTAGAGGTAGGCTGCTGACTTCTTCTATGTGTCCTCTGGAAAGGGCCTAGAAGTACACAGGTTGGGATATTGGAATTTACTCTTAGCTAACCTGGGTCTGCAGTGTCTCAATTGTTTCCATTGCTTTTCAGGGTTTCCTTCCAATTATAAAATGTATAATTTGAGAAAAACTCAGAATGAAACTTTCCCCTTTACTAATTGATTGAATCCTCAGTCTTTATTTAGATACTACATACATCCGCACACCTCAAATTAATTTATTAAATTCCCATTACCTAGAAAGCTTCCACAACTACTTGAGCCTTAAAGTCAGATGGCATTTTAGTAAGCCTCCTCTGACCCCTTCCTTTGTTAGAGTTTAGTTTTTATTATGTCCTGTAGTGTTTTAGGATTTCAGAAAATTTTGCTTGGTTTAATGGGCCTCCAACACACTCTAGAAGCAATGTTGATTTAGTATCTTTGTACTGATTTGCAGGATGGTTGTTTGTTTTCTGCCACCCATAATCTATCACCCCCCTTTTTTTGATAAGGGCAGATTATTTTTCTTTTGGAGAAATTACCCTTCTTCTACTGAGTATGGAATATTGGTGGGGATGACAATCAATCAACCTGTCTATTTCCCCTAGTCACGAACTGGGCTTCTGAACCACGATCGCCAATTAGAATCTAATGGAATTCTCTCTGGCTATCCTTATAATAATGGACAATATGCAAATTGACCTAACAGTGGAATGACTGGGAATGACCGGCCACTGGTATGCACACTGACAACCAGGGGGCAGAAGCTCAATACAGGAATTGCTCCTCCTCCCACCTCCTTCGTGGCCCCCTCCTCCCCCCGTGATCAGTGCACTCCCACAGGGGGCGCTCTGCTCAGCCACAAGCGGCGCTGGCAGCTGTGAGCACAGTGCCAGTGGCGGGAGCCTTTCCTGCCTCCTTGGCAGCACTAAGGATGTCTGACTTCGGCTTAGGCCTGCTCCCTGCAGTCAAATATCCCCCAAAGGCTCCCAGGCTGCCAGAGGAATGTGAGACTGCCAGCTTAGGCTTAATACTCCTGAGAGTGGGACTAAATTGGCAGGTGGACATCCCCCGAGGGGTTCCAGATTGAACAAGGGCACAGGCTGGGCTGAGGGGACCCCCTGGCAAATGGACAAATTTTTGTACACTGGGCTCTAGTATATATATATATATATATATATATATATATATATATGTCAAGCAATCAGAATTACTGGAATGACTGGTTGCTATTATGTGTACTGTGAAGGGTCCCCGATCAGCCCCCCAAACCTCCTGCAGCCCCTCTTTCCCTGCCAGCCCACACTCACCCCCATTGGGGTGGGCCAGCTGGACCTCACCTGTGCACAAATTTGTGCACTGGGCCTCTAGTTTATGCATAAAGGGATTTATTACAGAGAACTAAGCCTCCAGGAAATACTGGCAGTATAAGACTGGTATGCAAAGAAAATGACTGTTATTGGGAAGCTGAGGAATTGGGAACCCACTATGCCAACTTCTGGTGTCCACAGCAACTGTTGATTCCAGGCATGGCACCTTGGCTATGACCAAAGTCATGATATGTGCACTGGGAATGAACCAACAAGATGGATGATCCATGCCATGCCTCTCAACACCTATTAAGCCAGTGCCCAGATATTGAGACCTTGGCTAGAGCTATTGCAGAAAAATCAAAGCCCTTGATATCCATGTTTGGAGCAGAAATTGTAGAAGCAGCACAGCGTGGTACCTACTTCTCTCCTGCCTTCTCTCATACAAATGCATATGGCTAGCTGAACAATAAATACCTCTGGGATGCTAGCTGCAAGGGAGTCTGAGCAACATAGGTTTTTAACTTTTTAGCCTTTACAAGAAGTAAAGGGACCCTGGAATAGAGCAGGATGAATAGTGAAATCAATTCATTATAGGAAAATGGACTCTCTTCCCCATGTTTTGACTCATGAGTGTAGTGACTATAGGGCAGAAGAAAAATGGTTGGGGTGAATCTGTCCTATGCAGTGTTCTGATCTGCCACTTAGACTCCTGAATGACCCTGGTTCCTGTCTTTCGGGCATCTGCAGAATTCCCCTTGGGTCTGTAAGCCCCAACCATGACTTTATAATAATTCCCTGTTTACGTGCAATTAACAGTTCTGTTATTTATAGTCAAACACCTTAACTTATATACTTATGAGTACTGTTTTGCAGGGTCTACCATACCCAAATTCCTGCTGAATAACTGAATAAATGAATTAACTCTGCGTCTTTTGCTAGCAACTCCTCCTTGGTGTGAGCAGTAGTCTTGGAATTCTAGTTTCCTGGAACTCAAAAGCAGAAGTTTTCAGAGATCAACTAATTCAAATGCCCTCTTTTTCTTTAAGATGAATAATTTGAAGGAGAGAGAACATCTAAACTCATTTATTTTCTTACCAGACACATTCCTTTATGATTCTTTATGTAAATAATATATATTTTACTTTAGTTTAAAAATATTTCATTATTTTTAATAACTAATAAAAAATGATAATCACTAAGGAATTTATCTAACATCTTCTCAAAACCATACTTTTAGCCTGTATATACTCTAAACTAACAAAAAGTCAAACATTTTAAGTCAGCTACATAATAGTATTTAATAAGGATGCCCCAAATCATCTTGATTCAAGTGAAGGGGTACTTCCTAAGTTTAATATAAGGATTTTACTAATAATTGACTTAGAAGACAAGATGGCAGCATAGGTGAACATCTGAACTTGCTGCCTCACACAAGCACTTCAAAACTACAACTAAAAGACAAAATGGATATCATCCAGAAGCATGGCTGAGTGGAAATTATACAACTAGAAGAAAAGAGAAAAGCACACTGAGACTCAGAGGAAGTGTGGAGGTGCAGAAGTGAAGTGTGAAGGTATGGAGGTGGAGGTGCATGTGCACGCAGAAAGGGGCTGGCACTGAGCATGCTGTTGTCTTTTTTACTCAGGAAGGAGACACAAGCTCCTGATTTCCAGTTCCAGGCAAGACTCTAGGGACCCAGACTCATATGGGGAGAAACTGAACTGTCTGGCTTTGGGCCAGAACACGAGGGCAGCATTCTCTCAGAGGTGCTTGCAGTGATCATTGTTCCTGCATGGTGTTCGTGACACAGAGAACCAGGAACCTCTTTAGGGCAGGGCTAACGGTCAGCCTTTGCTGTTTGCACCACCCTGGAGATTCCCTAAGACCCCACCCCACCCAATTTACAACCCTATCCAAGCTGTGCACAGAGGCTTTTTGCATATGAATGGCCTGGCCCTTTGCAATCTGAAATCTAACTTACTGCAGCTGGTCAGAGGCCCCAGAACCTCCAAAAGAAGGCCCAAGACTTGACAGCAGCTTGCATTGCTTCACAGCTGGGCCTCATCTGGGCACTCCAAACCCAAACAAAGAGGCGGAATCTGCATATCTCTCTGTAGCTTTTGCTGGGTGGCCTCAGGCAGTGGCTGACTTTGCACCTCCTTGGAGATCCAAAAGCCAGTGTACCCAGTGGTCAGAGTGAAACCATCCAGATTGCAACTCTTCAGATTCATAAGAGACAAACTCAGGGGGCAGACTCAGTGAGCACCAAAGCCCCACTGATGCAAGTCTTGCCCCATAAGGGTGTCTCCAGCACAGAATTCTCCCATCATAGACACAGCTGATCCTCACAGCCAAGTGGCCTGGAAGTCAATTCCTTGCAGGGATACCAACAAAAATCAAGACTTAACTACAATAAGACTGTGCACACAGCCCACAAAGGAGTGCACCAAAAGTGTCCACCTCAGGTAATTAGGAAGGCTGAGCCACTGGGCCCTATAGGACACCTAGCACACAAAGCCACTCTATCAACACAGGGAAGCAACTAAAATGTGGAAACAAAGAAATATGTCACAAGTGAAAGAAATGGAGGAAAGCAAACTACTGAATATAGAGTTCAAAACCACAGTTATAAGGTTACTTAAGAATCTCCTAGAAACCTTCAAGAAATTTAGTGAGACTCTCAAGGATATGAAAAAGGACCAACTAAAAATTAAGCATACACTGACATAAATAAAAAAATAATACACAGAGATCCAACAGCAGTCTACAGGATCCCAAGAATCAAGTCAAGATTTGAAATACGAAGAAGCAAAATCACCCAATTGGAAAAGCAAAAAGAAAAGCAAATCCGAAAAATATGAAGATAGTGTAAGGAGCCTCTGGGACAACTTCAGGCATACCAACACCTGAATTTTGGGGGTACCAGAAGAAGAGAGAGAACAAGATAATTGTAAACCTATTTGAAGAAATAATGACAGAAAACTTCCCCTGCTTGGTGAAAAAAATAGACTTACAAGTCCATGAAGCACACAGAACCCCAAACAAAAGGAATCCAAAGAGGACCACACCAAGACACATCATAATTAAAATGCCAAAGACAAAAGACGAAGAGAGAATATTAAAAGCAGCAAGAGAAAAACAGTTACCTACAAGGGAGCACCCATACGATTGTCAGCTGATTTCTCAACAGAAACTATGCAGACCAGAAGGTTGTGGCAAGAAATATTCAAAGTGATGAATAGCAATAACCTATAACCAAGAATACTCTACCCAGCAAAACTATCATTTAGAATTGAAGGCAGTTAAAGAGCTTCACAGATAAGAAAAAGCTTAAGGAGTTCATCACCACCAAACCAGTATTATATGAAATGCTGAAAGGTATTCTTTAAGAAGAGAAAGAAGAATAAAAAGGTAAAGATAAAAATTATGAACAACAAAGTGACAACAAATTCATATCTATCAACAAGTGAATCTAAAAATTAATTTAATAAAAAGTTTAATGAACAGAATAAACTGGTGAATATAATAGAATCAGGGGCATAGAAAGGGAGTGTACTGACAATTCTCGGGGGGAAAAAGGTGTGGGAAGAGACTGGACAAAAATCGTACACTTATGGATGAGGACAGTGTGGGGGGTAAGGGCAGAGAATGGGGTGGGAACCGGGTGGACAGGAGCTATGGAGGGAAAAGAGGAACAACTGTAATAATCTGAACAATAAAGTTTTATTTAAAAAATAAGTGAGTTAATTCAGGGCTCTCTTATTTTCTCTTTCTGATTTGTTAAACTTTAATCGTAGGTACTTTGTTGAAATCATTCTAGTCTGAGGAATTGTAACTTTTTATCTTGTTCTTTTTTCTTTAAAATCTGGGAGAAAGATTTTCATATTTTGATTATAATTATTATCTATAAGGAAACCAACACAAAGCTCTTAAAAAATAAAAAAGAGGGCACCCTATGTTCATAGCAGTACAATTTACAATAGCTAAGATTTAGAAACAACCTAACTGCCCATTAGCAGATGAGTGGATTAAAAACTGTGGTACATCTACACAATCGAATACTAAGCCGCTATAAAAAAAAGAAGGAACTTTTACCATTTGTAACAGTATGGATGGAACTGGAGAGCATTATGCTAAGTGAAATAAGCCAGTCAGAGAAAGATGAATATCATATGATCTCACTCATATGTGGCATATAATGATCAAGATAATTTGATGGACAAGAATAGATCCAGAGACAAATGGCAGGGGAGGGGCAGGGTTTAGAGAGCAACCAAAGGACTTGTATACATGCAGATTAGCATAACTAATTGCCACAGAACTGGGGAGGTGGGGGCTTGCCCAGGGTGGGAATGGCTGGGGAGGGGGGAAAAAGGAGACATATGTAAACCTTTAGACAATAAATATGAGGGAAGAAAAACGCATTCCTTTATTATTAACATGATAGGAATTCTTCCTGAAATATTTCATCTATGTAACAACCAATATCCTTTAGCAATGTGGAAATATTCTTGGAAGAAAAAAGTATATAAACAACTCTTTTTTAAAGTAACATAGGTTTTGGGTTGCTCTTGTCATTAGCTAAGAATTTTATTAAAGAATTTGTAGCCAGCCTTGTGAAAAATCTATAAACATCTTACAGAAGTTGTTTTTTTTTTTTTTAATGGAAAATCATGCTCAGTGGAAAGCTTTGGGGGTTTTTAATTCTCAGTGGAAAGGCTTTTGGGGTTTTTAATGCAGCCATTGATCTTCCCTTCTTGAAGTTTAAAACTACAACAAGCCCATCTGTCAAAGCCTACTGAAATACAAACTGCCAAAAGTCCAGCCACAATCTTACAGCCTATGAAGATTTCAAAATACACTCTATGTCCTCCCCACAAAAATATTTTCTGATGAATAACATTTAACGAGGGTTTTTCTTTTTCTTTCTTTTTTTTTTTTTTTTAATACTAGTGACCCAAAGACTTTGAAAAACATCCTCAAGAAGCTACTACAGGAACTTCCAATTTAATGAATTTTAACAGCTGTTTCTGCTACCAGGCCTATAAGTGGAGTTTGATTTCCCCTGAGGCGATTCCATTAATTTGTTTTTATTATTTTAGGATAGCTAATATGCTGTAGCTGGCTGGGTTCTGACCTTAGGAATCATGTGGGTGACGTGGTAATCCTGGTCTTCCTCAGTGCTCTGCTGAGAGCTCCTTCTAAAGACCACCCAGGTGGGTGGATAGTCCAAGAGTAGCATGTCCCAGGCGTCAGGCGCCCCACGTGGTTGTCCCCACTCTGCATCCAGGAGCAGAGCATTCCTGCCAAGCACTGGGGAGAAGTTCTCAGGAGTGCAGAACACTCAGCAGTTTCCTGAGGTGGTAGAGAAATATTATTTTCGCTCAGCTTTTCAAGTGCAGACCAAACCGTCCTTCAGGTGTGTAAGCCCTTACCTGTGGGAATGCACTTGGAATGGGAGGTCAGGAGGGCTGTGCTTCCAATGCTGTGTGGCTTCAAGAGGACTCAGTAACTGCAGATTCTGCATCAGAAACTTAAGGATAATAGCTCCTGCCCTTTCAATTTCTTGGAGCTGTTATATATAGAAGATGTGGAAACAAAGGGGTGAACACATTTTTTTTTAAAAAAGAAGAAATACTGCTATGCACTTATCAAAAGTTTTCTTTTAGATGGGAATCTAATATAAAGCTTACCTAAAAACTTTGTGCCTTATAGAGCATTTCCCTCTCCATACAGAGAGGATGAGGTCTGGTTTCTTTTTTATAATTTAATTGCGAAAGGTTCATTTCAAAGGGAAAGAAGTTAAGATATTTTCTTGAAGAATCTGAGCACGTTTGGTCACCAGGAATTCTCTGAGTAATGCATTTCTAATTTAATAATTCTAGTCCATTTAGAAAATATTTATATTATAGAATAAGGCATATTATGGCCAGTTCAGTTCTCTTGACCAAGTTAATTTGTTAGCTTCTAACATAATTAAATTAACAATGATGCATTTGGAATGCTAATTAAAAGTTCAAATTGTTGAATTAATGTATTTGTCATAAAAACCTGGGCTTTGTATTTAAAATACATCATCATACAGGAGAGTATGTAAGGAAAGAATCAAATTGTACAGTTGAATCAGCAACTAGTGGTTTGTGTTGTGTTACGTCTCTATCATTAAGTCATTACTTGGATTTGTCAGACTCATAGCATCAGACTTTAGAAGCTGAGTCACTGAATTAAAAATGATTTCTCAATGAGTAAAAACAATGCTCTTATTTTCAATTTTATTCCCTTGTATGCAAACCTTACTAAATCTGATTGTTATTACTGATTTTTTGAATTGACAGGTCTGGAAAGATGTGGATCTGGTTAGAGACTTCTCAAAATATACTTGTTTTATAATTTTAAGAACTGTATATACTCATGGAAGAAAAGGTGAACTACCAATAGCTGCATCTATATTTTACTATTCAACAAAGCATGAAGAAGCTAATAAAAAACAAGTGCTGGCGAGGATGTGGAGATAAAGGAACCCTTGTGCATTGCTGGTGGGAATGTAGACTGGTGCAGCCACTGTGGAGAACAGCATGGAGTTTCCTCAAAATATTAAAAATGGAACTCCCATTCAACACAGTAATCCCTCTTCTGGAAATATATCCCAAGAAACCAGGAACACAAATCAGAAAGGATATTTACACCCCTATGTTCATAGCAGCACAATTTACTATAACTAAGATTTAGAAACAGTCTAAGTGCCCACCAGCAGATGAGCAGATTAAAAAAACTATGGTACATATACACATGGAATATTACACTGCTATAAAAAAAAGAAGGAACTTTTACCATTTGCAACATCATGGATGGACCTGGAGAGCATTATGCTAAGTGAAATAAGCCAGTCGAGAAAAGACAAATATCACATGATCTCACTCATATTGGGATATAATGAACAACATAAACTGATGATCAAAAATAGATCCAGAGACTAAGAAACACTGAATAGACAGTACAACCTCAGAGAGAAGGCATGGGAGGTGTGGGTGTGTGTGTAAGAAATCAACTAAAGGACTTGTATGCATACATATTAGCATAACCACTGGACATGGACACGAGGGCAGTGATGGCTTGTCCTGGAAGGAGGAAGTGGCAGGTGGTGAGGGAGGGTGGTCAATTGGGGGTGGGGTGGGGAGAGAAGGAGACATATGTAATACTTTAAACAATAAAAAAAAGTGAACTAGCAAAAACAAACAAATACACAAATTAAAAAAAAAACACCCAAAGTGGCATTATTCAGAGCTAGCCATTTCTACCATCCTGGTATAATTGTATTCTTTTTTTTTTAATTTTCTATTTTTTTACTATTTAAAATAAGTTCTACTATGTGACCTGTTTTTTTCCTTGATATTAAACATTATTTATTGGTTCATCTAATAAATATTTAGAGGGACTTGAATTATATGTTTTTAAATAGCCACAAGATATTCAACATAGTCCATGTTTTATTGACTTGTGATCAACAAAGGAGGAAAGGTGGGGCTTTTTCTTTCTATTGTGTGTGATGCCCTGATTCAGCTCAGTGGCCTATTTGAATCATCTCAGTTGAATTTCTAAAGACTCTAAAGTTCTAATAAGTTATAAAAATCTGGAAGTATTGTCACTGCCATTGAGTATCTGAGACATTCTTTATGTTAACCTTTTTTAATTTAAAGAACTGCCAGCCATCATCACTGAATATGGAAAAACTCTATAGCACAATAAATAAATACTGTATGAAAACCAACAACTCTCTTTTATACAAATTTAATAACCTTAGGTCATAAATATTTTATTGAAAATGATACCAAGTCATCATGTCCATGTTTTCTTTTATATTCAAATAAATTCAACAAATATTTTAGAGATCTTATAATACCTGAGACATTGAGCAAGAGGATGAATATGACAAGGAAGAATGAATATGACATGATTTCTACTCATGAATGGCTCACATTCTAGTTAGGGACCTAGTCATGAGTATAATTGCCTAACATTTACTTGGTACTGTACTAGAGATATTAATAAAGTGCTATGGCAACTTAGAGGAATTATTCAACAGCGATGAATTCTGATTGTGGACTGGGAAAAGCTCAGAGGAATCAGTATTTTAGTTTGTCTTAGAGCTCCCTAGACAGAGACCCTGCTATCATGATAGGAGGATTTATATGCAAGTAATTTATCCAGGAAGTGCTCCCAGGAGAAACTTGTAAGCAAGTGGAAGAAGTAGGATAAGGAAGGGAAAGGAGCCAAGCACAGGGTGAGATTTCAGGCACAGTCCAGCAGAAGGTAGCTTCAGTCTGATACTGCAGGGAATTCAGGAGGGTGAGTTCTGCCTCAGAGTGGCCTAAGTTGAAAATAGCTAGGTTTTTGTACTCCTGCACCCAGGGCTGAGAACTGCCCTGGTGGTGGTGGTGAGGAGGGGAGGGGCAGGATATAAGCTCCCAGAATCTCTGACTTCTACGACCTTTTCATGCATAATGGCTCCAGCAGATTGAGGACAATCCTCTGAAGAGAGTCATATGTACAGGCTATTAGAAGCAAAAACTGAGAGGAAAGGGGGGACACACAGGGTAGTAAAAGGAATCTGAGAGGCTCCAGGTGGAACACTGACGATATTTACTACAGTGTTGGGTACTAAAAGGAAATAAATAGAGTTTTAACAGATTTGGAAATAGGAAAGGGCATTCTAGATTTGTGCTGTCCAACCATGTTAACCTCTACTCACATATGGCTGATGGCCACTAAACTGGAACATGCAAATTTCCATCAATAGAAAATGTTCTACTTGAACTGTGCTATAGTATTAATGAAATCATGGACATGTGAAAGAGCAAGTAGGTTAGTGGGGCTCTAATGAAGGGAGATGGCTGGAATACAGGATGTGACCAATTGTCAATCCTTTGGTCGTAGTAGCATCTAAAACATACCTGCTGTTCAATGGGAACTTACTCTTTTCAGGACCCACATTGAAAATATACATAAAAACCTGGCAGTATGCATTTGTATCCACTATTGCCTTTGTGCCCTTATCTGAAGACTTCGCCTCTAATTTGGTTTTCTGGCCTCTCTTTGCCTTTGGCCCCTCTTCAGCCATTTCTCCAACACTAGTTCATTGCCTCTTCACTCAGTTCCAGGCTTAAATATTCAACCCCAATTCAATAGAGTTTTGACTTCCTACTTTGCATTTTGAATTTCCTCCCCTCTCTTATCAACTACTTCCCAGTTAGCCCCAATTGTATATATAAAGAATTTGTAAAGACAGTGGTAAATTGAGGCAAATTAAGTTAATGGATTCAGGAGTCCTGAGCACGTTGAGTAGACTGTGGGAAGAGTCAGTGGGGATAGAAAAATGAAAGGAACAAAACAGAGGAAAGATCATTAATGGAATAAGAAAATTCTAGGGAACAAGTTTTAGGAAAATTCTTCCTTGTTTTATTTTATGTGTGGAAAGAATGTATTCCCCATCAATACTGTCTGCTATAAAAGGGAAACCAAAAGCTACTTACTGTACTATTATGTTAAGACCTTATTCTTCATACTTCCTGTAAAGTAAAATCTTGACTCTATCCTCTTAACCAACGTATTTTCTACACATATATTTATAAGAGAAGAAAATGACAGAACTACAAGCTAAAATCATGAAATGTTATATTTTAAATAAAAAAATAATTGTGGTAAAATACACAATAAAATTTACCATCTTGACCATTTTTAAGTGTACATACCGTTCAGTAGAGTTGAGTGAATTCACATTGTTGAGCAACATATCTCTGTAACTTTTTCATCTTGCAAAATGGAAACACTGTATCCATTAAACAGCAATTTTACATCAACCCCCACCCCCACCCCCACCATTGGCAATCACCATTTGCCTTTCTTTTCTATGAATTTAACTATTCTAGATGTGTCATATTAGTAAGAATCATACAGTATTTGTCTTTTTGTGACTGGGGCTTATTTCACTTAGCTTAGTGTCCTCATGGTTTATTCATGTTGTCGTATGTAACAAGATTTCCTTTTCCTTTTTCTTTTTCTTTTTTCTTTTAAAGGCCAGATAACATTCCATTGTTTGGATAAGCTGAATAATAGTATGTATGTATATAGCATATTTTGTTTATTCAATCACCTGTCAACAGATACTTGGGTTCCTTCTATCTTCTAGCTATAATGAATAATGCTGCTGTATGCATCAATCATATAATTAAATCTAGATCTTTTAGAATTTTTGGAGGTAGTATTTTTTTGTCAGAAATTTCCTCATTTATGTTTTATTTCTGGGGCCTACAGTCATAGTGGTCACAGATTCAGAAGGCTATTTTTAAGATATTTAATATTTTACTCTGCTTTCAGGTACTATTATTTAAAAAATACTTAAATATATCCAATAGGTTGTGATTTCTATTGCAGAGGAAACTTGTCTAATAGATTTTAACATCATTTTCAAGAAATAAACATGGAACTAGAAATTGATTTTGGGTATCCTTTTTACCTAACCAGAATATTCATTCAATCTGAACATATGATAATAAGTACTCCCATGCTTATTGACTCTATCACAACTATAAAGAATTGTGTTTTAAAGGATGTGAACCCTTGTTTCAATCAACTGATGAAAGACTAAAAATGACATCTGTGTGTGGCAATCTGGGTAGTATGTCCTCAGTCAGATGCAAGAACAACATGATTTCAAATAGGTCCTTTCAGGGCTGATCTTCGCCCCAATCCACGAGGCAAATCTTTTTAGAAAGATGAAGAATTCTTCGGCCAATTTAGCAAGTTTCACCAACCATAATTTTCACTGTTATGAATGCCTTCTCTCAGATTTTTGTTCCTTTTTTTGGAATTTGTTAAATTGCATGGTGAGGTCTTTTTTACACCACACACTCATTCAGTCCCAAACCAACTAAAACCTCGCAATGTGTCTGTGGAGCTGATAAACAAGTTTACAAAAAAGCACAGTAAACAACAGAAAGTCTTGATTTTCCAAGTTACAGTGGTCTCTTCAGTGGGGTAGAAGGATTGTGTGATATTAAATGAAATAGACACTATCCAGGCATTTAAATGCCTCATCATTTGGGGGAAAATAATTTAGTCAATCCTGTTGATTTCATTAACCAAAAGTGATTCTCAGTAAAGCTTGATTTACAGTTTTATTTTCCCAGCCTTTGTGGATTGTCAAGGTATTTTTATCTGACCTGTAACTCACCCTTATTTTCTGCTCCATCAAAGATAATATGCTGATCTTTTACCTCTCTGTTTAAACTTCTCAACGTGAAAAGCAGCAGGGTTGCCTTCCTGGAGAAAGAGACTATTGGTTTTATGTTTTCTATATCTCAGCACTCTTTCAAAAGGAGTATGACTGCTAGGAGAGACCAAAATGTGAAAGTCAGAGCTGCTGGCAAAGCTGTGATGATGGCCAGCTAGCATGCATGGCTTCCTACCCTAAATGCGGTCCCTGCATGGGTAATATCTGTTCTCTTTCATTCCAGCTCCTTCCAGAGGGATATAATTTTGTCACATGGGCACTATCCACTAAACCAGCCCGAACAGACGATGAGTTGTATGATTGTGTACATGGGCAAGGGCCTCGGGAGGAATTTGAGGCTGTGGTACACAGTGACCCCAAATGGGGAGAGATTTCCTGGAAACTGAACTTCAGCCGAAACCGAGGAGTTTAAAAAAGGTAAGAAAGTAAATGTCAGCTCATACCACTGGAATAAGTTATTGACAGTGGATTAGGGAAAAAAAAATATAATAATTTATCTACACATCCCTATCAACTATGTCTTTTTGCCATTCAATAATATTTCTACTGAGTTTTTAAATGGTTTCTCACTGTTCATGTTTCTGTATGTGAAAACATAATATATTTTTAAAAATCAGCAAAAACATAAAATATAAAAAGTGTGATTGTCTGTTCAGTTTATTTTCCTGCCCTCCTTTTTCAGGTTCACAAATCTCAGGGGGAATTCTGTAAATTAATTTTTCGCATGACTCTTACTGACTTGAGAAATGCAAAGGAAAGATATTTGCTAAAGTTGAAGCATATCCTCACATTTCTCTCTCCTTTCTCTATGAAACTATCTAGTTGCTTTCAGGAAAGACTTTCTTTGCTTTACTTTGGCCAATGCAACTTATGACTCCTGACTTATATATCCTTAAAAAATTCTCCTAAGAACATCAGAAGAAAGTAAAGGAACAACTATTATATAAGCCTTTTCTCAGAACTGGATTCAAGGTCTAGCGCAACTACTTAGCAATTTTGTGACCTTCGGTAAATCTCTCTGCCTTTCTCTGCAATCTAAGGGTGGTGATATCTGTCTCACAAAGTTATTTCATGGGTTAAATGAGATGATGGATGAGAAGTAAATTGTGACCCACCACACAAGTGTAAGACATTATCAATATAAAATGTAGATAGGTAAGCTCAAAAGAGACAAAGCAAAAGAATTCCTATTTCGGACTTTCAACTATTGAACTGAGATAATGAATGCATGCACATATGAATCACCTCTTAAGAGCCTCTAGATATTGTCCAAACATGATTTTATTAACCACCCCTTTAATTCTGTGTGCTAGTTACTATTCTCCCCTTATACAAATGTGGAAAAATTTTCAGCTTGGTTATTCTGATTATATTTATACTAGGTGGTAGAATCAAAATTGGTCTGCAGAAATAAATGGCTTGATGGACTGCCATTGTAACCACAGTTCAATGCTGACTCACTTGCAGCTATTTGTGAGATAGATTGTACTCTCAGGAATTCTATGAAATATCTTGGGAACTCCTGAGGCAGTTTAATGCTACCACCACAGGTTTTGATGGCTAATGTTGTGAGAGAGACTTATGGAATCATTAAGACTTAGAGCATCAGATAGTAAGAGGCAGCTTGCTTTGAGTGCTTACTGTAAGCCAGACATAGCTCTAAATAATGCTTCTGCATTGCTCATTTAATCCTTTAACCCAACATGTTCTTCTGTTCTTTAAAACCATCCCCATTTTATGAATGAACTAACTGTAGTGCAAAGAGGCTAAGTAACCTGCTCAGAATTTGAGAGGAAGAAGAGGAACTTGAACATGGGCAGTCTGGCTTCAGAGACCCGTGTTCTTAACCTCTACACTGTGTCTTTCATGGTCTGTGAGATGAAAGCATATCCACAGAGCACTTGGTTCACATTACTTGATCCTAAGCAGTAGCCTTCAATGTCAATGTCATTGTTTTCAGTCACTATTGACATGTGCAGAAAATATCCACATGCAGTGTCTCCAGGGTCACGCGATGCTGTCTTACACAATAAATGTATCATTTTCCCTAAGGCCCTAGCATATGTGAAAATAAATCAGGTATAAAATATGGCTAAAATAAATCAGTCCTGTTTCCTTCCCTCTTCTGCTTCATAGGAATCCATCTGAGAAGAGTGGAATAAATGTGGCCTTTGGAGGGAGACCCAGTTACAAGCAGACAAGCAAACTAGCCAGGGCAGAGTGTGACCTTAGGCAGGTAGCTTCACATCTCTAAATCTTCATTTTCTCATTCATAAAGTTAGGGATAAAGAGATAATTTTGTAAAATGTCTTTCCTAGAGTAAATGCCTAATAAATATTGATTCCATTTTTGCTTCTGGAATGCATTTCAGTCACCTAAGCATTTTTACCTTCTGTTTTTAAAAAACCCTAAACCTACCAGCTTAACTGATTTTCTCAGATTATCTGATGCCTAAAAGAGTTTTCAGGACATTCAAATATTTTGTGATCTTTAAGAATCTAGTGATGCAAGCAGATGTGAGAGATGGCACGTAAGGCTCCGAGATGACATCTAAGGTTGTTCTGATTATCTCAATTACTGGTTAGTTTAGCTGTCAAAATCACTTGTTTAGATTAGTGTTCTAGGTCCTAGCCAATAGAGTCATAGTGATCAGAGACTCAGAAGTCTTATTTTTTTTTTTTCCTTTCTTCAAATAAATCCAGGGGTTGTAAAGAAACAATTCTGGCTGCTGTTACTGGATACACCTTTTATTTGTTTGTCTGTTTTTAGACAAACATATTCCTCAGCAGAGAATTTCTCTCCAGATCTCTGGAAAATGTGCTGAATGGGGAAGAAGTATTTTCTGAACAGGAGAGGCTATTGGAAGTTTGAAAAAAGAGATTCCAATAGTGATTTTTACAAGAATACAGACATCACTATCTCTTCAACTTAAATGTAGAAAATTCTGGAGAAAATAATAGTCTAATATGATCTGGCCCATAGACTTTCTGCTCAGGAAGGGTTATAAGGAATACACCCTTGTTAGTTCTGGCAAAGTCAAGAAAATTTGGTTGTGGAAGAGGACCTGAGGGAGCTAGATCATTTCTAAAGTGAGGAGGAAAGCGAAGTAAAATTGGAGAACTCTCATGCCCTACAACATGCAAAGATGAAAAGGAAATACAATTTAAAAATCCAAAATGGTAGAGAAGTTATTATACTAGCAGAGATGAAAGACAGAAAGAGGCCTGCAGCCAAAGAAGGGGTGCTTATATGCTAAACCAGCTTTTCCTAGCTACAGACCATTACAATAAAAAGTCAAAGCACAAAGAATTTCTGGGCAGCCTAATGTTGACATTAAGGCTCTTATCTGGTAAAGTCAATTTACAAACATAGATAAAATTATCTAGAACTTAATCTACAGTCATAAACCAGATAAACTTTGAATATTAACAAACTGAATTAGAGTCAAGTAGAAACAGCAGGCTTCCTGGAACATAGGAAATGGCAGACACCCAGTTAGAGCCAATGCAAAAATGAGAGCAGTGTAAAGATCAAGAAGTGGCAAAACCTCACCATCTTCCCAGACAACCACAAGGGGAAAATGTTGACACTTCGAAGCAAAACAGTAACCAGACCTCAATACAGTTATAAATTGTGGTGATGAGAGCACAGTGGTACTTTTGAGAGTAGGATTGTCCATAATCAATGGTGGAGAATCCCAAAGAAACTATATTTTTGCAAAAAAAAATTTTAAATAAATTTTTATTGATTTTAGAGAGATAGAAGAAGGGAGAAACACAAAAGAAACATCAATCAACTGCCTCCTACATGCCCCCTACTGGTGATTGAACTCACAACCCAGGCATATACTCTGACTGGAATTGAACTGGTGACCTTTCCATGTATGGGACAAGGCTCAACCAACTGAACCATACTGGTCAGGGCTGCAAAAAACTTTTTAAAGGGAAAATTAAATTGTTAATAACATTGACTTAGGTTTAAATTACATTTTGGAGCATGAGCAATTCTCCTTCAAAAGCATAAACATCTCAGTTCTCAGTATTTTTCACATAAAATTCTTAATGAAGATGGGCAATAAGAGAGTAATATGCATGCCAGGATTTTGAATGCAATTAATCCAATTAAAATTGGAACCTTGAACCTGGCCAGGGTGTCTTAGTGGTTGAGCGTCAACCCATGAAACAGAAGGTCATGGTTAAATTCCCAGTCAGGGCACAGGCCTGGGTTTCAGGGTATAGGGGATGTGCAAGAGGCAGCTGATAGATGATTTTCTCTTGTCATTGATGTTTTTATTTCTCACTCTCTTCCTTCCTGTCTCTGAAATCAACAAAAACATATTTTTTAAAAAGTTAGAACCTTGAGTTATCAGTTTCCTAACATTAGAGTAATAAGGCTATTTAACCAAATAGGATTTTTAAAACATTCCTTGGTCACAATTTTAGCTGTGCTTAAATATGTAGGAAAAGTTGAAAGAGGAAAATATGAAACTCTGAGTAAAGATGAATTAACTAGAAAAACTTCCTGTTATGTGAAGAAACTGCCCTTCAAAGCAACAGTTGGCTGGAAGATTCATCAGAACTTCAAAATATTGCCAAAAACATTAGGATACTCTTTGGACTACTAAATCACATTTGATGACCCAGCACATTTAATACTCTCTGTCAAAAAGTAGAATTGCTCATTTCAATATTTACTCAGTTGGGGAAACATTTATGACATGCATGAACTTTAATTTCACAAGACTCAGTTTATTCTGGTGAAAATATTAGTATTTAGAGATGCAACATTACACATAAAATAAATAAGCCATGGTTTCTACCTACGTGAGGGTACTATGAGGCGTGCTTGATTTGATTTTTTAAAAAACAGGCCATGTTAAACTTAGACAAGAACATACTTTGAAGAACATACTTTAGGCAGAGATGGTGACTGGAAAGTACTAGATCTGAGTTTCAGATGATAGCGTGCTCACTTCCATTGGACTTCCCAAAGGACAACCTGAAAGCAAAAATTGAATAGGTGTGGTTAATTACATCTGGCTCACCTTTAGAACATTAGAGAGACTAAGTATGTTTTCAGTGAATGTTTATCTTAGCAAGTTTTCCATGTAACCGCATAGCTCTTGTAGCTCACTTAGTAATATCTAGGAAGTCTACTGCTATAGACTCAATGTTTGTGTCCCCCTAGAAGTCCCAATGATGATAGTAGAAGATATGACCTTTGGGAAGCGATTAGTACAGAGAGTGGAGCCCTCAAGAATAGGGTTACTTTCCTTAATGAAGAGAACCTAGAGAGCTCCCTCATCCTTTTGCCATGTGAAGACACAGGAAGAAGATGGTCATCTTGTAAACCAGGAAGCAGGCTCCCATCAGATCCTAAAACTGCCAGTGCCTTGATGCTGGGTTTTCAGGCCTTCAGAAATCTGAGGAGTAAATGTTGTTTAAACCAGCAGTCCGAATGGACTATGACAGTCCACAGTCTTAAAACCAATGAGCAGATACACTGAAATTCAATTAAGGATGGTTGTATTTGTTACTTAGGAATGTAAAGCAACATTATTTATTTAGCTATCTATTTGGTAGTTCAGCAGTTTGGGTGAGGCTGAGCTGGGCAGTTCTTATGTTTGCTGATCTTGGCTGGTATTATGAGCTGAATTGCTTCATCCTGACCCCCCACTCTGTACCCCTTTAAATTCACATATTAAAGTCCTAACCCACAGTACCTCAGAATGTTACCGTATTTGGAGATAGGGTCTTTACAGAAGTAATTAAGGTAAAATGAGGTCATTAGGTTACATTATAAACTATTATGACTGGTGCCCTCATGAGAGGAGGAAATTTGGATACAGATGCATACAGAGGGACAACAACATGAAGACATAAAGAGAAAACCATGTGAACATAAAGATAGCTGACTATAAGCCAAGGAAAGAGGCCTGGGACTCACTTTCATGACCTCAAAGGAAACCAATCCTGCCAACATTTTAATCTCAGATTCACAGCCCCAAAATTTTGAGAAAATACATTTCTGTTATTTAAGCCACCCAGTCTTGTACTTTGTTATAGCAACCCTGGCAAACTAATACAGCTGGGCTGCCTCTTAAATCTTCAGTTAGCTGGTGGGTTGGCCAGGTTGGCTGATTATGCTGGCTTCAGCTTGGCTATGTAAAAGAACTAGGGTCTCTCTACATGTGTTTTCTTCTCCTCCACATGGCATTTGCAGATTTCTAAGAGAGCAAGAACAGAAGCTGTGAGATCTTTAGAGGTTGAGACTTAAAACTGGCACAATATCACTCTTGCTATATTCTATTGACCAAAACAAGTCCCAGGGCCAGCACAGAGTCAACAGAGAGGAAAGTAGACTTGCCTTTTGATGGGAGGAGATGCAGGGTTCTGTGGCCAGTTTTGCCACCTACCACAAGAGCCCTTTGACACTATGGCACTAAATTTTTTCCACAGATCAGAAGTGTGGGTCAAAGTTGCACTTCAGTTTCAATTCTAGAAACCTCTTAAGGGGAACTTTCTATCAAAATTATACTGAGGCTAATAGTCAAACCATAAGGACTGGGTTGTTAAACATGATGGATGCTTTTAAGTACATTCTGTCCCCATGAACAAATAGTCTATTTGAAGCAGATGCTAACAGAAAAGACTGAATCAGTGATTTAAAAAAAATAAAGTCTCTATTCTAGAGGCCAGTTATTAGATCTAATTTTTATGGATGGAATTAAGCATTAAATGGGTCATACTAAATCATTACTTGCTCAAACTTGCCTTTCTCAAGTTCAGATTATTAAAAGCAGAGTAAATTTGCTTTAACGAAATGGATTGTCTGAACCCTTTTTAAGTGTATTTCACTGATTGATAATTATTTAATGTATTCTTTCATTGAATAAGTGTATGTTACAGGCCTCATTACTTGCAACACCCCAGTAATACGTTAGTAAACAAAATGGACTTGATCTTTGCTTTCACAGAATGTTAGTGAAGAAAAGATACCAAGTCAATAAAAACACACATAAAAATATAATTAAAATTGTAAAAATTTCTATGAATGTAACATAAAGTGCCAAATAAGGGGCCACTCTTTCAATCGATGTGTATTGAGTGGCTTATTATGAGCCAGTTAATATGCTCGGCATTGGGAATAGTAAGGTGAATGAATCAAACATGGGCCTTTCATTGTGGAGCTTGCTTTCTATGATGAGAGACAGTCCAAAAGACCAATTAGTTAATTAATTAAAAATAAACAAAGATTTAGGATAACTTGTGACAAATGCTATGATAAAATGCATGGTCAAAGAAAAGGGCAAATGTGAGGTCATCTTTGGAAGTTGTGATCTGATAAGGCCTTAAATAAAAAGTGGTATCTAAGACCTAAAAATGAAAGATGCCACCATTTTAGGAAGAGGTAGAAATTTTCCAGGCAGAGGAAACAGGCAGTGCAAAGCCCTGAGGGATGAAAGATCTTGACAGGATAGAGCTGAAATCTTAATGAATTCATGGCCAGTACTGTTAGGAGCATAATGAGCCCAGCAGGGCAGGAGCCTCAGAGGATAGAAGAAATTTGGATTGTATTCTAATGAAGTGGAAACCATCAAAGGATTTTAAGAAGAGAGTAATATGACCTCATGTAAGAGCAGTTTGCTGTTGTGTGGAAAATGCATTGAGAGAATTAGAAGTAGGAAGAGTGAGACTAGTTATAAAGTCATTGCAGTAGTCCAGATAAAGAATGAAGGTAGCCCAGACCAGGGCCATGGGATGAAGACAGAAAAACAACGTAGTATTTTAACAGAAAGGCATGATGTGGAGTAGGCAGGTCAGGAAACGCTTCTCTAAGCTGAATTAGCAGTGGTTCTCAACCTTCCTAATGCCACGTCCCTTTAATGCAGTTCCTCATGTTGTGGTGACCCCCAACCATAAAATTATTTTCGTTGCTACTTCGTAACATGAGAAACTGCATTAAAGGGACGTGGCATTAGGAAGGTTGAGAACCCCTGAAGGAGTGATCCATATGTGAAAGAGCAAAGCCTTTCTTTATTCACATTGTGAAGACAGGACTGGATTAAAACCTAAAAAAGGCTTAAACTATATATGAAGGTTATTGTTCTCCCCTATCTCAAAACACACGTCATAGTCATGTAATTAAAAATTAAAACAGGGGGTCCCCTCTGTGCCAGTGAACAGGGCATTCCCGGGTCCAGCTGTGCTGCTGAGCAGCTATTGTGAGGAGGAGTGGAGGCACTGCTCCAGCAGCAACTAGAAGAGGGGGCACCCCAGGCCTGGAGCATGACTTCAGCCTCTCTCACAACTGGAACTTGGAGTCTGGGATGCCTTGGTTTCAGTGAAGAAATTTGTGGGCGGTAACCAGCTTCATCCTCAAGAACTAGCTGTATATGCATCCCCTGAAAATAAGAAGTTGTTTGAAGAGGAGAAATTGAGAAGGAAAGTTAGAAAAGATCCAGACCAAGGCCCTGAGACAACAGTGACATTTCTGAAAAGCTGGCACCTGGAGGTGGGGATGAAGAACAACGTCAAATGGGAGCTACACCCTGAAATAGTTGCCCGCTATTTTCTAAAAAAATCTTGGTGTTGTGGTAGCCCCACATACATTAGCTACCAGAAGAGCCCATCACACCATGGGGCGAGTATTGGAGAGAGGTAAATGGGCTTGACACTATCAGAGTATCTATGTCTGTGGTGAACAAGACAAAAAGATAACAAGTACTGGTTGGCCCAGCAAGCTGCCAAAGATACGGCCCCTATTAGCTCCTCAGGCGATCTGAATCTACTCTCCCTCAAAAGTGGTGAAGCAGAATCTGAGGCACAGTGGAGCAAAGATGGGCTAGCTCTGACCAAATATGGAATTTGAAGCCCTAGGAGGACACTGGACTAAACTGCATATATATGTTGAATTCTGCAAATTTGTCATCTCCATCTTCGACTATTATCACATCTCGCCTTATTGGGGCAGTCCTGCTCAAGAAGTACCAAGTTGTAGATATGATAAGGTAAGTATTCATAGATCAAAAACAGTCTAGATCCTATTTCCTCTTCCTCCATTGGAATTCATTGGGATGAATAGAAGAGCTAAAAAAAAAAAAAAAATTAAAACAGGACTAAACCACAACTTCCACCAGATTAAAATTATTCCCACCATAAATATGTTTGTGCTTTTACTTTTGAAATTTCAAATATCAAATAATTTCAAGATAGTTTGGCTGATGTGGGTATGCTGAGTCTGTTTGTTTTATCCAGCTTTTAGCAAAGACCCTGGGAAGGGAACATGTTTTGATGTTTTAGAGTGAGAGGCAAAGTAGCTTCATCCTTTAGATCCAGGGGCAGTAGCCCCGGGCAGATCATGAGGTGGTCTGCAAGCTAAACTGAGAACTAGATCTTAAGAACAAAGAAGGAGGATATGAGAGAGCATATGAGGGTCTGGGAGCTCAGCCAGGACACCGCTGCACTAACTAATCCCTCTGAGAAATGAGTGTGGTTGGATTACAGGTGTTGATGGCAGTGGAGGAAATATTTCCATCAGTCAGAAGACAGGTTAGATGTTTCTGGAGGTCAATTCTGATCAGAAAATGAATAGCTTACCTACTCTACTATTTTTAAAACATTTATTTTTATAGCATTTCTCTATTTTGATTGGAGAAAAACAGAGCTGAGAGTTGCTTTATTGGTGCAAATAAAATGTCAAAGGCAATGTATTGGTCCACTGACTTTTTCAAAAGAACTAAAAAATGTCATCATTTTTTATATTTGGAAATTCACTCTTGCTTTGTTCTATTTTGATCTGTATGGTTTGCTTTTAAGATAATACTGTAGCTACTCTAGACTGTATGTCTTGCAGTGGCTTTTAACAAAAAACTTTAACATTCTGACCTGTAATAATTCTCTTTTGACTGTACCGACTTATTTTTTTCTTTTTACATTTTTATTTTTCTTGACTCTCCTTTTAGGCTATAAGCTCCTTTCCAATAGTTGAACTATCCAATTCTTTGGTCCAGAGGTTTCATATCCTTGAGATGAGCAACCCATTTATCTCTGTATTGTGGGCAAAAGCACAGTGCTCAGTCTGCTTGTGGGATGGAATTTAGACCGTCCTGCCTTCAAGGAGGTTGCACGTGACTTGTGAGGTCAGTTGCCTCAATGTAACTGGATGTCATGACACTGAAGTAGGAGAGAGAAAGAGAAGAGGGTTATTTGTGCACAGAGCTATCAGGAAGACTATGAAAAGAAGTTGATTCCAGGAAAGGGGGGCGGGTGTGGGGGCAGGTGGAGAAGGGTACCCAGGTGGAGGAAAAACCATGCAAAGAAGAAGCGAGGGATATTCAGATATTTTAAAGTTGCCACATCCTTAAATGTGCCAAAATGTACTCAGAACATGGCAATATAGAAGGAGACAAAGTCAAGAGATAAGCAGGATCAAAAATGTACAAGGATATTATGGAGATTGGACCTTATCTGGCAGGTAGTGAAGTGGGGGCAGGAAAATGTCTTAACATGGATAAGCTCAGTCTCATGGCAATATGATAAGACTGCGTTTTGTGAAGAGCACTTTGGCTGTATAGCTGGAACAAGTTCAAGTGCACTGTTGGATCACCTGGTAAAGTCCTATGGCAATAGAGTAGATGAGAGATGACTAGGCCCTTCACTAAAGCAGAAGCCATGGAAATGGAGAGGCAGGGTAGATCCAAGAGATTTACATGACGGATTGGACAAGATGTGATGACTAGATATGAGGGTTTGGAGAGAAAGAGGCATTGGAAAGATCCAGATTTATAGCTTAAGAGATGGGTAAATGATGGAGCCACCCACCAACATACAGAATACAGGACTGCTTGTGGGGGAGTGGGGCAAGTTGACAGTTAAGGAGAAAAATCAGTCCTTTGGGATTTTTTGAGTGTGGAGTAACTGCAAGCCTTTAGAGAGGACACTGAAACTTACTGTCCTCTTTTTAATTCCCCAAAGGCAGTTTTTCATAAATGTTTAATACCACTCATGCCTTTTGTTATCCCTATACAGCATGTTTTCTACTGTATTATCATTCTCTTCACCCCTTAGAAAAATCTATATTTTCTCCTGTCCTTTCCATCCCAATTAATGGTGACATGTCCTACCCACTTAACCAAGCTCATTATCTTAAAATTGATATAAATTTTGGGCATTCCTACTAGTCCCATCCAATGGGCCACTCAGAATGTTCTTAATCACTCATCTTCTCTCATCTTTATGGTGATTGGTCCAGCATACCTGTCCATTGTAATATACATACATGCCCTCTGCCCTTCCCAACCAGTTTCTTTCTTCAGACTCTTGCAATGATTTCCTAATTGTTATCTCTGCCTTTGTATTTCCCAGGACCATTTCTGTGTTTTTTTTCCCATTGCCCCCTGACCCTTCGCAGGCATACCCCAACCCCCCAGTGTCCTGTGTTCATTGGTTATGCTTATATGCATGCACACAAGTCCTTTGGTTGATCTCTTATCTACCCCACCTCTCCTTAACTTTCCTGCTGTAATTTGACAGTCTGTTTGATGCTTTACTGCCTCTGTATCTATCCTTTTGTTCATTAGTTTATAATGTTCTTTATTATCCACAAATGAGTGAGATAATGTGGTGTTTCTCCTTCATTGACTGGCTAATTTCACTTAGCATAAGGCTCTCCAGTCCCATCCAGGTTGCTGCAAATGATAAGAATTCCTTCTTTTTAATGGCAGCATAGAATTCCATTGTGTAGATGTACCACATTTTTCTGATCCACTCATCTGCTGACAGGCACCTAGGCTGTTTCCAAATTGTAGCTATTGTAAATTGTGCTGCTATGAACATAAGGGGTGCATAAATCCTTTCTGATTGGTGTTTCTAACTTCTTAGGATATATTCCTAAGAGTGGGATTGCTGGGTCAAATGGGAGTTCCATTTTTAGTTTTTTGAGGAAACTCCATACTGTTCTCCACAGTGGCTGCACCAGTCTGCATTCCCACCAACAGTGCACAAGGTTTCCTTTTTCTCCGCATCCTCGCCAACACTTGTCGTTTGTTGATTTGTTGATGATTGCCATTCTGACAGGTGTAAGATGATATCGCATTGTCGTTTTTGATTTGCATCTCTCGGATAATTAGTGACTTTGAACATGTTTTCATGTGTTTCTTGGACTTCCTTCTGTCGTCTTTCGAAAAGGTTCTATTTAGGTCCGTTGCCCATTTTTTATTGGATCATTTATCTTCCTTTTATTAAGTTGTATAAGTTGGCTATAGATGTTGGAGATTAAACCTTTATCAGTAATAACATTTGCAAATATGTTCTCCCATACAATGGACTTTCTTGTTGTTTTGTTGATAGTTTCTTTTGCCCCTAAGAACAGGAACAAGACAGGGATGCCTACTCTCACCTCTCCTGTTTGACATAGTTCTGGAAGTATTAACCATTGCAATTAGACAAGAAGAAGAAATAAAAGGCATTCAAATTGTAAAAGAAGAAGTAAAGCTGTCCTTATTTGCAGATGACATGATACTGTACATAAAAAAACCAAAGGAATCAATCCAAAAACTAATTGACTTAATAAATGAATTCGGCAATGTAGCAGGATACAAAATTAATGTCAAGAAACCTTTGCCATTTCTGTACACTAATAGTGAAATTACAGAAAGAGAGACTCAAAAAGCAATCCCATTTACCATCACACCAAAAAAATTAAGATATCTAGGAATAAACCTAACTAAGGAGGTAAAAGGCCTATATGCAGAAAACTACAGGACACTGATAAAAGAGATAGAGGAAGACATAAACAGATGGAAGAGCATACCATGCTCATGGATTGGGAGAATCAACATCATTAAAATGTCCATACTACCCAAAGCAATCTATAGATTCAATGCACTACCCATTAAAATACCAACGACGTATTTCACAGACCCAGAAAGAACTCTTCAAAGATTCATCTGGAACAAAAAAAGACTGCGAATAGCCACAGCAATCCTGAGAAAGAAGAATAAAGTAGGTGGAATCTCAATACCAGATTTCAAGCTATATTACAAAGCAACTGTTCTCAAAACAGCCTGTAACTGGCACAAGAACAGACATATAGACCAATGGAATAAAATAGAGAATCCATATATCCACCCAAACCACTATGCTCAATTAATATTTGACAAAGGAGGCATGAACATACAATGGAGCCAAGACAGCCTCTTCAATAAATGGTGTTGGTAAAATTGGACAGATACATTAAAAAAAAATGAAACTGGACCACCAACTTACACCAAATACAAAAATAAACTCCAAATGGATACAGGACTTAAACATTAGACGAGAAACCATAAAAATACTAGAGGAATCCACAGGCAGCACAATCTCAGACATATGCCGAAAGAATTTCTTCACTGAAACTGCTCTAAGGGCAATGGAAGCTAAAGAAAAAATAAACAAATGGGACTACATCAAAATAAAAAGTCCCTGGACCATTTGTTACTCTTTTGCTAGAGCAATCTTTTCATAACACAAGTTTAATAATACAACTGTATTACCTAGAAACATTAATAACTTCTCAAATCCTAAATGATCATACATAAATACCTCGATGTTTCACATTTTGACCCAAACTTACTTTATAGGCCTAGCAAATTACTCTTCACTTCACAAATGATACCTAAATTGACTTTCAACGCTATGATTCAAAGACACTCTGCTATATAGATTTTATGACTTCGCTTTATTTCAGATAGGTTTGGGACAGGTGGAAAGAAGGGTTCTTTGTCACTCTCACCACCAGTACACACACACACACACACACACACACACACACACACACTGTTAGACTCGATATTAAAATTAATTAGCCAAGGATATGTTATGAGTCGAATTGTGTTCCACTGAAAATATATGTTGAAGTTCATACCTCTGATGATCTGTGAATATGAAGTTATTTGGAAACCAGTCTTTGCAGATGGGAGCAAGTTAAGATGAGACCAATATGAGTGATGTCCTTATGAAAAGAGGAAAATTGTACAACAGTCACACAGACAGAATACTATGAATGATGGAGGCAGAGACTGAAGTGCTGTAGCTACAAGACAAAGAATTCCATGGATGGACAGTCACCACTAGAAGGGAGGAAGAGACAAGGAAGGATTCTCCCTTTTAGGTTTCAGAAGGAGTGTGGAGCAGCTGATATCTTGGTTTCAGACTTCCAGCCTTCAGAACTGTGAAATAATATGTTTCTGTTGTTTTAAGCAC
This sequence comes from Lasiurus cinereus, assembly GCA_011751065.1. Taxonomy (NCBI): domain Eukaryota; kingdom Metazoa; phylum Chordata; class Mammalia; order Chiroptera; family Vespertilionidae; genus Lasiurus; species Lasiurus cinereus. The sequence continues at coordinate 46,429,670 of JAAGEH010002528.1, read as the reverse complement.
CATGTTTGTGGTCATTTGTTACCAGAGCCCTGAGAAGCTAGGGCAGATACCATATTTCCTGGGGTGAAAGTGGTCACACAGTGTAGCTCCTCTCAGCCGCAAGCATTTTCGGTGGGTCAGCTGCTCTGGTAGCATTGTCCCTACAGAGCAGAGGTGTCTCAGCTCTGGAAAAAATGCCACCACTGCACATTTTTGTGTAAACTTCCAGCATCATCCCTGAAGAATGTATAATCCATGGTCTTTCATTCAAAAGAATGTTTATATATGTGACATTCTTATGGTACTTGATCAAAACCCCATGTTGACAAAGCCACAACTTCATCCAAAGAGAGAAACAATAGTGAGTGTCAGGCATCTCTGAGTCGCAGTTTTGCCTCCAGCTCATTGGAAAGCCAATTTCCATGCAGACTCATTTTTTTTATTAAAAACTGTAAAATATTACCTAGGCTTATACTCAGAAAGTTACTCCTCTGTACTTTTCTTTAAAAAATATCTTTAATATTGAAAGTATTACAGATATCCTCCTTATTCCTCCATTGACCTCTTCTAAGCCCTCCCCATATTTCCTCCAATCCTTCACTACACTATTGTCTGTGTCCATGGGTTATTCATATAAGTTCTTTGGTTATAACCACCCACTCACCCCTGCCTTCCCTCTACAATTCATCAGTTTGTTCCATGTTTCTAGGTTTCTGGATCTGTTCTGTCCATTAGTTTATTTTGTTCTGGAGATTCCAGATATGAGTGAGATTATATGATACTTGTCTTTCTCTGAGTGGCTTATTTTGCTTAGCATCTTTTTTTGTCACTTTATTTTATCAAAGGCTATATATCTTATTTTTTTCCTTTGTAGTTGTGGTAGGAATGATATTAGAATAAAAGCAATGAAATTCTGATCTTACCTCAATAAGGACCTTGTGGTATTTGACTCTACCAGCTTTATCAATTTTTTTTTCATTTCATTGTCTTCCAGGATACACTGTGTTCTTTCACATCTCCTTGCTTTTACATGTGTGGTTTGCCTACCCTAGAATGTATGCCCAATTGATTCCCACTAAAGAACTCCATCACTTCTCTACTTCTGATCCTCAACACTGCCCTGGGCACTGCACAGGCATGATCATGCTTGTGCTCAGAGCACTGTGGGTTAGTCTTAGAAAGGTTAGGAAAGGGTGGAGGTGGCATTAGAACCCAGATCTTTCAGATCATAGGATCAATGCTCCTGTTTTTTTTTTTTTTTTTTGGCCCCTTACCAAACTAAAAACCTTCTTTAACTTCCCTAGCCAAATATTCACTTTCTCTTCCAACTTCCTATAGAACTTGGCACTTACTTTTTCAGTGCTTTTATTTTTTTATTTTTTATATTTTAATCACTAAGTTTGTAGCCCCAGTCAGGTGAATTCCATAAGGCAAGAAAGGTTCTTTCCACCTGCTTCAATAATGGCACATAGTAGGTGTCCAATACATATCTGATGAATGGATTATAGCATACTGAATAAATGCATGCATGGATTTTATAATTTCAATCTTTTTCTATTTGTGAACTTCTGGGAGACAGAGACCTTGCCTTTTAAAATTTTGAACCCCCATAGTTGAACAAAAGTTTGTTGGTAAAATGAATGATTTGGTCAATGAATGAATACTTGAATAAATGATATAGCTGACTAGAAACCCAACATGTGGCAGTTTTCCCTCCATCTTTTACAAGGTTTTAGAGCAAGTGATAAAGGATCATACAAAAATCCAAAAGTTTTTTAATCTCTGTTAATCTCAGATTAAATTCAGCTCATATAGCTTTATAATGGTGATTACAACTTTATTTCAAGATCAAGAAAAACATGAAAATTGGGCACCAGTTTATTCTTTCTTCATTTATTTATTCATTCATTTACTCACTTATACTTGAGAATTGAGAACGCACCAAAGAGCTGAGTAATTTACGCCCCCCCCCTTTTCTTTTTCCAATTGATGGAAGCCTGAGTTTGGGGAAGCCAATTGGACCATTGAGCTGAATTCCCAAAACAGCTACTGTGGTAGATGCCTTTGAGACCATAGTATGGGACTCATACATTAGAACAATGGTTCTTAAAGTGTGCTTCAGGGATCCATAGAAGTCCCCAAAATCTTCTCAGGGAGTCACAGATCAGAACAATTCTTATATACTGAGACCTTATTTGTCTTTTTAACTCTCAGTCGGTGAAGTTTCCTAGGCATTCTGTGATATGTGATATAATAACAGGTTAAAGGCAGAAGTCATGCAAATCCAGCTACTAAGGCAAACATTAAAAATTTTGTAAAAACATAAAACAAGTCTTTCTCTTTACTATTTTTTGGAAATAGTTATTTTTAAATAAAATTATGTCATGTTAATATGTAATAGTTTTATAGTAGTTATTTTAGAATAAATAAATACTTATAAATGTTTCTGTTTTAATTTTGAATATGACAAATATTGATAGATAAAATCCACATGAAGAAAAGTATGTTGGGGCCCTCATTAATTTTAAAATTGTAAAAGTCTTCTGAAACCAAAAATGTGAGAACCACCGAGTCAACAAACATGAACTCACAAGAAGCTCCTAAAGCCTCTGCCCTTTCAGAAAGTATTGCCTAGAGAGTGCTTCCTTCTAGCTGGTGTGTAGGTTGGGTAGAGAAGCAGCAGGTGAATCACTACTCAGTGTAGGACATCCCCCTACCTCTTTTCTGGCAAAGTCCTCTGAGCATATTCCCTCCACAAGGGTAACATTAATTTTGCTTCCACGAAAATCTAAAACTTGAACTGGATATTACTTTCTGGCCTGAGGCCAAACTCTGGCCTTCATTTCTTCTACTGCAAATCCCTTACAGCCAGCCTTCTGCCGGCACCATGAAGCCTCAGCTCCTACATGAAATCTGTTCAAGGGCGAATCATTACAATTAGCTGCTGAAGAGCGTGCTCATGATGTAGTTTCTGAAATGTCTTCTCAATGAAGGAGCCATTCAGTAATGGGGAAAGGTAAAATGACTCTTACTCAGAATTGTTGAAATTTCTAATAAAACTCTATAATTAAAAATATTGATCTACAAATATTTTCCCATTTATTTAATTGCCAAAAACCAAAGTGCTGTTCACCTCTGGTCTGACAGCCAAGTAGCCTAGCAACATTTATATGTCCATTCAAGAAATATTTATTGACTGCCCACTCAGTGTTAGATGTACTCTTTGAATATTTGTAAAATACCCAGCCTAGAAATTGTTGTGTATCCTGTAGCCAGTTCCTGATAGTTACTGAACCTTGACCTTTATAAAATTAAATAATGCGAGACCAAAACAAACTATGCATAACATTTTTATTGTGCTTCATTAATAAAATAACCTGTTTTAACTGGGTCATACTAACAATTAAATTGATAGCTTACTCCATTTAAGGTCCCCAAAGGAAAGCTAAATGTGTACATTGCAAAGTCAGTAACAAACTGGTCAGAGAAATGGAGAGTGTCCAGTAGGTTAACCCGTGGTAATGCCTATTGCAAGATCAGGAAGTGGAAATAAACAGTGACATATGACAAAGTGCTAAGACTATGTACTTGTATTTTACTGGCTTCTTCATGCAACATGCTGGTTAGACACAAGCCTGGAGATGATTTATTGTTTGCTGCCTTTGAGCAGATGGGTCTGCCTGGCATTGTGGCCTCAAATGAGCTCACTTAGTGGTACACTGTTTATATACACTGAGAAAAATCTGAAAAACAATTTGACCTATTGAAATACTGAAACTAAACAGGATTATCAATTTCCCTTATTTAAGGGAAATATTATAGCTGACTGATTAAATAAAATCTCTGAAGTCTGGAGGAGTTACTGGGAGGAAGAACTATTATAGACAATCTGGGTTTGGGAAATAAGAAATGTTAGTCTCCAGTGAGGTTCTAATGGTTTTAGTTTCTCTTGAATGGGTACATTAAATGTTAAATGTGATATAGTTCAGGACAAGTTTCTATTGATTAAATGCTAAGATAATAGCCCACATGTACTTTATATAATACTCTAAAGCCAAGATTAAAAAACTGATATTTGCAGGTAAAGTTGTCACTACTTCTAATTACAAATTAGTATTGTAACAGTCACATAAACAACAAATAAAACAAACCAACAAGCAAAACCCAGCCAGTATTAACAATCAGCTTATATTATCCTAGCTATTGCTAGGTAGGCATGGTTGTTCTTTTAAAATTTTATAGCTAAGGCTGCATTTATAGAGATGTTGCCATGTGCTATTTCCATTGTTGGGTACATGGCATCTGAGTGCCAAAACAGTGAACCCATCTCTAGTCACTGTACACAAGCTTGTCCTGTGAAATGGAATTATTTCCCAGTATTCCAGAACAATGTTCCCCTTTGGCTGGAAGTTATATTTAAGTAGGTATTTAACATCATTCTTTTATTAATTGAATTATTAACATAAGCTCATCTTGGCCACATAGGCATTTAGAGATTAATTCTAAACAGGCACATGAACATACAATTATAAAACAGCTTCATTGAAGCTGTGATACAGGCAAAATTCTCAGCCAGATTCTAACATCAGGGAAACAGACATGGAGGAAGCCCAAGGCTGTGTGAGTGGCTGTCCAGAGTACAAGGTCATAGAAAGGGAAGTGTACCTGTTTGCTCTTCCTGCTCTCCTGCCCTGTGCACTCAGCTCCAACACTACATATGGGAGATCATCATGGTCTCTCACCTTCTGATCCTCAAAATCATATTCTTCTCCATGAAGATTTTTCCATTAGGCTAGAAGCACCCCCTAGCCCTGAAATCCCCCAAGCCAATTTAGACCCTGTGGAGCTCAGAACATTACTGGAGTGGCCAGCAGGAGAGGCATAGCTGCTCTCTGAGGTCTTGCCACTCTAAGTGTGATTTGTGGGCCAGCGGCAGCAGTATCACCTGGGAGCTTGTGAAAAATGCAGTACAACATCTCAGCTTCTTCCCAAGCCCGTTTAATCAGAACCAGTGGCACATTATCCCATGCTCTCAAGTTCCAGCCATAATGGTCTTCTTCTTTCCCTGAAACTCACCAAACACCTTCTGGTCACCTGACCATTTGTGATTCCCTCAGCCTCTGCAGGGCGTGTTTCTCCCCTAAGTCATCCAAAGGTAGGTTTTGCTTCGTCATTTAGGCTTCACTCAAGTGCTCCCTCTTCAGAGAGGTTTTATCTGACCACCTCTCAGAAGTAGTCCTCCACACAATGGACTAAGTTTTAGAGTCTCTATAATGCTTGTGAATATCGGAAAATGTATCTCTTAATTGTTTATTTCTTTTTTGTCTCTCCTTCCCCAGAGTTTTTCCTTTATTCAAAAAATACACTCCCATTCTCCTTCTCCTACAGAGGCAAACATTCCAATGTGCTAATTTTGTCTTTTTATGTGTTTTTACAAAATTCATATTCTTGTAATTTATACATATTTCACTTTATGCAAAAGCTATTGTGTTATATATACTAGTACAGTGGTCAGCAAACTCATTAGTCAACAGAGCAGCAAACCTCGGCTCTCGAGCCGCTGTTTGCCGACAACTGTGCTAGTACATACCTCATGACATTTCTTCCATTTTCTACTAGATACTATATTTTTAAGGTACATAATTTTGCTTTGTGAATATCAAATCTGTTTCTAGGATTTGTATAATTTTCTATGGTATATATCCATCCTTCTAGAGATGGACATCCAAATACCTTCTAGCCCCTAACTATAACAACACAAAAGAAGCTTCAAAAAATATCTTTGAATATGTACCTGTTTAGACCTGTGTGAGAATCTATCTAGGACATATAGTAAATTCAGAAATTGAGCTGTACATATCTTTTTAAAAAAATATATTTTATTGATTTTTTATAGAGAGGAAGGGAGAGAGAAAGTCAGAAGCATCGATGAGAAAGACATCAGCTGCCTCCTGCACAACCCACAGTGGAGATGTGCCCGCAACCAAGGTACATGCCTCCGACTGGAATCAAACCTGGGACCTTTCAGTCCACAAGCCGACGCTCTATCCACTGAGCCAAACTGGTCTCAGTGGGCTGTACATATCTTTAATTAGAGTAAATCATACATGATGGCTTTCTAGAATGGCTTCACAGTCTAATTTTTACCCAGAAAATTGACCCAGAATTTAAGTTCCATGAGAATAGGGCCTGTATTTATTTTGCTCCATTAGAACTCATTGTCCAAATATAAGAAAGAAAAGGTAAGCCCTGGCCAGTGTGGCTCAGTTATTTGAGGGTGGTCTTGTACACCAAAAGGTTGCTAATTTGATTCCTGATCAGGGCACATACCCACGTTGTGGATTTGATCATCAGTAGGGGTGTTTTAGTGGGCTTGTACCATGATGAGAGCTATATCTAACCATTGTATGATACTATGCTGGGTAGCAAGAGTGTAAAATAATGCACTTCATACTCTCTTTTTATTATACATAGATATAGATGCAGATATATATTGGATCAAAAATGTAATTAGATTGAATTTTTAATTTTTTGTTTTATTTCTCCCATCCCTCATCTCTGGCAACCATCAATAATCTATTCTCTGTTTCTATAAGCTACCCCCCCTCCTAGCCCCAGGTTCCATATATAAAAACATAGTATGATACGATTTGTCTTTCTCTGTCATATTTTACTTATTTTATTTAACATAATGCTCTCCAGTTCCATTCATTTTGTAGCAAATGGTGAGGTTTCATTTTTTATGGCTGAATAATTTTATAATAAAAAATAAAAGAAAATCATCGATTGGCTCCCTCCTGCCTGTCCCATATTAACAATGGAACCTGCAACCCAGGCACATATATATATATATATGTGTGTGTGTGTGTGTGTGTGTGTGTGTGTACACACACACACACACACACACGCACACAGAGGCCTGGTGCATGAAATTCATGCACAGGCAGGGTCCCTAGGCCTGGCTGGCAATCAGGGCTGATCAGGTTTCCTGTCTCCTGGCCTCCTCCTTGCCTCTTCCTTCCCTTGCTCCCTCAGTGCACCATCATGTTCTATACCAACCCCTGGTGGTCAGCGCACATCATAGTGAGTGATTGAACTCCTGGTCTCCTGGTCAAATTCCTGAGGAGACAATTTGCATATTAGCCTTTTATTATATAGGATATATATATATATATATATATATATATATATATATATTCTTTATCCATTTATCCAGAGGAACTACTGGGTCATATGATAATTCTGTTTTTAATTATTTAGGAACCTTCGTATTGTTTTCTATATTGACTGTACTAATCTACAATACCACCAACAGTGCACAGAGTTCCCTTTTCTCCACATTCTCACCAATGCTAGTTAATTCTGTTTGTTTTTTAGTTTAAAATTATTTTATTGTATTGTATTTTTATTAATGAGAGAGAGAGGCGGGGGGGGGGGGACGGGCACTGATTTGTTGTTCTACCTATCCACTTATTCATTGGTAGATTCCTGTGTGGTTCCTGACCAGGGAGCAAACCTGGTATATCAGGACAATGTTCCAACCAACTGAACTACCTGGTCAGGGCTTTGCCTTTTTTATAATAGCCCTTCTAACAGTGAGGTGAACTCTCATTGTATTTTTGACTTTCATTTCCCTGATGGTAATGATGTTGAGCATCTTTCATATACCTGTTGGCCATCTGTCTGTCTTCTATGGAAAAATGTCTACTCAGATCCACCCATTTGGATAGTTTGTTTTTTTTGCTATTGAGTTATATGAGTTCTTTATATATTTTTAATAATAACCCCTCATCAGATATATAATTTGCTATACATATTAAAACGACATAGTAATTAAAACAGTATGATATTAACATAAATATGATTGGCTCCCTCCTGCATGTCCCATATTAAGAATGGAGCCTGCAACCCAGGCATGTGCCCTGACCGGGAATCAAATTGTGACCTGCTGGTTCATAGGTCGATATTCAACCACTGTGACACAACAGTTGGGCATGACTTATTTATTTTCCCTTCAGTTTCTTTTGGTTTTTGTGTCAGATTAAAAAAATTATTGCCAATTCCTATGTCAAGTAGTTCATTGCCCATGAATTCTTCTAGCAGTTTTATGATTTCAGGTCATATATTTGAGCCCTTAATCCATTCTGAGTTAATTTTTTATGCACAATATAGGACAGTGGTCCCGTTTCATTATTGTGCATGTTGCAGTTTTCCCAATTCTATTTATTGAAGAGACTGTTCTTTCTCCAATATATATTTTTGGCTCCTTTGTCATAGATTAATTGACCATATATGTGTGGGTTTATTTTTGAGCTCTGTATATTGTTCCATTGATTTGTGTGTCTGATTTTATGTTAATATCATACTGTTTTAATTACTATGCCTTTTAATATACTTTGATTAGCATAATATTGCATTCAGTATACTAACATATTCAGTACATATTTAATATAGTAGCATTGCATACTGAGCTGGTTAGAAGTAAAATAAAGACAGAAAGGAAGGAAATAAGGGTCCAGGAACTAAAAGTTACTTCAAGGTAAAAAAAAAGTAATAATAATAATAATAATTGAGCAAATAAGCCTAAAAAGTTGGAGGTTGGGGTCACAGATTGTATAGTCTAATCATAGCCTGTGTTCTCTAGAGAACAGCCTGAGATAAAGCTCACTTACTAAATATTTTTTTAAAACAGTGATAAATATACTTTTATTTACTTTGTTGAGTCAGAGGCTCATAAAAATTATTGATTAAGTAGGTATCAGGCAAACAGAAAGTTGCTTCAGAAGTCAAGTTACCTTAACGTTTATTTACATTAAGAGGAAAAGATCATAATGTTTTCATGCAATACATACTTGTTTTTTGAAATAACAACTGTGACAACAGGAAAAATTAAGGAATGCTGCATTTGTGATCCATACAAAACACCAACATTTTGGGTTGTACATAACTTAAAGAAATGTCTCAAACATTTTCTGAAATACTATTGTAGCTAATATATAGAGGCATGTTTTAGATGGGCACATAAATGCAGAGTAGAAAAGAAGGGAAAAAAAAGTCACACTAGGACTTCTCAGTTTCTTCAAAAGCACTGAGCAAGAACAAGGACATTCAACTGCCATGCTGATTTTACACAACTTTTATACAGTACCTTGACTTAAATCCAAGAGTAAAAGTTAAGGATTTCATCCTCTATTTTTGATAAACAACTGCATGGTAAACTTAGATGACTTTCCCCTGGATTTTCCCTGGGCAAGGCCTTTTATATTGTTTTATTTCAAAGAGGGCAGGTTTGTCTGGCCAGCGTGGCTCAATGGTTGAGCATCGATCTATGAACCAGGAGGTCACAGTACGATTCTTAGTCAGGGCACATGCCCAGGTTGTGGGCTCGATCCCTAGGGTGGAGTGTGCAGCAGGCAGCCAATCAATGATTCTCTCTCATCATTGATGCTTCTTTCTTTCTCTCCTTCTTCCTTCCTATCTGAAATCAATAAAAATATATTTAAAAAATAAAGAGGGCAGGTTTTGCACTTTCATTTTTAACCAATGTTTGTATTTCTTGGGATCTCAGGAAGATTCATATTCTTTACAGCTGATAGAAAACAGGCTGCAGCTACTGCTAAGCCAGCCTCAAATTTTTCCAGTTAATTTCATGCATCAATTTTTGTAACAATTTCATTCATGTTGGTCTTTCATTCCCCCATCACCATTTCTGCAAGAATATTGTGAACCTTGTCTACACGAAAAATTAAATCCAGTTCACAGCTTTTCAAAACACTTGTATAATGTTTCCACATATACTTGAATTAGATCTAAAGTGCCAAGTTTACTCTGAAGAATCCACACAAAAGACAAAATGTAATATTGCACAATGTCTACAAATCAGTTTGTTGTCAGATCTTTCAATTAATAATCCTCCTTCTTAATTAGGGGACGTTAGCCTAAGGAAGCAGGAATGAGGGGGGAAAAGGAAATGAAGGAGAGAAGGAGAAAAAGCAGATTCAAGGTAGTGGATTACCAATGTGTCCACAGCTTCTCTAGAAAAGAAAGATGGTTGCTGAGTCATGCTAAAGCAGCTGAAGTACAGAACCATTGCATCTTTGAATAGCTCTTAGGTGAGAGTAGGAAAGCTGAGCAATTATCTGCTGATTCCTGACTCCTGTTTCTCAATGGTCAATCAGTTCCGCAGAGCATTAATTCCATTGTATTTCTGGGGTAGTTGGGGCCCCTCCAAACAGCAGCTAGGGAAGCCAGAGCTTCTGTGGGTCAAGTCAGACCTGGGAGCTTGAACTACTGAGGCTCTGTGGTGGGTGTTATGCTGGTGTGATTTTCACTCCAGGGAAGGCTGAGAGTGGTGACAGCATTTGTCTGGGCTTTACAACCAGGAGGCACTGCTGTGACCACAGTGTCTGAGAAGCATGCAGGGCTCAGCTGATCTGGGTGCATATACACTATCCAAATGAATGATTTTAGAAGAGATGGCGGTTGTGATTGTGGGAGTTGATGGCTGAAGCTGAGTAGAGATGAAGGAAATTGGATATGAGGTCTAAGGAGTTCAGAGGTCTAAGTATTACATGGATGGTTCACAGTGACTTTGAAATAGTACAGAATGGTGGGATGCCAGACACTGTCTAATGCATAGTTAGCGTGCACCACTGGCTATATTATTTAATGAGTATACATAACCAGAAAAAAAATTACTGTTTAGAAAAGTTAATGCAGATAAAAATAGCAAATTAAATGTAGTATTTATATATTGGTCCTTTATAGTAAAATTTACTATTACCTGATTAATCAGACAGATTCTTAATTTCTGAATTATGTCATTTTTCCAAATAATTGTCTTTATTCCAGAAGGAAAATTAAGAATATATTTCAATTTTTTCCTATAGAATTTCAGAAACATAAATACAGTACTTCTAGGAAAAAAGGCATGGCTCTATCTCTAGGATTTGGATGGCAGTAAATGCTGTGAGAGATAACAGCAAAGATAAATCAGTGAACCATGTCCTCCAGATGCTTAGTCAAGCAATGATGATAAGAAATCTGGATAGATAGCAATAATACAAAGTAGAAAGTGGTAAATACCATAAGAGGATTGAGATAAAGTCTAATTTTATGGGAGTTCTGAAGAAAAGGTGTACACCTAGAAATAATGATAGAAACTAGAGGAGAGAGAAAGAGGGAAGGAAGAAGAAAAGGAAGGAAGGAAAGAAAGGAAAAAAGGGAAAGGAAGGAAGGGAGGGAGGAAATCCTGGGAAAATTTAGAATAAGAGTGCGGGTAAAGGAAGGAGGACACTCAAGGTCACTTATGGGCAAGAGACTGGTCAATTCAAAATGGGGACACAAGTAGACTCTGGGTACTACCTGCAGGGGCTATGAAAATCCCCCACATATGTTGTGAGTCAATGTCCATGGCTCACCCTCCTTCCCACCAGGTATCAGCAGGGAGAGATTTGGCAAATGAGAGGCCATTATCCCCTTAGAGAGACAGGAAAATAGAAAATGATGCTCCCAGAGCTAGGTCTGAAAAATTCTTTCATGAAGTCTCGCTGATTCTGCAGGACAGTGGTTCTCTGTGATCCTACAGCAGTTTGCCACTCCAGGTCACAAATGCTTATTAAATTCTCTATCTCCCTTATTGCACCTCAGAGCAGGGACTTTGTACTAATTCTTGTATCTTCAGAACATACATAGCTCAACTCTTCAAAAAAAAAATTCTTCTCTTCAATGTACTGTCTCTTTAAAACAAAATGAATCAAAACAAAAATCCTATTTACCAAAGTAACTAGAAACTTGAGAGAGAACCCTATATTCAATGTCTCTACTTCCTTTTAAGGGAGCTCATTACTACCATCACACAATTTTTCAGGCCTACCTCTGGGAGTATCATTTTCTATTTTCCTGTCTCTCTAAGGGGATAATGGCCTCTCATTTGCCAAATCTCTCCCTGCTGATACCTGGTGGGAAGGAGGATGAGCCATGGACATTGACTCACAACATATTTGGGGGATTTTTATAGCCCCTGCAGGTAGTACCCAGAGCCTACCTGTGTCCCCATTTTGAATTGACCAGTCTCTTGCCCATGAGTGACCTTGAGTGTCTTCCTTCCTTTACCCGCACTCTTATTCTAAATTTTCCCAGGATTTTCTCCCTCCCTCCCTCCCTCTCTCCCTCCCTCCCTCCCTTCCTTTCTTCCTTTCCTCAGTGTTCTATAGATATCACTCAGTTTTTCCTACTTTCTCTTTCTTGTATGGGCCTGCATCCAAGGGATTGAGCAGGTTTCAGTTATGCTCTCATGCTCAATTCAGACTCCCAAGCCCCTGGATGACTAAGTTCTAGTTCCAGTTCATCCAGCATGAATTCTGTTTGCTTGGGATGAATTCTTTCACAGAGGACTTTCCTCACACACAGACTTCTGTTCAGCCATCTCTTCACATCTGGCTTTGGGTTCACACTTGAACCCCAGATCAGAGTTTCCCAAAGGATAAGATGAGCTCTCTCCCATGTGTCACCAGAAGATTTCTGAGGCCATCAAAGGGACAAAACCACCCACTGGTGGATGTCACTCCAATTTCTCACCAAACTCTTTGTTTTTGCTTCCTTCCCTCCTTTCTTCTTTCATTTGTCTTCTGACTTGCTTATCGTCCACACTGACCCTGTGGGCAGCCATTTCAATTGCTAGGGCTAGAACCTTAGGTCACTCTGCCCTTCTTTGATATACATTATTTTGCCAAAACCCTAACCCAGCAACTGCCTTTGGTGTTCCTGCCCTCCAGCTGCTGGCATCACTCGATATGGCTATGAAACTGGGCCAATTGATTCCACCGCAGTTATTCTGCTATCTAACATCATTGAAGCCAAGAATCCTTTTATTCACTTCAAAACCACTTATTTCTTTCATGAAGTCTCGCTGATTCTGCAGGACAGTGGTTCTCTGTGATCCCACAGCAGTTTGCCACTCCAGGTCACAAATGCTTATTAAATTCTCTATCTCCCTTATTGCAACTCAGAGCGGGGACTTTGTACTAATTCTTGTATCTTCAGAACATACATAGCTCAACTCTTCAAAAAACAAATAAAAAAAAATTCTGCTCTTCAATCTACTGTCTCTATTTTCTTTAAAACAAAACAAAACAAAACAAAACAAAAATCCTATTTACCGAAATAACTAGAAACTTGAGAGAGAACCCTATACTCAATGTCTCTACTTCCTTTTAAGGGAGCTCATTACTGACATCACACAATGGAACACTGAGGTTGCCTGGGGACTTGTCTGTGCAGCATGAAGATGGGCATTTTACTCTCCCCCTTTCCACAAGCTATGTCTGAGCTTGGATATCATAAAAACCCTAGTGCTCTAATGACAGTGCTTGGCAGAGACCCTGGCAATTGGTGGAGCTGAGGCATATCCAGGGGTGTTTGTTCATGTACACAGGTTCATACTTACCCATGGGCCCAGAGGAACCTTGTAAAGTGGGCCTGGAGGAAGGCTGGTTCCTCAGTCAATGACCAGGAAACATCAGTGGATTTTGGGCTCATCACTCTCTCTAGAGAGGCAGCTCAAAATTTTCGGCTCTAAAATTATGTAGATTGGATTTGTCACATATTAGCTCTGTGAACTTGATCAGGGTGTTTAACTCTTTGAGCTTGCTTCCAGTGATATACCTTTACTACCTCAGGTCCACAGAATAGATGAGAAATTGAAGGTATGTCTTTAATATGTGGCAGAGTCAGACCACACACACACACAGACACACAACATTCCAATTCTGCCTGAAGGTGCTTCTTCGTCAGTCCTTGCTGAATCTTACTCATCTTCAATCTAAATGTCTTATTTCAGAGAAGCTATCCCTTGTTCTCCATAACAAACTTGCCTACTCTACATCCATTCCCACCGTCTCCTTTTGCTTGGGTATCAGCTCCTCAAGGAACTCTTGAAGTCTTCAGAGATAAGTGCTAAAGAACTGAAGGCAATTACAGCAATCCTCCGTCCATTCCGAGCATTTAGGCATGGGCATGGGACTTGGTTTGGACTAATGGCAGGTGAGAAGACATCTACTGGGAGCTTATGAGATAGATTTCCTCACTCTTGAAGAGAGACACACTCTGCTGCCATTGGTCATTGGCTGGACTGGCAATCATAAGGAGGGCTCTTGCAGCCATCCTCGGAACCTGGGAGATGGGAGGGGGAAAACGGAAACAGCCTGGGCCTTCCCTGACATCACTGAGTCACTGAGTTCACCAGCTAAAGCCTCTCGACCTTGGAACTTCTAGTCACATGAAACGATAAATGTCCTTATCATTCAAGAAACTTTAAATCAGGTTAATTATTAATTGTAGCCTCCCACATCTAAATTATGACCACATATTTCTAATTCTCATATTTTCCTTCATAGCATTTATCACATATACAGTTGCTTTTGTATTTATTTGCTCGATGTCTCTTTCCCCCACTGGACTGTAGATTCTAAACTGCAGAGACCACAGGTTGATTTTGTTCACCATTAATTACATCCCCACATTTAGCACCAGGACCTGAGGCCTAGCAGCTGCTCAGGCATGTTTTTCTCCTCCTCTTCTCCTTGCCCTCTACAATTCAGTGTGATGGTGCTGACCCAGCACAGGATTGATGGGAAAGAAGCTATGTTCCCTCTCAATGCTAACTGGTTGGGTGGCCCTGGGCAGCAGCCTGCACTACATCAATGGCTTTCAAGTTTTTACTTTAAGTAACAGTAAGAACATACATATTACATGGTTGACCCAGTACATACATATTTAACTGAAATGAAAGATTTATAGAGCATGCTCTTACTATGTGAAATGTACTCTGGTATTTTTATTTCATTAAAAATACATCAAATTTTAAAACCCATTAATTAGCAACCCATAGTTCTTTCTAATTCCCCCTCTCCAAAGAAACCAGACTAAATGAAATGGATGAACTTTGAAAATCCCTGATTTTATCTTTTTTTGCTGTTAAATTGTACATAAACATCTAGTTCGCTGACTTAAAAAGTCCATTGTTATAGTGACTTAACTACTTTCCCTTTTTCTGTGGAATTCTTCCTCATCCCCATCTGTTCTGGTTGGGCTATTTTGAAGCCCTGTATAAAATGGCACATGTTTATGAAAAGTACCTTGTATTTTTTTCTTATTTTTTTCCCCCCAGTTAGCACAAAAACAAACAAGACTACGTTCATCTTCCTCTGAAATTTAATAGCCCCGTTCCACATGTTTACGTGGGCCTCATTTCTATATGTTGTTATATATACTTGTGCCAACTGGTGTTACATTAGCCCCACTGCCCCCACGTGGCTTAAAACCCAGGAGAGTTGGGTTCTAACATTCTCCAGCACAGTGGAGAATAGACCCTCACTGTACTTCCCCTTCCTCAACACTAAACTGCCCTTGTCCTCCTGGATTTGCCGGCGAAATTCCTCGGGGGGCAAGAGGAAAGGGAGAAAGCCACACGAAGGTCTCACAGCTCCAGAGCACAGCAAATAATGCGGTGGAGTGTACATATATTTAGAAAACTGAAGTGCAAGCCTCAGGGAAAAAAAAAAAAACACATGTAATCAAAAGGCGTCAGGGAGAGCTTGGGTGATCAAGAAAACTCCCTGCCAAAGAAACCTTCAGGTTCAGAAGGAAGGTATAATTTCCTCACGTGAACTGGCGAACTGGATCAAGTTATGGCTTCAGAGTCAAGGAAGAGCGCGTCGCCAAGCTGCTCCGGGGTCACATTATCTCCCAGGAGGGCACTGGTGTGACAGAGGCAGGCACACACCCGGGATGTATGTGCCTGTTTGCGCTCTGGGAGGGAAGGCGAGGTGGGAGAGCGCCTGCAGGGAAAACAGACTGGAGGGGTGGGGTGCAAGGGAGGGGGCGGAAAGAGGTACACCTCCCAGAACTTTCCTCTCCCCTCGTCCCACACACTTGAAATAGAAATAATAACAACATGGGGAAAAATGCTTACAACCACGATGTTATCTCGGTACTTAAGTGGCCTCACTCTGGAAGGTATAGGGTATAAAGTGCAGATTGCGGCTATCGCAGCCGCGGGGGCTCCGGAGTAAAGGTTCAAGCTGGTGTGGGTACGCGCGCGAGTGATCCCACTTTTAGGGAGGCAGGCTCCCTGCTCTTCCACGCCAAAGCCCGGGCTGACCCCTGCCCCCTCCTTTTCCCCTCCACTCCTCCCTCTCTCCCTCCCCTCCCTCCTGGAGCGCGGCTCCTCCGCACCGGCCCCCGCGGAGGCGCCTGGCGGCAGCACCGACGCCGCCGCAGCTCCTGCCCGCAGCGCGCTCGCCTGCCCGCCCCGCGCTGCCCCGGCTCCGAGGAGCCCTAGCGGCGGTGCCCGCAGCCCCGGGCCCGCGCGGCGCGTTCTGCGCACGGCCCGGGCGGGCTGAGCCGACCTGCCCTCGGATCGGGCGCTGGAGGCTGCTGGGGCGGGCGGCGTGGGAGAGGACGCCGAGACGCAGGGGCGGCCGCTCGGGGTGACCAGCTGCGCACCTGGAAAGTTACCCGGCTGCCTGGTGAGGTTCGCGGGCTAGGGGGTTCGGGCGCCGGGCAGCGCGGGGAGGGACGGGGTCGGGGACGCGCGCGGGTGCCTGCTGTGCGCGTCTCGCACGCCCTGCGCCTCCGTTCCGCGCCCGGCCGGTCTCGTGCCTGTGCTGTTGGCGCGCGGACGCGTGCAGGCGTTGCGTTCGCTCGGTGTGGCAGCCTTGGGCGAGAGCTTCTTCTGGAGGCAGGGAAGGCTACTTCATTGTCAGCAGCTCGGCTAGGGGCGGGAGGGGAGAGCTCAGCCCCTGTGGGGGTTTCTCAGGTTTCCAGCAGTCTGCGCGGAGCAGCCCTGGAGTCTTGCTGGGGGCTGGGGGCTTGCGCTGCTGTCCAGGCGTGCGCTCCGGGCTCCGCTGCTCGGGGCTCTGGGTAGCTGCTAGAAGACAGTACTTGGGCAAGGACTTTAGGAGTCCCTGTAAACTTGTGTGGGTGTCCTGTGGCACTCCCAGCACGGTGAGGCGCTTTCACATTTCTTGCCCTGTTATTTCCAGGTGTTGAAGAAACAAGAGCAAACACAGAAAGACAATAAACCAGCCACTTTGCGAATGAGAGAGAAAACAGCAAGGGGTTCGATTTTGAAAAAAACCAAACCAAACCAGACCAAACCAAAAAAAAAAAAAATAGTACATTCGAGAATAGAATAAACGCAGGCAGAATTAACAGGTAGAAAGGTCTGATAGATTCCTTGGTTTCCTTATTTTCATCTTGTCCCTGAAGTTCCCGGAGATTTATTTTATTTTTATTTTTTTAATAAGAGCAACATACACCTGCCCCTCCCCCACAGTTCCTTAGAAATTATCTTTTTTTGCAAGTTTCTTCTTTGCAAGGTGATCATCCCACATACACACAGCATCTGTTGCCTAATTTTATACAGGAGGAGCTAATATAACTGGAGAATTCTCTTTGGGGAACTGGAGGCCATCCTCTCCATAAGAACATTGTGCACCTAAGAATAAAAGACATAAAAAAGATAGTGCAAAGAGATCTTTCTCTTTTATGGGAAATACTCCCCTTCAGAGTTCTGAAGTCCTTACAAGTGAAGTTAATTGACCTCAGAGTGAAGGCATTGCTGCCTGATTATCGCTCAACTCTTTTGATCCTTATTGTCTTGCTTCCTTAGGCCAGTTATTTTCAACCCCTATGGCGCAAGGATATTTAAAAACATGCAATATATTTTTTAAACAGTGTGTTTAGTCAGGGGCACTTACCTCTCTCCCCTTAGATTGTAAAATTAAAAAAAAAATGACAACAGCCAACACAACAATAGCCATCCTGTGTGAATGAATCACATTATACTTATTTTTTTGTCAGGTCACTAAAATATATAATATGATTTTGGGTGTGCCGCAGAATTTTAGTAATTAGTTTATGTATGCCTTGAGATGAAAACGGTTGAGAATTGCTGATCTAGACCATTTTCCTATTAATTATCCCCTGTCCCCTATGTTTTCATTTTCTCTGTCTTTACTGGTTCATTATTGTGGCCTTACAAAGAACTCTTGTTTCTGCTATCCAAAAAATCCCTACTCTGAGCACCAGCTCTTCCCATGGTCCTTTGTCCTAACTCTTTCATGAAGGCTAAATTCAATGTTTTCCCCCTCTTATCTCATTTTTAAAAAAAAAATATGTCTATGGGGTATGAATTGCAGCCTGCTCACCTCTTGAAAATGTTATCTTCATTGCCTAGATCTCTTAATTGTACAATTATACTTTCTCCATCTTTGTTGTTTCTCCTTGTCCAATTTATCTATAGATAATTGTCTAAGTATATGTACATAATGATAGAAGTGTTCCTTTCTTCTCTCCCTGAGTCATCTCATTTTTGAATGGGACTTCACTTCTTACCTCTGTGAAGAGATCTCTTGCCTTGACCTTTCTTCTTGGTTATTATCTGCTAGACATTTTTACCTTCATGACTCAGAGACACTCATACTCAACATAGGAAGTTTCATTACTTTCTCATAAAGCATTCCCTGGACTTTGGTCCATGTCACAGTACCTAGCCCATACATTGTACTCTATTCATTTTTTTTTTAATGAATGAATGAGTTCATAGTACTACCTTCCTCCGAGCCTTGTTAGATCAAAACATTGGAGTCATTTTTGATTCCTCATTGAATTACCACATTTAGAGATTCTGCCCCTGCAGTATTCCTCCCACCATTTTCATTCTTTCCCATTAATCCCTCCAGATTCTCTCTCACTTTTACCAAAATAATAGCTTCTTTTTACCCTATCTATAGTTTCTCTTTCAAATTTTTATAGACCTAGACACTCTTCCTTTCCTCATTGCCAGTCTCCTGCGCGCTTTGGTCTACTTCTTCAGTCTCTACTTCTGTCTCAATGATTGCTATATATTTTCAGTTTCCCTCTTCTCATTTTCTAGTCCTTAATTTCTTACTGCCTATTGAACTCCTCAATCCTAAAATTTCCGCAGGTCCTTCAAACTGAGGATGTCCAAAATTAAACTTATCCTTTAAAGTCTGCCCCTCACTTGAGTTAATGACAATACCTCTTACCCATTTGCCAAGATGCAAACTTCCAAATCTTTATTGTTTCTGCTATTCACCACTCAGATTCCATAAACTACAATCTCCTGACCTACATCTATAAAGTTACACTTCTCTGTGTTTGCCTGTTTATCTGATACTGTATCACCAAAAAGTAGCTAAATAGAATGCCACTAAATTTGGCAGTGAGAATATAGGATATGTGGCAGTTATAAAATTCACTGTGAACATTCTGCTGGGGGAAGGGGCACTTCAAAAAGATAGGTAACCTCTGGAGTAGCTGGAACTGGTTCAATGAGAAGCTTGTATGACTGCCTAACAAGAGAATATTACTCTCCAAATTAGGTGCTGTGGACAGAGAAAACATGTAGTAGATTCTAACATGAGTCCCAGGTCAGTGGTCATAGACCAGCGGTTCTCACCCTGTGGGTCGCGACCCCTTTGGGGGTCGAAAGACCCTTTCACAGGGGTGGCCTAAGACCATCGGAAAATGCAGATATTTACATCACGATGCATAACAGTAGTAAAATTTCATGGTTGGGGGTCACCACCACATGAACTGTATGCAAGAGTCGCGGCCTTAGGAAGGTTGAGAACCACTGAGATAGACAGATGTTTTAATTGTGGCAGTGATAATGGAATTGCGTTATTTCACATAAGGAAAACTGTGTGGTGTGCTTCAGGGAGGAGAAGCAGGGGTTTATATATTCAATGATGGTTAATTCTTTTCCAGAAAAACTCTGGTGAAACTAAGTTAAGGATAACACCAAATGTATGTTTCATATATTCTTAGGAGACTGTCATAAAAGCATGTATAATCACACTGTTCTGCTTCCAGGCTACACTGCCCATATCATGAAAAAGAATCTATTCTACTTTTCATGATTTAGTGAAAGGAAGGAAATTTCAAAGTTATCTATAGCCGTAGTTTTTTACCAATTTCTTATAATGTTTTCTCTTCTGGCTACCATTGAGATGATTCCTTTTTACTTTAGTTCAAAAAGTTCCAGGTATTAGAATAAGATTGGAACTCTGACCATAATCCAGTCCCATCACCGCCTACTTGGATTGGTGCAATAGCCTTTTACATTTTCTTCCTCTAAACTCTTTTTACTCCATTCTATATTGCTGCCAAGAAAGTTACTTTTCTAAAGGCCAAATCTGACCATATCACTTGAAATAAACTTGACCTACACTAAAATTCTCATACCATAACATAGGATCTGATGAAGTTTTTCAGTATCCTTTTCAGCTTCATTTCTCTTTTCGCCTCAAGTATTCTGCCTTCTCCTGACTATGCTATTAACTTTCTTGCATTCACTCCTTAGTACATGTTGTGTTTTTTATTTTTTTGGTATGTTTGTTTAATAATAGCCTTTAATTTTTAGAGCAGTTTTAAATTTATAGAAAAATTAGGTAAAAAGTACAGAGAGTTCCCATATACTCCCAATGTGCCGCCCTTTCCCCTATACTTAACATCTTGTGTTACTGTGGTACATTTGTTATAATCGATGAACCAATATTGATATATTATTATTAACTAAAGAACATATTTTACAATAGGATTCATTCTTTGTGCTGTATATTCTATGGGTTTGGACAAATGTATGAAGACATGTATCCACCATTACCATATCAGACAGATAGTGGCACTGCCCTTCAGTTGCCCTGTGCTCACCTATTCATTCCTTCTCCCTCTCCCCAAGTTCTTGGCAACCCCTGCTCTTTTTACTGTCTCCAAGAATTCTCATTTCCAGAATGTCATATAGTTGTAATCATACAGCATGTAGGTTTCTCAGGTTGACTTCTTGCACTTAGTAATAGTCATGTAAAGTTCCTCCGTGTCTTTTTGTAGCTTGATAGTTCATTGCTTTGCATACTGAATAGTATTTACTTGTCTGGATCTGCCAGTTTGTTTATCCATCTATCCATCTGAAGGACATCTTGGTTGCTTTTAAGTTGTGGCAATGATAAAAAAGCTGCTATAAACATCCATGTACAGATTTTGGTGTGTTTTCTTATCAGTTGCAAAAATACCAAAGAACATGATTGCTCAATTGTATGGTTATTTCACTTGGTGAGAAACTGCCAAGTGTTTTCCCAAGTGGCTGTGCCATTTCACATTCCCCCTAGCAATGAATGAGAATTTCTGCTGCTCCTCATCCTCTCAATTGTTAGGTGTTGTCAGTGTTCCTAATAGGTGTGTAGTGGTATCACACTGTTGTTTTAATTTGCGATTATCTATGTACATATGATGTTGAGTATCTTTTCATAACCTATTTACCACATGTGTATCTTCTATGGTGAGGTGTCTGTTTCTATTTTTGCCCATTATTCAGCAGTTATTTGTTTCCTATGGGATTGGACAAATGTATAAAGAAAGACATGTATTCACCATGTTGAGTGTTCTGTATATATTGTATATATTTGATATATGTTTTGCAAATACTTTCTTCAGTCTATGACTATTGTTCCATTCTCTGAATAGAGTCTTTTGCAGAGGAGACATTTTTAATTTTAATTAAGTCCAACCTACCCATTTTTCATGGTCTGTGCCTTTGATGTTTTACCTAAAAACATCATTAGCTCTAGCTGGTTTGGCTCAGTGGATAAAGCATGGGCCTGTGGACTGAATGGTCTGGGGTTTGATTCCAATCAAGGGCATATGCCTGGTTGCAGGCTTGTTCTCCAGTAGGGGGCATGCAGGAGGCAGCCAATCAATAATTCTCTCTCATCATTGATGTTTCTATCTCTCTCTCCCTCTTCCTTCCTCTCTGAATCAATAAAAATATATTTAATAAAATAAATAAGTAAATACATAAATAAATAAAAATAAAATCATCATTAAACCCAAGATCACTTAGATTTTTCTTCTACATTTTATAGTTTTGTGTTTTATATTTAGGTCTTTGATTCATTTTGAGCTAATTTTTGTGAGAGATTTAAGGTCTGTGTCTAGACTCATTTAAATTTTTTTTTTTTTTTTTTATGTAGGATGTCTAGTTGTTCCAAAACAACTTTATCAAAGGTCAGTTGACTGCAATTGTTTGGGTCCATTTTCAGGGTACTCTATTTTGTCCCATTGTTCTATTTGTCTATTATTTCACCAATACCATTGTCTTAATTATTGCAGCTTTATAGTAAGTCATGAAATCTGGTAGTACCAGCACTCTGACTTTGTTCTTTTATAATACGTATTGCCTTGGCTTAGTACGTATTTTTGAGCATGTGGTTTTCTACTAAGATGAATTATTTTGTTGGATAAATAATGTTACAATAATAATAAGTAATATTTAATATTTATTAAACACATACTATATGTCAGGCACTGTGCTAAATTCTTATCATGGCTTATCTAATTTAACCCTCTAACAGCTCTAAATAATATACTGAGTGGCCAGAGTATTATGATCTCTGAACACATAATAATCTGGACACTCAGTGTATGTGTGTGTGTGTGTGTGTGTGTATTTATATATTAGAGACCCAGTGCAAGAATTCATGCATGGGTGGGGTCTGGCTAGCCTGGCCAGGGGGAGGGGACATGGATGGTTGGCCAGCCTGCCTGCTGGTTGAACTCCTGGTCGAGGGGACAATTTGCATATTAGCCTTTTATTATATAGGATATACACTGAGTGGCCAGATTATTATGCGTTCAGAGATCATGATAATCTGGCCACTCAGTGTAAGCAACAAAAAAATATTTTATCTTTTGTCTGCCTATTGATCAATCTATGTGTTTATCTCTCTCTTCTATTATTGACACTCAACCCCAAATCATGCTCAAGGTCATATAAATATTAAGTGCAAGTGCTTGGATTGGGACTCTGGGTCTATAACTTTAGCCAGTACTGTACCATGTCTCATATTTACAGATATGTAAAAATGTGTGTGTGTGTGTGTGTGTGTGTGTGTGTATGTGTATTTTTATATCAGACTCCAGATGGGTAGAGCGAGAAATAGATATTTTCCAGATCAAAGCCAAGATGTTGGTTTCTAGCTACTTTAGGATGGGCGGAAAAACAGACAGCAAATCCTGATTCCTCCCACATTGGCTGCCAGGTGTCAATCTGCCTGCAGGAGCCTCACAAGAAAGAGTTGCTTTTTCCTGAGTCTTTTCTAGTTACCTTTTATGCATGACATTTCCTAAATAGTAAAGTAATGTAATAATAATGGATAATTTTGTATAGTTTTCCTCTCTTCTTGCTAAATGCCACTTCTCATTCTGTTCCTCTCTCCTGTCCCAGACTGCAGAATACTGTTTTCACAGTGAACCATGTCTTTTTGTGTTGCCTTCAAAGGTAATTAGGTGGTTCCTTTTGGAACCAGGAGTATGTGTAAGTAGATAGAGGGCATGACAAAGGAGGAGTCCTCCGGTCCTGCAGCCTGGCCGAGGCCATTCCTTTCTAGTCTCCATCTTTTGGTGGGCTTCCCTTAACAGAGAAGGTTTCTCAGGCTGTTTGTTACAGAATGACTTCTTTCTTTTTCCTTTTTTAGAGAATTTTATTTGGAGTGAAAATGTAGAGCCCATCCCAATGATTTCTTTTCTTAATGGAAGATATAATTCAGGCAGGGTAAGAGCCCCTCAAGAGAATAATTTGCATTTTAAAGACCTCCTATCTGGAATGCAGCTAGTTTACTAGACTATTGCCCCACCCAGTGGTGATCCCCTCTGGGCATTTCCTCAAAGGAAACTCTAGGTGCCTTGTCTCTTCACTTAGCAGAAGAGCTGCCTGGTGCTTATTACATGTCAGATACTACTCCTGATGCCTTACCAACATATTCTTTATAGTAACCCATATGAGATGGATATGACTATATTTATCTTCTAGATTAGAAAACCAATAATTCTATCTAAGTAATTCACAGAAGGTTGCATATCTGGGGAAGACAATTTTTTTTTTTCTACCCTGGATAGCCACTCTTCATTGCTCATCTTAAATCCTGGTCTTTATCTTCAAGATCATTTCTTATTACTTCATGTGCTGCCTTCTGATTAGAAGAATGATTCTAATAACCTATAGTTGTTAGATTGATGGAGCAACTATCCTCTGGTTCATTTCTCTTTGTGGCTAGCAATACATATTTGAGAAGTAGCTTATCTGTCTTAGTGACTGATACAGGAAACAGAGCGAATCAAATTAGGTTTTATGAAGCCAGACACCCGAAGCCTTGGCTTGAGGGACAAAAAAATTGAAATGGGTGAACTCACTAACAAATCAGACATAGTATTGAGCCACTTGGTAACTTGCATATCCTAAATTAGTGGCTTGAAAGATGAGTTGCTTTCATTTCACCCCTCTTTGGAATTGTAAATAACTTGAAAGATTTATACAGCTTTCAAACTTATTTCATTAAGACCAGATAATAGTTGATGTTTTGGGAGAATTTAACATCTTCTACTTAATCGTACTTCAGGTTTGTAAAATTATTGTTGGATTGGACAGAATGTTTTGAATGCCATTAGCAAAAATGATTCTAAGTCTTTTCATATTTAGAATTCTAGAACTGTTTTCTGTGTCAAAATTGAAGGCAAATTCATGGAACTAGGCCCCTGATATAGTACATGACAGATTTTAGTTAACAAAAATTTAGTTGTTAGTAGGTTTAAAAGTTTTTGTGTTCACTTTTGTTTTGTTTTCTTTTTATAGGGCAATTCCTTTCCCCCAACTCCCTTCCTTCCATTCTGCCTTGGTTTAGTAATGCTTGTCCATGTAGTAAAAATGTGCATATAGAAGATGGCTCATAGCTGCATGCTAAAAACGTGCACACATTAATTTGGATGCCTTTGGGAGCACCCTTCTGATGCCTGTCACTCAGAATCTCATTCAAGGTTATTCTTAGGTTCCAGTCTGATGTCTTCTGAATTATTTCTTCAGGAGACAAGGGTATCCAGGGCTACTTCTTTGAATTCTAATAGTATCCTTTTTTGAATTCTAGTCTCCTCACCTTTTGATGTATTTTGAATTACTAAGAACAGTAAATGCTGCCAAGTCAACAAATATTTAAAGGCTGCAACACCATATAGGCAATTCTCTGGAGACTCATATTCATTAATGACTGCTTGGAACTTGACTTCTATGAAGAATATCTAAGTACCACAAGATTACTTTTATAAGTACTTTTATTTTCTGTCTGTATCATCCATCGTAGGCAACCTACACTGGCCATTTGGCTGCATCTGTTTGAAACTTAGAGGCTGTTTTACATCTTTCTGTCTCTATCTTTATTGTTGTGGAGGTCATGATTATTCTAGTAAAGCCAGGAAACGAGTGTAAGAATTTCATTTCTCTCTGAATTCGAAATTTGGAGGGAGAGAGGGGCAAGAATGTGTGGGTTATATAACTTCAAAATTTTATCTATTCTGATTAGATAACGAGAGGAAATTAAACTTAGTTTACAGATGTTATAATGCTGCTTTGGTTATGGCTATCAAAAACTGCACCTGCAGAAGTGTGAAGTTTAAATAGGTAGCCTAAAATGACTTAAACATATCCTAATTAATCAAAGCAGTACTTTCCCAGTTTCACCCTTTAGAGTTCTTTTTGAGTTTGTTCACTTGTGCTTATTACCTGCAGATGATTTATTTTTTGTTTTCACTGAATTGACTCAATAAGCCTGTTACCCAATTTAGCCTCCACTTAAGCAATAATATCAATGAGATCCCAACTTTGTGGTGCCCATCGTCTGTATTTCTAATAATGTTAAAATAAATGCAGAGCTATTGAACTACAAAATATTTCTGAACCAACTAAAATCATTTCTCATACTTCTGATCTGCTTTTCACTTACTGGATATGGGGCCACTTTGGGGCCTACGGTGAGGATATTCTTAACTAGAGAAAAAGGAGCCTTGTACCATAGGTTGTCATTTATGGACAACCTTGGCTTCAGGATAAAAAGTAAAAGATGTAGAAGAATCTTTGTAGTAATCACAATCCAGAAGATTTTGTTTTTCCTCCTCCCACTCCACCTCCCCCTCATCTTTTTCTTCTTCATGCAAAACTTAACAGGTACCCAGAGCAGGAGAAAAGTGCTAATAAAGCCACAGGAGCTATGCCTCTTCCTGCCTGGAATTCAGATGTGTTATCTTCTAAATGCAGGGAGGGTTCCTTACTGTAGCCTCGCAGGGAGCTGTGAGACTTTAACATTTCCCAGCCTCCGCTGCTGTAGCTGCTCCTGTGTGTTTTATCTCTGCCATGCTTACATCCAAATCGAAGCTCTGTTTTGATGCTTTTGACAGGTGTCCGGAGAGAATGACCAAAGAGAACAGCAGGTAACACAGGCCATTTGTGCAAAAGGCTCAGGTGTGATACTTGTGCCAGCAAAGGGACAGGGTACAATGAAACCAAATGCCCATCCTCCTCCAGGAGGGATAAAAGGAATGGATCAATAACTTTCCTTCTGGAAGCATGGGGGAATTTAGTACTTATCAAACAATGATGCCATCTATGCTTCTATTTATGAAACAGATCGAAATAAGAAGAGTGGTGAGGGGGCTGTTAGGACATGAAACTCCACTTGGTAATTCCCAATTCTGTGCCCCCTCTCAGGTCCTTGAGCAAAATGGGAAATGGTTCAGTGAAACCCAAACATCCCAAGCATCCAGATGGCCACCCCGGGACCCTCACCTACAATGCCCTGCGGAGCAAGGTGACAGAGCTGGAGAGAGAGCTGAGGAGGAAGGATGCCGAGATCCAGGAGCGGGAGTACCATTTGAAGGAACTGCGGGAGCAACTGTCGAAGCAGACTGTGGCCATTGCGGAGCTCACGGAGGAGCTGCAGAATAAGTGCATCCAGCTGAACAAGCTGCAAGATGTGGTGCACATCCAAGGTGGCAGCCTGCTTCAGGCCTCTCCAGACAGGGTGCCTCTGGAGGTGCACCGGAAGACCTCCGGGCTGGTTTCTCTCCACAGCCGGAGGGGAGCAAAGGCTGGGGTATCTGCCGAGCCAACGACCCGGACCTATGACCTCAACAAGCCCCCTGAATTTTCCTTTGAGAAAGCAAGAGTCAGAAAGGACTCCAGGTAAGAAATTCCCACACTCCTGTGACTCAGATAGCCTTAATATTATGAAACATTAGAGTGACATTCATTAAGCCTTGTCAGTGGTAAAGAGCATCATTACCCTTTCAGATCTGGGGATAAAGAGACTTCTAAAATGGTCTTGCTTTGCAATAGGGTCTCTCTTTAAAGAGAACTTTTCTTTTAAAGAATGAATTGTGCTTGGATGTTGATTCGTCATATGGACAACTGAAAAAATTGAGTTTACAAAACTCATTTCAATTATCGTGATAACCCTATGGGAGTGAAAAGGTAGTTTTAGGACATCTAGCCTTCTTCCTTTCTATAGGAGTAGACTTAAAAGGGTACACACATGACAATGAATTATGAATATGTATAGCAAAACCACTAACTAGCACTTAGTATGCAAATGTTATAAAAATGGAATAAGCTAGAACTTCAGAACTGGATGAATTCATTCATTCACCTGTAGTTCAGATTGAACACTATGCTCCTTTCATCCAGCCACTGTTAGATGCTAAATAGACATCAGTGAATAAATAGACAGCAGGCCTTTCTCAGGAAGAGATAGTATATGTGGAAACAAGTAAACATTGTCTAATGATTAATTGGGATAAATGATATGACAGGTAGAGTTGGTAGTATCTGGGATTAGGAAAAGGGAAGGGTAAAGGGACAACAGAATTGGGATTGCCCTGGAGGTCTGGCTGAGGAAATGACTTTTAACTGAGACCCAAAGGAAAAAAAGAAACATAATCAAGATGGAAAGGACGTTTCAGGCATTGGGAACAATTAAAAGCTAGAATTAATTTTAAAGATAAGGATTTTTTTAAAGGAACATGTAATTATATAACACATAATTCTTGTATATGTATATTGTATGTGTATAGATGTGTGTGTGTGTGTGTGTGTATTTCTTTTCTGGTTCAAGTTTGAGTTTTCTAACCAGGAAAGATTGACTAGAAACATCATAAATTAAGGTCTTCTTTCTGAATTATTTTTAAGTGAGTATTTATTAGTTGAAATTAGATCTTTAGCCTTGATAATGTCTTGGCTGAGCCTGGATCTCTCTTGAAAAATGCAAGATTTGTGATATTAAAACAAATTTTAATTTATGCACTGATACAAGTAATATAAATCAAGATAAAACATCTGACTTAAATGAATGAATGATTAATTTTGACAACAGACATAAAAGCAGTTTGTTGACTCTACTTGACATAATAAATGATTGATAATATTTGCTAATGAAACAAATCATGCTGGATTATTAGCTATATTATTCTATGGTGAAAGAAATCTGATAGTTCAGCAGAGTGTTTTTAACAAGAATTTTAATTATAGTTGGTTTAGAAAGGTCTTACTTATTTCCTTTAACAATTACTTATTTTTAATGGTGCAAATTCAGAAATTATAAATTTTACAAACATGCTTATAAATTTTACAAACTTATGCTTGTTTTTTAAAAAATTGAATATTATCTAATATCCTTTTCTGATGTTAGAGATATATGCACATTTGGCAATATTAAATATTATGTATTATTACTATAACTATATAACTATAGCTATAACTATAACTATATATATATACATATATATATACACATATATACATATATACATACATACACACACACACTAGTACATAAGCACAATATATTATTTACCCCACACAAAGAAATCTTTCAAATAGCATTGAGCTTGTATATCTGGGAGAAGTGTGGGAGAATTTGAAGCAATTTGTCTTCTTTCACCCTCTCCCTACATATTCCACCAGATTTCTTCTCTTGAACAAAGATTATGTTCAATTATTTTGTTCCAATGACTTATGTCCTTCTTGAAGCAAAACACCATTCTCCTGGTATTAGGCAACTGAACAATCCAGGATAAATATATTTCTTTGTAATTCTTTTTTTTTTAATTTTAATTAAATCTTTATTATTCAGATTATTACATTTGTTTTTCTTTTTTTTCCCCTCCATAGCACCCCTCCATCCAGCTCCCACCCTTCCCTCCCTCCCGTTGACCTCATCCATAGGTGTATGATTTTTGTCCAGTCTCTCCCTGTATACCCCTCACCCCTTTCTCCCTGAGAATTATGTCCACTCCCTTTCAATGCTCCTGATTCTAGTATATTCACCAGTTTATTCTGTTGATCAAATTTTTAATTCACTTAATTTTTAGATTCACTTGTTGATATATACGTATTTGTTGTTCATAATTTTTTGACTTTAATCTTTTTCTTCTTCCTCTTCTTAAAGAGTACCTTTCAGCATTTCATATAATACTGGTTTGGAGTTGATGAACTCCTTTAGCTTTTTCTTCTCTGTGAAGCTCTTTATCTGCCCTTCAATTCTGAATGATAGCTTTGCTGGATAAATTATTCTTGGATGTAGGTTCTTGTTGTTCATCACGTTGAATATTTCTTGCCACTCCCGTCTGGCCTGCATCGTTTCTGTTGAGAAATCAGCTGACAGTCGTATGGGTGCTCCCTTGTAGGTAATGAACTGTTTTTCTCTTGCTGCTTTTAATATTCTCTCTTTGTCTTTTGCTCTTGGTATTTTAATTATGATGTGTCTTGGTGTGGTCCTCTTTGGATTCCTTTTATATGGGGTTCTGTGTGCTTCCTGAACGTGTAAGTCTATTTCTGTCACCAGATGTGGGAAGTTTTCAGTCATTATTTCTTTAAATAGGTTTTCAGTATCTTGCTCTCTCTCTTCTGGCCCTCCCACAATTCTGATGTTGGTACTTTTGAAGCTGTCCCACAGTCTCCTTACATTATCTTCACATTTTGGATTCTTTTCTCTTCTTGCTTTTCCAGTTGAGTGTTTTCTGCTTCTTTATATTTCAAATTTTTGACTTGATTCTTGCCTTTCTCTAGTCTGCTGTTAGGACTCTGTATAATATTTTTTATTTCAGTCAGTGAATGTTTAATTTCTAGTTGGTCCTTTTTCATCTTTAGTTGGTCCTTTTCCATCTCTAGTTGGTTCTTTCTCATCTCCAGTTTGGTTCTTTTTCATCTCCTCTTGGGTCTCACTAAATTTATCCATCTTTTCTAGCATATTCTTGAAAAACCTTATAAGCGTGGTTTTGAACTCTATATCCAGTCGTTTTTTTCCTCCATTTCTTTTGTTTGTGATCCCTTCCCTTGTCTTGGCATTTTCACTATGCCGGGGAAACTTCGGTGTTGAGTTCAGCCTTATAATGCCGGATGTGCAAAGCCGCAGAAGCCTCTGTTGAGCTTGGGAGGGTGGAGTCTCAGGGCTTAAGGGACCGCCTTGCCTTCCAGTCGGCCCCGCCCTCCACGGCCCCTGAGTCTCACGTGACTGGGTAATGGCTGGAGCAGTCCTTGTGCACACGCACCCGCAGTGCCTTTCCTGCTCCCCTGCGCACCAGGACCACACGAGTCTAGGTCTCCAGGGTTTCGCCTGAAACAGGGGCTCAGTGGAGTCAGAAGTGGCACAGTTGGGAGGGTCTGTCTCCCGCCCAGTCGTGAAAGCCAGCGGCACAATCAGCAATCTGTCCTTCGCGCAGTGCCTTACGCACTGCCACCAGCCCTCTGATCTTTTGCGACTCCCCTAAATTTCTGGCACTTCTCCCTTTTCACAGTCCAAACTCCCCCTGTATGAGTTTCGGCTGGATCTGGGGTTTAGTGTCGTAAGATAAGGGGTTCAATGCCTTTGAGAGTCTCCGTCTCCCTCCCGCCAGAGAAAGCCAGCCAGGTACTCCGGCACCCGCTCTCTCCGCGTGCGCGTCTCCGTACCTCAGCTTTTTGCAGCTCCTCTGAGTCTCCGTGAGCTCCTCCCTTTCCTTCTAGCTGTAGAACTTCCACTCAGCCAGCTTTCCTGTGGTTCTCTCTTTGTAATTCTTTGTTATAACCAGGCAAAGAAAATCAACAGGTATACACAGTCTATTTCTGGGCCAAACCACCTGTCTATACAGTGAGTGGGACACAGAAGAGCGAAGCCATTAAACCTCTTAAATAAGGTTTAGCAATGATTCTTCTCATTACCAAAGCAAGCCAGATGGGTATAAATCTGTGTTGAAGTCATGATGAAGAAACAGGCTCATTGATTATTTAATGATTAAGCCCTCAGGAAACCAAAGTAGATCATTCATGCCCTAATATTGTTCATGTGGTTAGAGCCTTGTGGTTCTAAATTGGAAATTAATTAGAACATGGGAGCCACTCTTTTTTTGTTGACCGATTTATATCTCATGTGTGAAGTTTGTGCCTCAGTTTTTCTTACAAAATATCTCTCTCTTTACCTCTGGAATAACTGACTAAACACAGGTGACATCATCAAATTTTCCATTTTTTTTAAAAGTGCTCAATATTGAAATTCATTTTCCATTTTCAAACAGTTTCAATTTTAGAGAAAAGCCACGAAAAAACTTTGGATATTTTTATATATCTTTTATACAGCCTATGAACAATTGTGTAAGAAACAATTTTCTGGAAGTTAGATCATTTAAAAAGATGGGCACATAATTCACTGATAAAGGGATGATGTCAGTATCCATTGGTTTGGCTATGTGTCCCAGCAGTTCTGTTAGGTAATAGAGTATGTAAGATATCCATCAAAATTGTTCCTTCATTTATTGTTAGGTTCACATGCTTTGTTTGTTCAACTTTTATAAACTTTCCTGGCTGAATTTATGACAAAATTCATTTCTACTAATATGTGTCCACTACATTTTAAAACTATATATATTTTTATTGATTTCAGAGAGGAAGGGAGAGGGAGAAAGAGATAGAAACATCAATGATGAGAGAGAATCATTGATCGTCTACCTCCTGCATGCCCCTCACTGGGGATCAAGCCCGTAACCCTGGCTTGTGCCCTGACTGGGAACCATGTCTTCCTAGTTCATAATTCAATGCTCAATCTCTGAGCCACAGCTGCCTGAGCTCCACTATGCTTCAGATAAAGTTTCTCCTCCCCTCTGCATCTGAAATCTAGAGAAGCTTTCCAGTCTTTTTCTCAAAAAGGATGTCTCTGATAAATATTTAACAGTGAGTAAGAAAGAGAGAGGAGACTCAGCCCTCCTGCAACCCACCAGAGTAGGGAGATAGGCAGTACTGACAGAAACCAGAGAATAACCTTTGGGGAAATGGTAGCTTTGCAATTTGAGGATTCAGATTCAATAATTCACCAGAAACCCTACAACCCATGCCATGGCAGTCTGTAAGACTGCTGAGTCCCTGCTCAAATGTATTATAAATGGCCAGTCAATCTCACCAACTGCCAGGCAGCCTGCTCATGCCAGCTGTGTTGTCCTCTACCCATCCAGTGTACTTGTAGGTCCCAAAGGGGTCACTCAAACTGTATACCTAGTTATTTTTCCTTGCTTTCTTTATATAGAGGAATTTGTGTCCTCTGCTGCCATTAGGCAACCCTTGAAATCTGTCTTTTGTAAAATTCAAGGGTCAACTTTTTGAGAGCAGGTTCTAGAATTATTCAGTGTTGTCCAATAGAACTTTGGAAGTGCTGAAATGTTCTGTAACCTGAACATTGTCCAGTATGGAAGCCAATGGCAAAATGTGGATGTTGAGCACTGGAAGTTTATGGCCAGGGTCACTGAGGAATTCAATTTTTAATTTTAATTAATTAAGATTACCAGTAAATCTTTTAATTAATTAAAAGATTACTATGTGTCTAACGGCTACTATATTGGATATTGCAGTTTTATAGTATGTTTGTTTGTTTTTTTTTAAACCATAATCACTATCCCCTGAGATGAAAACAATGACCTAGTGAAGTTTGGGAAAACTTTATAGACAAAGTAGGACCTGTGTTTGGTTTTAGGACAAAGCCACAGAAAATGAGTGTGTGCCTGTCAGACCGAGGTGGGCATAAGGTGGAATCACTCTTAAGCTGCATTAAACCTTCAGTGTATATGATAGGAGTTTGTAGTGCTTTGGCTTTGTCCCACTGACCACTGATCTTCAAAAGGGTGCAACTATGTGGGCATGAGGCCCAGTTCTCTTACAGGTATTCTGCCTTCTCGAAGTATCATAAATCATGATGAGTCAGAGCACTACAGTTTACCAGTGTGATCTCTGATTGAAATTTATTGTAGTGAACATAGGGGACTTTAGAGCTAGAACCTTAGAGATTGTTCAGGCTATCTCACCTACAGGAGAAGTAAGGAAGCAGGTGCAAGGGAATTATAGAGCTAAGATTAGAATCCAAGATTCTTAACTTTGAAACCAGTTCTTCCCCTTTACAATCCCAATGTTCCTAGACTTCCCACAAAGCTCGAAGGCCTCAAATCAGGCCAGTCTGGGTACCAGTCTGCTTTATTTTGACATGCTCTATGGATTGGTAGGAAGAATGATCATGCTTTTTGGCTTCTTCCAAGCAGAGCTGAACAGAGCTTTCCCCAACCCTAACCCTAACAGTGCATCAATGTTCACCGAGTGTTGGGTCCTCAAGAAGCTTAGAATACTGTGAAAAGAACACAGAGAATGTGTTTGATCCATCGGATAGCACACACTGTGATACATATCGAGAGTCTGAGACCTGACTAATCAATGGCAGAGGAAGGGAAGAAAGTTCCGATAGCATTTTTGTTCATGTCTGAGTCTGCCTTGAGGCCAACGCAACCATGTATCAAGAGGTCAGCCATTTATGTAGACATGGTTTAGCAAGCTTCATCACCAGCAGAGCAAAATTAGGAGCTTATGTTGACTGTCTGCTGGAACACAGGCAAATTAATCAGAGACATCTGGCAAGTTGCTGGTCTGCCTTTTCCCTGAGAACACTTGAATTATCATTTGAAACTATTATTCTTGGGGAAAGGAAAGATAAAATGAAGACTTGCCATCTGACTTCAGATGCTGACTCTGTTTCAAAAGGGCAATGCTTTTCCTTTGTTGCTCCCAGCCCAGGAACAGAATAGGTAAAAGCAGAAAATGCCAGTGAGTCATCTTTTTAAATAAGTCACAGAAGCAGAGTATGGAAGAGTGTGTTTGTTATTATTTGTGCTTCCTTTCTAAAGTGGTGCTGAGCATTTGAATGTGCATTATAGAAATGTAGCTCCTTTATTGAACAGGAGTGTTATGGAAAATAGTAGTAGTTATAATAATAATATTTATCACTAGTTCTGTGCCAGGCACAACTCTGAACACTTCATAAATATTGGATCATATCATCCTTACAACAAACCTAAAAGGTAGATATTATTATCAACACCATTTTGTATGTGAGAAACTGAGGCATGCAGAATATTTAACTTGCCTAAGGTGACACTTTTATATTTGACATTTTAATGTTGGAAACAGAATTAAAGCCTGCTATGTAAAATCTCTTCTAACAACTCCTTTATACCACTTTTCCAAGATGAAAAGTAGAGAAGTCTTCATATTTTAGCTGGGAAGCCTTGGAAAAATTAAATATATAATTAGAAATAGATACATTTGTAATTTTTTTTTGTATGATTACAAACATCTTCCTGCTGTTGTTATTTCTCCCTGAAAATTATGCTTCCAGAAAGTGCTGTCCTGGTGTAAGTTTGCAATTGGGAAAACTTTTGCTGGGGGCAAGAGAGAAATAAACTTTTTTTCTTCCATGAAATAGTGCCTTAGATATACTGTCTGATAGATTGTAGATGTAGATTTTATATAGATAGGTTAGTGAAAAACTTTAAAAGTTAATAGACAAACATTTATCATTTGGACAGTTAAAAAATTCATATGTATGCTTATTGATACTATTGCCTTAACCTGAGCCTTCAACAAAGCAAAGAAATGAAGATACGTAAGGAAGGAAGAAGAGAAAAGTTCAATTGTGTGGTGATTCAATAGCCAGAAGTTGTGGGTGAAGGTAGCTGAGTGTCTGAGAGAAGTGGTCAGTGTGTATGAAAATGGAAAGTGATGTTTCATAGCAATAATGTGCATGTAGACATCAAGGTCAGAACTAGCTAACTACTGCGGGATGGGGTGAGAAAATCAAGTTCGGGGTTAACTGCTAGATGTCTGTTGTTTTCATTACATCATCTCATGGAGGCTGGGAACTGGCTCATTGTCTAATGAGGAGGGTGTTGCTTTTCTGTTGTACCAAAGGTGAAATGAAAGCTTAGAGTCAAACAGCTTGCTCACGGTCATGCTGTGGTAGTTTCTTCCTTCCTTCCTTCCTTCCTCCCTCCTTCCTTCCTTCCTCCCCCCCCTTCTTCCCTTCTTCCTCCTCCCTCCCTCCCCTCCCTCCTCCCTCCCTCCCTCCCCCCCCCCCCCCCCTCTCTCTTTTTAAATTCTTTATTGATTTCAGAGAGGAAAGGAGGAGAGAAAGATAGAAACATCAATGATGAGAGAGAATCATTGTTCCGCTGCCTCCTGCACACCCCCTACTGGGGATCGAGCCCACAACCCAGGCATATGCCCTTGGCCAGAATCGAACCTGGATACCCTTCAGTCCACAGGATGACACTTTATCCAATGAGCCAAGCCAGCTAGGGCTGTGGTAGTTTCTCGAACCACGTTTCCAATCTGAGTAGGCTGATGTCAAAATGTGTTCTTTACCACAGGGTACACAACTCTTATGGGTGGTGCTGCCTACAGTGTGGCTAGTTCCCCCTTAGAGTTGGGTGGAGAGGTAGGGAGCAAGGAGAAGTTGAAGAACCTGCCTGAAATTCAGTGGCAGCTGCCTTGACATCTTGAAGTAAAATAGGCTTTGTCTAGGTTTTCTGAATCCTGGCACCCAGCCCCTCTTCCTGCCCTGTCTTTTCTTCTTTCTCACTAGGACCCGAAGTCCCTGGGCTCCCCTCATTCTGCACCCTCACCCTAGCCCCCTCTCAACCTCTCAAATTACCTTCTGCTTGGTTTATAGCCACCCTTTGCTCCTCACTTTATCTTCAAATCTTCCAGCCCGCCAGTTGTTAGATGTTAGGAAAATGTTTAATTATTAAGCCTCAGAAAACACTGGGGATTGGAAGACCTGTTGTTTTGAGTAGTCAACAGTCTACATGCTCACAAGCATTTCATGCCAGTTCCCTGCTAGATGCCAGGAAAGATGCCATCAAAACAGTGTAGTTGAGAAGACAGTAGCCTTTTCCTCTTTGCATTTCCAATCAGAAGGAAGCTTTGTCACTGACCTTTGCCTCCTAGTAAGTGGTGCAGTGTTTCCAGGGGAGGGCTAGGCAGCTCAGCTCATGTCACCTGACTTTTCTAGGGTTTAACCTGCAATAAAACTCTCAAGAAGGGGAATAGATCTGAAGCCAGGAATAATGCTTTTCAGTTTTTAGACTCTGAAAGTACCTCCTATGTGAAAGATACATTCCTTGAAACTTTTATCCTTTGACCAAAGGTATTTCCTTTCTTTAAAGTCTCATCTATATAATAAAAGCCTAAGTGACTGTTATGGCAGAACAACCAGAATGACTGGTCACTATGATGCACACTGACCACCAGGGAGCAGAGGCTGAACTCAAGAACTTCCCCCTCATGGTCAATGCGCTCCCTCAGGGACGGTGCTGCTCAGCCAGAAGCCTGAGCTGGGCATAAGGTGGAAGGGTGTCTGGGATCGGGCCTAAGCTAGCAGGTGGACATCTCTAGAGGGGTCCCGGACTGCGAGAAGGCGCAGGCCAAGCTGAGGGACCCCCCCACTCCTGTGCATGAATTTTGTGTGCAGGGCCTCTGGTTTTAAAAAATTTGTCCCCTCTCCTTTATGCTGATTCTCCCTTAGAAGTATTTGTGGTAGAATTTTCAACATAGTCTTGCTTGACAGTTCTTTTGAGATCTACAGCTGGGAATTATACATCTTATATATAATTCATTCTAAAGTGTGAGTGATAAGGAACTCCCAAATTCCTTTTAATCCTTCTAGGAATATTTATTTGTCATGCCAAACTAATTTTAATTGGTAAATTTCAAGGATCAGTTTTGATGGTCTTTTGGGGGTTTATAGATTAAGCTCAGGGAAATATGAAAGAAAGATCTGCATAGCTTCCAGT
Organism: Lasiurus cinereus; assembly: GCA_011751065.1. Classification (NCBI taxonomy): domain Eukaryota; kingdom Metazoa; phylum Chordata; class Mammalia; order Chiroptera; family Vespertilionidae; genus Lasiurus; species Lasiurus cinereus. The sequence goes on along the minus strand of JAAGEH010002528.1, from coordinate 46,392,650 downwards.
TATTTCTCTCCAGATGAGACCCAGGTTAAGGCAATAGTATTTACAGTTCTTTGTTAGGGAATAGAAGTTCAGAAAAACCCAAGTGTATGCGTTTTCTATTGCTCCATAACATGTTATTACAAAATTAGTAGCTTACAATGATACATATTTGTTATCTCGGCATTTCCATGGGTCCAGAGTCTAGACATGGCTGTCTAGGTCATCTGCTCAGGATTGCACAAGACTGCAGTGAAGGTGTTAATTAACTGTGTTCTTTCTAGAGCTTTCTAGAAGAGATTGTTCTCTAAACTCACATGATTGTTGGCAATATTCAGTTCCTTGTAGTTGTAGGACTAATGACACCAGTTTCTTGCTGATTATCAGCTGGGGCTACCCTTGGCTCCTAGAGGCTGCTCAGTTTTCTACTCTGGTCCTTCTTGCAGGCCCTCTCATAATATGGTGCTTACTTCTTCATGGCCAGCTAGAGAATCTCTTTACAGTTGGCTAAGATGAAGTCCTATAGGGCATGTACTGAATGAACCTCCCAATATTATTTCTATATTCTGTTGATGAGAAGCAAGTCACAGATTCCATCCCCACTCAAGGGGAGGGAATGATAGAAGGGCATGACAACAGAAGGGCTTTCTGAGAGTTCTGTACACCTCGCCCTTTAGCTTCTCTGATGTCTGAGATTCCTGACTAAGATTCTTGGTCATGCCATACATAAAAAGTCCAGAAGCTTAAATACACATGTTTATAGCAGCATCATTTACAATAACCAAAGGTTGAAAGAATGGGTGAACAAAATACAGTATGTACATACAGTGAGATATTATTTATCCTTATAAAGGAAGGAAATTCCTTCCTGTTTCATGCTACAGCATTAATGAACTTTGAATACATTATGCTAAGTGAAACAAGCCAGACTCAAAAAGACAAAAAAATTTTTTTTCCACTTAGATGAGGTACCTGGAACAGTCAAATTTATAGACATATGAAGTAGAATGGAGGTTTCCAGGGGCTGGGAGGCAGAGGGGCACAGGGTGTTATTTAATAAGTACGGACTTTTAGTTTGGGAAGATGAAGAAATTCTGGAGATGGATGAGGGCAATAGTTGTAAAACGAGGATATACTCAATGCCACTGAACTGTGCACTTAAAACTGATTAAAATGATATAGTTTCTGGTATGTATATTTTCTCACAATTAAAAGCCCAGAGTTCTAGGGCTGACTGGACAACACCCCCCCAAGTGCTAGGCTGTCCATACAGGATGTTGGCAGGGGAGAGAGGACAGTAATATTTTTCTCTTTTCTGTATTTATTAGTAATTTTCAAAGAAGAATGAGATATGACAAAGTCTTGTGACAAACAAACATTGATTATTGTTAATCAGTTATTGCTAATTACTTAATAGTAATTGATTTCTTGATGAGTCTTCAGTAGAGGTATGTTCCTTCCCAGTATTGTGGAAATACGGAGGGAAAGGACAGCTTCAAACTTTCTTGTATTTTATTGTTTATAGCTGTAATTCTTTAAAAAATATATATATTTTATTGTTTTGTCTTTTTACAGAGAGGAAGGGAGAGAGATAGAGAGATAGAAACATCTTTCAGATGCCTTCTACACACCCCCTACTGGGGATGTGCCCGCAACCAAGGTACATGTCCTTGACTGGAATCGAACCTGGGACCCTTCAGTCCACAGGCCGACACTCTATCCACTGAGCCAAATCAGTCAAGGCAACAACTGTAATTCTTAACCTCAGGTGGACACTATGGGCACCTGACCAGTATTAAAAAAAATACTGATTTTTTGGTTCCAGCCCCCAGGGAGTCAGATTAATTTGGGTTGAGGTCAGAGCCTTGGACATCAGGATTTATGAGTCTAATGTGCAGCGACTATTGAGAAGCATTTTGTTAGAGGAACAGTTGAATCCAGAAATATCCAGTATGAAGGTGGAGAGCAATACTCCTTACAGACATTTAAGGAAACTCTTTGCCATTTCTGTCTAATTACCATACAGCACAATGATGGTTATGCATATCATTGTGTGTGTCAGATTAACTTCCTTGTATGTTTTGGTGGTTTTCAGCATTTTATTATTAAACTCTGCTCATTGATGCTCATGGGATCATATGCATACATTTATGAAAGGGGAAGAGAAATTTTTTTCTAAGCACGAAGGAACAGTAAACATGATTAAATTACAACCACAGTTAATTAATGGGCAATAGGGCAAGAGAGTTGACAGGAGAATGTCATGCTCATTTTCTGATTACCCAGGGAATGACCTAATCCTTCTCATGCTAGTTTCTCAAATTATAAACTTGTGCATTCATTAGATGTTTGTTTTTCTTGTTTGTTTATCACTCAACACATTTTTTGGGAGAAGGAAATAAATGCTTATCCTGCTTATTGTCTGTGCCTTGTTTCCTAGGTGACTGACAATCCCACCTCCACTCTTGTCTTTGTTCTCATGATTTTTAAACTAGGGGAAAAATTTTGCAGATCCTTTAGCATTAATTTTGTTGAGTTCCTACTATATGCCAGACAATTCTAGATTTTTGGTAATAAGAGGATGAAGAAAGCATGGTCATGCTTTTGAAGATCACAGTTTTTTTTTGGGGGAAATTAAAATTTATTGCAGTTTTGTGTGATGAATCTTCTACGGTATATAAAGACAGCAGGGAGCATCTTGGTTTAGTGGGATCACAGAAACCTCCATCGGAAAGATGACCTTGAGCTGGGTTTTGAAGGAGAAATGGATAACAGGGAGTCAGAGTACCTGGGGTACCTTGGGCATGAAGGGTGCTGGCTGGGCAGTGGGCTGACTGTCAGGAGTTTTATTAACACTGCGAAGGAGTCTCCGTAAATAAAGGCAGGTGTTAAGAATAAGGTCTTTTTGTTGTTGTTGTTGCTGTTAATCCTCATCTAAGGATATTTTTCCACTGATTTTTAATGAGAGAGGAAGAGAGCGGGAAAGTCAGAGAGAATCATCAATGTGAGAGAAACACATGGTTTGCCTCCTGCACGAGCCCAGACCAGGGCCTGGCCCAGGGAGGAATCTACAACCAAAGTATGTGCCCCTGACTGGGATCGAACCCAGGACTCTTTGGTCTGCATGCTAGCACTCTATCCACTGACCCAAACTGGTGAGGGCAAGAATAGAATTTTTAGAGCTGTTCTAACTGGAAGGTTTTTAAATTGCTGGTAACTTGCTGACCTAAACAAGAATATCTGTTTTTTATATAACATATTTTACATGCCAGGTGCCATTCTTAGTGCTTTATATAGTTAACTAATCTAATTCTCATAGAAATCCAGTGACTCATGGACTTACTATCATTTTACAGCTGAGAAAACTCAAGATTAAGCGACTTGCACGGGGTTCCACTATTAGTAATGGCAGAATTAGGAGTCAGACCCTAGTAGTTCAGTTCCAGATGATGTGCCCGTGTCAAGTATGATTTACAATATGATTTCTGGGGCATATGTAATACAGCTAGGAAATGTCGCCTAAGTCAAGTTACCTTGGCCTCTGTGCTCACAAGAAATCTCAGATAGATAAGAGGTGTTGGCCCCTGCTTTGCACTAAGCCATATGCAAAGAAGTCTGCAAGCTGCATGCCATGACCCAACAAAAACAAATAGTGAGAGCACAGACGTCTAATACACAAGGCCTGAGAAGGAAGATTGAGGGCTCAGCATAACAAGAACTGTCAGTGGACTTTGATAAATTAAACTTCCTGAGGCAATTTAGAGGACAAGTATTTATTGCCTCAAAGAATGTGGATTACGTACATTGGGGGTATAAAAGGATTGTAAAAGGATTACCTATGCTGCCAGTAATGGGCACACATTGGAGGTCCAGTCCTATTGGAGGAACTTTGAACTGAGCAGAGGGGCTTGACAGTGCCTGTTTGTTTCTCCATGGTTTCAGAACTTTGCCCATCCCACAGGAAATTATTACTAGTACCACCATCAACTATTATTTATCACTGCCATTTATTAATTACTTACTAGCACCTTACCTTAGTTAATGTGCATAATATTTCCATAATTATGATCACCATGCTCTATTCACATAGGAGAAATCTGAGATTCAGAAAGGTGAAGTGAGCCCTAGCTGGTTTGGCTCAGTGGATAGAGCCAAAATGTTTAGCAATTTTGAATAAAGCTGAAGGGTCTCGGGTTTTATTTTATTCCAGTCAAGGGCATGTACCTCGGTTGCAGGCATGATCCTGGCCCTGGTTCGGGTGCCAGTTTGCCAAACAATGTGTCTCTTTCACCTTGATGTTTCTCTCTCTCTCTATCTCTCCCCATCCCATTCACTCTCTAAAAATCAAAGGAAAAATATCCTTTGGCAAGAATTAACAACAACAACAACAAAAAAGAAAGGTTAAGTGACCTGACCAATATTACAGTTAAGAAGTGTGGGGCAGCCAGCTGGGTTTTAACCTGGGATTTTCTGATTCCAAAACCATACACATTTTTTATTTCTTAGTGAAATTTTTATTGAAGAACACAAATCATAGAGTGAATACACCCATGTAACCACTGAAAAGTCAGGAAATAGAACATTGCCAGCTGTCAAAAGCCCCTTTTGCTCCCTCCCAATCCCTACCTATTATCTTCACAAGGTGAGTCACTATCTGGGCCAGTGTGATCAGATTACCTTTTGCCTATTTTAGAATTCTATTTTAATGGAACTAGAAAGTATATACTCTACAGAGTTTGGCTTCCGTTGTTTACGAGATTCACTTACATTTTGTAGATAGCAATGGTTCATTAATTATATTGTTATATAGTGTGTGTTTCATGACTACACCACAATTTATTAATTTGCTATTGATGGGCATTTCGTTGTTTGTCACGTTTAGCAATTTTGAATAAAACTGCCTTAACCATTTTTGCACATGTATTTTGGTACATTATTATGATCTATGATGGATATATACCCAGGGTGGAAATGGTGGGTGGTACACTTTATCTGAGTTCACATTTAATATAAATTGGCAAATCGTTTTCCAAAATGGTCAAAACAGATATATACTATCACCAGCAATGTATGAGTATTAAGTTACTCTACGTTCTTGCTGGCATTTGGCATTGTTAATTTTTCCCATTTTAGTCATTCTGGTGGGTATATTGTGGTATCTTACTTTAGTTTTGCTTTACTTTTCCTTAATAATTAACAAGGTTGAGCACTTTTTAAAGTATGTATTTTTGACTGATGTCTGCTTTTTCCCATATATATGTATATTTGTTTGAACTTTCTGTTCAGTTCCAAAATAGTTTTGTTCATCCTTGTGCTAAGAGTATATTTCCTTATTTTGATTAATAATTTTTGATATCTACTATTTTATGTCTTCCAATTTTGTTACCATTTTTCAAATTGTTGTGACTATTCTTGGGCATCCTTATAATTATAAGAATTTTAGAATCAGCTTGTCAATTTTTATAAATTAAAAATATATTGATTGGGATATCATTGAACCTGTTAAGTTTGAATAGATATACATCTTAAAAAAATTTAGTCTTCTCATTCATAACTGGAGAAGATGTCTCCATTTAGTTAGATTTTATTAATATGTTCTACTTACCAGTATAGCAATCTTACATGTTTTGGAATAGATAATCTAATATAATTGATGTCTTTAAATATTTTATAAAATGATGCCATTTCTAAAATTTCATTTTTAATTGTTAGATGCCGGGATATGGAAACATGATTGAATTTGCTTATTGACTTTGTATTTAGTGAAATGATTGAAAAATCACTTGAACTTCACAGGGGTTGTTCATAGTAAAAAACCAGGATATAATGTGTGACTCTCCTAAAACTTAACTACTAGGAGACTCCTGTTGATTGGAAGCTTTCATGACAACATAAACATATTTTGTATATACATTATATACTGTATTATTGCTACAAAGTAAGCTAGAGAAAAAAAATGTTTTTAAGAAAAACCATAAGGAAGAGACAATACTTACATTTATAATGTTTATGGAGGGAAATCTGCATGTAAGTGGACCCATACAGTTCAAACCCATGTTGTTCACAGGCCAACTATACTTCCATGGTATGTTAATGGCAGTTAAGCAACCCCCTCTAAAACAAAAAAAAACAAAACAAAAAAAAAACAAAAAAGAAAAGAAACATAAATAAAAAAGACACTGAGCTTTGGGAAACATTAAACAAACTTGTTTACCACAAGATTTATTTGAACCTTTAAAGTCATGCATATTGAAATCCAAAAATTGTTTAAACTCAGCATACATTTGCTTATAAAGGACCAGTATTTCTTGGAACACATTTTGGAAAGTGGGATATGTTAGCACTGAGGAAACACTTGCCGGAATGGTAACCTGGCATGAAAGGCCCATGAAAGCTGGGGCTTTGGGAGTATTTTCTCAATGTTTTATTAATTGAATAAATTGTTGGTTTTAGTGGATGAAGGAAGAATTAGATCAGGGTGAAGTCAGTTTTTTTGCAAGATTAATATGGTATCATGGTATAAGATAGACTGTAGGGAAATAAGGCTAGGAACTGAAATACCCAAAAAGAAGGTATTAACGATTTTTATTTTTTATTTTTTTGTATTGTGTTGACATCCTTGAAAATACAAACCAAAAAAGGGGTGTTTGTAAAGAGAATTGACAAGATTTGGTGATAGATTAGATGAAGGAAGAAAGAAGTTCTCGAGGTATTCAAAGAGTTTGGATGGTTGAGGATGATGGAGTCACTGCGGGGGAAGAAGCCATCTCTATTGTGTTTCCTTCAGGTAGCCTACTGAGCTGATGGATGTAGTCATGAAGGAAGTGTCTAATTCCATGACAGTTTACCTTGTGTTTGAGAACTTTCTGTAGAAAATGGTTGCAAGTTTTTAAACAGTAAAACTAGTGATGGGAGAGAGTTTGAATGAAAAATACTGAAAACCGCTCCCCCCCGCCCCATTTAAAAAAGTCACACTGAGGTTGAGTGAGAACAAATGTTTTGTACAAAGATTCTGACTTAATCCACAAGCCATTTTTTTTCTAGTTCATAAATTCTATGATATCTACATATACATATAAAGTATGCTAATTAAACATTTTAAATTTTGGTAATGACAGTTGGATAATTTATTTGTAGCTACTCTTTTCTAAAAGAAAGAGCATTCTAGGATTATCAACTAATGGGCCTTGAATTTTAGTTATGAAAAGGCTGTGAGATTTAAAACATAAGTTGTCTAGTCTAGACATGCTAAGAGGCAAAACTTAGGCGAACCCAGACTACTACCACCACTCTTTATGTCTGCTCAAACCTAACAAGTCCCAAGGGAGCGGTCTTCTCCAGTTCAGAAGAGGCAGTGAATGGAATGAAATCAGCTCAGACTTCAGACCCACAGACTTAGATTTAAATCCTAGAGGAAATAAGTTGCTTCTTACCTCTTCATCTACTTATTCATAAAATAGGAATAATAATTATCTCACAGGATAGTGGTAAGGATTAAATAAGATGTAAAATAACTAGTACAAGAGGCAGTATGCATACCTATGCACAGTTCATCAGTGAATGAACTGTATTGTTGTATTTTAAACATACCATCTATCTACCAATCAGATTTGCTACACATCCCAAAAGTCATGTGCCTATTAATAGTGCATCTAGTGATCTTGAAAGATGCTACATTTATGATGAAGTTAATTAGGAGTGATAACAAATTTGGTGTAATTATGATTAACAGAAAACAAAATTAAAAGATTTACATGTAAAGAATAGTAGTAATAAGGGTCAAGTGTTGGTGGAGCTAGAAAATAAATTTGTCCTGCTGGAAAAGTTGTAAGTACTTAGATAGTTATATCCACATTCAAAAGGAAATTAAACAGCAAAACATGGTTTTCCTTCATTGTAACTAACATCTCTGTTCCATTACACCAGTGAGAAGAAGCTCATTACAGATGCTCTCAATAAAAATCAGTTTTTGAAGAGACTGGATCCTCAGCAGATCAAAGACATGGTAGAATGCATGTATGGAAGAAACTACCAGCAAGGGAGTTACATTATTAAGCAAGGAGAACCAGGAAACCATATCTTTGTGTTGGCAGGTGGGTTTCACAGATTTTCACAGTTAATGTATAACAAATATTTTGGCTATTGTCTTTTGATTTTTGCAAACATTTATAAAAATGCAAAAACAGTTTCCTGTGTTTGCAGACAATCTAACATTGAGATCATGAAGTAGTAATATTGTTGATCTATTGTGATGATGATAAGAATATTTACTGAATGCTTTCTCTATGTCAAGCATCTTGTTAAGCACTGAACAGAGAAATCTCATTCATCTTCTCATCAGTTTTGTTACTGGTTGCTGATGTTGCCCGTATCTCCATGTTACTAATGTTGACTCTGTCACAGAGAGATTAAGTAACTTATCCAAGGCCACACAGCTCCTAAGTGGTGGAGGTAGAATGCAAATTTAGGTGATCTGATTCAAGTCCATATTTTAATCACAGTGTCACTCATTCAATAACTATAAAAAGATGTTTTCATTAAAAATACTATCATTGACATTTTTAAGGTATACCAGGAAAACAGAATTATTTCTCAAATGTATATTAAGTGCGTGTCTTATAGTGGTATACGAAAATATATATATATTTTTTTTTAGATATAGAAGCAAGAAATTATTTGAGTAAGGTTTATAGGTTTATGGATATTGAACACTCTGTCAAATTCTGAATTGCCCCAACTTTTTTCAATTTTAGGGGCAGGGAAGCTAAATTGATTTACTCAGACGGAATGGTAACCTAGGATGTGCTGTGGCCTTCTCTTTTTCATTACAGCTCATGGCAATCCAAACAATGCTTTTAAAATTTTCTTACTTTTAAATTACTTTTATTATAAACTCACTTAAACTTATATGAATATAATATAAGGTTATATAAACACAATATAAGTACATTGAGACACATCTCAACAAAAATACGAGAATAAAGGTATAGGCTGAATATTAGCTAAAATTACAGACCAATAAAATTTTTGAGTTAATAGTATTGTGATGGATGATGTTTAGTTGTCTAAGTCACTTAGTATTGTGATGGATGATGTTTAGTTGTCTTACGTCACTTTTCACAGTCTCTAAGTTTGGCATGTTCTAATGAACAAGTGCTAACTCAGTGAGTGATCTTGCAACTTCTTCAGCTCTGCTTTTATAATTCTTGTTTACTTGGGATCTTAAGTGTGGGGTAGATGTTGCCTATTCAAACAAATTAATAATAATAAACATGTATTATTCTATTTATAGTATGTGAAAGATTGGTTTAAACAACGCAATCTCATAACTATTGATTTATTATTTGCCATCTAGAATTTTGTAGGTATCCTTAAAATTCTACAATCACTCCCAAGTAATTACTTTACCCAAGAAGTAAATTATAGTCTTAATTTATGCAGCCTTCATTATTTTGGGGGACATGTGATCCAGAGCAATTTTTCCCTCTTTCAGTTTTTTTTCTTGGCCATTTTGCTTCTACTTTAGCCACACTAAAACATTCTGGAGAGAAAAATTAGGTAATTAAATCAATAAGTATTTATGGAACCTGCTAGAAAAGGATGAGAAACTCATGTCTGCCCATCTTGTTCCTTGCCAGTAACTCTGATAAAAGGCTCAGGGAGAGCAGAGTTTGAATAGAAGGCAGCATCCATATAGCCATTTAAATCAGGGCTATAGCACACATGGAAATGAAAATGAAACAGTTTCTTAGTTGAATTAATTACATGTTATCTAAAGACTGAGTTGCCTGATTCAATTGATTGAGCAAATTAATTTGTTAATTAAAAATCTGCCCTTTATAAGATACAGCATGAATAGCAAATAATAAATGATGTTTAGCTTAAACTTTTGATAGTCCATATATTGTCAGTTTTGCTCAAGTCCAATGAGACATAACCTTAGTATAAAAATGAAATGCGTTAAAATCTATGATACAGATTTGGCAGTACCATTAAGTGGTTTCAGTGGAATGGAATTTAGTTGTAATGTGAACTTATTAAATTTTTTTAAATCTAATTTATAGGCTTTGGAACCCAAGCAGAGTTTATTTGTTACTAGAATATAGGTTCTATCAGAATCAGTATCTTTTCTGTTTTGTCCACTCTGTCCTGGATCAGTTCCTGGTAGTACGTAAGTGCTAACGTAAGATTTGTTGAATGAGTAGATGAGCAGAGACCACCAGATTTACTTAGTGGTGAATTAGGAGAAGGGAATTCTTCAAGTAGAATAACCCCACTAAGAATATAGGTTCTTTTGCATATTATTTTAGTTATGTTAGGTTTTATTTGCATTTCTTCAAAGGGAAAGGAGCGTAGAATTTCCAGCATTAAAAAAAAAAATGGTGAGGAGTTAACTGAAGTGCTGCCTCTCCCTTCCTCCAACCTTTGTCTAAATAAAGATCAGTTTCAAACACTTTTCTTCTACACTTTTTCTTTATAAGACATTATTTTTAGAATCGTTTTGTTTTATAACAAAGTTGAGAGGAGATATTTCCCATATGTCCTCTGCCCCCACACATCCATAGCCTCCTCTATTATTCATATTACTAACCAGAGTGGTACATATTTTTAAAAATTATTTTTACTTTTCCCCCAAGAATGGACCTATATTGACATATCTTAATTACCCAAGTTCATAGTTTACCTTAAGATTCACTCTTGTTGTTCATTCTACGGGTTTAGACAAATGTATAATGACATGTATTGTTCATTATAATAATTTAGAGAACATTTTCATTGCCCTAACGATTCTCTGTTCTCTGCTCATTCATCTCCCCTCACCCAGCCCTGACAGCCACTGATCTTTTAATTTTCTCCATAGTTTTCCCTTTTCCAGAATGTAATACAGTTGCAATTGGTGGCTTTCCCTTGGTAATATGCATTTAAGATTCCTCCATGTTTTTTCATGGCTTAATAGCTCATTTTGTTTTAGCACTGAATAACATGCTATTGTCTGGATGCACCACAGTTTAGTTATTCATTCATCCATGGAAGGGTATCTGGGTTCCTTCCAAGTTTTGGGATTAAGAATAAAGCTGCCATAAAAATATGTGTGCAGGTTTTTGTGTGGTCATAAGTTTTTAGTTCTTTTGGATAAAAATATCAAGGAGCATGATTGTTGGATTGCATGGTAAAAGTACTATATTTTCCAGCGTATAAGATGACTTTTTAACCCAGGAAAATATTCTCAAAAGTTGGGGGTCATCTTATACGCCTGGTGTTGTCTTATAGGGCGGGTATATCCCAAACTCTATAATTTAACTGGAAAAGTTGGGGTTCGTCTTATATGCCAGAAAATACAGTATATCTAGTTTTTAAAGAATCCACCCAACTGCTTCCAAAGGGGCTTAACTCTTTTGCATTCTCACCAACAATGAATGAGAGTTCCTATTGCTCCACATCCTTGTCAGCATTTGGTGTTGTCATTTTTCTGGAATTTGACCATTCTAATATGTATGTAGTGATGCCTCATTGTCGTTTTAATTACATTTCCCTGATAACATTTGATGTGGATCAGATGTTCATATGCTTGTGTGCAATCTCTATATCTTCTTTGGTGAGTGTCAAGGTCTTTGGCCCCTTTTGTTTCTTAATGCTGAATTTTAAGATCTTTCATATTTTTTACAACACTCCTTTATAAGATGTGTCTTTTGCAAAAATATTCTTTGTCCAGCCTGTAGTCTTTTTCAAGCACTCTTCTTCGTGACTTCCATTTATTAATTCATTTCACTGAATGAGGGGCTAGACAACTACTAAAGCATAGTAAAATAACTTATCAAGGAAACAGCTGATGACTAGTCAGAGCCAGGTAGTCTGGCTCTGGGGCCAGTGTAAGTCTCAGTTATGATAGTGTTTCCAAGATATACAGTAATTTGTGTTGCTTGTACAAGAGACATTGCTTCATAGATTAGAATGAATTCAAATAAAACACTTGCCATCTACTGCTTCAGAGAAAGAACAGTGTAACGATAATATTCACAACTAGTGACCCAGTGCACGAAATATGTGCACATTAAAAGGGGATTAATTAGAGGAAATAATTTAATATTGCTATTTGCCCTTTCTCTATAATAGATGTGTCAGAGATGAAAGAAAATTAGTAAAATGTATATGAAAACCTTCCTCCTGTCAGAGTCTAGGGCACACCCCAGGACCCAGAGTCAAGTCCTCTCCCACCCACATGCACCTCAAAAGCACGTGAGACCCAGACTCGGCTGCCCGCCACCCCCTCTACACACACATTGGGCTAGATCCAGGCCAGGCCAGTCCCACCCTTTTCAAGCCCTGCAGGGGGCGCAGCCTCAGGACCCCAGGCCTGGCATCAGGATGGGGGGCATGGCCTGAGGTCCCCCAGCCCAGACCAGGGCGGGGGGGGCATGCCTTAACGTTCTCTGTCAACCCCTGCTAGGTGGGGGACACAGCCTGAGATCCCCTGTCAAGCCCCACTGGGTGGGAGCATGGCCTGAGGTCCCCCATCAAGCCCTGCTAGGCAGGGACATGGCCTGAGTTCCCCTGACAAAAACTGGGGGTGCACCTTGAGGTTCCCTCTTAAGCCCAGCCAGGCAGGGGGTGCACCCTCATGTCCTCTGGCCTGGAGCTTGGGTGGGGGCATGGCCTGAAGTCACCTGTCAAGCCCCACCTGGTGGGGGGAGCAGCCTGAGGTCTCCTAGCTCAGCACCATGATGGGAAACGCACCTTGAGGTTCCCTGTCAAGCTCTGCCGGGCAGGGGGCATGGCCTCAGGTCTCTTGGTTTGGTATTGGGTTAGGTGATGTGGCCTAAGGTCCTCAAGCCTGACTCTAGGGCAGGGGGCACAGTGTGAGGTCCTGTCTGCGGCCTGAGGTCCCCTGTCAAGCCCCATGGAGGTGGAGGAGGGTGTAGCCTCAGGTCCCTGCTGATTGCTCCTTAGGGCTCCTGATGGGAACTTGGCCTCAGCTGTGGGTGCATTCGTCTTTGTGATGGAGTGATGGTCAGTTCACATATTCCCTCTTTATTAAATAGGATAGCTAATACATATATGGCATTTACTATATGCTAGCCTACCTACATCAAGTTGTTTATATCTAAACAAGTTAATGAAGTAAGTATTATTTTTCCCATTATGGACAAGGAACCTCAAGGAAAGAGGGTAACTCTCTCAAGAGAACAGTTAATGGTATGTGGCAGAGCTGGTTTCAGTCTACATTCTTAACCACTTTATTAAAATGAGAATCATAGATACAATAACTGTATGCTTTATGTACTGTATTTTTTTAAGTTTTGGAACCCAGGCAGATTTTTATTATTTGTGTTTTTTGTTTTTGTTTTAATTCTACTTGATAGAGGGTCGAGTAGAGGTGTTTCAAGGGGAGAAATTGATATCATGCATCCCTATGTGGACCACGTTTGGGGAACTAGCCATTCTGTACAACTGTACAAGGACTGCCTCTGTGAAAGGTAATAGTAGTTGAAATGCTGTAGTTTTGAATTGTTATACAATGTTAAAGGTAATCTGGTTGAGTCACTATTGCATCTGGTTAAGTCTTTTGCTTTCCCTTGTGATCCATATGCTCTTATTAATAGGAATGCTATGCTCTTAAGAACATTTATTTTGAATCACTTGTCTAAATAACTCAAGTTTAAAAGAACTTTCCCAGTAGATACCTGTATTTAAAATATGAACACGGTTTTCAGCTGAATGATTCAATAATTGCTTTATTTGCCACTTCACCTTTTTTGGCCATGTAGACATCTGCCTTTGGCTCCTCTAGAATGTTTACTTTCCATTCTCTATGAGATTCTGACTGTATTTTAAACCAGAAAATGTAATGAAAAAATAAACATATGTATATATGTATATATTTATTAAAAAGGATGTGAAATAATTCATGAGACTTTTCATGAATGACTTGAGATTAGTTTAATTGCTTCTCTTTAAATTTCTTGTTTTGAATGTATTCAATCTTGAGTTTTCTTCTGAATTACTTGGATGTGGTGTTTCTCAGTGCTTGGGACTGTGTTACATGTCTCAGCATTGCTTCAGTATTTGATAAAAATACAGATTTGGGGCTTCGTTCCAAACCTGAATCAGAATCTCTGGCAATTCAGGTTTAGAATGTCAAGATGATTCTAAAGTTTAGTAAATCAGAGCTTTGGGTTTTGATCTATTTTGTAGATTCTCATTACTCCTTTTAAAAAAAAATTCTCACAACCATAATTTAATATAGAATTTTTAGAGCTGGTACTTCTGTTCCTCTTCCTTTTTAGATTTTATTCTTGATTTTAATGTCTTTCCTGTAAAAAAAAAAGTCTCAGAACTATCTTCCGTAATTCCTTTGAAAATTATTTGTATACATTTTATGTAATAGTAACCGTAGCGATCCTTAAAATATATTGGCTCTCTTTACCAACAATGTCTGAACACCATAAAAAAGACATAAAAATACACTCCTACACTCAGAGATTTTAAACTTTCAATTAACTCATTGGAGTAGCTACAGACTAGCTGACTTCTCTGAAATACATCCTGATGATACAGTGCTTAATTGGGAACTGCAAACTAATTTTAATATCATCGTAAGCAAAACATGATTAGAAAGGAAATATTTTGCTATTTACTTCCAAACCTGGTTCACAGGAAAGCCAAAAATGATTTTATAAAATTGTCTACTATTTATATCCCTACTGCCTTCCATTTGCATGTTGAAATAATGCATTTTCCAAGAAATACCATTTTATGAGAATATATAAAATATTTATTGATTAACATTTTGTAATGTTTCCTTAATATGGGGCTAAATAATTTTTTATTATTTGATTTTTTTTTCTAAAGCTATTACCAATGTTAAAACTTGGGCACTAGATCGAGAGGTATTCCAGAATATAATGAGAAGGACAGCTCAAGCTAGAGATGAACAGTACAGAAACTTCCTCAGAAGGTAAGGCTAACAGGTGGAAAGAGCCAAAGATGGTGGAGCCATTTTGTAGGTCTGTTAGTTTTACCACAATAATTATTTCAACTGTAGCTTCTCTTACTACTGTTTTCCACAGGATGCAAACAGAAGTATTCCTGTGCAGTAAAAGCCACTCTGTATACTTAATTCCCATTAGCCTCATGTGCTGACTTTTGATTTATTTCTCCTAATTTGCCCTTGTATATATGGAGCCATCATATATTGTATAGAAAACTGCAGAAAAATCCTAAAATACTCACCGGGGTTGCTCAGTTGACTTTGAAAGATATTCTGTAATTTAGAAGAGGATAACAAAAGATAATCTTTCTAATAATGGCTTTGCTTAGAATAATCCTGAAATTAATGTACTTTACTATTTTTACTTGATTTACTAGAGACATTTAAAAATAATTTTTAAATTTATTTCAGAGAGGAAGGGAGAGGGAGAGAGAGATAGAAACATCAATGATGAGAGAAAATCATTGATCAGTTGTCTCCTACATGCCCCACACTGGGGATCAAGCCAGCAATCCTGGCCTGTGCCCTGACCAAGAATCGAACCGTGACCTCCTGGTTCATAGGTTGACACTCAACCACTGAGCCATGCTGGCTGGGCTACTAGAAACATTTTTTCTCATCTGCATAACCATACCATCTTCCAGATTACTATATTTGTAGCAAATTAACATGCCAAAATGTTACAATGCTTGCCATGATGGTATGGATCCTTGAAATATACTCATTTTGTGAGCTGTTCTATATGCCAAACTATTTGGATAGGTAAACTTATAGAGAAAGAAATACTTCTGAGTCAGAAAAAGTCAGTTATACATTAAGAAATGTTTTTGAAAGTGTAAGTTCCTCATTTAAACTATTTTTGTGTCTTTTGTGGGAGTTTTGACAGCCTCTGAATCTGCAATGCATAATTGGTCATTATAATAAAATGTCTGGCAGTTTCCAAAAAAATAAATACTAAGTTCTTTTTAAGTATGGTGCTTTTGTCTTACATAACTGGCCTGCAGAATCAATGATTTTAGGGCTCCCCAGTGCCTCAAATATAGTGAGGACCCAGTAGATATTGAATGAAGGCATTGCTAATCAGTAGAACATTGCAGGCATTAAGATTTCTTGTATAGAATCTTGCTGATTTACTCTCCCAGAGTCCATAATGATCCCTGGAAGAGAGCCGCAATGACAGCATGTGCTTTGCCTTTATGCCAATCAATGCCTTAGTATAGGTCAGTGGTCGGCAAACTCATTAGTCAACAGAGTGGCAAACAGCGGCTCACGAGCCACACGTGGCTCGTGAGCCGCTGTTTGCTGAGCACTGGGTAGGTGACCTCAAAATTCAACCACTGATCAACAGAGGTTAGCACTTGAAGGTAATGAACCACACTTAAACAAGGGCAAAGAAGGGGGGGAATAAATGGATAAACCAGTGCTTGTGGGTTGCACTTGAGTATCTAAGATAAAACCTGAACCACTAGGCATAGCAGTTCATTCCCTTGGAGTCTATCATGTTCTGGCCTAGTGAAACGAGCTCAGAGAATTTACTAGTATATATTCCTTCCTTTTATTTTTTTCTTTCTTTCCCTCCTTCCTTCCTTCATTTTGTTGTCTTATTCATGCATTCATTCAACAAATACTTATTGCTGGGCACTAAACATGGTGGATTCAGTGGTGATCAAGGTAAACCTGATCTTTGGCTTCATAGAGGGGAGACAGACAACAGATTTCCTCAACTCTCCCCAAAGGTATTGGTTTGCAGGAGAGAATTTTCACTAACATTGTAGATCCCAGTGTGGAGCAGAAGTAGAACTTTCATGATGCTGCATGTGTTAATTGATGACATGTTTTCATTACCCTTTTACCTTTTCATCAATAAGGAGACATTAGAGAAATGCATTTATTTTATAGTACACAGAAAGCTCTTTTTTCATTTATATATTTTAATTATGAAGTATAAGATGTATATAAAAGATACATAGTATATATGTAATTTATTAAAAATAACAAAATGAGCACCATCAAGCCGCTGTCTGACCCAAGAAGTACAAAGTTAGTCATGTTGTTATTCTCATGTGCGCCGCCATGTCATTTCCTAGCTTCCCACACCCCCCTTCTCCTTGGTGTAGTATATGTTCTGAATTTTAGTACTAATCATTCCCTTGGCAGTCTTTATTTAATTTTCCTAGAGCTTGATTTAGCCTTTTTTTTTTTGAATTTCATAAAAATGATGTTATCTTTGCAACTCAATTTTTTACTCAATATTTTTTTAAGATATAATTTTGTTAATTTCAGAGAGGAAGGGAAAGGGAGAGAGAGACAGAAACATCAATGATGAGAGAGAAACACTAATTATCTGCCTCATGCATGCCCCCCACTGGGTATCGAGCCCACAACCTGTGCATATGCCCCGACCAGGAATCCAACCGTGAATTTCTGGTTCATAGATCAATGCTCAACCACTGAGCCATGCAGGCCAGGCTACTCAATATTTTTTTCTAAGATTTATCCATTTGATTAGTGCAGTTATTTCTCCTATAGCAGAGTTCTGATATCTGACTCCACTGTAGTACACTGATCTCCTCTCCTGTTGGGAGGTGTTCCAGTGTTTGGCAATTACAAATGATTCTGATGCAAACATTCTTATACGTGTCTCCTGGCCATGTGCCTGTCCCTGCACATGTGCAGGGTCAGTCTAGAGCTCTTTTTGAGAAAATCAGATCAAATCGTGTACTTTTGAGTAGCATCATTTTTTTTCTTAGGCATGTCAAATTGTATATGGTAAGAAAGACATTTATTTTGTAGAAATTTTATCAACAGTCTGAGTAAAAATGGGGAGAGGAGAAATTTCTCTAAGGGAGCAATTTAATCATCTTGATTGGTTAATCACACTAGTGAAATTTCTTTTTCTTTTTTCAAATAAATTTCTGTATTCTATTTCACTTTCTGTATATTATTATTTGTAAAACTGTTTCTATTACATGCCTCTGGCTATCATGAATTTTAAGATAATATAATATCACTAATTAGATATCATTTTCATGCTAATTCCTACGTCCCCCTTATTCCCCCCCGCTCCCCCCATTCAGTCTTTACTTAATTGCAAGGATTTGGATGAAAATCTGATCCTCCTCTGTAAGCAGAGCTTCTCACGCATGCTAATAAAAGAGCCTGAGATATGGAGAAAAACGTATTTTCAGAAGTGATTCACTTTGAAAACCAACAACACATGTAAAATGTTGGTTCCTCCACCCCCAACCAGACAAAATTTGATTTTTCCCTTTCTGATATCTTATTTTTATTTGCTTGAGATAATTTTCTGTGATTATATGTATTTATGTAATTTTTAAATATTTGAAATTTAGTTGTTTATGACATATTTGGAGGTTTACTTTAGAAAAATTAAGGTGCATTTTTAGATGCTTGTAAAGATTTTTGAATCTACATATAGGTGTAAATTTACAGTTTAATTTAGGAAGATGAAGAAATTAATGTCTCTTTTTAATTTTGAAGTGTATCCTTGCTGAAGAACTTACCTGAAGACAAGTTAACCAAGATCATTGACTGCTTAGAAGTGGTAAGAAACTTTAAAGCAAAAAATACATTTTATTAAGAGATTGTATAATGTAGTCCTTATTAGCACTATAAATGAATAAAAAAGGAAAAGATGGTGGATTGGCAGTCTACAGTGACCAGGGGCCATTTTCTATTGTGAAAAACCATGAGGCCCATTCTCACTGAATTCTGGGGCTAGGGTAGCTTTAGGTGACTCTTCTGAAATGTATAAAACATTGGACTTGCATATGTAAAGTATATTTTAATCTTTTTAGTATATTTTATAGAACTAATCTGCATTACTCAACCAGTTAACTGCCACACATTCAAAATGGTAGCAAACCCACAGTTGTCACTAACAAGTCTGATTTTAAAATTGGGCAACCAGAGTTGATACGGGAGGTTTGCGGCTATCGACGTGCGTGGCTTGTGGGAAGGTCCACCGCTTGCATCTATAGCTGCTTATCACGTACAAAGGGTCAAGAGACATTTGATTTTCTGCAGTTCACTTCACAGCCCGTACAGAATTTTCATAGTATAAAGGAGTTGGTGGTGCAAATTGGGAAATAGTGCAGAGAAAGAGGGTACTGGGGTGTTTGGTGATAGCTCCTGAATCAGGCCATGAAATCTCCATGTTTGCACACTCTGGGGCAGGAAAATACTTTAGGAAAAAAATGCTTAAGAAGCACTTTATCTATTTTAACATCTAGGGGGGGAAACATGTTGGAATGTATTCAGAAACTCATATTAAGCCTCACCCAGATGGTTGGTTCTAGTCCAAGACTAGCCAAGTCTTCTTGTGACTAATGCTTTTGTGATACGTACCTTGGGATCTAATGATAGGCATTCTATGAAAACTTCTTCAGATTCCAGAGATGAACATTCAAAATAAATAACCTCTCCTTAACTGGGGGTTGGGAGAGTGGGAGTCAATTTCCTGGAAACCAAAATGGTTCATCAGGAATTTAAAAGAAGGTAAGGAATAATTAAGGAGTTATACGCAGACTCTAAGCGATTATTGTTTTCAGTTGGAAACACAAACAAAACACAACCTGCAATCCTGATGGTTGAGAGATTCATGCCTCTGTCAATCGCAATACACAATGCAAACTAAAATCTGCTGAGAAGGGAGCACTGATCATTGCATCCTTAAATGTAAGTGACACCAGTAATGTTTCCATGTACAATTCATGGACACCATCCAGCAGTTTATCAAGGACAGGCCATGATGACACAGTGCCCAGCCTTGTGTCCTCAGGGCGTTCAATTATGAAGTCATTTTTGAGAGGACTGCTTGCCCTGTATCTTTTGGAATTTTCCCAGTGTAACATAACCCAATCACAGATGTTACAAATTAATAATTCATCCTAATTTCTGAGAGTGTTGTGGTGTTTTTTTTTTTTTAAGCTAGGGAGGCCCTACATTTTTTTGTATACCCAGGAAAATCTGGTTTTAATATAATACTAATAGAGTCGATTCACCAGAGGGGAATTCCATGCTGACAGCAAATATTAAAATTTAGTGTCATTAAAAATAAATGGCAAATTAGACATATTATAGCAGCAGCCACAGGCAATAATAGTACAGAAAAATATCGATGAGGGGCTCAAATCCAGTCTTAATTAACACACAGTTCGAGTTTGAACATCTCATCTTTTCAAACACCCTAGGAAAGCTTTATTATATGTCAGCATTTGCAGACAACAGCATAGTTTATAAAGAGCTCTTTATTCATACCTGGCAAACAAATGGAACCCTGTAGCGTGTGAAAATTCTCAAATGTGAAAAGTGATTAACATGGGAGCAGTGGGATCTACGTAGCTTGAAGAAAAGCACATTATTTACCAGCAGAGCCAACGTAGACAACAGCCGATCACTAAAGCACCGAAGTTATGACAGAATGCCCACTGAGCTCTAGGACCAGCTGTCCCACAAACTGTCCATAACCTTTGAGAAAGACAGGCTGAATCTGGCGTGCTGTTTAGGGGTTGGTTTGGGAGTTTTTACATTTTTGTGTGGGGACCAGGAAGGAGGATCAGGACTTCCCGTCACCGAGCAATTGATCTGATGTGTTTGTTAAAGGCTTGGTTGAACTCCTAAACCAAATGGCCCAGATTGTGCAGTTCCAACAGCATCTCTTGCTTCCACTTAAATCACCCCAGAACATTTAGCTCCAGAGGTAGACATCACCTTTAAGCTTCTTGTCAGGTTCTCATGGGAAAAGGAAAGTGGGAATAGTACCAATATACTCACTGGTATGCTCTAAGAGTTAATTAACAAACATCATAGAACAGGATACAGATTCAGAACGCAGAGTAATTGTTAATGATAATAAAAATGATAATGTGACTTCTGTACCTGACGGTTGTGCAGCATGGAAGACAAGAGTGGAAGGAGTTTCTGCTCCTACACATGGTGATCAATCCAGAGAGCTTGGGACTTGACTGTGGTTGATGGAAAAGTCACCTATCTCTTTGTTACAGACCTTTGGTATTTGACCCAGTGACCCTCTGCACTGTGACTCTGACATGCCATCTTTTAGGAAACTGGAGGTGTGGTGAGGGGTGGGGTAGGTTGGGGTATGAGGAATGTCCTAGTCCTTACTCAGATCACCCATAGCACTGCTTAAAAGACAGACTCCCAGGTCCCACCTCACACTCAAGGAATCAAAAATTCTAGATGAGTAAGGGCTCAGAAATCCACATTTTAAATATGTGAGTCTTTTGCTTGTTTACTGGTATTAAAGTTTGAGAAGCATTAGCTTAGAATTATGAATAGAATACATGTATTTAGAGTTTACCACAATCTGCCTCTTCATTCAAGAATTTTCCTTTTTATTTTCTAATCATTTTTTAAAAAGTCTTCTCTTCCATATAGTTCCCGCTAACACATGCATAAGCCAGAAGTTTTTCTCACTTTAATGATTACACCCAGAGCCATAAAAAAAGTTGAGAAACTAGATTTTGCCACAGTTTATGATCCAGTTAGCTAAGGGTGGGGCAGCTAGGTGTTGTAGAAAGTTTACTAGTCCAAGGTCTTGAGATTAGGGTTTGTCATTAGCAGCTGTCAGTTTATCATGGTGGGCATTAGAGTCTTCTCATCTACAAAAGTAAGGTAGTAGGGGGCCACAAATCTACAGTCTCTGTCAATCTTTTAATTAGAGAATTCTGTTCAGTTGGCTTACCCAAGTCAGAGGGATTTCTGCTCATTTTCATTTTTTAGGCTCTGGTCCCCTGGGATTAAGCAATCAGATAATAAATTAGGATTGGTAGAGTCCACTGATCCTGGTGTATTTGTTTTAAAATACCTCAGGTGTTTTAACTAGTGTCCTTGTGCAAACAAGAAGTTGCTGTTAACAACCCAAATAACTGTATACAGTTTCTTAAGCAACCGACTTGGGTGCATAGTCACATGGTACATGGAGGGTATGTGTGTGTGTGACCTATATCTGATTGTATATCATCAATTCTACACCCTAGTTTCTAGCGACACCCTGAAGATTCTAAGGAAGTCATAGGCTTGCTTTTTTCTCATTGTCCTTTATCACCTTGGATTTTTCTTCTGGATTTATTTATTTATTTATTTATTTACAGGAGCTTAGGCATTTTGCTAAACTATCATGAATAAGCATTTTTTTTAGAGTGAAAACAAAATATTTTTATATTTTGGTGTTGCTGTTTGTATAGTTTTCTCTGACCTTGATCTCTCAGTCTGCCCTTGAATTATTTTCTTATTTTTTCCCTCTTGTCATACACTCAATAGGTACTCTCTGGATTTCTGGCACCTTCTTTTAAAACATCTTTTTCAAACTATGGGACACAGTAGATCATAAAACCAATTTAGAGGAACATGTTTCATATTAGAGTAATGAGTATAAATGCTGTTTTGAATAATATGTTTCAAGTTCGTACAAATGTCTGTGTGTGTGTGTGTGTATTTGGGTGTGTGCATATAATGTATTTCTTACTGTAGGTCAGAGTGAAAAATGTTTGGAAACCATTGGTCCGTAGGACAAGGTCTATGGCTTCTTGGTCCTCTATGGACCCCTTTCCAATGTAACCACAGGACAATAACCACACTGTTTGCATTTCTCTTTTGGGTCTTGGTGACCACCCTGGCTAGACTGGCTGCTCTCCCCACTGGACAAACACTGGCCAGTCTGGCATCATAGCCAGTACTTACTACTATACTGGTCTATTTTTGGTCTGACCTACATCCACCACCTTTTCTGATCTATGAAGTTACTGTCAACACACTGGGAGGTATTATTTATCTTCCTCCCCTGGTTTTGGGTGATAAAGAACCAACCCTGGGGGAAATACCACAAGGAAGGTTGTCCCTTAAGGAACAACAATGCTCTTTCTCAGTATTTCCTTTCGAGTTGCTCCCTTTTAACTAACGAGGCTGAGAGGAATTAAGTTGTGGATCCTCACACACCCAAAAGTCTTATAATAATTGAAGAACAGCCCAACAGCACTTCAGAGATTCTCCTCGGTCCTCTGCTCCGTGTGGGTAGTGGTGAGGCTGAAAAGCCCAGCACATCGACCATGACCCCAGTAGATTTAGTCAAGAGCACTGAATAGCAGCTGTGTAATGAAGGTGCTGAGCTGCAACGTTGGGTCCCTCCCTTAACCGTCAAGGGTCATAATCCTCTCAACTGTAATATCTAGCTCGAACGTAGCAAAGACTTGTTTTGAAGCTAGAATGAGAAAGATTAAAGAATTGGAGTAAAGAAACTGTGATGCCAAGAACTCAAAATATTATTTTCCAACTAAACTAGAAGTTTGTTACATGCATACATAGCAGCCCAAGGATGGTCTCTGTTGGATCCAAAGAGGATTCAGGAACCCAAGATGGTCTTTGCCAGGCTCTCGCTGGGCTGTGCCATTACGATTGAGAGAAGAGGATGAAGACACATGCCTGGAATGGTTCTTGGGCTTTGGTGAGGAGGCACAGTCACTCTGTGAGGATGGTTTTAGCCAGGGGTTAATCACATGGCCACAGCTGAGGAGGACAGTTTACTGTGAAAGGTTTTGAGGACCAGCTCACATCCCCTTTCACAGGAATTAACCGTCATCAGGTGCCTGGCATGTACCTAATGTGCCACCAGGTGCTTTAGATACAACATCTCACCTAGTTCTCAGACAGCATTAAGTGTGGTAAGTAATGAAATCTTAATTTTACAGAAAAGGAAACAGATCCAGAAGAATTAAGGTAACAGCTCAGCAATCCATTATCTTCCTCCTTAATATGGCAAACATTGAGTTTTCACTACTCAATTTCACTATTGAAGTTTCAGATACTTTTAACACTTCAAAATAAAAACATTTTAATTGGCTTATTGTGGTAGACAGGATGTACCCTAAACATGTCCAGACCTAGATCCTTGGAAACTGGGAACGTGTTATGTTTCATGGTGAAAGGGAGTTTGCTGGTGTAATGAAGGTTCTGGACCTTTAAATAGGAAGATTACCCTGGATTATCTAGATGGGCCAGCTATCATTACATGAACCTTAAAAAGCCAAGAACTTTCTCTGGCCAGAGTCAGAGAGGTGCAGCAGAAGTGGAAGTCAGGTTGCAGGAAGAAGAATCCCACGTGCTGCTTCTGGCTCTGAATTGTAGGGGTTTTGTGCAAAGATTGGATGGAGAGAGGCCTCTGGGATGGCAGCCAGCATGGATGTGGGGACCTTATCCTGCAACCACAAGGAACTGAATTCTGCCAACAACCTGATTAAGCTTGAAAGCAGACTTTCCCCTAGAGCCTCTAGAAAGGAATACAGCCCTGCTGACACCATGGTTCAGTCTTTTTTTTTTTAAAAAAATGTATCTTTATTGATGAAAGTATTACCAATGGTTTGTGGGCCTTAGATGGAGGAGGCACGCATCACTTCTGTGCAGACACTTTAGCCAGGGATTAATCACATGACCACAACCAGGAGGCTGAGAAGCACAGCTTACTGTGGAAGACTTAACCTTCCTCTTCCCCACTCCCGACCCCTCCCCAGGCCTTCACCCCACTATTATCTGTGTCGATTGGCTATGCGTATATGCATGCAAGTTCTTTGATTGATCTCTTCCCACCACCCCTTACCCTCTGAGCATCCTCACTCTGTTACATGCTTCCATGTCACTAAATTTATTTTGTTTGTCAGTTTATTTTGTTAGATTTCACTTATAAGTGAGATCATGTGAAAAGCTTCTGCACAGCAAAAGAAGTTAACATCAAAACGAAAAGGGAATCAACTCTATGGGAGAACACATTTGCTAATGATGTATCTAATGAGGGATTAATATCCAAAATATATGCAGTACTCCTATCCTATAACTCAAAAAAAAAGAGAGGAAGATATCCCAATCAAAAAATGGGCAGAAGACCTAAAAAGACACTTCTCCAAAGAGGGCATAAAAATGGCCAAGAGACATATAGAAAAATGCTCAACTTCACTAATCATCTGAGAGATGCAAATTAAAACAACAATGAGGTACCACCTCACACCTTCCAGAATGGCTAACATCAACAAATCAACAAAGGACAAGTGCTGGCAAGGATGTGGAGAAAAAGGAACCCTCCTGCACTGCTGGTGGGAATGCAGACTGGTGCAGCCACTAGGGAAGATAGTATAGAGTTTCCTCAAAAAACTAAAAATGGAACTGCCATTTGATCCACTTCTAAGAATATATCCTAAGAAGCTTGAAACACCCATCAGAAAGAGTATATGAACCCTATGTTCATAGCAGCGTTTATTTACAATAGCCCAAGAGCCGATCAGTAGATGAGTGGATAAAAAGCTGTAGTACATTTATACCATGGAATAATATGTAGCAGTAAAAAGAAGAATCTTTTACCCTTTGAGACAGCATGGAGGGACCTGGAGGGAATAAGTTAGTTGTGTTTAGTCTTGAGTTTGTCTCTGCAATGCAGAGAAACCCAATTGAGCCATGCTGTGCCTGAATCCTCTGACAGGCAGACACAGTAAATGGGTGTTGTTTGCTTGTTTAAGCAGCGATAGAAAACTAAGGTGTTTCTCTTTTCTAAATCTTTGAAGGTAAATGTTCTTATTTGAATTTTATGGATTGATGGAAGTGAAATGCACAGCAGAACAGGGATTTGAGTCTAGCTCTGTTTGACTTCAAATACTGCCCTGCCCCCGCCCCTAAAATGTTATTCTTCCTTCTCAGAGAGGTAGAAATATATTGTAAAATGTACATAGTAAACAAAAAGGAATGTTTATGGGTATTAGGAGTGATATTGATTCTGTAACTGTAAATAGGTTTTAAGAATAAATGGCCAAAAAGGTTAAAATACAGTAGATACAATAGTTTTGTTTGAATTTTAAACAAGAGACAGCTCTTATATGGTTAATTATGCCTTTTTAAAAAATTAAGCCCATTTATGCTTGTATAAATGATTAAGTGATCCA
Organism: Lasiurus cinereus; assembly: GCA_011751065.1. NCBI lineage: Eukaryota > Metazoa > Chordata > Mammalia > Chiroptera > Vespertilionidae > Lasiurus > Lasiurus cinereus. Next base: position 46,366,721 of record JAAGEH010002528.1, on the reverse strand, counting down.
TTTTAGTTCTGTGACTTGGAAACAAATCATATTAAAGCAAAGTATGGGTGGACAGTTTAATCCATCTTTAATCTTCTCTAAGAGACCAAATTGCTCTTTTTGTCTGGCAGGTGGATGAATTACTTTTCCCTGCCCAAGGACTCTGTGATTATACCCGCATATAGGAGGGAAACAAAGAAATAAGTGACCAGTTTGAGATTTCATGAGGATAACCTACTTTGAAGAAGAGAATTTATGTGTAAAAGATTCTAATGTTGGTCTTTTATAATGATAAATCTGTGGAAAAAATTCACATGAAAGAGCTACTTAATGTGCATATAGAATTTTCCCAGCCTTTGCTCTTTAAGGAATTAGAAATGGAGACTGATAGTCTATTGGCTCTATGCCTGAAATTCAGTCCTCCTGCTGATTATTTTTTGTGAAAGATAAACATACATGCAGATAATAAAAGCAAAAATCTCCTTAGTTCTCCAGTTTATGACTGCAGTCTTTTAAAAAAGATTTTAGTTACAATAGCAAAAAAGAAAAAAAAGGAAACAGGTGTGGAATGCTCATTCTAAAGACACCAGGAGTTCTATTTCATTTATGTCTTCATTGATATATCTCCCCTGGATCTAACCTGTTCTTTTCCTCTTGTCCCAATAGGAATACTATGACAAAGGAGATCACATTATTCGAGAAGGCGAGGAAGGAAGTACCTTTTTCATTTTAGCCAAAGGAACGGTAAATATTAATTATAGCTTACTTAAAGTAAATGAAAAAGTCTCTTTAAATCAGTTTGCCACAAATGCAGCTCAGCCCAGCTTTGCAATATAAGAAGCCCTCTGCTTTGAATGGGTAAAGGTGTTTTTCTTCTCAGAGTCCTGAAGGGCTCCATCCGAGCATTGGGTTGGGGGCACAGGAACTTGTGATGTGTTCCAGCTGAGATGGTAACTACCTGGTGACCTTGGAAGGTCACTTGATATTTTTGGACCTCCTTTTGTTGTGTATAAAATGAATGGATTATTTCTAAGGTTCCTTCCAGCTATGGATATGTGATTTTCCATCAGCTGGAGGGGCAAGATCAGGGCTGGAACAGTTTCCCTGACAAGCAGCAGATAGCAATTGAGGACAGTATATAGCCAGACCTCAAGCTATAGAACAGTTTGGCTCAAGACTTCAATTCATACACAATAGTTTCAATTCAATTTAGATGCTGATGAAAATGAGATAGTAATATATACATATTTAAGAGGTCTTTTTCTTTACCTAGATACTGAGTGGCTAACCTATTGCCAGTTGCTCCTATGTTGACTGTTTACAATGGTCCTCACAGATAAAAATCATTTGTCAGATACAGAAAGAAAGAGGAAAATCTTGAGTACCTGTTTCTATAAACTGTTGGGTTTTTTCAAATGCTCTTTCTTTCATGGGAAAGGTTCATCATTAGATTTAGGCACTGCTCTTTGTAAATTGGTTTGTGATTGGACTTTGAACTGGGCCCTTGTGGAAAAAAATTAACAAAATAGTTTTAAACCTCAGAAACTTTTCAATACTCAGAACTGCTTTTGTTATTTCTTCCCAATCTGGACCCCATGCTTGGAAAGAATTCTGGCTAATAAACAAATTGCATTTTTTAAAAATGTTTTTTTAATTCGTGATGATTTAGATAAATGCTAATTTGTATTTCTAATCAACATGAAGCAAACCTTATTACCATCTTGAATTAGAATAATTCTAATCACAACCAAAGCATATTGTTTTGTTAGGCTATGCCATGGGGGCTCTTAAACTTGCCTGGATTGTAGAACACAATGACCCATGAAAGTTTGTGGACTCTTCTCCACATCACATTTTTTGTTCAGTTTTAGAGGTTTCACAGGATTCAGCGAATCTATTATAAATAACCTGATTAAGACTCCTGATTCTCAGCTTTATTCTTGAGTAAATTGTCAACTATATTTGGCATTTTGAAACAAAGTTTCTATGGGACCATTGTTATTTGCTTTGATATCTCCTAGGAAGGAGTCACTAGATTCACATAAAAGTCTTTTCACTTGGGGAGGTGGGATTTGAATGGAGACCCTTGCTCTAACAGGGTGTGGAGGAGTATGATCGTGTTAAGTCATAGGATTTCTCAGTCTATGGGATTGTCATAACTACTACAAGATTATTCCTTGTTAAGTCAAGTTTATGTAGAGCTGGGTGGTCTGGTTGAGTAGATATGTGTTCAGATTCTCATTTCTTTTTTCTCTCTCTTTTTCATTGTTTGACATAATTTAGGTAAAAGTCACCCAGAGTACAGAGGGTCATGATCAGCCACAAGTGATAAAAACACTGCAGAAAGGAGAATATTTTGGAGAAAAAGCTCTTATCAGGTGAATCCATGAATTCGTATACCATACTATAATAATTCCTTGATTGTTTTTGTATGTGCAACTACATGTCAAATTGAGCTACCAAAATAATGGCAGCCAATGTCCAGGAATTAAAAATTATAAAATACTTTTTGTTTGCTCAGGAAATAGGTTAGAAAGTTATGTTTGCTAGTGAAGACAAGGTTTTCTATTAGAATATTTAATTTAAAAAGAAGTCAGAGAAAGAGATTAAAGAAGTCAAAATTATAATTTTCTCTTAAGAACAAGTTTTTATATTTCTTGGGTTTGAAATATTGCTGTTTTCCTGTTTTATAAAAAAATTAGACTTTACATATTTTGTGTACTTTTTTTTCTTTATTGATTAAGGTTTTACATATGTGTCCTTATCTCCCTCCTTCCCCCCCATTTTGTGTGCTTTTTAATCATCATGACAAAAGTTCTATATTTGTAAGAATTTTTATCAGCTCATTTTACAAGTTTTAGGAACAACATCAAATAGTGTAGGAATTTTTACCTAAACCTCAGGCCTTTGAAGTATGAATTCATTGGGTTGATCTAACTTATGGAAGAAATATTTATAAAGGTTAATCAAGTGGCTCAGGGGACACTTTGTATTTCGTGAAACCCAGCAAACAACAAGTGTGAAGAATTGTATTTGTGTAAATATAAATCTGTGTATATAAAAGCCTAAGTGACTGTTACAACCAAACCAGATAACCAGTTGCTTTGATGCGCACTAACCACCAGGGGGCAGATGCCCAATGTAGGAGTTGTCCCCTGGTTGTCAGTGCACTCTTGCAGCCAATCTCCCATGACCAGCCAAGCTCCCCTGGTCCCTCCCCCCAGCCAGAGGCCCTGACCAGCAGCCAGTAAGCCTTGGCAAAGAGCTGGCAGCCGGAAGGCCGTGGCTTGGCCCTGATTGGGACTGGATGAGATGGCCCCAATAGGCCCTGATCATCAGCCAGGCCTAGGGACCCCACCCGTGCATGAATTTAGTGCACTAGGCCTCTACTAACTTTATAAAAGATCAAGTTAAAATTTTGAGGAACATATTTTTTTTTTTGAAGTCATTCAAGTTTTTAAATGAATACTTGAAGTTAGGTAAGAAATTCTTTAAAATTTGTCATTATTCAATGCTTTCATTTCATAAAATAAATAAAAGCATATGCTCAGAAAAAGGAGCTGTATTTCTCTTCTTTTATCTTCCTCCACCTTTTGTGTAGAAAGCCCCAGGTCTGCTTATTTGTATGTCAGGATCACAGAAAGACAAACCCAAAAAGACTTTTGATAAAGTAATATCCGAAGACAAATTTTATTATATAAAAATCATAAGCCAATTATTTTTTAAGAAAATTCAACCATTTGAACTTAAATGTTATGGCTATTATGTCCACAATTTAAAAATGAAATAGAAAGACTAGGTGAAGTTTTCTTTACCATTTTTTAGCTGGTAGTGAACATCCCATATAATAAAAGCCCAGTGACTGAATTATGGAACAACCAGAATGACCAGTCAACCAGTTGCTATGATACGCACTGACCACCAGGAGGCAGATGCTCAATGCAAGAGCTTCCCCCTGGTGATCAGTGCATTCCCACAGTGGGAGTGTGCTACTTGGCTGACCAGGATGAGTTGCCTGCTTCTGCAAAGCAGCTGCTCAGAGGGCAGGTCCACAGCTGCTTGGCTGACCAGGATGAGTGGCTGCTCCCACTGCAGCCAGTTGGCTGACCAAGATGAGTATTGCTCTCACAGTGGTAAATCCCCATAGGCCTTGCCCCCCACCAGTGCACAAATCCCATGCAACAGTTTCAATAATAGAGAAATTGTTTATTTTGCATTTGTTCATTTGTGACAGAATAGGATGCACTCATGGAATATAATTATGTAATGTCATTATCTAAGATTTCAATCTATTTGTTAAGATTTCCAGATTATTCTTCTCATACCTTAAACCAGAACAACTATAGTTTGAAAGTGCAGAGAACTTCATAAATGTACTAGAGTCAAAGTAGCTTTTGAAAGGAAATATGCTGTCTTGTTTTGCTGGATCTGAAATAATTTATGGAGTATGTTGCCACTAGCCAATTACAGTATTTTTTCCATGAGAAACATGGGACTTTATATTTAATATAAGCACCTAACTCCCCAATGCATTTGAAACCATAAAGCTAAAATCAATGAGGAGAGTTGGATACAAATTTTTTTTTACATTTTTGTGCATTTGTATGCTGTCGCTTCTTAGGGCCACTGACTGTGACACAACATTCCTTATATTCTGTGTATTTCCATGATTCAATACTAAATAGCCCTATGCGGTCTTTCAGGATTTTATGTGCAAAAATTAATCCATGGCACTTACACAGTTACTGTGAGAGAATCGTGTATTTACAGACATCTGATACTTACAAAGAATTTGCAGAGAGTTCCTAGTAAAAATGATGCCATACCTCTTCTCTTTTTTGGACTCACAAATAAAGTAGTTGGCCCACATCCAAGATCTACATATCTATAGATATATTCATGCAAGTTGAGTACAAACTCCCAAGCTCCCAGTTCAAAAGCTAATTGAGCTGCTTTCTTTTTTTTTTTTTTTACCTGATGCATTTCTTTTTTATTTTTAGAGCATTATTACCCTAAAATTGCAGGGTATAAATTTTCTTCAAGTGCACATGGAGTAGTTTCCAAGATAGACCATGAGTAAAACCTCAGTAAATTTAAAAAAATTGAAATCATTTTACACATCTTCTCCAACCATAATGGTATTCAACTAGAAATCAATTACAACAAAACAAAACAAAAACAAGCAACAGGATCAAAAAACACACAAACACCTAGAGCAGCGGTTCTCAACCTGTGGGTCGTGAGCTGTTTTCTGATGGTCTTAGGCTCTACAGCAGTGACCCACAGGTTGAGAACCACTAGCAGGGTCGCCTAAGACCATCAGAAAACACAGATATTTACATTATGATTCACCACAACACGAGGAACTGTATTAAATGGTCGCAGCATTAGAAAGGTTGAGAACCACTGACCTAGAGGGTAAGTAATCTGTTACAGGGCAGTGAATAGCTGCTTTCATTGATGTCTTCTAGCAAGGACCCTATAAACTTGGAAGGGACTCTGGGTCATGTCAGAAAAATCTCTTGATGCCAGCTATCCGGGGAGTGGACTTCTTTGGAATGTATGGTAGAATTGGGCTGCCAAGCTTTTCTCTGTCCCACCATTAAAGGAAGATGAAAGAACTATAGTTTGTGTGATGCCCCTTTTAATGAAGTCGCTTAGAGCAGTCTCAGTACACTTGCTACTCCAGGCTACTTTTAACGATTTGCAGAGCACTGGGTGCTGTATGGATATGCCTTTTCTTCACTGTCTTTAGCTTGTAACTAATAGAGGGAGGAAACTAATCAAATAAATGTCTCTAAATACGTTACCCAATGCTTGACCCATTGATCTTCATTAGGTAACTAAATTTACCCTCATTAGATTACATGCTGGTAATTCATTGTATTTAAGCTATCAATTATAAGATGCACTATTATATATTCTACACGTCTGAGAAAGAAAGACCTTGCTGTTAATTACAGTATGACTCGTTATTAATTGTAAGACATAGTCTGATTTTTTTGAGATATTAATGGAAGGTGTACATAATAAATTCTATAAAATGAAAAAGTATTTTGGTATTATTTAATTCATTGGGAAATTGCATTAAAACACTTTGGGTTTTATTATTGATTGTTTTATTTTATGTTAACTACTTAAATGTTTTTCCAATACATTTCTTCAATCAGTCAGTTTTGGTTTTGCCTGCATATTTGCAGCAGTTCCCATCTGATCAGAGACGAGCTGTTTATTTGGCAGACATGAGAGCAGAAGGATATTCTATACCTAGTTGTTGACACTTATTCCTGTGTCCCCCCCTGTGGTTATCGTCTTGTTGCCTGAATTTCTTGTTCACGTAACCTTTACTGGAATATATTTCTAATCTTTTTTAAAAGTACAGAGCAGTGGTCGACAAACTGCGGCTCGAGAGCCATGGTTTGCCACTCTGTCGATTAATGAGTTTGCTGACCACTGGTTTAGAGTATAGCTGATGATGTTAAAAAAAAAAAAGCATAGTCTTTGGAAGGGTTAAGAAATGGTGTTTATACAAAGTGACAGATTCTCTAATAAAAATAGGCATGTAATTTCTAACTGCCTTTCCCTGTTTTTGTCTGCAGTGAAGATGTCAGATCAGCGAACATTGTTGCTGAGGAAAATGATGTCGCATGCCTGGTTATAGATCGAGAGTGAGTATATCGGTTGGAGAAGGCAGACTACCGTCACCTTTGAAAACGTGGCCTTCTGTTACTTCAAGGGCCCATCTGTCTTCTCATTCATCATCTCTTGGAAATGCTGGCCAGTCTTCAGCTGCAAATACATTCTATTAAAATTCATGGGAAGGAATGTGCCTTCTGATCTGAATCTGTCTGTGGCAGTGGCAGATGCTGGCAGACTAAATATTTTGTGTGCAAAGTTTGTACATAAATATCAGCAATAGATTTAAATTCTGCATCTTCCAGAGAAATAAGCTTATTAGTGCTCCTGGATTTTTCCTCTCATTACATAGTAAACAGCTTCATAATTTATTTCTCAAATGCTCTAAAGCAGTGGTTCTCAACCTTCCTTATGCCGCGACCCTTTAAGACAGCTCCTCATGTGGTGGTGATCCCCAACCATAAAATTATTTCTGTTGCTACTTCATAACTGTAATTTTGCTACTATTATGAACTGTAATGTAAATATCTGATATGCAGGATGTATTTTCATTGTTACAAATTGAACATAATTAAAGCATAGGGATTAATCACAAAAACAATATGTAATTATATATTGTGAAATATTTATTTCTAATTACAAATAAATGAAATTTTGTCTTGAATCGTGGTGTAGCATGGGCAACAGTCTTCATATAACAACAGTAAACTACATTGCTACATTTTGCTACACCGAGGAGCGGTGTGTTGGTTCCTAAGACCATGGGAAATAGTTGTTTTCTAATAGTCTTAGGCGACCCCTGTGAAAGGGTTGTTCAACCCCCAAAGGGGTCGCGACCCACAGGTTGAGAACCGCTGCTCTAAAGTTAAAATATTTTAAGTAAAATGTATCTCAGACAAAATATAAAATATTCATTTTATATATATATATTTCCAGATAAGATTCTTTAACAATTGCAGTAATTTGCAAGTGATGTGTGTCAATATTAATCTCTAAATATCTTAGGTTATTTTTCAGAAGAAGTCTCATTTTATGTCCTTAACGGCCTTCAACTCATATTTAAATCTGGCCCCTTGTATCTCATTAATCAGTTGAATATTTATTATCTAGTTATAATAATTCAAACATACCAATGCTAGGTTATTCTCTAAAAAAAGTCATAGTGTAGTTAAAGAAATAGGGAATACTCATGTGAAATATCAACAAAAAATAGTAAAATAACAAGAGGTGTCACAGAGGAATATGTTGTAATTGATTGCTAATCGAATACAACATTTATTGAACATAAAATGATAGAGATTTAGAGCTAGAAAAAACTTTAGGACATTTTAAAAACCAGACAAAGTAGTATTATGAAATTCATAATACAAGTTCAACAATGACTTATTAATGCCTTATTTATACCACTTCACCACCCCTCCCTGCTTTCTCCACACTATTTTCAAGCAAATTACACACATTCAGTTATTTCACCTGTATATTTAGTAGCATCTCTAAGAATTAAGTATTATTTGTAATGCATGACCACAATAACATTAGCATGCCTAAGAAGTTAAACAACAATAATATTTATTATTTTTAATGGAGGTATCATTGACATATTAAGATTGTATTAGTTTCAGATATACAACATAATGCTTCAATATATATATAAATTGCAAAATGACAAAATTGCAATATAGACATATATTAACATCCGCATATAGAAAGGTCTCACCTTTACAGATAAGCAGAGCGAGTCCCAGATCAGTTGAAGAATTGCCCCAACAGTGCCATCTGTGATGGAGTTGGGACTCCTGCCCACATCTCCCCATTTCTTTAAGCCTTCTTTACACCGTGCCAAAAACTGCACAAGGCAGAAAACTACAGAAATGTTTTCTCTTCTCACTGATAAGTTCTTTGCTTCATAAACTCAAAGGATCCACTATACAACTTCTAATAACGATTCTACATATTATGGTGACACTAGCCTAGATTAATTACTGAAAAACAATTTACAGAGCCTTGAACAACCACATAAACAGTCTTTTACAAGCTTAAGAAGAACGTCAAGTTGCAATGGTAACTAGTAACACAGAGGTTTTAATTTAATTTAATTTAATTTAATTTAATTTAATTTAATTTAATTATTTAATTTTCCTTTAGGACATTCAACCAAACAGTTGGGACTTTTGAAGAACTCCAAAAATACCTTGAAGGGTATGTGGCAAACCTGAACCGTGATGATGAAAAAAGACATGCAAAGTAAGTGGGGGAATATTTTCCTAAACTGAATATGGTTATAGCAGCTGACGAAGGGGCCAGAAGGGTATGTTTACTATTGTCATAACTTTTAGGGTGCCTTCACTAGAAAATTTGGGGGGATTCTTTTAAGTTGTCTTCCACAAAGAAGATACCACTTACCATTGGTATGATTATTTTAGTCTACAAGTAGTCACCTCCTTATCTGGGATGATAAATAGTAATGATAGGGAGAAATTTCCTGATAGGAGGCCTTGGAAAAGGGATTCTTTACATTGTCTGGTGACTTACCTCAAAAGTCGTTAATTCAGCATCAATGCCTCTATTGCCCATTGAAATCAAGCAGGAACGCCAAAGCAATCAGCCCTTTCTGATTTCAGGATAAAAACTAGCAGTATAGTCAGAATTAGTTCAAAATACAAGGGAGCTATTGCCTTGGGTGTGTGTGTGTGTGAGTGTGTGTGTGTGTGTAGGAAGGAATAGGGTAGGGCTCTAAATGTAGTAATACTGGTGGGGAATTTTCTGTTTAATAGGAAAATCTACTTTGTAAAGCTACATTTATTTGAAAATCCTTTGCTAAAACATTTTGTGGAATGAGTACTTAAGCACATATTCACCAGATAGTACAATTGAAGCAGAAGGGACAACAGTTGCAGAAAGCTGTCATTTGAGTTAAATCAGAGCATTCAGTCAGGACCTCATAAGGTTTTGTGTTTTTTTGTTTGTGTGTATTTTATTTTATTTATTTATTTTTTGGCAAGAGATGTATTTGCAACTTTTATGCCAAAGGCCTTTTAAGGTGACAATAATTTATGAGTATTTAATCCAGAGCAGTAAACCTTAAATAAAAGAAAAAAAATGAGTATTCTCAAGTCAAAATAGTCAGATATAAAGTAGGAAATCCATTTTTTATGTTTCACAAAGTAGCTCTTCTTGTTCAGTCATAGAAAGCTTTGAGACCTGACAAAAATAGCAAAACATGCCGTGATTCTCAGTGTGACATTCTCTGGTATGTATGCAACAAAGAAAATGGTTCTCGGGTTTTATTTCCTCTGACTCTTCTCTCTTTAATAGCTTTGTTGACATACATTTTAAATACCACACAATTCACTCATTTTTACCTCTCATTGATCCAATTTGACAGTTGTCTATTATTTTTTTTATTGTGTGTGTGTCAGTTTTTTATTAGCATATTCTATTGTCTCCCCCGGCTTCACCACCCCCCCCCCCGTGAGCCTATAGAAGTTGGAATAGCCTTTGTGGCATCTGTAGGCAGGAATGACTCGGACACGGACTGTTGTGGGAGTGAAAGTTCAGTGTGGCAGGACCCCTGCAGCAGTGCGGTGCATGTAACATGTCACTTCTCTTGAGCAGGAGATCCATGTCTCACCGGAACCTGTCCAAAACGCTCTCTCTGGAGATGATTCAGCTGAAGGAGAAGGTGGCCAGATTTTCCTCATCGTCCCCATTCCAGAACCTTGAGATTATCGCAACACTGGGCGTTGGTGGGTTCGGAAGAGTTGAGCTTGTAAGGGGTTTACGTTTCAAGCATCTGAGAGAAAAGCCTTTGACTTTTTGTTCTGTTTTATATTCCAGTGTATCTTGGAGGAATGAATAAATTGCTATTGTTATCTTAAATGTTGCTTTGAATTGAGAAAGTACACTTTTCAGTCTGTCTGTTGTGTAGTAGCAGGTCAATGCTACTAAGTAACTTAAAAGCTACTATTTCAAGCTTTTTACATCACATCCTTTTGTGAATTTTTTTTGATGATGGTAGTTATTGGAGAATGTACCAACTAAGTATTCCCAACGATTATTAAACCTTAAAAAGTATATTTCCTAACAGGAAAATGTGTGTGTGTGTATATGCACTCATGATACATGTACTGTCTATATACTAAAAAAAAAAAAAAATGTCTCCTGAGCAAGTGCCAGAGAAACAAATTCATGGTTATAGTTCTGTCCCTTAAACAACTTCACTACCATGTCTGTCTTTGGCTTTTATTACTTTATTTTTGGTTTGCTCAGATTTTTCTGTCAGAAAAAAAAAGAAAGGAAGATGAATGCAGGGGGTGCTTGAAGAGCAGCCTTCTGTAGTGTTGATCAGGATGGCTGGGAACCTATGACCTGATTTTGGCTGCATCTTCCATATTACCACCTCTCCAAGCTTCCAAAGCAGTAGCAGAGTGGTACTGTCAGGTCAAGTGCTCCGAGGAAACTATAGAATAGAGATCTGAGGTCTTATTAGATGCATATGGCTCTAAACTCTTGGCAATTACCAAGCCCTTCTCTGCCCAGCAGATTTTTAACAATTCTCTGTACATTAGCCTCCGGGAACTATGCTGACACATCCGTCTGCTGGATAGCCCTGGGCACGAGCAGATCTGCAATGCTGCCAGGAGACTGGATAGCACTCTTCACACCCAGCCAGTATTTCAGTTCTGATGGGTGAGGAAGGAGAAACAATCTCCTAATAGGCAAAAAAATATTTGTAGCGTTCCTCTGCCATATGGAGAGAGGAGAGCCATACCCATCTGCAGTAATATTGTTCGCCAAAGACCTTGGCAAAGGGATTGCATTAACAGGGCTGAGGTCTGTCTTCTCTATAGTTAGATAATTATAACTGAAACAATAATTTCACTATTAATTTACAATCATAGGCAGTACTAATGGCAAATGTGAGAACAATATGGGAGGCAACCATTTCTGTACAATTTTATTACACGTCAAGTGGAGTCTGTTTATGGAGTTTTAAGCTCATCTAAAAAATACTTATTAATTTTTTAATTTTCTTTTAAGGGAAAATGCTATTTGTCCATGTTGAGCAGTGCTCTGCACTAGAGCTTTGTATACTGATGGAAATGTTCTGTATCTGTGCTGCCCCATAGGGCAGCCACTAACTAGGGGTGGCTGCTGAGCTTTTGCAATGGGCTAGTGCAACTGAGGAACTGAATTTTGATTTTTAATGAATTAACCTCATGTTACTAGGGGCTGTTAAATGGGATAGTGCAGATTAGATCTTGATTTAATATGTTTTGTTTTAATAATCAAAGAACACTTCTTATCAAAGATTTTTATGAAAAGACTTCTAAACATTAAAAATTCAAATTTGAATAGATTTCTAAACATTAAATCTAACTACAGTTTTTCTTTTCTTGTTTCAATACAAACATTTTAGATCCATGTTCCATCTAAGTGGACTCTTGTGGAAAATTACAATGAAGGGAAAGTGTATACCCCTGAATAAAACTCAGTTCCCAGAGGACTAAGTGGTTACAACTTCCATACTGTTTTTACTGAGAATTTTAACTCTCCTTACTGAAGATGTTTTATATAGATGTTGTCAATCTTTCCTAATAAGTGTTGAAGGATCGTTCTCTTCTTATATAGGTTAAAGTGAAAAATGAGAATGTTGCTTTTGCTATGAAGTGCATAAGGAAGAAGCACATAGTGGATACTAAGCAACAGGAGCATGTCTACTCTGAGAAGAGGATCCTCGAGGAGCTGTGTTCTCCCTTCGTTGTAAAGTAAGTTGGCATTTGGCTCCCAGAACTGGGGGTATGAGGCCCTTTTTATGGGTGTTTCTATGCAGGAGGGTGGACAGAGGAGGAACCAATAACAGCAATACATAAAATGTTTCAAGTTTGAGATCTGGAATCAAACACCCGGGTCCTTTTATTCTTGAGTAAATGTCAGGAAAATGTGTGTGTGTGTGTGTGTGTGTGTGTGTGTGTGTGTAAAATTAAATGAAATAATTTGAATTACTTAGTCCAGACTTACTTCAGTATTTAGGAAGAAAGAATTCATTGCTTCCCTCAGGGAACATGGCTGCTGGGGATTTCTGCTAGAAGTGGCATTTGGGCATGTCTAGGCTGCCATGAAGCAACAGAGTGTGGTTCTCAGATGCCTAGATGCCATCTGATAGTTACTGGTCTGTCTGTAGCTATCACCAGAGTTTGTAAGAGAAATGTATTATTCTAGGCCATGACCGTCTTTACTTGGGAAGTCATGGATTATTGGTGTAAGCCAGTTTGTCTTTTCATATATGGCTTTAGTGTAGCTTTAGTGATTTCTGGGTGATATAAAATGCCCCTTCAAGAATAGAATTTATACTTTTTGATCAAATGGCTTGCAAGAATCTTCCTGCCAATCCATATTCCCCCTTTTATTTCAATATTAAAAAAGAAACATGAAACCAGGCAATTCTGATAATGACCCACAGGTTGAGAACCTCAACCAGGGTCGCCTAAGACCATAGGAAAACACAGATATTTACATTACGATTCATTAACAGTAGCAAAATTAGAGTTATGAGTAGCAATGAAAATAATTTTATGGTTGGGGATCACCATGACATGAGGAACTGTATTAAAGGGTCAGGTATTAGAAAGGTTGGGAACCACTGAATTAGAGGATGTAAGACATGAATATGAATGACTGTTGTGCAAGACATACCTTAAAGGAGATATATGTAGAGGTCTCTGGGTATGGGGAAGAAGAAGAAGCCATATTTGGTAGGTGGGATAATTAGCTGCTTTATCAGGAAGATAGCTTCTGAGCTTGGTCTTGAGGAATGAATAATACTTTTATAGTGAAATTGAGATGAAAAAATTGTATGTAAAGGGAGGACAGTCTATGTAAAGGGGCTAGCATGAGCAAAAGCAAGGCAGCAGAAAAGACTACAGAGTACTCAAGTAGAAAGCCAGTGTAGCTGTAGGACGCTTGGAAGGAGAAGAGGACCATTGTTCAAACTGTTACTGATGATATTCTTAAGCAACTTGAGAAAGGTCTTAAAACTAGATTTCTAATAACCATGTTTTTATGTCTTCACAGATTGTATCGTACTTTTAAGGACAATAAGTATGTATACATGCTTCTGGAAGCCTGCTTAGGTGGGGAGCTATGGAGTATATTAAGGGACAGGTAATGAACAAAGATTTTATAAATAATTTTTGTCTACTCATAAATGGTCTAAAGGATGTTATAGTCATGATCATTTAAAGAGACACAAAGAAAGTAGTTAATATATGATTCTAAGAAAATATTATCACTTGTTTAAAATAAGGTACAAATAGTGATGTTTTCTCAGCCAATATTATAATCATGTCATAGGAATCCTGTAAAGTTGTTATTATCATTCCCACATTAGGGATGAAATTATCCCAGGCTTGGGGACAGTGTGAACTATCCCCAGTGACATGTTTAGTATGAAACAGAGTAGATACAAACCCAGATGCTTCTGACTGCAAATCTCTAGAATGGAGATGAAGGAAGGACAGCAGAAAAACAGAGTCAGATATCTGCAAAGATTCAACTTCATAAAAGGGATATTTTTCATACAATCAAAACCACCATTTTTTTCTGAGCATCACCTGATTTTCTTGACAATGCAGACTTTTCTAGTAGAAAGTATAAACTTTGCCACCATTGAGTTCTGTGTTTATTGGGGAAAATAGTATATAAAACTTAAAAACATTTCGTTGTATGTGAAAACTAAATATGACAAAGAAGTTGGCAGTTTCTAATTGAAGGCAAGTTCAGTATGGTAGACAATAGGCTTAGAGAAGAGAAGAGAGAGAAAAATGTGATGGTAAAAGAAGGACTTGAACCAAACTCTGAAGATGACCAAGTGTGGAAAGGCAGAGAGGAAAGGTAATTAATGTGAGATACAGCAGGGGCATTGGGATAGGATTGGGTCTCTTTCTGGATGATGAACAGCAGACTTTGAGTAAAAAAAAACAAGGGCAGTAGCAGGGGAGATGAGTCGTAGGTTTTCACTATGTTGGGTTTGAGTGGGGAGGGTTTAAGACCAGGCATTTTGAGAATTACCTGGCCAGTGGTTCTCAACCGTGACTACACATTACAGTCACATGGGGATCATTTACAGAGTAAAATGCTGGGACCTAATACCAAAGATTAGGATTCAGTTGATATGGGATAGGGTTCAGTAAGGCTGAGCATCACACCTAGGCAATAAGAGACCATTTGAGCATCTGAGTAGAAGAACATGTGGTGTTAGGAATGTATTGTTGGATGGATCTGAATGGGGAGAACCTGCAAGTATGAGGAGGCTTACAAGACACCTGTGAAAACATTTGTATCTTCCATCCTTCTTCAATAGGCAAATTGATTTAGAAAATCTAAATCTATTTAAAAAAGGGAATTTCTACCTCCTGTTAGGCACTGCACCTGATCCTCAAAACAACATAGTTAAGTAAGTAGTAAACCCATTTTATAGATAGTGATCTGAAGCTCAGAACAGCTAAACAACTTGCACTAGGACACGGTGAGTGGAAGCAGCAGGAGTCAATGACAGTCTCCTTCACCCCAACAATAATCCTTCTATTATACCATGCAGCAAATCACCAACAAATTTTAACATTTCAGTATGTAAACATACACACCTAGTGCTGGCAGTGGGCAACTCAAATATCATCAAGGGGCTCCAAATAGGAAGAAGTTGTGGTTACATGCTTTACAAACAGGAAATGAAGATGATCACCTGATTCATTTTTTAGTCAAGCAATCAATTACAGACATCTAGTTCACGCTTGACAGTTGCATTTTCCCTAGAGCTACATTTCTCCATAAATATCTTAAAAATCTTTTTAAAAATTTTCAATTTTATATGTTCATATGTAATTACCAGAAACAATTGTTTGGATGTGGATGTTTTGATTTTAGTGAAGCAGTCCTTATTTGCATCTAGTATCACCCTAAATTTCTTTATGATCAGCAGTCTAATTCATTGGTAGTGAAAGTACTTTTTTAAAATATATTTTATTGATATTTTACAGAGAGGAAGAGAGAGGAATAGAGAGTTAGAAACATTAATGAGAGAGAACCATTGAATAGCTGCCTCCTGCACACTCCTTCCTGGGGATGTGCCCACAACCAAGACACGTGCCCTTGATCGGAATTGAACTTGGGATCTTTCAGTCCACAGGCTGATGCTCTATCCATTGAGCCAAACAGTTAGGGTGTAAAAGTACTTTGTTTTGTTTTGTTAATCTTCACCCGAGGATATTTTCCCATTGATTTTCAGAGGAAAGGAAGGGGAGAGATAGAGACATCAGTTGGTTGCCCCAGTTAGGGCCTGGGATGAAGACTGCAACCAAGGTATGTGCCCTTGACCAGAATGGAAGCTGGGACCCTTCAGTCTACAGGCCAATGCTCTATCCACTGATCAAAACCAGCTAGGGCAGTGTAAAGTACTTTTTAGTCTTGCTGACCTACAAAGCATTTATGTTGCATCAATTTACCAAAACAGTAATCGACATCTAGAACAGACAACAGAGATGTATTTCGAGATCATTAAAAAGTAACATGACTTCATTGCAGAGGCAGCTTTGATGAACCCACCTCCAAGTTCTGCGTGGCTTGTGTGACTGAAGCATTTGATTACCTGCATCGACTAGGTATTATCTACAGAGACCTGAAGCCAGAAAACTTAATTCTGGATGCTGAGGGCTATCTGAAATTGGTAAGACAAATTCTCTGACTTACAGTATCATGCGAGATATTTCCAAACACAGAGTTGTGTGATAGTTGCAATTTCCCTTTAATGTTGATAAACCTGTTGTTTCCACTTTGGTGGATTTGGACTTTGAAACTCTGGAAGCAAGCACACTCTTTATGGCCTACCCTATTTCTCCGAAATGGAGACAGTGTCTTATATTAATTTTTGCCCCCAAAGATGCGCTAGATCTTATTTTCAGGGATGTCTTATTTTCCATGAAGAAGAATACGGTACACATTTATTGCTGAACAACAAAAAAGGAAATTTATTACCTGTATACGGTATGGTAGTAGTTGTCATCACAAACCAGCTCACTGATTGGCTGCAGCACAGCCGGAGCTATTTAGGCAGTGCGAGGTCTCTTTAAATCAGGAGTCAGACGCCTTACGGTAGCTTCTGGGGCCTTATAATCCAGGGAGGCCTTATGTTCGGGGGAGGTCTTATTATCAGGGAAGTCTTATTTTCAGGGGATGCCTTATATTACAGTGAGAGGCAAAACTGGAAGTAGATCTAATTTTCAGGGGATGTCTTACTTTAGGGGAAACAGGGTAGGAATTAATGTTTCTACCATATATATGTTTATATATATTTAATGTTTTTCTTTATTGATTAAGGTATTACATATATGTCCTTATCCTATCATTGCCCCACACCACCTCCCCACTCATGTCCTCACCCCTCTGGTATCTGTGTCTATTGGTTAGACTTATAGGCACGCATACAAGTCCTTTGGTGGATCTCTCCCTTTTACTCCCACCCTTGACTCCTCTTAGGGATTCACATTATAGATTGCCTTTAAAGTTGTATTTTGTTAGTATTTTTTTTAAATAATTGTAACTAACTTTTAACAGATTCTTGCTATATACAGGGAGTATCTATAAAAGATAAGGAAAGAAAATAGAATGGATCCTGCCCTATGATATCCACTATGTGTATAGGAAGAAAAGATACATGTATGAATGTGGATAGTTTTTTTTGTTGTTGTTGTTTGTTTGTTTTTGCTTTTATTTTAAATCTTTCTAGGTGATTCTAAAGTACACCCAAGTTTGAGGATCACAGCATTAGAGGATGGCTCCTTGGGAGACTTTGCTATCCATCTTTGTAATCCTCTAATGCCTACCATAACTCCCCTTGCATGTCACACTAAAGAAAAAAATGCTACAATCACATAAACTGTTTGAAGTAAGAAACTATATTAGAACCAGGCAGTCATAATTTAAGAGAAGTCAAAGCACTTTGTGCTTTAGGAAGTGACCCTGTCAGGATGAGGGACCCAGGCTGAGTTTTCCTGAGTCCATTTTGTCAGTACCACAAGGACATGAAACCATTTCTGAACTTAGCACTTACAGAGATATTAAAAGTTTCTCACATCAGAACTCTTATATATGGGCACTATTATTGAAAAGCTGTGTGCTAAACATTTTGCAATGCATATATTTAACAATTGATGACATAGTTTTTCTCATCTACATGTTGTAGTATATAATTTAGTCTTAGGAATTACATTTGTTATCTGTAAATGCTAAGCATTTTCTCTCCCTAGTAAAGGAGTAAAATAAAAGTCCTTTCATGTGAAATCTGGCTACCTTCCAAGAAACGTTTTGATCCATTCAAGCTTTATCTTATCCATGAAAGACAGCTTTTGAGAATTGGTGAGGTTCTAACACAAGGTTCAATCACTCCTCTTCTTCACAATCCCTTCATTGACTATCTTTCACAGCTCTTTAGGGTAATCTTTTGGAATATTCTAGAAGTAAAATTACCACAAGGGACTCAGATATCTGTTCAATTCCTTTTTTAATAGCTCTTTTTAAAATATTAGATAGCATAGTCAGTATTTGCAGTCACAAAGGTCAATAAATATCTTTCCTAGTGGCCTTGTTATGCATCCTGCTAACTAATTTGCCAACCAGCTAAATGGAGATTAATAACTAAAATCTTTAGAGATTAAAAAGTATGTGTTGGACATTTCCATTTCTAGCTATATATCAAATTAGATATCCTGAAATCTTCTCACCACAAAATGTCTAAGATTACTGGATGAAACATGAAAAGCAGTACTGCATGCATGGCAGTACTGGGGTTCTCCTGAGGCTGGGAAACAAGCTTGAGCAGTGGCATAGGGTGGAGCTCAAACATTGAAGCTGCTCTATTGTGGGCACCCAGTAATCCTAGGTGGCCTGGAGGTTTGATTTTATTAGTTTCACCCTCTGGGAACAGGAGACCAATTTTTGTACCTGGGCAGTGTGGGCAGTTGAAACAGAACATTACACAGAGTCAAGAATGACACAGATTACACCCTCAGGAAATAGAAAACAAGAAAAAATATCTGACGTATAAAGACAAGAGTAAATGTAAGAAAACACGATTTTCTAGTTATTAGGCCTCTGGTAGAGGAATAGACGAATATTTTCTAAGAAATCTTTGCCACATGGAGGTTGGTGCCTAGTCTTCAAGGATGGAAAAACCCAAGCAAAAATAAGCGAAAATTGTCCCATGTTGGTAGCATGCCCAAGTTTCTAAGAATCAATGTATATTCTTTCTGGAAGAATATACTGTCAACTCGGGACACAAAGAACTTTCAGAGATAAAGTACTAGAGGACATGAATTCACATCCTATCTAATAAAAGAGTAGTATTCAAATTGACCTTTCCTCCGCTGCACCCACAAGCCACACCCACCAGCCAATCAGAGTGAGTATGCAAATTAACCCAACCAAGATGGCTATGGCCACAGAGAGAGCAGGAGAGAGGCTTGGGTTGCCCCTGGCATGGAGGAAACCAAGCTTTCCTCAAACTCTGGCCAGCCAAGGCCTCTGTTTAAGGCAACAAAGTTTCAGTGGCTGTGCAAACAGAAGGCTTGGCTCTGCTCCAGGCTAAAGTTTCAATTGTAGAAAATAAATAAATTCCAGATACCAGGGTCTCTGCTTGGGTTATGGCAGGGAGGGGATAGGGGGGCGGGCATGGCTGGCCTGGAAACCACCACAGGCCCTTCCCCCAGGCCAACCCACGCCACAAGAGAACACCCATCCTGATCTAGGACACCCTTCAGGGCAAAACAGCTGGCCCCCACTCATATACCAGGCCTCTATTCTACCTAACAAAAGAGTAATATGCAGATTGAACATCACTCCAACACACAAGATGACTGCCCCCATGTGGTCAAAAGATCCTGCCTCCATATGGACACAAGATGGCCACCATAAGGTGGCCAGTATGGGAGGGCAGTTTAGGCAGGGACCAGGCCAGCAAGGGAGGGAAGTTGGGGTGACCAGGCCAGCAGGATAGTGCAGTTAGGGCCAAACAGGCTGGCAGGGGGGCAGTTAGGCATCAATCAGGCTGGCAGGGAAGTGGTTAAGGGGTAATCAGGAAGGCAGGCAGGTGAGCAGTTGGGAGCCAGCAGTCCTGGATTGTGAAAAGGGGTGTCCACGTAGGATAAGGCCTAAATGGGCAGTTGGACATCCCTCAAGGGGTTTCAGATTGGAGAGGGAGCAGGCTAGGCTGAAGGACACCCCCCCTCCATGCACAGATTTCATGCACCAGGCCTCTAGTTCAAAAATAAAACTGAATTAATTCTAATATATAAAAACCCAGGGTCATAACATCCAAAACGACCAAAGGCTGGACTAAACGCCAGGCTAGGGAGCTGAGGGAGAGGGAGCTGATCAATCAGTGGCAGTGGTGACTGGTGAGCAGCTGAAAGGCATACCTCTTGGTCCCTCCTCCTGTCCCTCAGACTCTAATCAATCTGTGGTGGAGGTGGGGCAGAACTAGGGACTGGCTCCCTTGGTAATCTTCTTAGTTCAATCTCAAGAGGACAGGCCAGGTACCAACGGGACAGCACTGCTGGCATGATCCCGTCAGCGCTGCCAGCCTCCTGGAACTTGGCCTTGGGCACTGTGGCTACTTCCCCTCCCTAGATGCTCCACAAGGTTACTCCAGCTCACCCTCCTCCAGACAAAGTAGGAACACTGCATACAGAAGATATGTAGTAAAAAAATAAAAGCCTAGGTCCAAGGCCCTGCCTCCACAAGCTCATGGGAGCCTCCAAGCACTGGGCACCCTAACTATTTTAGGGGCTTCAGGTGAGCAGGGGACACAGAGGGGTGAGGAAACCTACACTAGGTCTGATCGTGGATCCATCTGTCCTGCCATCTGCCAACAGCCGCCTTCGTGGGAAATGGGAGAACAAATGGAGGGGGCAGGTCTACAAACCCCAGAGGGATTCCAGGGTCCCAGGTACTCTGACCCACTCACTGATACTGCGGCTATGAGGGCACTGTGGCGGCCAACCAGCCTGATCCACTCCCAGTCCCCACCTGCTCGTCGCAGACACAGGGAGCACCCCTTCTGAGGGGAGACGTCCACCAGGTATACAAAAGGCACTTAGCGAGGAGTCCCCACGGGTTGTGTTTGCACCTTCATGCTATCTCCCCCTGCCTCACCTCCCACCACAAGGCTGAAGGAAGCCTGATTCAGAAATACCCCCATGCTGACCACCCACATGGAAAGCAGCGTGTGATAAACATCATGTCCCCCAGACGCCTGAATCCACCTCAAAAGAAGATGCTACCGGCCTGGAGTGGGAAGATGGGGACTGAGGCAGAAGGTCTGGGAAGAGCAGGGCTGCCTGACCCTGCTCCCTGTCCCCCTCCGTGTGTGAAGCCCCTGCATCGCCGCCCTTGGATGGAGGCTTGTGGAGGAGTGAACTGCGGCTGTGCCTGTGGCTGCGCTCGGCCTCCTGCCCTCATGGATAAGGAGGAAACATATTTATGTGCTGGAATCTAAAACTCTCTTCATTGGTAATAGAGCAAATAATGCAAGATCCACGCGTGTTTCTAAACAGCGCTGTCCGGCTGCATGTGAACATAGATCAAAGGCCAGCTCTCCACCTAGGAGGCTGCAAAGGCTGCTCCTCTCTTGAACGAACACAACCTGGAGAGGTTTAAAGGGAAAAGGAGATAAAAATAAAACAGAATAGCAACCAGCTCTGAAGCCGCTGGGCTGAGGTCCAATCCTCTGTGTGGTGGTGACGTCAGAGCCTGTCTCCCATGCCTGGGGCTCAGATGGCAGAGCTGCTGACACCTGCCAGGTCGCCTGGCACTGGTCTCATCTACCCACAGCCACTTTCAACCTCCCGCCAGCTCCTGGGTGGGTGAGCTTGTGGATGGAAGCTTCCGTGTTAAAGCAACCCTGTTGGTGTCGCACAGACACGTGTGGGCTTTTGGATGAGAACCCATAACATCCCTTCATGAGCATGTTTTTAACTGTTCTGAGATCAGGATCCCAGCCTTGATGACTCTCAAATAGGCCTCAGTGATTCCACTTGCCCAATGTAAAGATTGACCCATATTTCACGGAGACCGAACCCTCTGCTCGGAGCAGACATGTCCTTTCAAAAGGAAGGTCATCCTGGCTGCAGGTCCTTGCTCTTCTTTGCTTTGAATATTTCTTGCCACGCCCTTCTCTACTCAGCAAAGCTCATTTGGAATTGAAAGCCAGATAAAGAGCTTCACAGACAAGAAAAAGCTAAAGGAGTTCATCACCCTGATCAGGGGCCAGCTGGTGGCCAACAGCCTGCAGACCCTTCCTTGGCCAATGGGGCCCTCCTGCCAGACCCTACCCATGCACGAATTTGTACACTAGGCCTCTAGTGAAATACACATTAAAAGAGATATGGAAGCAAGGTTGGCATTTTAAAAAAATGAACAAAATTTTAAAATCTGTGGGAATTCCAACCAAAAGTAAAAGAGAAGAGGTTTAGATATATGCTATGATAAGTGAACATTGTAACAGTTAAAGCAGAGATTTATGTGGAGTAGAGAGTATTTGGGCATCTTTACACTATCTTATTCTGTGAGGCTAATGTAAACTTGATTTTCCTAAGAAAACTCCTTAGAAAAGGCAAATAAATATTACTCATGAATTTAATTCAAAAGTTGTAAGCCAAATATTAGCAAACTGAACACGACAAAGAACACAAATTGTGATAATCCAGCATAATGTAGTGGCATATATCTCAGAAATGCAAGCAATTAAGACTAAAAATTCTAAGTCACTGTCTTAATAGATTAAAAAATAAAAACATATAATCATCTCAATATCTGCAGGAGAATTTTTCATAAATTTTTACATTTAGTTATGATAAAAGTCACTTAGTGAATTAGGAATATATGTATTTTTCCTTTGGGACTGTGTTATATTATCACTCACTTCATGCAGCAGTATGTATGAGTTTCCATTGTTCTAAATCCTCACCTTCATTTAGTGATATTAACTTCTGCTTTTTCCCTTCTGTAAGTATAAAATTGCTATGGTTTTAATTTACACCCTCACTCATTAGTAATTAGTTTAAGCCTTTTCTATGTAATAAAAGGCAACTATGCAAATCAATAAAATGGCGGAACTATCGGTCACTATGACACGCATTGACCAACAGGGGACAGACGCTCAACACAGGAGCTGCCCCCTGATGGTCAGTGCATTCCCATAGGGGGAGCGCCACTCAGCCAGAAGCCAGGCTCATGGCTGGCAAGCACAGTGATAGTGGCTACAGCGCTAAGGTTGTCCAGCTGCTGGCTGAGGCCCACTCCCCATGGGCCTAAGCTGGCAGTTGAACATCCCCCAATGGCTCCCAGACTATGAGAGGGTACAGGTTGGGCTAAGGGCCCCCCACCAAGTGCACAATTTTTATGCACTGGACCTCTAGTGGCATTATAATTAGCTGTGATATCTGAGAGAGTGTCCTCCCAACCTCTTCTTATCTTCAGAAATGTCTTGGGTATTTTTGGCTCTTGGTTAATCTACATAAATGTTAGAGTCAGCTTGCCAATCTTCATGAAAAGCTCTGCTTAAACTCTACCTCTACATTAATTTTCTTATTCTTTACATAATGGGTTTTCCTGCGTAGAGGAAGCTCTTCTCCAAACAGTGGTTCAGGGAACCCAGGCTCCTTACATCTTATGTTTCTGCCAACTTCAAATCTGTTCTTTGTTAACACAGGCATGGAGATCAGCTGCATAGATCATTATTGGCCCTGAGGGAGGTGCACAAAAGTGGGCTCACATTTCATTAGGTAGAACTGAGCCTTGTGGTCACAATCAGCACAAAGAAGGCTGGGGTATGTTGTTTAGCTCTGGGCCCAGAAGAAAGGAGAATGAGCCTATTTACATTATTTTTAATGCCTTTCTATAAATTTGTATAAGTTTCTTAAAGCTCTTACATTTTTGTTACATTTATTTCTAGACATTGTAGAGTATTTGACAATATCTAGTAAAATTGAAGATACCACATCTTTGACCCAGCAATTTCACTGTCTTACACAAATCCACTAGGTAACATGGAAAATGATGTTAATAGAAGCACTTTTATAGTAGTACACAATTAGACATAATCCAGATGTTTAACAATAGCATGATAGATAAGTGTAATTATGCTGTGTCAATTGAGTAGTGTATGATACTGCGTAAAAATAAATGTACTATAATATTTATTTTATTAAATCCACAGATATGATTTTAAGTGAAAAGAGGCAATTTGACCAAGAATAGATATAAGGTTTATCTAAAAATTTTAAATATGAGAACTGTGAATTATTTAAGGATGTTAGCTATGTGGTAAAGTCAGAAATGAATGCAAGAAAATGATAAATACAAAACTTAGGGTAATGATGACCTCTTGGCTATGGGCAGGAAGACATGTTGGGAGGAGCACATAGGGTTTCCACACTGGTTCTGTTCTAATTATTAAACTGGTAGAGGGCACAGGGTGTTTTTATTCCTATGCTTTATAATTTACATACATGTCCCAGTATTTTATATGTAGCAAGGATTTCCTTACTTAAAAGTAGTCATAGATTCCATCTATATTATTTTTCCAGGCCATTATAAGCTGTTCTTATCCTATATAATAAAAGCCTAATATGCAAGTCAACTGAATGGTGGAACGACTGGTCACTATGACATGCACTGACCACCAAGGGCAGATACTCAATGCAGGAGCTGCCCCCAGTCCAAAGGCCTCAGGCCAGCCAAGATGGGTGCCAGCAGGAGCCCCCAGTCACCCTACTGTTCACCTCACAGGTTGTCCCTAATTGCCAGCCAGGCCTAGGGACCCTACCCGTGCATGAATTTCATGCACCAGGCCTCTAATTCAATGATAAAAGCTTATTAAATCAAGCTTTTCTCACCAAAGTGTTTACCATATGTTGGTTCTTTTTCCTTAAATATCTTCTACTTCATCATCAATTCACTTATTATGGGAATGTTCCCTTTGAAACTTGTTCCGGTTTCACCTCAGATACCCATGACCTTCCTAAATTTTAATTTTACAACCTTTAATATTAGGATAATAGTTCCTAGCTCACAAAATTGAAACCCAGTTTTAAAGAGTATAAATATGTTATTGAAACAGATGTTAATAGCAATCTTTTTATTCATATTTTCTTCACCAAACATGTGTTGAACATCTGCTGTGTTACATACTCTGTAGGGGGTACAAAACAAGTAAGATATAGTGCCTCTTCTCAAAGAAGGAGCTAGTCATGCAACTAGAGGATGCTGCCCTAAGGTAGTAGTTGTGGAATATAAACAGTGTTAAAGAACCTCATGGGAGAAAGAAATTGGTTCTATAAATCTTGCTCAAAGGGGTGGGGGTATATCAGATGAGCCTCCAATTCCCCCCCACCCCCCAGTTTGTTCATGTGCATGCCAAGCTTTTCTTCATCTTGCCCACATTCTGCTAAACACTCCAGATATTTCAGATGAGTCACTATGCCCCCACGCCGATTCCTGAAGGACTCACCCATTCCATCCCTTAGCCTCCCTCACTCTCACTTCCATCCAGGGGAAGCCATCCACTGTTTCCTGTTGGCGGACAGGATGAACAGATTCCATTTTACCCTTGTCTAGACTTGGGCAAAATAAGTGCCCTCAAAATGCCACATAAATATATTTTTTTGAAATATTATGTCTCCATGAATCATTGGGCTGCATTAGACTGGTCATTTTGATTCCATTTTTTAAGTGACCCAGAGAACCAATATCTGACAAATTTATTGACCCAGAGAGAAACTTCTGGGAAAAAGCTAATACTGGACACCAGCTCCAGGAAGCCACATGCTAATTTTTCTATTTTGGAAGGATGTAGTCATTACTTCAGATTTAGAAACATCTTAAAATCTCTTCATTTCTTAAAGTCTTTGGCGACTTTATGTTTTTCCAGCAAAATATAAACTATCATTAATAATGGGGATTTAATAGAGACAAGAAAAAAACCTGTGTGCAGCTCCTCCAGACATTCTTCCCAAGAGCTCAGTTCTGCTAGTAGATTTTTCAAAGGGGTATGTTTTTTCTTGTCTTCTGGAATGATCCCTTTAAAATGTTAGCCCTGCCTTTCATACCCCTTCTCTTAATACTATAATGGCTTCCTAGGGGGAAAAAATCCAAAGCTCTTCCTGTGGCTTACCAGTTTACTACATATGGCCCATCCACACTCGTCCTGTCTGTCTTCAAACTTGCTATGGGTATTCCCAAAGTCTAGGGACTATGAACTAGCTCTTCCTCTGGCAGAATCACTCTTGCTCAGATTTTCACTGAGCTCTTTCCTAGTTCTCTCAGATTTCTGCTCAAATCTACTCAAATGCTACCTTCTCAGAGTAGTATTTTCTGATCGCCCTACTTAAAGTACAGTTCAGATTGCTTTCTGGATCTAACACTGCTATAGGTTTCTTCATAGCTAATGTCACTACTATCTGACATTATTATGTACTAGAGGCCCAGTCCATGAAATTTGTGACACTGGGTAGTGTCCCTCAGCCCAGAATGTACCCTTTCCAATCTGGGACCCCTTGAGGGATGTCCGACTGCCTGGTGGGATCAAGCCTAAATAAATGGACAGTCAGTTGGACATCCCTCCCAACTGCTGCGTCTCAACTGCTTGCCTGTCTGCCTTCCTGATTTCCCCTAACCGCTTCTGCCTGCCAGTCTGATCACCCCCTAACCACTCCCCTATCAGCCTAATTGATGCCTACCTGCTCCCCTGCCAGCCTGTTTGCCCCTAACTGCCCTCCCCTGCAGACCTCATCCCCCTCAACTGCTCTCCCTCACAGGCCTGGGTATCCCCCCAGCTACCCTCCCTTGCAGGCCTGGTCCTTCCCAACTG
The DNA here is from genome assembly GCA_011751065.1 of Lasiurus cinereus. Taxonomy (NCBI): domain Eukaryota; kingdom Metazoa; phylum Chordata; class Mammalia; order Chiroptera; family Vespertilionidae; genus Lasiurus; species Lasiurus cinereus. Next base: position 46,340,185 of record JAAGEH010002528.1, on the reverse strand, counting down.
CCCTCTCATGGTGGCCATCTTGTGGTGGCCATCTTGTGTCCACATAGGGGCAGAATCTTTAACCACATGGGGGCAGCCATCTTCTGTGTTGGAGTGATGGTCAATCTGCATATTACTCTTTTATTAGATAGGATAGAGGCCTGGTGCATGGGTGGAGACCAGCTGATTTGTCCTGAAGGGTGTCCCAGATCAGGGTGGGGGTTCTGTTGGGGCATGGGGTGGCCTGGGCGAGGGACCTGTGGTGGTTTGCAGGTTGGTATGTCCCCCAGCAATCCAAGTGGAGGCCCTGGTATCTGGGATTTATTTATCTTCTACAATTGAAACTTTATAGCCTTGAGTGGAGCCAAGCCTCCTGCTTGTTCCATGGCGGCAGCCATTTCTTTTGGGATTTATTTATCTTCTATAATTGAAACTTTGTAGCCTTAAGCGGAGGCCAAGACAGGCCAGGGCTGCAGAAGCTTAACTTCCTCCATTGCTGGGGGCAACCCTAGCCTCCTGCTCTCTCCAGCTCTGTATCTGCTGCCATTTTTGTTGGGTTTTATTTATCTTCTATAATTGAAACTTTGTAGCCTTGAGTGGAGGCCTGGGCCCACCAGGGTGTGTGGAAAGCTTGGCTTCCTCCATTGCCAGGAAAACCCAAGCCTTCCTCCTGCTCGCTCTGTGGCTGCAGCCATCTTGGTTGGGGTTAATTTGCATACACACTCTTGATTGGCTGGTGGGCATAGCTTGCAGGTGTAGCCAAGTGATGGTTATTTTGCATACTATTTTATTAGATAGGATGGTGTTAAATTTTTATGTTCTCTTTCTCTTCAATGTATGTTCAAGGAGGACTGGGGCCTTGTGTATATCCTGACGCTTGCTACATAGTAGTATTCAACAAATGTTTGTTGAATGAATAAAGAGCTTACATTCCTGTTGCCCAGAAGAAGGAGGGTTAAAAAAAAAAAAAGACTGAGGCTTTGCAGTGGTATCCATGGTCGTACAAGGCAGAGATAATGTGAATTTTTATAGAAATTATACAGAACTGGACATCAGAAGATCTGGGCATATTAGGCAAATCTAATATGGATAGGTCTGCATATCAGTTTCCTCTGACTAAATATATTAAAGTTGATAAGCTCAAAGGATATTAAAAAAGGTAACTTTTCATAAGTCTTTAAATCTTTAAAATAGATTTTTATTGATTTCAGAGCAGAAGAAAGAGGGAGAGAGAGAGAGAAACATCAAAGATGAGAGGAAATCATTGATTGACTGCCTCCTGCACATTCCACACTGGGAATTGAGCCTGCAACCCAGGCATATGTCTTGACCAGGAATTGAACCATGACCTCCTGGTGCATAGGTTGGTGCTCAACCACTGAGCCACACCGGCCAGGCAAGTCTTTAAACCTTGTTTAAAAAAAATTTTTTTTAAATTTATTTCAGAGAGGAAAGGAGAGAGACAGAGAGAGAGAGAGAGAGAGAGAGAGAGAGAGAGAGATATCAGTGATGAGAGAGAATCATTGATTGGCTCTTGCATGCCCCCTATTGGGGATCAAGCCCAAAACCTGGGCATGTCCCCTTGACTGGAATCAAACCTAGGACCCTTCAGCCCACAAGCCAACGCTCTAGCCATTGAACCAAACCAGCCAGGGCAAGTCTTTAAATCTTAATGGAACTATTACCATCTCTTTGGGCCAACATGCAGATATTACAAAAGCAGAACCAGCTATTCAAATTGAAATATACAACCTTTAGAGCTAGAAAAATTCTCCTAAATATCTAATAAACTTCCAATCTCCATAAAAGGAGAAAAAATAACAATGAGGAAATGAGTTGAAAAACTATTACAAAACAAGAAAATATAATATTTCCACATATGCATACATTAAAAATGCAACTATAAGCATTACTTTCTCAGCTCTTAAAGTTGAGTCTTTATAAAATTACCTAGGATTTTCATAATGGCTCTTTCTCTGAGGAATAAGTAGATATGCTAATCTCAGCTCTTTACAAATTTTAATTTCATAATATCCCCAGCCGTCTCTTACAGTCCTGTGAATCACTCTATGTAGCAGAAGCAAACAGCAAAAGCCCACTTCTAATTAGGTAGTTTAAATTCCCTTTTTCTAATAAGGAAATCCTTGCTCTTGTGTGATAAATACTAAAAAGTGTTAGTAAAAAGATAAATTTCTAAGATTTATGTAAGGTAAACATGGAAATTGTAAACATTTACTATTTGGATGACTAAATGAGGGATGAATTTTATAGTTCACTGATTCAGACATTTCTAAGTGAGGACCTATTTTGATATGCTGACCTTATTTATTCAGGTTCTTAGCCAAGGTTATTGCCACATTATTGAGATAGTGTGGGTAATGAAGCTATTAAAATGTGCATGTTGAAGCCCAGGTATAATTTGTGTGTCTGTTTACTTGAAGGAGGTGGAGGGCAGTTTTATTAAAATAGTATCTGTACGTATTGGAGATGAAAAGTATGTGCTAAATAACCCCTGTGGAAGGAAACCGACTGTTTGCTTTGCAGGGCAGGGTGTCAGTTGTGGACACTGCCCTGATTCAATGAGTGGGGCTTCTGTCGCTCCAGCCTCCTTTCCTGTCTCTGTTCTGTGCACAAAGTCCATTGAATAGAGTCTCAGAGAAGTGGATGGGCCTATTCTGAAAAGGCAGAGGAGGTAGTAGCCATTCATTAGCCTGGGAAAGTTCCTAATCATCAGTCAGGGCCAAGCTCTGGTACCACCTCCTGGCATCTTCCCCAACCTTCTGACTCATGCTCTGGATATATATTCTCTTATCCCTCTTGTGTTTGCATAATCTTCTACTTTATCATGTATTACATGATATAATATTAATCACACATGTGTAAGTATTACCAACACACTGAGCTTCTCCTACTCAACTTTGTATCTATATGCCTATCCCAGAGCCTGGCCTATAGTGGGTGCTGGCTGAATTAATATTATATTCAGAATAAATAAGTTAATACAGGTGCTACTCACTACCACCACCACCCTGAAAGGGACTGAAAGGGCACAGAATCTAGCCAAGAGTCAGATGGGATGATCCTGGCTTTTTCTTTGGATTGTCAAAATTGAGAGGGTGCAGACATTGTGCATAATGGTTTTTAAAGACTGTCAAGAATTTTTGGGGGAAAAAAGAATTTTGAACCCCCTTCTTTTCAACAGTGATCCTTTCCCAAACTCAATTTTGCTGTTATTTTTTCCTCTATGATGGACTTTCAAGTTCATTGCTTCCCCCTTCTCGCCTCTTCCCAATGAATGCCTCCATTGATTTGAAAATGACTTTAGTCCTGCTTGCTCTGAGCTGTATATGTGTTGTTCTGATCTCCCCCTTGCTAAAGCTTTCCTCTAGGACTATGAGTGCAGAGATGTGTGCATGGAACGCACTCCAGTGTAATTAGATTTACACTTGGCCCTACAAAAAAATAAACAACAGGGTCAGAGTGTGTGTGTGTGTGTGTGTGTGTGTATGTGTGTAGGGAAGGATGACAGAGAGAGAGAGAGAGAGAGAGAGAGAGAGAGAGAGAGAGAGAGAGAGAGAGAGAAAGAGAGAATCTGTAGGGAAGGATGAGAGTGTGTGTGTGTGTGTGTGTGTGTGTGTGTGTGTGTGTGTGTAGGGAAGGATGAGAGTATAAAAGATTGGGGAAGTTAAGGGGAGAATTGTGAGTTTAATGGCCTCTGAAAATTTCCTTGACATTCTGTTCCAGGTTGACTTTGGATTTGCTAAGAAAATAGGATCTGGACAGAAAACATGGACATTCTGTGGGACCCCAGAGTATGTAGCCCCTGAAGTCATTCTCAATAAAGGCCACGACTTCAGTGTGGATTTCTGGTCCCTAGGAATTCTAGTGTATGAGCTCCTGACTGGCAAGTAAGTCCTTTTAAGTTGTGTTCTGCCTCTTCTTCAGAGAAGTGTCAAAATAACTAATGATTTAAGAGCTTAACATTTTGGAATGTGATGCCTTTTTGTCTTTACATTATTTAACACATAGTATGCTAGTTTATAATATAGAGAAAAGATGCAGGAAGGTAAAAGAAAGGAGCACAGAATGCTATGGTTTATCTAGAATGGCAAGCCCTATTAGTATAGATAACACATTAAGTATGTGAAGGTTTTGATAATTCAGCATAAGAATAAGAAAAATAATTGAAATTGTAGGCTATGTTATTGTTTCATTTTGTATATTTTTGTAATTGATAAAATAGTAATCATGTTTCAGTTGAATTCATTGATCAATTAAACTAAGTTTAGCCATATTCTTCTATCTTACCAATAACTCGTTAACCAGAAATGCTAAGCAAAAGCAACATTGCTGGAATTAAATCACATTCCCCTTGTCATCTGCTTTCTAGAGGTGCTAATTAACAGAGACATGACACAGCAGGGGTCTTAGCAGTTAAAATTGAATTGTCATTCCCAAAGAGATTAAGGGGGTATATTAATGAATCCAAGATTCCAAACATTCAACATGTACACACACATATTTATATGCACACATACATATATAGGCTATATGTAATATCAACTCATATTAGTTTACAGAGCACTTGCCTCTGTGAAAACTTGCATGGAAGCTAAAACAGGAATCTTTATCACATTTTTACAGTTTAAATTTTGATTATTTTGTGATTTAGATATTATAGATGAGAATACCAGAGCAGTGAGCTATCTGCCTATATGGGATGCATTTTTCATTACATACATGTTAGTAGCATAATGCATGGACATACCCACCAGATTCAGAACAGTTATCTTTCTAATTGTGTACCTCCACTTTTCATTTACTGATTTGATCATCCTTATAAACCTTTATAACCAAATATTATCAGTCTTAATTTCAAGGAGGATTTGCATGTGGAATGGCATAAGAAAATTCAAATCTCAACACATATTTTACAAAAAGAGTTTTACAGAATCTTCTTGAACTTTTTACACTACAAATTTTAATGTTCAGTTACCTGTGACTATATTCTATGTCCTTGTTAACATGGATTGAGCAAACGGATATGAAAGATTATATTATCTGTAGTAAATTTCAAATACCAATTGCTTAAAATTTTGAAGGAAAGAAGGGAAGAATATCCAGATACTCATTCAGAGAGAAAGTTGCTTAAGGTCTTAAAACACAAGGAACTCTATTTCATGAATTTGTTTTCTCCTTCCTGAAAAATTTGTTAGCTGCATTTCTAAGAGACAGATGATATTTCCCTGTATCACTGAAGAATAAACATTTCAATATTTACCATCTGGGATAAATTGTTAAAGGTGAAGCAAAATCAAATGAGGGAATAAAGAAGGGGAGAGGAAACCCCTGTAATTTGGAGTTGCTAAAGTGGCTTGAACTGTCATAAAAAAGTTGGTAAAGTTTTCAGGGTAGAGCACAAGAAAAATTATTTTATATGCCCTGAGCTCTAGAGTTAGGAGGTAAATGAAAATGAGAAAATAACTAAAAAACAAAATGCAATGTATTTGTAAATATATAAACGAGTTGAAAATATTATAGCCATGTTTTTGTTTCCTATCTCAGTTTCTTTATGAGTGAAACAGATGTTGAAAGTTAGCACACTGACCTTATTACAAGTTTATTACTCAGAGTGGGGGCTCTCAACATCAAAAAGTTCTCAAGCATGACTGAGAAATAGCAAGCTGTTCATGAAAGTCAACTTTATTTTTTAAATATTAAAGGGCACAGTAGAATAGATTATGAAGTGTTTTTAAAAGCAAAGTGTATGCATTAAAATGGTATTCAAATTCAATCTCCAGTTCTTTCTTTCTCATCTTAGCAATTCTTTCCTTAGTACTCTCTTCACAGGACCTCTTCCTCTCCCATTTCTTTCCCCATACTGGTGGCTCCATCTCAGTCTACATTACTGGGTCCCCTTTATCATCCTGACTTCTAAGTATTTGGCCACTTCTGGTCTTGATCTCTCCTCCATCTACTCACTGCCTGATCATCAATCTCCACAATCCTAAATACTGTCTGGTGACTTCTCAGAATCATACCTCCATCTCTAACCTCTTCCATGAATGTCAGACTCAGAAATTCAGCTGCCTGCTTAGCATCTCTATTTTATGTTGAAAACTCTTCCTTCCTCATAATCTGCTCTACACCCCTGCACCCACACCCCATCCCAGTCATTCTTTTCTGAGTCAGTGTAGCTTCATTCAGTAGGCCAAAACACATGGCCATCATTCTCAAATTCTTTCTTTCTACCTTATACCATATTCACCTATCAGCCAATCCTGTTTGCTTTACTGTCTAAGTAAATCCAGAATCCAGCCACATCTCATCATCTTTGCCATTACCATCCTAGTCCAGGCTGCCAGGCCTGCCTTTCTCCACCACTATCACCATCACAGTGTATGCTCCACATATTAAAGGAAAAAAAAAAAAGAAGCTTATCGTGGCTGCTCTAAATTAGATCCTTCGACTCACAATGTATCCCAGGTTCTTAGCATAGCCCAATAGATCTATATAACATTGTGACAGTCTCCAATATCCTTTTCTCCTGCTTACACTCTCCACTGCCAACAATGACCTCCTCACTGCTCTAAGAACAACCCATACCCATCCTGACTCACAGCCTTTGCATTGCTGTCTTGGAATCCTCTAACCACAGCTACAGGTGTGGTTCATTCACTCCTTCTCTTCATTCATACCTCTACTCCACTGTCAACTTATGAGAGAAATTTCTTCTATCTACTCTGTCTAAAAAAAAAAATCACACCTCTCTATTATTTTCTGCCACCCGCCCCCACACATTATTTTTCTTTTTAGCCATTATCAATATCTGAGCAATTACTTGTATGTGTAATTTGTTAAGCGATGTGAAATTGATGAAATTATTTTCTACCATTTCTCCAGACTCGTCATAGAGCAATTAATGCAAGAGAGAGGAGGAGGAGGAAGGAAGGGAAGGAGGGAGGGAGGGAGGGAAGGAATACTGAAGATGGGAGGGAAGAAAGTCGTAGTTGTACATGTATCTCAGAACCTGGTCCTAGTGTCCTATTTTGTCTTTTCTCTAGCCCACCCTTTTCTGGGACTGACCAAATGATGACCTACAATTTGATTCTCAAAGGAATTGAAAAGATGGATTTCCCCAGAAAAATAACAAGAAAACCTGAGGATTTGATTAGGAGGCTTTGCAGGTGAGAATGACACTTACTAGTAGAAACTTCTTCTCTCTGGGGAAAGTATGAAGATTTCTTATTTCTGTCTCTGCACATTTTAAGTTAGGTATATATTTACTTCCTGTACTTTTCTCTGTAGCTAAATCATAATTAAAGAAAATCCTTTTCAGTGTTGCAGTCTATACTGGGAGTTTAAGTTTACCTATGTTAAAGAATCACAGAGATTTAAAATTTTCAGGGTATTTCAGGAGTCATCCTTATCTGTTAGAGCAAAATGGAACCATTAACCTGAGATAATAAAGGAGTAAATCTATATAATAAAGAGGTAATATGCAAATTGACCATCATTCTAATACACAAGATGGCCGCCCATGTACTCAAAGATAGTCACCCCCATTTGGACACAAGATGGCTGCTACAAGATGGCCAGCAGGGGAGGGCAGTTGGGAGGGACCAGGCCTACAAGGGAGGTGATCAGGTCTGCAGGGGAGGGCAGTTAGGGGTGACTCGGCTGGCAGAGGAGAGCAGTTGGGGATAACCTGATCTGCAGGGAAAGACAATTTGGGGGAACTCAGGCCTGCAGGGGAGGTAGTTGGGGGCAACCAGGCCTTCAGGGTAGGGTAATTGGGAGGGACAAGACTTGCAGGGGAGGGAAGTTGCGGGGGGGACCAGGCCTGCAGGGGAGGGCAGTTGGGAGTGACCAGGCTGGCAGGGGTGTAGTTAGGCGTCAATCAGGCTGACGGGAGTGGTTAGGGGGTAACCAGGCTGGCAGGCAGAAGCAGTTAGGGGCAATCAGGCAGGCAGGCAGGTGAGCAGTTGGGAGTCAGCCATCCTGGATTGTGAGAGGGATGGTCCAACTGCCCTTTCACAAAGGGAAGTCAGGCATCCCTTGAGGGATTCCAGATTGGAGAGGGTGCAGGCTGAGCTGAGGGACAACCCCCTCTCCCCCATGCATGAATTTTGTGTACTGGGTTTCTAGTTAATTTATAATCTTGTTATTTTGAGAGAAAACCAATGGTGATTTTTAAAGGTTACTATATTCTCTCTTTCAATTTTCATTTTTTTTACAAAGCACTCTTCTAGCCTTCTTTTATTTTATTATTTTTATTGAGGTATAATGAGCATATAATATTACATTGATTTTGCATATACAATGCAATGATTTGATATTTGTCAACACTGCAAAATGATTACCACAATAAGTTTAGTTACTATCTGTCACCATACAGTTACAAATTTTTTTTCTTTTTTGTAATGAGAACTTTTAAGATTGACCCTCTTGTCAACTTTTAAATATTTGCTATAGTATTATTAACTGTAATCACCATGCTGTAAATTATATTACCATGACTTATTTATTTTATAACTGGAAGTTTGGACTTCTTGATCTCATTCACCCATTTTGTCCACCCCTACCCCTTTTCCCATAGTATATTCTTGCCTCCTTTGTCATAAATTAATTGTTCATATATACATGTGCCTATTTCTTGGCTCTCTATTCTGTTCCATTTATCTATGTGTATGTTTTTATGTCACTATCACACTGTTTTGATCAATATAGCTTTGCAATATAGTTTGGTGAAGTTGTTAGGGTTTTCTATATATAAAATAATATTATATGTGAGTAGTAACTGTTTGACTTCTCCTTTACCAGTGTGGAAGTCTTTTGTTTTTCTTGCCTAATCACTCTAACTAGTACTTTTAATGCTATGTTGAATAAAAGTGGTGAGAGTAGAGAGTAGATATCCTTTTCTTGCTCCTGATCTTAGAGGAAAAAACATTGACTTGTTTGGCATTGAGTATGATGTTATCTGTAGGTTGTTACATATGATCTGTATTATGTTGATATACATTCTCTCTATACTTCTTTTGATTTTATTATAAATAGATGTTGAATTTTGTCAGATGCTTTCTTTTAATCTGTTGAGATGATTATATAATTTTTACCCTTTATTTTGTTAATGTGTTTCACATTAATTTGCAGATGTTTTGCATCACTGGAATAAATCCTACTTGATTGTGGTGCATGTTTTGGTTGCTAATATTTTGTTAAGGATTTTTGCATCTATGTTAATCTATCTTGGCCTATAATTTTTGTGTATGTGTCTCCTTGTCTGGTTTGGCCTCATAAAATGAGCTTGGAAGCATTCATTTCATTTCAATTTTTTGAAAGACTTTGAAATGTATAAGTATTAAATCTTTTTATTTTATTTTTAAAATATATTTTTATTGATTTCAGAGAGGAAGGGAGAGGGAGAGAAAGATAGAAACATCAATTATGAGAGAATCATTGATCAGCTGCCTCCTGCATGCCCCTCCCAACCCCCACTAGGGATTAAGCTCACAACCTGGGCATGTGTCCTTGACTGGTCTCAAACCTGGGACCCTTCAGTCCATAGGATGATGCTCTATCCACTGAGCCAAACCAGCTATGTCTAAGTCTTATTTTTAAGTGTTTGCTAGAATTCACCTTAGAAGTCATTTGGCCCTGAACTTTTGTTTGTTGGGAGATTTTTGATTACTGATTCAATTTCTTTTTTAATAATCAGATTTTCTATGTTTTCATGATTCAGTCTTAGAATATTATGTTTCTATGAATTTATCTGTTTCTTCTAGGTATCCAGTTTGTTGACTTACAATAGTTGACAGAAGTCTTTTAAGATCCTTTGCATTTTTGTGTTATCAGTTGTAGCTTCTCTTTCATTTCTGATGTTATTTTTTGAGCTCTTTTTCTTTATTACTTGGTGAGTCTAGCTAAAGATTGTCAATTTTATCTTTTCATAGAAGCAAATCTTAATTTTGTTGATCTTTTCTATTGTCTTTTTAGTCTCTATTTTATTTTTACTTTTTGCTCTGATCTTTATTTTTTCCTTCCTTCTATAAACTTTTGGCTTTGTTCTTTTGATAGTTCCTATATGTAGAAAGTTAAATTGTTCAGAGTATTTTTGTTTCTTGAGGTAGTCCTGTATCATTTTGATCCTCCCTCTTAGAATTGATTTTCCTGCACCCTGTAGATTTTGTTAAGTTATATTTCCATTTTCATTTGTCTCAAGTTATTTTTTTTTAAATTTCTGCTTTAATTTCTTTATTGACCCATTGGTTTTTCAGTAGTATATTATTTACTCTCCACATACTTACAATTTTTTCAGTTTTCTTCTCCTTCTTGATTATTGTGGTTAGAAAAGATACTTGATATAATTTTAGTCTTCTCTAAATTTATTGAGATTGTTATGTGCCCTAACATATGGTCTATAGAATTCCTGTACTTGAGAAGAATGTATATCCTGTTGCTTTTGTATGGAGTTTCCTGTATATATCTATTAGGACTCTCTGTTCTGATATGTCCTTGTTGTGATTGCTGGCTTTAGCAAGGTGGTGGGAGAGGGTGGGGCTAGGGTGCACCTGCTGGCTTCTGAGAAGCTGTAGAGAGCTCGGGGGTGGGGTGTGCTTGCTGACTCAGCCCAGGTAGGAGAGGGCAGAAATGATACAGCATCTCCATCCCTGAGAGAGTCTTAACTGGCCCTTCCCTTTCCAACAGACACTTCAAGATTAGCAATGACTCTCCTTTAAATATACCCTACACTTTTCAAACTAATACTCTTGTGCTGGTTTCTGGGACAAATGAGTCTGTTTTTCAGCCCTAGCTAAAGTATCTCAGTTCCCTGCAGACCTATGTCTCCTAAATGTGAGTCTTGTTGGTTGTCAAAGGCAGACATTTTCAGGGTTCATATCCCCATTGAGGGTCCAAAGGATTGGGATGACTGATGTGGACCATGAATCCCTTGCTCCTCAGGGAGAAGATTCAGATTTGTGAGATCCCTTCTGATTGGAGGAGATTTTGGAGAGATTGTCTCTTCCTCTTCTGCCTGCCTTCTTGGGGCACATTTACAATTTATTGTGAGGAAACTGTTCAGCTAACTTTCAGGTCTTTTTCAGGGAGAATTGTTCCATATGTAGTTGTAGATTCAGTGTGTTCACGGGAAGAGTTGAGTTTAGGTTCTTTCTGCACCACCAACTTGGACCTAGGCCATGGTCTTATTTTCAGTTACTCCCAAATTTCTACTTACCATTAAAAATAATTTATTGGTGAACAGAAGAGTTATATAATTTTGTTTGAATTTTACTTTGTTGCTGTTTTTTTTCCCTGCACAGTTGAGCTTTTTAAAAAAGTATTAAACTTTAATAAATACAGAACATGAAATCTAGTTGTGGGTTGCCAACAGAAATTTCTGCATGCTTCCAGCTGAGGTGTAAATGATTCTCTAAAGCTTTATCTGATTTTCTCAGCAGAGTTTGTAAAATAGCTCCCTCCTGTTCTTTTACATATTCATTTCTAGTGCATTTAAAGCACTAGTAGTTATAGATATAGATAGAAATATAGATATGTACATAAAGATATAAGTATAGATATATATTTATGTATATATATTATAGATATAGATGTAGATATATTCCTAACTCTAATTTGACAGTAGCTTCCCTGGAGCATGTGTCTTTTATCCCTCTCAACCCAGATGCCTAGTCTATGAATATTGTTGAATAAAGTAATAAAATAATAAAGAAATGTTAAGTTTTAAAATTTATTCAATCATAATTTTTATAAACTGTCTTTTAACAATTATTATTTTAGGCAAAATCCAACAGAAAGACTGGGAAATCTGAAGAGTGGAATCAATGACATTAAGAAACACAGGTACATAGTTACTTGTTTGCTCAGAAAAATATAGAAGGTTATAGAAAACTGTGCTAATCTTGAAGCTTCTCTCAGTAAGCTACAAAGGTTTCTTTACAGACTCTCAGTTTTTCTTTTTGGCACTTTAATTTGTGTTTTACCAGATACAGTCACAATATCATGTGGATGGCTGAAGCTTAAAACAAGTTATAAAATCACACCGTCAAGTTATAGCAACTTAATTTTTTAATCCACTGCAATCTTTATTTTTATTTTAAAATATCAGCTTAGATTCTATAAATGAATTGTTCTAATTTTCACATTTGTTTTGTAATTAAATAGAATAAGTATTGTCAATATTCAAGAGAATGGGTCAGCTAAATTAACCATTAAGCAGTACCACATTTCATTTTTTATTAATATTATACATTTATTTTAAATGTCATTTTCCTTTGACTATCTTTCCAAATTCTGAAGCCTCATGTTGTGTTTTATTTTTGGGGTAAAGTACATTGATTTCTCAGAAACAGTGTTTTAACCTTATGTAGTAATCTCACACGGACTTTTTCAGTCCTGTGAATTTATAAATCTATCCTTTAGAACAGTGGTTCTCAACCTGTGGGTCGCGACCCCGACAGGGGGTCAAACGACCAAAACACAGGGTGTCTGTCGCCTAAAGCCATCAGAAAATACATAATGCATATCAGGTATTTACATTCCGAATCATAACTGTAGCAAAATTATGGTTTTGAAGTAGCCACCAAAATTATTTTTTGGTTTGGGGTCACCGCAACATGAGGAACTGTATTGCGGGGTCACGGCATTAGCAAGGTTGAGAACCACTGCTTTAGAACCATAGAGAACTTCCATGAGATAGCCTTTCTTAACTGGTTACATAGGTGGAAATTAAAGCCTTTAAGATTTTTTTTCAAATCCATGGTTTGCTCAATTCTCTAATCCTCAAGATGTTTTAATTTTGCTTATGATTTACAGATAAAATATATCACCTGTTGCTAGTACAAAAAATAAATTTGAGAATTTCATTATTGAAAACCTTTGAACACACTGATGTGTTCACTTTCAGAAACGAAAACACCTCTCAATATTACATTCCTCTCTGGATATTTTTGCTGAAGAATTGAGGGCACATCAATACTGTGTGAAAATAAAGGGAGAAATGCTGCTGAATAAAAACACTATTCATTTTTCTTAACATTGGTAATGCAGCTGCCAACCCTGCTCTATCTATTCATGAACTTTCTTGAAATAATGCCATGCATTCAACATTGTAAGAAGGGAGGGAGGAAGGGAAGGATGGAAAGAGGGAAGGAGAGACATCTGTGGATTTTATAGACATTAAAATGTTTAGAGTATTTTGTTGTTCTTTGTCATCCTTTGGATTACCTTCAGTGTAAAGTTTATTACTTGTCTTAGATTCCCATGTACTTTTTTCATATAAGCTATTATCACAACTTTCTATCTCATTATAACATGACACATGGAATACACCATTCATATGGAACAAACAAGTGTCCTGCCAATTAAAGTTATCCTTTCAATATATTTCCCTTCATTATTTGATTAGAAAAGCATCTTCATGTTTTCCTTTTGGATAATTGGGGAATAGAATGATAGAATTCTTAGTAGGCTACAGTTTTTATTATTATTATTATTATTATTATTATTATTATTATTATTATTTACCCAAGGCTCATTTAAATGTGGCTGTCAAATTGTGATTGAATGCAAATTGATGCCAGAGCATTTTCTCACCTTTGCATAGTAATGAAGAGTTTTGAATTTTTCTTTTGCTGTAGGCATTAATTTGCTCTCTTTTTAATAGGCAGGATGTTTTTTGCCACATATTTGTAGAGTCAGAGTACAATGTGTAGGGTAGAGTTCACTGTAAAATGTGTCAGATTTACATAGTGCCTTACGGTAAACCCAAAGGGGCAAAAAAAAAATACCCACAAAAACCACACACACACAACCCACCTTATTTTATTCTACTTTCATAGTTTTTTTTTTTTTTTCAAGATATAAAGTTGCGGGGCTGGAGGAGAGGTCTGAAAAATAGATTTCTCTCTGCCTTCAAATAGGAGGAGTAGTCTAAAATCTTCCACAAATCCCCAAAGTATATAGCTTACCTACACAGTTCATTCTCAATATTTTTTTTAAAAAAATCTTTCTAAAATTTGCCATCTGATTTTCCCATTCTTCTCCAAAGTAAAACTTTTATTGTTTTCCTAGAGAACCATTCATTTTCACTTTGTATTTAAAAACAATACAGTATGTTTGCCCATTGTCTTTAATCATCTTTCTTAAAAATAGAGTTCCTCTCTTCCCTGTTTATGAGAACACTTATTAAATTAAGCACTAATTATGTTTCCCAACACTTCTCTGAGAAAAGAGATGATATACTTGTAGGGTAAATTAAATCTTTCCTGTTGGTAGAAGAATAATTTGTTCTGAGTGTCTTCTCATTACCTTTATTATTTCTAGTCTTTAAAATTACTCTCAAGAATAGCTTCAACCAGTCTTCTAAAAATGAAGAAGCAATTTATGTGCTGTTGCTGCTAATATTTCTTTGGTGAATATTTTTCACACATGAGTACTTGCTGGCACGTGCACTACTTAAAATTTGGTTAGTGTCAAAAGGCCAAGTGTTAAGTGAATAGCCACTCAAGTCAAGTAAATATTGCCATAAGTCAAATTGCAATAAGTACTCAGCAGGAAATGCATAGGCTCTTGATTCAGTAGAGTTAACAGTAATGATTTTTGTTAATATTTATAGAGTAGCTTCTGGGAAGAGAGCATTGTAAAATATGTTAAAAGGAATTGTGGCAGTGTTTAATGTCTAATGAAAAGAATCTCCAGAACTAGGAGCCTGGAAATCCTTAAAATGGATCGTCAGTCTGTGCAAAGAAGCTGATGGGTGGATCAAGGAGAGGACTTCTGTGGTTTGGTAGCAAGAACAAGGGAAGCCATACAGCTGGGATTGCTGTCTGACTCCCACTCTTTGACTAGTGTCTCAGTAGCTTATGCCAAAATGGCACTTTGGGGTAAGAAGACATCTGAAATGGAATATTCTAGAACCTCTCCTCTCTGGTGTTTTTTGTACTTTTTCGCTTCCTAAGTTTAGACTTGGAATGGGAAATCCAGTCAAGGATTGAACCAAAACCCACTCCAGAGATGAGAAAGATTGAAAAGGATAAAAGAGTATAATTTCTGGTGTGGCCAATAGACAGGGAAATGTGACAGCCTCCTAAAGCCTCCCACCCCCACAACTCCAATCTCATGCTTTCCCCTGTGGCCACTCTCTACATAGTGGCCAGAATTATTTTTTGAAAATACATCTAGATTATATAATTTACTTAGAACTTTCTATTGGCTTCCTGGTATGCATAAAACTCTAGTTCTTTACTGTGTCCTACAAGGCCTTACATCAGTGGTTCTCAACCTTTCTAATGCCGCAACCCTTTAATATAGATCCTCATGTTGTGGTGACCCCCAACCATAAAATTATTTTTGTTGCTACTTCATAACTATAATTTTGCTACTGTTAATGAATTGTAATGTAAATATCTGTGTTTTCCAATGGTCTTAGGCTCTACAGTAGCCGTTTTTAACCTGTGGATCATGAACAATATAATTAAGCTAGAGGCCCGGTGCACGAAATTAGTGTACTAGAGGGGTCCCTCAGCCTGGCCTATGCCCTCTTGCAGCTCCTGTGTTGAGTGGGATTGGGCCAAAACTGGCTCTCTGACATCCCCCAATGGATCCAGAATTGTGAGAGAATGCAGGCCAGGCTGAGGGATCCCACCAGTGCATGATCCAGGCCAGAGAGGGACACAGGAGGTTGGTCAGCTGGGGAGTGACCGAGGGAGGGCTCCAGGGCATGTCTGGCCCATCTCACTCAATCCCCATTGGCCAGACCCAGCAGCAGGCTCTTCTACCAGTTGGAGCGTCTGCCCCCTGGTGGTCATTGCACATCATAGCAACTGGCGACCAGTCGACTGTCTTCCCCCTGGTGGTCAGTGCATATCATAGTGAGTGGTTGAGTGGCCTTAGCATATCATTAGCATATCAGCCTTTGATTGGTTGAATGGATGACTGGATAACCAGACACAGCATATTAGGCTTTTATTATATAGGATATTGTATAGCAGTAAGTGCTACAGATCATTAGATAGCAATAAGTGCTACAGAGGAGGAATAAAGCAAAGAAGAGGGATAGAAAGTGTGTGGAGGTTGGGATAGGAAAAGGCTTGCAATATTAGACTAATGGCTAAAAAAGATCTTGATAAGAAGATGATCCCTGAGAAAAGACCTGAGGTATTGAGGGGATAAACCATGTGGAAATTTTGGGGAAAAGGCAATCTAGCCAGAGGGTCTTAAGTGCAGAAGTTAAAGTAGGAGCATCCTTAGCTTATTGGAACAATGGTGAGGAAATAAATGAGCAAGGAAGAGAGAAGAGAACATAGGACAGCGATAAGGGGAGAGACAGATGGTGGTGGAAAGGGTGGTTTTGTAAGGCCTTATGGCTTATAGCAAATGCATTGTAAAGACTTGGCCTTTCACACTAGACTGATTATGAGGCAGCATTAACTGCTCTTTAATGAGAGGTTTGTGAGCATGGATTTAATGCAGGGGTAGGGAACCTTTCTCTTCCACAGGCCATTTGGATATTTATAACATCATTCACTTAATATAATTCACTTAATATAAATTTATGTTGCTATGAAAAAAGCTCCTAGATTAATTGAATTTTGAGTTCTGCCTGTGGTTTTCTTGGCAACCACAGACCAGATGATTTTGCAGGACAATATGGCTCAGGGTTCAGACGTTCCCCAACCCAATTTAATGTGAGACCAGACAACCAGTATGGTCCAGTATTTCCCTCCAACCACATTGCTGGCAGGGAACAGACAATGAAATGGCTTGATAGATAACTGACATGCTAATAATTTTCAGGCAAGTAATATTTCTCTGTACTTTTCTCATTTCTCAGGTGGTTAAGTGGTTTTAATTGGGAGGGACTAAAAGCACGGAACCTTCCATCACCTTTACGAAGAGAGGTATGGTATCCACTGTATTGCTCTCATAATTTTTTGTAGGTATTTGATTTTATAAACATATTTTAGGTGCATATATATAACAGGTTTTAGATTTTTTAAAATAGTTTTTTAAAATTTAAGTTAAAATGTCATAACTGTTGTGATTGTAGGGACTAGATAGTATTACCTATTTGATGAGCATTAGCTCAGCTCTCAGGAATCAATTGCATATAAATCTAAGATCCAAGTTGTCAGTGTTAGACTGACAAATGGCTCTAGAAATAAAGTATGAATCATATAAGTAACTTGAAATCTTCGAATAGCCACATTAAAAGAGGTAAAAATAAATAAGTAAATTAATTTTAATTAATATTCAAATTATTATCACTTCAATATGTAATCAATATAAAATATCAATGAGATGTTACAGTTATTTTTTTTATACTAAGTATTTGTAATCCCAAGTGGGTTTTATACTTTCAACACATGTCAATTTGGATTAGCTACATTTCAAGTGCTCAGTCACTAGAGTTGACTGATTGTACAGCTTAGCTCCAGAAAAAGTAGGACATTTGCTAACTCTGGGGAGACAATGACTCAAAAATGACTTCAGTTCTCTCAAACTGTGTTCTCTCTGAGGTATTTAGAAGGTCTACATCTCCCCTTGTATATTTTTAGATTGACATCTGAATTTTGTATTGTATATTTAAATTATTATGGAGAATATAATTTCAGTATGTTGAAAACATTGACATATATTTCAAAATACAGCTCTACTATTACTCTATCCCTTTAAATATATCTATTATATCATTGAGATTTGATACCAGACATTATAAAATATAGACAGAAATATCATTCTCTCTGAATTCATATTTTCACATTTCCATTTAATTTTCCCTTCAAAATTTTATTCTAATGTAAAATAGTTTTATGCTTGGCAATCTTTAATCAATCATTCTTTCAATGCCTTTCCATTATAGTTTATAAATTTTAAAATTCCTGTGACCACCAAAATTTCTATGACAACACAGATATTTTTCTGGATTCAGTTATTATTATATTTTTATAGCATGCAGTATCAAACAGCATAAACATATTATAAGAATTAAAATAATTATTAAACTATTTTGATAAAGAAAATATTTAATGTGCCTATGGATAAATTTTATTTATTTAAAAAATGAACTCAGACTCCACATCAATTTTATTCTTTTTTAAAATTATGTAGATACAAGTGTTAAGAGTTATGTTCCCATAAATAAATAGAGGACACCCTCCCCCAAACACATTATGCTCTATTATAAATAGTATTTTTAATGATCTATCAGCTGATAATTCAATTAGGTACTTACATTTGTTAGAAAGCAAAGAATTGGAAACCACCTAATTTGCAAAAAAAGCCATTTTACTCTTTTAACGGGATCAATAATATTTTGAATTGTTTCTTCGTTTGACCTTCTGGAAATGTTTTATGGCCAGTTAACAATATAAAAATTCAAAGTTGATGAGAAACTTTAAAAAGTAGAAAGATTTTAAAGTTTCTGATGTTAAGATATTTTTTATTTTTGAAAAAAAATAGACATGATTTCTGTCACCTTTTCTGTTAGAAATAACTCATCAGAATAGTTAGCTTCCAGTGAATGTGTGAGCATATCCATTTGGCGCAAAGGAGAGATCTCATGAGGCTGAGATCTTACATATAACTTACCAGTAGTTGTAGTTTAACATCTGTGTTCAAGTATGAGCATTACCCATATGTAAATGCATACTTAGTCAACATCACCCTCATCTTTGCTCTAATCCTTTCTCTATTAGCTCAGTGGACCCACAGATCACAGCTACTTTGACAAGTATCCACCTGAAAAGGGAGTGCCTCCAGATGAGCTTTCAGGCTGGGATAAAGACTTCTGAAAGTAAAACAGATGATTACTGCCTATCTACTAAGAGAAGAACTATGAGCACCAATAATCCAACACTGATTCTTTTTCTCTTTGGTGTATTATGATACCTTTTGGAAGACCATTGGGGAAAAGAAACCCCTGCCCACATAGGGATTGGGGGTGGATACTAATGGGTATGGAGGTGGTTCTGAATTATAATGTCTTATTTAGATGCTGTGAATTATTCATGTATTCTATTCTTTGCTTTCCTCAAATGTTGGAGACTATCCTATTCTCTCCACAGTCAGAACCATTTTTTGTTGAAGGGGCATAGTGTTCTCTGCAATCTATTGCTCCATCCTGATCCATACTCATCTCCTTTGAGTCCTAATAAAGTTTAAAAAGTGTCTTGCCTTTGAGCAACTAAGTCATCCAAAGAGCATCAAGAACAAGGGTGAATTTTGGAAGATTTCCCCGGCTCTCAACAACTCCATGTAAGCATTATGGCATCTTAAGTGGCAGTTTGCAGGAATCTTGATAGTCAAAAAAGGCTCTTGACTTTTACTTGTGTTCAACCTAGAAATGTATTGAGGTGCTTCTGATATTAGTCTAGAGAAAGGCAAGTTTGAGTATTTAGTCAGTATACCGCTCCCTAAAATAAATGAGTTAATTAATCCAACAAGGTAATTATATTTCATTGGGAAAACTTAGAAAAATAAACAAGCCAAAAATATTTTCCATACTCCTGTGACCAGCTGTGATACCTCAGAGACTTCCCAAAACTTTGTTAAAGGTGGTTTTAATGTGCAGTTAAGTGATGGGCTTTTGGAAGATTTTTAAAACTTACAGATTTAAGTTTTTTTTATAATCAAAGTAGAAATCATGCAGGAACAGAATTGTGAAGGCTTTTCCTTCCCATTAAATATGGAGGAGAATAAAGTCTGATAAATAAGGTTGTTGACTCTTTGAAACTCTGAGATATTTTGGGCAGTTCTGTGATGGTTACTATTAATAAACCAAGAGTATAGACTAACCAGAGTTAATTTTTAATGAAGATGCCATTAATAATTGTCGATGGTCTGTAATCATTGCTGCGTTAACGCTTTGTAAAGACGTCTGAGTCATGATATGTTTATAATTTTAGATTACTGAGGCAGACAAGCTGCTGAGGAAGTGATGGGACTATAAAAGCAGGAGGTAATCTAGCTTCTGCCCCCCTCTCGCCTCCTCTTTGCAGTCTTCCAAATAGTGAAGAGAGTAGTTTCAATAGCATTGGATGCCAGTACCTAAGTTCTTTACTAGTAAAAGTGACTATGTATCAACCATGATCATTTCCTCACCCTCCTTCCATAATGGATGGGAAGCAGACTTTTTCTGTATCTTTTTGATCTGGCAGAGCCAAAGTACGGGCTAAGATACTGCATTATTCAAGCTTCTGATTATATTTTTATATGCAAAAGTCCTAAGGGAAAAGCAGCCTCTACCCACACCCCATCCATATTTTCCTCATTTAAAGAAAGTCAGCTACATGCTTCCTGAAGAGATAAACCAGATAAGAGAGGTCCCATCCAGGAAGGTTCATTCTTAACAAATTGAATTTCCACATTTAGAATCCTTTTGCTGAACCAAAGAAGTTTTGTTTCCTGAAATAGTATTTTTAAAAACTATGTATTGTACATAGAAAAACCATTTTTAATAGGATTGACATAACCTGCTTAAATGAATTTCTAAGATTTTTAAAATATTTTTATTTGCAATTTGGTTTGTAAGCACTGTATGTTTTACCATGTATATATTTTTAAATTACCCACCTAAATGTAGGTAATTTATGTATTGGGTGGATATTAAAATTGTACAGTTATAATAGCACTGATATTCTCAAAGGAGTTAAAGAGTTGTAATTCAAGAAAGACTTACATATATACAAATAAAACCAACTTAGACTACTACAGGAATTTTGCCTGTGACTGGCCATGTCAATATGTAATATTCATATGTGATTTTATTGTGTTTTAGAAAGATGAAGAAATGAGAGATTGAACCATCATATAATCCCAGTTCCACTATTTCCTACCAGGGCATCCTTGGGGGAAATTGACTTCATTTCTTTGAGTATGAGCTTTCTAATCTGTAGAAAAAAGGCACAGTAAAGTAATACCTACACTAAAGGCTTGTTTGGGGGGTTAAATAAGATATCTAGAGAGTGCTTTGCTGATACTTGTGAAATAATGCTATGTAGATGGGAGTTACTGATACTATTTACTAACTGTAATAGAATTAAAAAGATCTTAATCATTTAGTCCTGAACCTTAAATATCATATTTACCTTTGTACACAATTATATCAATTAAATGCAATATCAAACTTTTCTTTTTCTTTTAAAGCATGAAGTAAAGGTGGCTGATCAAACTCTAGTGCATAACATGAAGAGTTAACCCTTACTCAAATGAAGTGCTTGATTAAGAGCTCACTAAATATTTAAATTTTATTTGTTTATGAATTAAGGATAATTTCTTTTATTTTTTTCATAGGACATACAGAAAATGATCCTTCTATATACAACTCATTATATTCCTAATGGTTAAATCACTCTTAATCTCTCTTTTCTATGTGCCAAGTTAATTTTTCATTCTTAAGCTTCTCCTCTGTGGGGTCAGTTTTTCATAATTTTACCTAAATTTAAAATGTCTAGAGGGAGAAGAATGTAGTGGTGAAAAGAGATCTGATATCAGCAAAATCTGAGTTTGAATTCTTGCTTTGTTCAGATTTGTGTGACTGAAAAACAAACCACATCTTTATTCATCTGTAACTTGGAGATGTACCTAGAAAGCTTTGAAACATTGGTCAGCATCTGCGAACTTACAGGTCATTAAAAATAGCCATTTAGAAGTAAATATATTTAATTTTTTTGGCATAATAATAAATCCATGCATTTTATTGCCAGGCATTGTACTAAGAATATTACCTATGATCTCATTTGCATAAGATTCTAAAATAAGTTTAAACACTGTTGACTACTCTCAAAGCTAAAAATAGACCTCAAATATGCATTTCATTCACACTTTCGCTGTGATGCTTTTGTACAAAGCTCCATTCCCATTACTATGGATGTGTAGCAAATTACCTCACAACTTAGTCACCTAGAACAATTATTTAATTATTCTTCTAAACTCTCTGGGTCAGAAATTTGGACAGCACATGGCAAGGATGGGTTATCTCTGTGCCAGAGTAATTGGGGCATCGGGTAGAAAGACTCAAAATGAGTAACTCAATGGCTGGGAACTAGAAACACCTGAAGGCTTGTTTACCTACATATCTGGAACCCAGGCTGGGAATAGTCATAGCCTAAAACAGCTGACAAGGGTGCCTATACATGTTCTCTCCATGGCTAAGATTCCTCACAGCATGGCTGTCCTTAAATTAGACTCCTTTTGTGGTAGCTTAGAGCTCCAAGAGCAAGTATTCAAACCATAAAAGGGAGAAGCTATATTATCCTTTATGACCCAGCTTTGGAGTTGCCTAACATCACATCTGTCATATTCTGTTGTTGAAACACAAGCCCACCCAGATATGAAGGAAGGCAACAGAGACTCCATTTGTTAATGAGGAGAATTTCAAAGAATTAGCAAGAATGTCCCACTTCCTGGCCACCAACTGTTTGTATTACTGCCATATGCAAAATAAATTCATTCCCTCTATAGAGCCTCCTTAAAAATATCTCATTACACATCAGGGTCCAGGAACTTGTCATATAAATTCATTCAGGTGTGGATGAGGCTTCAAAGGTATAATTCCCTGGATACATTCTTTTAGATCTGAAAGGCTGTGAACTAAGTAAAGTCATCTAACTTCACACAACATTGAATGGGGAGACAATCAAAGGATAACGACAACAAAACCTTGCATTTGTAAAGGGGAAGATGAGCGGCACAAAGTGGTCATTGGTCCACAGAATTCTAAAATTTGGTTTGTTACATGCTACCATTTCTCTCTTATGGCTCAGTCCTATGCCCTGTGAGTTGTTCTCCATAGCTCTGAACTCCACCTTGTAGAATCTTGCTTCTGCCCTCTGGGTCATTGTTACTTTTTTTTTTTTTTAATAAGATATGGTTGGTACTTACAATTAAATAGACCCCTTAGCCTGTTTTCTGCTTGTAAATATTTGGTGGTAGAGATGCCTTTTCTAATTCTGCCCCTTAATTCCAAGCTGATGCATTTCCTTTAAAAACTTTGTAAGTTTCCTGTGTATGAATTCATGATTCACTTCATCAGTAACAAACTACATTCACAAATCTTTTCTGTGAAGATGCTGTGAAAACAACTCTTAGTTGCTTTAATTAAAAAAAAAAAAGGGTATGCATAGCACATGCTTAAGATACTCAAGAAGGGCTTTGCCTGTTTGAAGGGATGTGGTAGGCTTCCATGATCCCTGCTTATGGTATTCCTGCCCTTTTATAATCCCCTTTCCTTAAGTGCTGATTGATCCTAATGATTACCCTCTAAGACCTATTATAATAAACGCGTAATATGCTAGTTAGACTAGCTAAACGACCTTTCAGACATCATTCCAAATGTCCTTCCAGACGAAGCTGTGATAGTGGCTGCTGAAGCAGAGTTGGTTAGGGGCATCAGGCAGGCAGGCAGGCAGGCAAAGTAATTAGGGGCAATCAGGCAAGCAAAAAGAGATGGTTAGGGGCAATCAGGCAGGCAAAAAGAGATGGTTAGGGGCAATCAGGCAGACAGGCAGGTGAGCAGTTAGGAGCCAGCGGTCCCAGACTGCGAGAGGGTACAGGCCAGGCTGAGTGATCTCCCCTCTGCCCCTGTGCACAAATTTTGTGCACTGGGCCTCTAGTAGAACATAAAAGTGATCCGATATCACTGCTGAAACTAGGTTCTGTCCTACTGCTTCTGTCCTACTTACCCTCTCTTGGTCTCTCATTTGCTTGCTCTGATGGAAATCAGTTGCCATCATGTGACTTTTCTATGGAGAAGCCCATTTGGCAAATATTTGAGGGAACCTCTGGCTGACAGTCAGTGAGGAACTGAGGCCCTCTGTCCCATAACATGATGAGCTGAATCCTGCCAACAACCACAGGAGGGAGCCTAAATCCTCCATCAGGTGGGCCTCCAGATAAAACTGGAGCCCTGGCCAACACCTTGAGTGAGAGGCCATGAGTCAGAGGAGCTAGATAAAATATTCCCTAGTTCCTGACTCAGAAACTGTGAGATAATAAATCTTTGTTGTTACCTAGTTGGAACGGAAAAGCAGACATGAAGTGGGGGGAAAGCAAGGATCAAATGGACACAGGGGACAAACTGGAATTCTTGAGGAAAATCGGATTTGTTACGGCAAACCAAAACCCATGAGGACAAACTGGAACCTAGGTCTGCCTATCTTGGTTTCCAACTTTGGTTGGGCAGCTTGCAGAATAAGTTCGCACCTTTCACATATTCCTAGCTTGGGATTTGTAGATGCTGAAAGAGCAATCTGGCTGGAGCTGGAGGAACCACAGATCCGGCTGCTGCCCTCCACCAACAAGATGAGCTCAGCATCCACTTGCATGAGCTTTAATAGTGCTTGAGCTCCAGAGTATAATTATGGCTGCTCCTCACTTCTGCATTTCAGGTTTTAATGTAAACTTCTGTGTAGCAAAGCTGAACTCAGAACCATACAGAGAAGGGAATTCTGGAAAATTTATTTCTGGCTTAGCTAAGTTGGCACAGTACAAAGTCACTCAATTCCAAAAGTACTAAAACATATAATTATCTTTATGTAATTTATTTAGTTTTGATTTTTAAGTAATGAGATTTGTTTCTTTTCTTTCTACCCAAAAACTTATCAATGTGTACACAGAGCACAAGCTACGTGACTCAGTTGAAAGCAGCATGACAATTTGTCTCAGGTGATTTATAGGCTGGCTCTAAATTGAATTAGAGCTGAAGTATTTTCAACTTTGGAAAATATAAAACCAAGGTACTTCAGTTTAATTATTAGTTACTAAATTAGAAATGGTGTAATGGAAAGTAACATGCAATTTGTTTTGATAAGTATAAACTTCTCAGTGAGGAAAAAAACAAATAGATATACAGCGAGAACAACAACAAAAAAGGCAAAAAAAAAAATGATGTTAGAAAAGAGAAACAGCAGCTACCCAGTCCTGCTAATTTAAAATTCAGGAAGATGCTCAGATTGCTAACTGGATATATTAGTAAGAAGTATGATCTGGAAAGTTGCCCTCTTCTATATTTTGTTTGGTCAACCCCTTTTATAGTCTGTGTTCAGTTTTGCATTTAAGAAGGATAGTCAAAAATTAAAGTATATGCAGGAAATACCATCAGTCAAGAAAGTAAAGAAAGTATAATAAAAATTTTAAAATACATATTTTTATTTTTGAGGCTCCATAGGATCAAAAGGAAGGAGAATACTCTTATTCTAGAGAATAGTAAATGTGAAGAAAAATATTTAATACACCTATTAATTGATTCATCCAATAATTGTTTATTGAGCACTGTTCCTGGCACTATTGTATATGCTGAGGATCCAGCAAAGGAACAGAGATCAGAGTCCTAAATAGACCCATGTTTATTAGGCAAACAGGTTAACAGTGATGATCTCCAGGGTGTGTGATCATGGATACTATTGTTTGTTTACATTTGCTAAGTTTTAGACATTGAATTTATGTTTCATAATAAAGAACAGAATTTACTTTAAGAAATAAATTTGAATCAGAGAGATAAGCTATATGCCAGAAAGATCATTAACAAAAGGACTGTTGAATATCAACTGCAAATTTCATTCTATCAAATCACTTTATAGGCAGCAGACTGACAACTCTCAGGACTCTCCAACATTAAGCCAATGGACTTAACTCCTTGAGTCAAACTTTAAGAGACTCTCTTTGTTCCTTCCCTCTGAATTCTGATATATTTTCACACGATCAAAGGAAGCCTTTACTTGATAGCAACAGGCAATTTAGGTATTTTTAGCTGTTTCTGAAAAATGTTTAGTTCTGCTTCTGCCAGACTTCCTTCATTTTCTCCCTTTCCCCCACCTTCTCCTTCATCCCAGGCACAAGGCAGAGTACCTCCAGACACCTAATTATTTCTGCTACAGGAATATGCATGATTGATTAACTGTTTGAATGATTCAATAAATATCTGTACAACTCCTGTGCCAGGTATTGTTGTTCACTAATGAACAACAAAGACAAGATCCCAATCATGAAGCATAGAATATACAGTTGACCCTTGAGTAATGTGGGTTTGAACTAAGTGAATCCATTTATTCTCAAATTTTTAAAATAAAATATATAAATACATAAATAATTTTAATTTTTGATTTGCCATTGGGAATCCAAGGATGTGGAAGGCCAACTGTATGCATTGATCAAATTTTGTTATTAATGGGGATCCTGGAACCAAGTCCCTGCCAATAGCAAAGGTAGTTAAGTTGTGAGGGAGTCAAAAGTTATTTGGGGATTTTTAAACTGTACAGGAGTCAGTACCCCTAACCTAACATTGTCAAAGATCAACTGTAATTGCAAGACTATGACTATAGTAGTTAAATGAAGAGCATAATAAAAAAACCAAAATAAAATGTAGCTCTAGCTGGTTTGGCTCAGTGGATAGAGCATCAGTCTGAGGACTGAGGAGTCCCAGGTTCAATTCTGGTCAAGGGCACATGCCAGGGTTGCAGGATCCATGCCCATGCAGAAGGCAGCCAATCAATTTTTCTCTCTCATCATTGATGTTTCTATCTCTTCTCCCTCCCCATTCATCTCTGAAATAAATAAAAATACATTTAAAAAGTAAAATAAGAATATGCATAGAAAAAAATATACATTAAAAATAACTATCTGTAGCTTATCTTGTCTCCTTTGGGTAGTGAGGCAGAGAATGAATTCTCATCCAATTTAAGCTTAATCCAATCAAATGACTTAAACAGCTTAAGGCAGCAGTTCTCAAATTTTGGTGCTCTCAAAATTTGATACCCAGCTCTTCATCCCATTTTGAGGAGTTTGGGCTTCTGTGGGCTTTATGAGCTCCCCAGGAGGTTCTGATAAACTGCAAGTGTGAGAACCATTGCTGTTTAAAACATTTAGTGTCCCTTAGATAAACCGGCTCTGATTTTCATTTTGCCTCTCTTCTAATTACACCCCGGAACAAGATGGAGGATGAATCAAGTCTCCAAAGCCAGGTATTTACCTGGTATTTAGTTGCTGTTTGTTTGACTAATGTTTATGGCAGAAGTTTATGACCAGAGAAGCTTGTCATCAGTCCTCTGAGGCCCAAGGCCACCCTAGATTACTCCGCTTCCCCTTGATAATTATTATATATAGACTTTCATGGTCTGACTATGGTCCCTTCCAGCTCTCTAGAGGAGTTCTAGATCCTTTTGTTGAAATTATTACAGTTGTCTTTCCCTACCCCCCAATGACCACTTCCAACCCCCTTTCCAACCTATCCCCACTGCCTATATACTATGGTCTGGCACTATTGTCTGTGCCCATGTGTCCATGGGTTATGTTCATATGCATGTAAGTTCTTTGGTTAATCTCTCCCCACCCCGCTTCCTGTTTTTACACTGAGGAAGCCAGGGACTCAGGATAGCTCAGAGCCTCAACTGGGGGCTGTGCGGTGCCCCATGGTTACTGTGCTGCTTTGCTCTAGGGCAGCCTGTGATGAATCCCAAACATGGGAAACAGGGCCTTTACCATTTCCCTCTCCTATCATAGTTTCCTGAAGGTAGAAAAAAGGTTTGGCTTCCTCCTTTTTCTCTTCTATCTGGACTCCCCTTACACACCTTAAGTTCTCTGGTCTCTTCCACAAAGCCTGTTCCTTTATAAGTTAAAGGAGATAGAAGAATTTAGATAATCCTTTCTCTGGACCAAAGCTTGGCTTCTGAATTTCAAAAGCTTAATGTTACCTAAGACTTTCTCAGTACAACCCTGCTGGAACTAATCCTAATCAGCAGGTGGATGATTCTAGAAAAGAACCAAGATTTTTTTTTTCTCCTGAAGGCAAAAAAATCAGATCATATTAATAATGTAAAAGGATTACTTTCCACTTGCATAAATAAATAAACAAGAAGTTTTCATCACAGTGACAAATTCTTTTCATGCAAATTAAGCACGATAATGTTTTGGAATAGGGCTGAGAAGTGAGACTGGCTTTGAATAAATGGCAAGACGTGCTTTCCTGTCCCTTGTGACAGTTGAGCTGAGACCTGAATGGCAAGATGGAAACAGCCTTGAGACAATCTATGCAAAAGTGTTCTGGCCAGAGAAATCAAATGCAAAAGCTATAGGATATTAGTGAATTTGGCATGTTTGAGAAAAAGAAATAAGTCTTGTAAATTTCCAAAAAATAAAAATAAAATAAAAAAATTTGAGAGCTCAGAAAGAAAGTGGGGCCAGATGACAAGAACCTCACAGATCATGGTAAAGAGTTTTTTTTTTTTTTTATCCCAAATGAAATATGAAGCCATTTGATTTTTTGTTGTTGTTGTTTTTTGTTTTGCTTTTGGAACTGGGAAGTGATTTGATCTGATTTATATTTTCAAAAGATCACTCTGGCGCCTGTGCTATCTGTAATGGAGCATAAACCAGGGAATAAAGAAAGTAGGTAGACTGAAGAATCTCAGAGGGAAGGTGAGGGGTGGGGGTAGAGGTGGGAAAAGATTTACCAAAGAATATGTATGAATATTTGCATAACCCTGAACACAGAAAAGAAGGCCAGCAAAGAAGGGGGGAGAATTTGCGGGATGGAAGGAGTCAATAGGGGATAAAAGGAGACATCTGTAATTAAAAATAAAACAAAATTTTTAAAAAGAAAGAAAGCAGTTGCATTATTTAATTCAGGGGAAAACTAGTGGGAGTTGACTAGACTAGAATGTCAAATGGGTCTAGGAATGATGAGTAAATTCGGTCTGTGTTTTGAAGAGTTAATAGGGGGCAAAGAGAGGAAGCAAGCAAGGATGGTTCTTGGGGTTTTCAACCTTCGAGGGGAGCAAATATATGTATACAGGTGTATGTGTGGGTATATATGCATAGGTAAGTATATATTTATGTGTGTATATATTTTAAAATATTTTTTCTTCCTATAATAACTGTGATCTGAGTTATTTTTCAGGGAGTATTGCCAGATAGTAGTGATTGCAATGCACAAGGTAAAAAGAAAAAAAAAATGGGAAAGGGACCAACATTTTAAGTACTTACATGCTAAGTGACAGGCAGTATGCTAAGTACTTAATAAATGTTATCCCACTTGAAATTTATGCCTTAGCTTATGAAGTTCTTATATCTATTATTTAATAGATGAGGACACTTGACCCTGAAAGGAAAAATAAGTAACACACTTCAAATATTTATTCAACCAACATTTTTAAAGGACCCATTAAATGCATTATACTCATAGTTGATAGTCCAAGTAGGTAACATTATTACCAGTATCAAGACTTTACTGGGGGTAAAATAAGAGTTTCAAATCCTCCTTGTGATGTCATATATTTTCTGGATGTAAAACTAGATCAAATGAAAGAACTTGCATTTCATGCACTTAAACTAGACACAAAGGCTGTGATCAAATATTTTCTCAAGCAGGCACTGTACCAGGATGTCAAAGTACATACTTGTCTACATGTAATATTAAAAAGGATTTAGATGGTGGAGTGTGACAAGGTGGGAATGTTTTATTCTCTCCATGTTAACTTCAACATCTGCTACCTTTTAAATTTTCTTTGGAACAAAGCAGAATTGAGGATACCAGCTTTTTTATGCAACTACTTTAACACTAGTCTTCAGTTGCTAATTACATTATCTACACATGGGAGTCTACAGTACTCTTCCATGGAATAGGCCCAATCCACAGACTCCAATGTAGTTTTCATAACCCTCCTTGGTTAGCCTTTCTGCACTTTTTTTTTTTCAAACTCAACCTCAATTCTTGTTAACCCCAGAAGGTTTGGGCCATCAAAAGAATCTTCTAATTTTGACATAGGACTTACTGACTTTTTGCTTCTATGGCTTGCATTCATGATATACAAGAATGAAAATAAATGAACAAGATTATTTTTTTATTTTTTTATTTTTTATTTTTTTTACAGAGAGAAAGAGGGATAGAGAGTTAGAAACATCAATGAGAGAGAAACATCAAACAGCTGCCTCCTGCACAACCCCGACTGGAAATGTGCCCACAATCAAAGTACATGCCCTTGACCAGAATTGAACCTGGGACCTTTCATTCCACAGGCAATGCTCTATCCACTGAACCAAACCAGTTTCGGTGAACAAGATTATTTTTAATGTAATAAGGGTAATAAGTATATATTCAAAAGATTGTTGGCTACTCAGAGAAGTCACCTACAGAATCATGTAATGAAACAGTTTATTCTTTACTCCAACTTCTCTCTAGATGAAAAGAGCAACCTAACATTATATGGAAATAAATAAATCCGTACAAGCCAAGTCAGAACATATATACTAGTAGGAATAATAAGAAATGATTTTGATTCAAAATAATGTGCTGCTATCAAAAGAAAATTATAATTTTTTGGTCAACTGGGGAGATGTCAAAATTGTAGAGTAAGTGTGTAGCTTCTCAAGGAGATTACTATAGGCATGAGGACATTAGAAGAGTAAGTTCTACTATGCTTGCTAAATATGGGATTATGTAACCCTACTTATACCTTCTTCTACCACTTACAAGATTTTATTCATCTTTTTTTAATACATAAATTAAAGTTCACTGCTACAAATAATCTCCCATCAAACTCTGGGCATTTATATATATTTTCAACTTCCACTGTGTTGGGAGCTTTTGCACTTGTTGTTAAACATGTCTAAAACACAATTCCTCATCTTTCATCCCCCAAGTCCAGCTGCTCTACCCACTTCTCCATAGAGAAGGCCAAAGAGCTGTCAGATTCCACTTCTGTGGCTAACTAGCCTATATAAAGATACAACTATAAATTCAACACTTTTAATTTAATACTTTATTCAGGACTCTAGCTTTCCCTCTCTCTTCATTATAACTCCTGTGTTTTAAATCAAACCTTCACCACTTTCTTTAATTACCTTGGCCCATCACTCCTTACAAATGACTCCACTGCCTACTTTATGTTTAATATCACTCGTCTAACTAACTGTAACTCCAAGTCCCTACCTACAGACCAGACCTTCCTGTTGAGCTCTAGGCCCAATATGCCTCTGGAAGTATGCACCTCAGTTTTCTACTTATCATGAGTGCAGTTCAAAACTTAACTCCTCCTTCTGTATCTCCCATCTCTGTTCAGCCTAGCACCATCTCTTGCTTGGATTATTTGAACTCTTTTAGAATTGTTCTCTTTGCCTCCAGCCCAAATTTCTGTCAGTTGCCATTTGTATTTTTGTTGGAGTGTTTTTTTCAAAACACACATTTAAGGATAGGAAAGCAATTTGTCTAAATTCATTTTGCTTAAAAATACTTCAACTAAATTAAAATTAAGTTTTATAATAAATTACATTTTGGAGAAAGGGTCTTCAGATTCATCACAGAGATACTTTTTTGTGTGTGTGTTCAAAAGTAGATTAGGGAAAAACCACCAAACTCACAATGCAATAAAACTATACAAATACTAGGATAATCCCCAAACAACTGTTAAGTATGAAATTAGATATTTTTTAAATTGACTTTGAGTTTTAAATATGGCTTTAAAATAAAAGGATTATGATAGAAATCCATTTTGAATATACTACCAGGAGCCAAAAACATGTGTTTGAAGCCCTCAATTATGTCTATATTTGACTAGTGCACAAATTCTTGCTTCTTGAAAAGAAATGTGGGCTGTGAGTCTGCAGTGGGCACAGGGGCAGGTCTCGGCCCATCCTCACACGACCATCTGGCCCCTCCCACCACAGTCCCAAGTCTCCTGTCTGCTAGCAGCTCTGCTACCACTGCTGCTCCCATGCACTAATGGCGCAGAGCAATTGGGGCTGGCTCCAGTAGTGGGTGCGAGTGGCAGCTACTGCTCTGATCTCCCCTCAGGAGCAGGGGGAGGTGGAGAAGCCCTGAGAGGTGATCAGGGCCAGTAGCTGCCGCTCGCAACCTCTGAGAGCACCTAGTAATCAAGGCCAGTGCTGGGTGCTGGCAGTGGGTGTGAATGGTGGCTCTGTTGCCAGCAGCGGGGCCAGAGCCAACAGCAGGTGTGAGCGTCAGAAGGGACTGCTGTGTGTGGGAGAAAAGAATTTTCAGTAATTACCAGAGGCTTGTGCTGATGACAGTGACTGGCGCGCCACTTTGGTCTGGCACCCCCACTCATCTGCTTAACCACCCGCTGTGGCTGATGCCAACCATGTTTCACGTATGCCTCCTGGTGGTCAGTGCATGCCATAGCAAACGGTTGTTTTCCTTGTTTTGTTGTTCTGCCTATTTGCATGTTAGCCTTTTATTATATAGGACGGATAAGGGAAACACAGGTATTGCTGAGAACTGCAGTTCACTTCAAGAAGCTGGAAAAAAAATCCAAAGGAGTTATAAGAAATTATTTTATTGATTAAAGTGTTACTTAATAAAAAACAAACCTTAGATCCTTACTATAGACAAATTTAGGGAATGCAATCTTTAAATTTTAATGAGACCATCAACATTTTCCAACATTCTGACCTTCTTAATAACTGTAAGAGCAATCTGTCCTAATACAGTGGTACCTCGAGATATGAGTTTAATTCATTCCGTAACCTTGAGGCGTGGGAAACTATGAGACACTCGAGTCGTGGTAAACTGGTGGGTCGTGTGCAGCCGGCCGATCCAGGCAATTACTCCTATCTTAAATGTTGCTCGTATTTCAAAGCAAAAATCGCTCGCTCCACGGCTCCTATCTCAAAAATCTCATATGTTAGGGCACTCGTATCTCGAGATTTTTGCCCAAGAATTTTCAAATTTATGAAGGAATGCGAGAGAAAGCTTAATTCATTTTTGTACAAATGAAGCAAATAATCTTAAATTTTAAAAGTGCGAGTGCTCAGGGTTATAATTGACATTTCTTGCTCCATTTGTCTTCCTCAATTGTGTTTATATTTGATGGGTCAGGGAAATACAGGTGACTGCTGAAAACTGTGAATTTAAGAAATATTCAAAGCATAGAAAATTATGGCAACTACAAAGTTTTTCATGTCTTCTTTGAAATGTCACAGTAGGCACTCCTGAGTATTATTTGCTGAAAACAATGTAATTGAACATGAGATCAAGAAGAATTTCATTCTAGAGTCATTTGGTATTCAATCCTTAATTTAAGGTGAAAATATTTCTTGATTTCCTCTCCCCCTTTTCAGTGTAGCAACATTCTCTCACCAGAATCTAACAGCTCAGAATGTTTTTTGGACAGGATTACCAGACTAAGGAAAGGGGTGTCCAGAATACCCTTTGTCTTTAAAAACAATCATGATAAAAGAGGGAGAGGGGTGGGATATGGCAGAGGGAGAGGGAGCCGAGGAACACCTAGATGCAATTTTAAAATTCCACTGAAGAGCCTCATAATGGATAGTGAGTTTACAAAAGAGAGAACGACAGACCCTTGGATCTCCAGCCTTATCTAGTATCATTTCTATTGGAAACAGGGTTAACCAGAGGTCACTGGGTACATGTGGAAGCTAGGATTCACTTAAAGCTGCAGCCTGGTCTCTTCAGGCTAGTAACTGGACTCCACCTAGTGGTGAGAATAACAAACTGGGGTCTGGCCTCTTACATAGAAACTTTAAACCAAAGCAAGTAGATCAGTACTCTCCTTGAGATTTGACTGCTCTTGTTAAAAAGTCTGCAGATAACTAAACAAATTGACAACAACAAAACACAGAGCCCCCAGGTCCCTAATTAATTAATTAGTTCTAATTACTATTTCATCACTATTCAATTAACTAAAGTGAATTGTTAAGTACAATAAATTAAAATTTTCTTGGTAGAGCAGCGAAGTTTAAAAAGGTTGATAATCACCAGTATGAATGGGTCTTACAGAAAATAGGCTTTTATTCACTGATAAGGGGAGTGCATATTACTACCCTATCTGAATAAACCTTGGCAATATGAGTTAAAATGGAAAAGATTCCATTTTTATGGGTATATCTAAGAGAAACAACTGGATGGACAACTACACAGCAATCTATTTGTAATAATCTTCATCGTAGTATTTTATGTAATAGCAAAAGAAACAGCAAAAGACAACAAACCACCAACTCTAAATGTTTTGCTATTTGGGAGTGATGAAATAATTGGAGTATAGCCATGTAAGAAACTATTATACTCTAATGAAAAATAGTATAGATCCACATTTCTGCCATAAAAATATTTATGTTAAGGTGAAAATAGCTTGCAAAAGCATATATAGAGTATGCCACAATTTTATTAAAATAGTAAATTGTGTGTACATGAATTACCATGGAAAAATATCCAGAAATATATAAATTAAAACATTACTAATGGTTGTCTCTTGGTGATGAAATTACAGACATTTGCACTTGCTTTTTATACCTTTCTTTGTTGTTTGCATTTTACAATAAATCAACTAAGCAATTTTTGTTGATGATGGAAATAAAGCCTGAGCAATTGGGTAAATTTCCATGAAAATCTCAAACCACCCCTTCCATAGTATTTCTTAATTTGAAAGTATAATTTCCTGCTTCAGTTTATAGTACTGCAGAGGTAAATAAAGGGACTAACAAAAAAGATGTATCTTTTTACAAACCATAAAAGTTCCATTTCACTGGTGAAAAATTCTCTCTTCTCCTTATCCCTTAGGCACCATATTAAGGCTCCATATGGAAGCAGGTAAAAAAGAACTTTGCAAAGGCACAGTATCTGAAGGAGGTAGGCCAATATATCCTTTTTGCTTGTATTACTGCCCTCTCAACCCAACCCCCACAGGCTGGTGCATTTGTTCTGGTCAGAATAGGGTGTCAGAGCTAAAGAAATGGTCGCTGAGGCTAAGTGTAGACAGGGAAGGAGAGGGTGAATTGGCTGAGAAGCTATAGGCCTTTCATGGGCTAAGTGATGACCACAAACCTCTGTCTCTACACTTACGGTCCAGGTCCTGATTATCTCCTATGGAGCAATTAGTGCACTGTCTGCAACTTTCTCTGGGGATAGTCTTCTTTAGTCCTTAATATTGCTGCAACGAACCAGAAACACGTGTTTGAAGCCTAGCATTACCACTTAATATCTATGTAATTGTTGGACAAGGAACTGAATTCTCTAAAATTTTGATTTCCTCATCTGCAGAGCAGGGATTATACTATTCTCATGAAGCATGAGGTGGCATAAGCAGAGCATCTAGCACTATGCTTGGCACATAGCATTCCAGAAATGAAAACTAAGCTATTCCATGTATATTAAAGCAAAGCAGTATTATCCTCCATTGAACATAAGTTGGTTGACCATATAATTTACCAAGCAAATGAGATCGCTTTTGAGAGTGAAGGCTGGGGTCCAAGGGTGAAAGTGTGGGAAAGACCTTTATATATGCAGATGCAAGATATAATCTGGGCACTGACCTGGGCAAATTGAGATGGATGATTGTTCTGGTTTTCAGGTTCTTAATTTGATCCTCTTGCACTGCATAATGTTCACAATGGTTGATCCTTTTCTATGAACGCTGAATCTGGATGACTTTCTAATGGAACATGGTTTTGGGAGAATCTGACCATTCTCAGAATACACATCCGTAGTGTACGGATGTGGCATTACTATTATTTGCTCGCATGTCAGTGTTCCCTTGTGTGTTATGTGACTTTACATCCCTGGTGCCTAGCATATTGTACATGCTCTATAAATGTTTATTGAATTTATGAGCAGATGCCCTGGAGCTATTAGTCTCAGATGCCAGGAAATGGCTTCTGCACTTTCAGGGTGGTTCCTGGCAGTGAGCCCAGCTTTCGAGTAGTTGGATAATTGCACGCTGATGGTCAGTCCAAGGCAGCAACAATCATCTCTACTGCCTGTTGGGTAAAGAATAGAGGTTGCCGACTGCTGTTCCCTATAGGGTGTACTGGGAATTTCTGAGGTGGGTCGGATACTACTTGACCTTCTGGGCATCCTGTTGTACATTCTTTTTTTGCTGCCAGATCACATATTGTCCACCAGACCCTGAGCTCTTTGAGAGAAAGCACCAACCAACATTATCTTATCTATGCTTATATTCCCAGCTCTTACAGAATTGTGCCCAGCATAAAGCTCATTCAGTATTTGTGGACTGAATAAATAAAAATGGTAATAAAATATTTTAAAAGAATCAAAATAAATGGGAAGTGTATTGTGACTTGCCATATGACTTTAGAAAATTCACTTATCATCTTTGGGCCTCATTTTCCCTATCTATAGGATGCAACTTTAATACAGTGCAACATCATAATAAAGTTGTGACACTATAATACAGTGCAACATCAAAATAAAGTTGTGAGCACTATTAGTAGAGTACGTCTGTCAGTCATAGTGGATATGCTATTGACTTTGGATACAGATGAATCAGAGTTCAAATGGAGTCTATCTACCTTTTATTAATTGTTAGATATTGAACATCTACTTAACTTCTATAAGTCTGCTATGAAGATTAAGCTAGCAGTTATGAAAATAAGGTGGTATTGTCTATTGTTTAATGAATAAAAGATGTTATTATTATTCACTTCTCATTACTTTGAGATCTTAGAATTTTATGATTTTGTTCCTATTATCTACAAAACATGTAAAATAAGAGTACTACTAACATTTGTATTCACCATTAGAAAACTAGGAAAATTTATTAGGTTTTGATTATTGGGAATTGAGAATAAATTGATAGATACTGTGCATAGAAACCAATAATAACTAAAGGTTGTGTAATGCTTTATGGTGCTCAAAGTACTTCTACAACCTCAAGATTTACAATAGTGGAATAAACTATGGGCTGTTGGTAGGTTTCCATGCATTGCTGTGGATTGCATTTATTCCTCACCATATTACTTGGGAGTTCCCATGAACACAAAAAGCCATGTGTAACTCATTTACCTGGCTGATTTAAGAGGAGTTTGATAGCTTCCAAAAGTTTCCACTCTCTTTCCTAGCCAGAAAATCAGAATGCAGGTGCATCAGAGAGACTGAAGGGAGTTTAATGTAGATTTGTTGGGTGGAGGAGAATATTTGGAGAAACACTTGCTATAAATCTGTGTGTGTGTGTGTGTGTGTGTGTGTGTGCGCGCGCGCGCATGCACGCGTGCGCACATGCACGCGTGTGTACCCAGGCATCTGTCTAGTTACCAAACATGAGAAAGTAATGGCATGAGGAAAGCACTTCCTGAATTCAGTGAGAGAGAAACTGACAAAGTGACCATTTATTCTGAGCCATGGAAGAATTTCAAAGCAAGTGCTTCTAACTGTTTTCTCTTCCGCCTTTAGAAGTCTCTTATTTGTTAAGCCTACTAAGAAAAGAGGTCCACTTATTCTCAATCAGAATTTATGAATCCTTCTCAACCTTAACACTTTATATGCCCACATGCTACTGTATTGTGATCTTGATTACTTTTCTTAGCTCACAGTTTCTATTTCAAAAATCTCACTCCAGTTATTCACTGTTTATTCAGAACTGGTCTTTAAGCAGGAATAAATAATTCAGGGCTCATTTTCATGTATCCATTCACCTCTGTAGATGGGATACTGAGGAAAAATTGTAGAGCTATGTGCACATTTAATAAAACTTAAGTAAGTTGAGACCGGTTTGGCTCAGTGGATAGAGCGTCAGCTTGCGGACTGAAAGGTCCCAGGTTCGATTCCGGTCAAGGGCATGTGCCTTGGTTGCGGGCACATCTCCACTGTGGGGCGTGCAGGAGGCGGCTGATTGATGTTTCTCTCTCATCGATGTTTCTGACTTTCTATCTCTCTCCCTTCCTCTCTATAAAAAAATCAATAAGATATATTAAAAAAAAAACTTAAGTAAGCTATATTCACACTCATAATCCCATTCTTAGTCCAGAGGCATGAACACTTCCAGTCAGCTGACACAGACTTTTGTACCCTAGGAAGTTAAAAAAAAATGTTAAGGGTTTTAGAGGGACAGAAGTCTTTCAGAAAGCAGGTAAGTACATTCTCTGGATTATAGAGAGAAGATTTTTCCTCTGAAACTGTGGCTTCTCTGGGCAAATGCTCAACATCACACAGCGAAGCAATTGGAAGGTCTGCAGTTTGCAGTTTGTGTCTAGTTTATACCCACAACTTTCTATTTAACCCTTGAAAATAGCTACCTTTCTGACATAATTATCTCTTAAGGACTGATGAGAAGTTTGAAAAAACATTGTGTCTTTTTGT
This sequence comes from Lasiurus cinereus, assembly GCA_011751065.1. Taxonomy (NCBI): domain Eukaryota; kingdom Metazoa; phylum Chordata; class Mammalia; order Chiroptera; family Vespertilionidae; genus Lasiurus; species Lasiurus cinereus. Next base: position 46,302,123 of record JAAGEH010002528.1, on the reverse strand, counting down.
AAGGTATAAATATGTCATTGTAATAACATTGTGATATAACACTTACATGATTGTAACTAATGCATTTGTCAAACCATTCACTTGTAGAAAAAATAATGAACCATTATTGTCAAATAGGAATTGAAATGACTGTTGATGAGAAAAAGGATAAAATGGTTTATCAGTATTTAACTCTATTCTATCTATCTATCTATCTATCTATCTATCTATCTATCTATCTATATTTATCTACCTGTCATCTATTCATATTCCAAATGTTCAGAAAGGCCAAAAGACCATTTTCTTGCAAAAATGGACTGAATGAATTAGGAATAACTGTGGACAATTTAATGTTATCACACAGTTGCTTAGGTTGAGTGGAAAGGTGTTGGGGGCTTTCTGCGCCATGTAATGTAGTGCTGGAAAGAGCACTACACAGCTGGGTTTGGTAATTAACACCTGTACTATAAGTAGCAGGTGAGTAAAACCTGAACCCAATGCCAGGAGAAATGACCTGAGCAGATTTTAGGTTAGAGAGTGATTAACATAATCCTATATCATAAGAGAGGAATATGCTAATTAGCCATTACGCAGGTAACATCACTAGGGGATCAGCAGGCTGCATCCCCGCCCTCTGCTCAGGCAGCTGCAAGGCCCAGGGTAGGATAGGATACAATAAGAGGGATAAGAAAGGAGAGAGAGGAAGGCAGGCCTGACTGCAGACAGGCTTAAAGGAGAAACAGAAATACAGAAAGGGAAAACAAGCAGGCAGCACAGAGCAGGGAGCTCAGCCCAGAGTCACAGAGGGGAGGACAGTCTGAGGCCTTTCGGGTGGAGGCGGCCCTGCTTTGCAGCGGCAGCCCTGGGGTGTGCTGGCCTTGGCCACTCTCGCTAGCCACTCTCCCGGGCAGGGGATGGGAGCAGGACAGTGATAGGGAGATCAGGGCGGGGTTGGGGGTGGGCAACAAACTCCTGGCCAGGCCTGAGGGGTAACACCACCCCACAACAGGAGGAGGGAAGGAGGGGTCCTTCCTCCTGCTCGCACACACCCCTGCCTGGGCCTCCTCTCTCTCCGGTTCCATTTTCTCCACTGCTGGGGGCCAGAGTCTCTTGGAGGGGGCAGTTGGTACCCCAGGTCTCCCTTCAGAACCAGGGTGAACCCTCAGGGGAGCCAGGAGGCAGAGAGATGGGTGGGGAGGTCGGGATGGAGGGATCAGTGACCCCATCGAGTTTGGGGGGAAGTAACCAGATTGGGGAGGGCGGGATAGAGAGGAGGTCTCACTATAGACAAATGGCTGCTGGAGCCGCCCCCTCCAGGTGGGGGCTTGAGGGGCCTGACTGAGGCTGATGGGTGGGGAGCCTCCCTGTAGGGGTGGTGGTAGTGGGGGGGGGGTCCCTGGAGTCTGAGGGAAGCAAGACATCGGGGACATTCTGCAGCAGATAATGACCATAACCAACCAGCGCCTAGATAAGGCCCAGGACAAGAAATGTGCCCCAAATGCCTCCGAATGAAGCCAGCTCTCTTTAGCGCTCTGTGTGAAATCAAGGAGAAGACCGGCCTCAGCATCTGAAGCTCCCAGGAGGAGGAACCGGTGGACCCCCAGCTTATGCACTTGGACAACATGCTTCTGGCAAAAGGTGTTGGCTGGACCTAAGAAAGAGTGGGGGGGAGGGAGGAGCCTCAGCAGCAGCAGCAGCTGCACTGCACCCACAGCGCTTCCGGGGGTGGCGTGTCCCCTGATAACTCCATCGAACACTCAGACTATCACAACAAACTTGCCCAGATCCGCCATATCCAGCATTCAGAGCTGGAGAAGTATGAGCAGGCATGAAACGAGTTCAAGACCCATGTTATAAACTTGCTGAGGGAGCAGAGTCGCATGAGGCCTGTGGTAACCAAAGATGGTGAGCATCATCCACTACAAGTCCAGTGCCATCCAGATGCAGCTAAAGCAGAGCACCTGCGAGGCCTTCAGGATCCTGCGCTCCTGGTTCCTGGATGCTAGACAGGAACTCGGGAACTTCAGCAAAGTTAGGACTGAGGTCCTAAATGAGAAATTCTATTCCCACCTGAGTAACCCATCTTCCAGTGAGGGGGCTAAGGAGGGCCTCACCAAGAAGTGTGGCATCAACGTCTCTCAGGTCTCCAACTGGTTTGGCAACACGCTGATTCGCTATAAGAAAATATCGGGAAGTTTCAAGAGGAGGCAAACATCTATGCCATCAAAACCACCATGTCTGTCACCCAGGGGGGCCACAGCCATACCAACTCCCCAACACCCCTTTCCTTCACAGGTTCTGGCAGCGCTTTCAGTCTTTCAGGATCCAGAGACGTGTTTCTGGGGTTGCCCGGGCTCAATAGAGATTCCTACCCTGCTTCTCAGACAGAATCACTCCGACACTGGATGGGCCAGGGGGCTACAGAGATAACCTTAGGGGAGGCCAGATGTGTAGCCCTCGGGAAATGAGGGCAAATGGTGGCTGGCACCCCATCCTCAGTGACGTCCCCAACAGAAGGACCAGGGAGCATCTATTCTGACACTTCCAACTGATATCACCCCTCAGCTCCACAGGGTGGGGGCTCACGAGGTGACTCACTCTTGTTGAGAGGACAAAGGCATTCAGAGCACAAGCCACAGACACAGGAGAAGCACAAGATGGAGAAAGAGCAAATCGAGTAGCCTTACCCCAGCTGACTCAGTGCTGGGGTTGCTGACTACATGGCAAGGAGAAAGGGGTCCCCTAAGGGGAAGGTAGGGTCTCTCTCCCCTTTTTTCCCTTTTTTTCCAATCATTTTCTCTCCTCATTTCTTACACAGAAACACACCCAGAACCCTATCTTTCAGATCCTCTCTCTCTCTTATAGACACATACACAATTATTCTGTTTCTCTCTCATGGATACATACACAACTATTGTTTTTCTACATTCTCTCAGACACATATATTACTATTCTGTTTCTCTCTCTCTCTCTCTCTCTCTCTCTCTCTCTCTCTCTCTCTCTGTTCCCTCTCTTTCATTTCACCCATTCTCTCTCCCTCACCCCTTATCTGCTCTGGCATCTGTGGAGACGCCAGCCTTGCCATACCTATCAGAGATGCCAAAAGTAGGGACACAACTTCTGGACAGATGACTTGGCCATGCCCTTGGGCTTGCATTCCTCCTCCTCCAGAAGGCTTTATTACCTCATGTGCAGCTCATCTTAAACCAAAAGAATTGTGGTGAAAAAATAAATAAATAAATAAAAGGAGGGAGGAAAGAACTTTATAAAGGAGTTAATAGATAGCAGAGTTAAAGAAGGAAAGAGGATGTATGAGTGAACTGTAGGAGCTATAATGAAAATCAAGTATAGTTGTGTACTGGGGGCAGATTTTAAAAGTAGGAGTCAGAAAAGAAAAAAGATAAATTATAGTGAATAATTAGGCAGGTAGATAATAAAACAGTGGAAGTAAGAGAAGAATGTGAAAGGTAGGATGAGAGAAAAAGAGGCAGGGAAGAAAAGTTTTAAAGCGGAGCTGGTAGAGCTTAATAGGAGAATGGGAAGAAGGAAGAAATGGGGGAGGGAGCAAAGCAGATCCGAGCGAGGAAGTGAAGAAAAAAATTAAGGTGGGAAGGAAGGAAAAAGGTAAAGATAAAGAAAAGAAGGAATGTGGGGAGGGAGGGAGAGTAGGAGAAATATGTGAAGAAGAATGATGGAATAGAAGTAGGAAATAAGGAGGAAAGAAAAGTTTATAAATGATGAGTCAGTAGGAAAAAGTGTTACATAAAGGAGAGAGAAAAATTGTGTGAGAGGGAGAAGTCAATAAGGAAGTCAAACACAATTGTGTGTGAAGGGGATAAGATTAAAAAGAAAGTTAATAGGAGCGACCCGACTGTCAGGGAAAGGCAGCTAGGGGGATCAGGCTGGCAGGGGAGGGCAGTTAGGGAGATCAGCTAGGCAAGCAGAATGGTTAGGGCATGTAGGCAGGTGAGCAGTTAGGAGCCAGAGGTTCAGGATTGTGAGAGGGATGTCTGACATTCTCCGAGGATTGAAGACAAATTTCATGCATTGGGACTCTACACCTATCTAATAAAAGAGTAATATGCAAATTGGCCATCACTCCAATACACAAGATGGCTACCCTCATGTGGACATAAGATGGCTACCACAAGATGACCAGCAGTGGAGGGCAATTGGGAGGGACCAGGCCTTTAAGGGAAGGCAGTTGTGGGTGATTAGGACAGCAGGAGAGGGCAGTTGGGATGGACCAGGCCTGCAAGGGAGAGCAGTTGGGGGCAATCAAGCCTGCAGAAGAGGGCAGTTAGGGGTGACTAGACCTGCAGGGGAGGGTAGTTAGGGGCAAACAGGTTGGCAGGGGAGCAGTTAGGCATCAATCAGCTGGCAGAAGAGTGGTTAAGGGGTGATCAGGCTGGCAGGCAGAAGAGATTAGGGGCAATCAGCGGTTTAGGCATCAATTAGGCAGGCGAGTGGTTGGGAGCCAGCAATCCTGGATTGTGAGAGAGATGTCCCACTGACTGTTTAGGTACGATCCTACTGAGATTGGGCTTCAATGGGCAGACGGACACCCCTCGAGGGGTCCCAAATTAGAGAGGGTGCAGGCTAGGCTGAAAGACACAAATTTCATGCACCGGGCCTATAGTCTTAAATAATATGGGTTATAAATGACATATCTAATAGTTTTTCAGTTTTAGTCTGCCATAAGGGTGTTGCATCTTTTACCACTTTCCAAAGCCTGCACGTTGACCAGACATCTCTCTGTTGATAGTGCACAGTTCAGGTGAGGGACATAAGACAGACAAGCTTTTTCTGCAGAGTCAAAGTGAAACTACTTCCTATTTATCTCTTATGTCAGCTTTGTCCAAGAGAACTCTCTGTGACAATGGAAATGTTCTGTATCTGTGTTGTTCAGCAAGGTAGTCACTAGCCACATGTGGCTACTGGGCACTTGAAATATGGTATCATGGACTGAGGAACAGAATTTTTCATCTTCTTCCATTTTAACTTAAAGTTGAATAGCCACACATGGCTAGTGGCTATGGCATTTGTGCAGCCTTGGATTCAAGCTCTTAACTTTCTCCTCTGAGGATATTTTTCTGAATGTTTTAGGATTATCAGGTGCCAGACCTTTAAAGCTTAAGCCAGTACTAAAACTGATGCTCCTGTCACTCAAAATACTGAAGAACCTTTTACTTAGGGTCCCTCCACTTTTGTCCAATACTGTTTATGTTGATTAATAAATAAATTACTATTCAGGACCTCTTATCTCTAACAATGGTCATAACACTTCAAATTCTCAGTGGTTCAAAACATTTTTTCCCCCTGTACCTCTCTCTCTTTTTATTTTTTGAACAAGAGTCTTTATAATCAAGTTAATTATTTTTCATCAGTTATAAGTATCTAGGACTTGGCTTTGTCATTTTTCCCCATAAATTAAATAAACTTTTAAAAGTCATTTTAATAAGTAAGTGCTCAATGTGTAGATTTAATTATTCTACTCTCCACTTATTTTTCCTTGTATCCCACTTTGGGTTTGTAGACCATCATCTATATGTACCTGATAACCACTCTCAAGGCCACTGAGCCTTCTTACAAATTCAGATTTTATTTCAGGGAGCTGCAAGAGAACCAAGACAATATAGTAACAAGATCCCAGATTCTTTAAGATTTTAAAATATAAACAAAATACGAAATTTTAATTTGAATTAATATACTCATGTCCAGGTGATTTCTCCCTTGTTCACAAAGCCTGGGGTCATTTTCTCATCTCTAATAGGTAGTTCAAAGCGGAAGGCAGAAAAGAAGTCTGCCTGCTCTAAGACAGAAATGTCTCATCTTTACAATGAATTCTAAATCTCAATTCTGTAATTACTTGGAGTGAGTGAAATTTTAAAACAGCTCCATTAACACCCTGCTAGAAGAAATGATGACATAAGAGGCAACTGTGATTTTAAAAGGTTCTCAGTCCAACCCATTAAACCTGAAACTTTTCTTTGTAATGTGTTGTTATCCCTTGGAAGTGTTACAAAGTGAGCTTCAGATCAAAGGAAGTAGAAAGCACAGCTCCAAACTCAGGTATTTCTTGATGCGGATACACGCCCTCTTGCCAGGCCAGCCATCTACCTCTGTGTTATTAAATTGCGCAAACATTACTAATAGTTCAGAGTTTCCTAATTCATGTTATTGATGCCAGAGTATGGACTCCAGCTTCCATACAGCATTTGTCTGTGTGAATATTTTAATTGCCAACATTTTGATATGGAATCATTAATTTCTCCCATTTCTAACAAATGACTTAATGAAATTACATATGCTGGACCCAATATTAAGAGTCCACTTATGTTCATGTGTATGTATATCAGTGTTTATAGTGATGGAAAATATCCAGAAAGCTGGGCTGAAGTCCTATAAACACCAAAATGTTTCTCTTAAATAAGTCCATTTTGGGAAAAGCTCTGTCACATGGTTCTTACACATAATTACCTCTGGACTGCTGCATTCACATCTGGCCTGAGCCCCCATGAAGTGGGGACTGGTTTTTACTGTAACCTGATGGCAATTTGCCCATGTTTTTTAGTCGGCAAATGCAGTTGGCTCATATTTTGAGTCAATGGGTTGGAATATCACCATACCTCTCCCCCTGCTCCAGGGACATGGCAGGGGTGGCAGCATCTGTGTGTGTGTGTGTGTGTGTGTGTGTGTGTGTGTGTGTGTGTATGTGTGTGCGTGCACGTGCATGAGAGATAGATAGAGAGAGATTGTGTATGGTGCTGGGATGAAAGAAATGTATAAGAAAATACCTGCTCCTGATACTCCATGATTTAACTTTTTCTAGAACTGGATTTCTTATTCCCCTCAGAGCAGTATTTCAATGCCCCAGAAGGAAATGAGGACAAAATGTAAAAACCAAGCTGTCCAAAACTAAAACTGACAACATCAAGAGTGGGGGAGGGGTGTGCTTCATATTCTAACCTTGTTAATTATCAGTCAGATTGTTTTACAGAATAGATTCCTCACTCCATACACACTGTAGCTTAGATACCCAGATAACTGTGGCTATGGACTTAAGAGAAACCAAAGGTGAATTATCTTTCCACATCCTTTGAGGAGCCTGGAGAAAATGGGCATAGTAAACAGGACAGGGAAATTCTTATAAAAACAAATTCTAGCAGGTACATGAAATGATTGCTGTATATGGTGTTTCCTTCTTTTAGATTCATAATAAATGTTCATTATAGTTTAAAAAGCGATAGGAGGTCTGGCCGGTGTGATGTTCACTGGTTGAACGATGACCCACGAACCAGGAGATCACAGTTTGATTCCCTGTCAGGGCACATGCCAGGGTTGCTGCTTGATTACCAGTAGTGGGTGTGCAGGAGACAGCTCATTGATGCTTCTCTCTCATCAGATGTCTCTCTCCTCTCTCTCTCCCTCTCCCTTCTTTTCTCTCTCTAAAAACACCCAAAACACAGAAAAAAAGTTTTTTAAAGTGATAAAAGACAATTCATACCACAATTTATGTTAGAGGAGTCACTTTTCCCCCATTCCTTACTTCTTCATAAATGGGCTCAACTTCTGCCCAGCTTGCGAGAGGGAAGAGTAGTAGAAGACACATTCTGATTCACCTTCTATTGATTGCTCTTTATTCTCTTCCAAAAGTCAGGAACAGAAACTGAAATACCATCAGGAATCAGGGCAGCTCTTCTTACTCTGCAAGGCCCAATGCTCTATAGTGTCAGATTCATTCATCTCTCGCGGAACTCTGGGTTTTAAAACCTTTCACATGCCTGGTGGAAAGTAGTTACAGCCCTCCCCCAGCGTGGCTGCTGAGTAACCTCTCACCTTGGCCAGCTTCTGTCAGATGCTCATCACTGTTCTGTATGAAGGAACTCATCCCTGTTGGAGCCAGTTTTTAGAGGAGGATTTGATGTGTAGACATTAAATAGGAATAAACCACAGCATGTCTAAATGTCCTTACTTGGAAAATAGAAAGACTAGACACTAATAATAATTGATGGTAATGAAGTTGTTACTCTGTTTCAGGAAATTGGCAAAGTAAATTACTGGATTATTTTATTAAACCTTGTAACCAGCCTATAAAGCAGGAAGTTGATTGCCCCAATTTACAGGCAAGATAAATGGGGCATGTAGAGGTTAAGGAATATGCTCAAGATGATCTCGTAAGTGCCTTGTAGTTCCTAAATGTGATGGTTTTTAATTAAGCATCACAATATAAATAAATCTAACAGAGATAGGTTAAATGAGTGAAAATAATAAAAAAAAAAGCATATTTTATTTCTTAACCTCAGGTCATTTTTTGAAAGTGAAAGCCATAGGCAAAAAAAAAAAAAAGGCCAAAGACATCTCAATGATCATATTTATTAAATTTAAATGCTTATCATTTAAAAAATAGTAATGATGACTGATTAAATACTGTTATATTTAAAATAGTGAGTCAGGCATCCAGAAAACAAAACACAAAATATCTTCAAGTAGGAAATGTGGTGCTCAACGAGAGAGAGAGAGGGGGAGGGAGAGAGAGGGAAAGGAATGATTAAAGTTGGATTTCTGAAGTTTGGAAGACATAAGGATTTCCCCATATGTGTGTATTTCAATGTTATTCCACAGTGTTAATCATGTTATATTGAGAGTAGATTATATGACCCATTCATGATACTCTATTCATGCTATCATTTGAATTTAAAAATGTTCAACTCTGGGAAAATGTTCAGTTAAGCAGTCTTTATTTTCATACTGTATAGTAAAAATCTCTCCATTACTGGAGGAAAGGATACAGATCAGCAAAGCTTATACATCAGTAGTGAAGCGTCCTTCACAGTTTCACTGCAATGCGCCCCTTTAGTGGATTTGGTGGGGGAAAAAAACACACAAAAAAACAAATTTCATTTTGCATGTAATAACCAGAGTAAAAGAGCTTATTCTCACCATCTAAAGATGAAAATTACTATCATTATAGGAAGGCAACAATCATTAAATAAATTAAAAGCATCTTTAAAGTTTTTCCATATACATATATAATATATATATTTTTAAATTGCCATTCACTGTACAAGCATTAAATTCTCAACTAAAACATTTACAGAAACTAAGTGGGAAGCTGAGAGGAAGGCTTGGTTTTTAGAAAAGGGAGACCATTTAGTGACCTACAAACTACATTAAAATACAATTCTCAAGGGGAAAAAAGTTTACACAGAGAAGTTGGACCTATCCAAGATTTCTTATTTAACCTCATATTTAATCTTACATATCAAGTGTGCATAGCTGTTCTTTAACCCAACAAGAAGTCAACATCCAGACATTAGTTACTTTTTAGCACAGAGAACAGTGAAAGCAGAAAGACTAAACTGAATAATGTGATTATATAATTTTTTTTGTCAGACGGATAATGATATTATACACATATGATTGTCTATGAAAATATTAAATGGGCAAGAAGAGTTTTTTCAGAAATATTAAGGTAACCTTATCTTATTGGATAAATGATCACCAGTTAAAATGTAACCAGGTAAATGTAAAAATGCATCTGGAATTTTGTAGCTCTGTGATCTGGGGAACCCAATTTTCCAGTTTCAATTCTATTACCCCCAAATCCTTTAATTGTATATTATCTACAAAGGTTATGATAAAAAATATGTTGAAAAAATTATATTGACACTGGCAGCCCCTGAATTTGAATTCAAGAGAGTGATTTTTTTTAAAAAAAATCATTTTTAAGTAACTGTTTGTGCCTGTGTGTCTCACATCTAGAAGTGGGGCTGGTTGGGAGTTGGGAGAGAGACAGACAGACAGACAGGGACCACACAGAGATAAACAGAGATTGGGAGTGAAAGGAGAGGTAGAGGGAGAGACAGACAGATGCATGACTTAGGAAATGGCAATACACCTATAATTTCTCTCTTCACCACTCCCACTTTTATATCTGGAGATTTATGAAAAGTCTATGTAATAATTACACAGACACTAGTACCTAACCAATTGTGGAATAATCACTTAATTTTCAAACTATTTCAAGTAAATCTTTATTAATTAAAATATTAACTCATTTATTTCAACCCCCACTACTGGAAAGTGATCTTTCTTTATTCTTTGGGACTAAAAAGTTTCCTGTTGATATCATAAATATATCCTCAATGTAGTAGTAAAATGATGGTTATGTGGCCACCTAAAAATAACTGCTAATCAAAAGCTATTTTGATTGCCAAGAGACTATACAAACTCTTTCATTATGCTGCGATTTGTCATATAAATTGGCCATTTTAGGGCTTCATTAGTAGTAAGTAGGCATCAATTCCAATTAAGAAAGGCAATAAAGAAACATCTGGATAGAAGAAGACCGAGAAGTAGTACTGGGAGTTACTAGAGGTTTGGTTGAACTACATCTAGAAAAAAACTAATTAAAAACTTCATCAACTCTACTAATGAAACAGAAGTTTTCTTTATTAAAAAAAAATGGTGTGACAGGGATATATATGGTGGCCACATGCTGGTTTGCTTCTCTATATAATTTGTTTTCAATTTTTTGATAAATTTTTTTAAAAAGTAATTTCATCACCTCGCTCATTTTGAATCTTTAAACTTTATGCTATCAGAACAAACAAATGAACTGTAAGAAACATAGTAACTCAAGCAGAGAACTTAATTTATTATTTAGAACTGGCACATCTCCTCCACGGAGTTAACACACATGGGAACCAACCTCTGTGAGTCCCCCAAGTATCAGAGAGCTGCTTTTGATGGTATTCTTCTTTAACCAGGTTTCCAATAAGAGGGAAGCACTACTTAGGCAGGGAATCCTACACTCCCAACAGTGAGGCAGGGAATGCTTTGCATCTGGTTTATAATATTTGCAGCGTTTTAAGACCTCAGGGTCACCCATTAAGTGAAATAACTAATGTTATAAACCAGAGGGGCTTTGCAGCTTAGCTAGACAGCCTCTTCATGTTAGACACTGAAGACACATGGCTAACAGAGTATCTTTTACAAAGTAGATGCTTAATGAACACTTATTAAATGATGAACTACCAAAGACAGCTATTCAGAGACAGAACAAAACTCCTTGTCTTCTAATACTTCACAGCCTCTGAAATAGCTTAGTTGTCTCTCATCAGGGGAGACTGAACTACGACGAGCATTAATTTAACCATAGATATAACATCAACAACAATCCATGGTGTGTAACCGTTTCTAAATGTTTTCACGTTTGTAAATATAGCCAGTGAAAGATTTTTGAGACAATAAACAAGGGAGAAAGTATAAAGGAGAATGTTTTTGACAAATAGAAATGGAGACAAAGGTGTGTATACATTTGACTCCCTTTCTTGATGGATAATTTTTAGTGACTTTTGCTAAAGAATAACTTCCATTTCTGAGTAAAAAGCCCTGGTCCATGTGAAAAAGTGCCTGGACCTGAATGGGGACAAAGAATGATAATGAATGTGTGATTGCAATTAAGTTGTTCATTTAAGGAAATCTCCAATATCCCATAAGTTTTTGAGCCTTGGTATCTATTGAATACTTTACAGGAAGTAAAAGCATAGCAAGAGAACTAAAAATTTAATGATTTCAGGAAGGATTTTTGAATTCAATTTAAAAGAACAAATGAAAGCACTTGTGAAAAGGGGGTATAGAAGAGGAATTACATCTGGGTTTTGGAAAATTGGGTTGCTGCTTTCCTTTTCTGGGAAGCAATGAAATGAAAACAACTATTTCCAATTAAATGGCTGGGCCAAGTGGTAACTCTCTGCATATGCTCTTGGATTACTCTGTCCTTTTTTGGTAAAGTTCTCATAATTGAATGGTGCTTGCCAGAATATTAAAAAACCCACAAAAGAATCCTGTATAGACTGGATTATAAAACCATGTTAGGCAAACTTTCCCTCAGAAGGCATAGGCACCTGGCAGTGTGCACACACACATACGTATACACTAACACTCAGCACACACACAACTCATCACATGGTGCCATGTGCAGAAAAGCACAGGTAAACAAGTCTCAAAAATCCTTACGATAAACATCAAAGCTGATTGGATTATTTAGCACTTACTGAGTTGCTCATGAATGTAAGGCCATAAGCCTACTTCAAAATACGAAATTATTTTATTCTCTATGAGTAGAGATAAATGATAAGCTATCATTGCTTTCCCAATCTAGTTTCAAAGCCCGTTACAAAAATAAATCACCATGTTCTCTAATATTTCTAAAAACAGTTTGAAATATCAATTTTCTCATGTGATTAAAAAATAAGAAATAGATGTCCATATTTACTAAATTTTTGCTTTTAGTTACACTCAGAAACAAATACAGTCCAGTTCTTGGTGGAAATTGTCAGTCTATTTGCTCATACTCCTTTGACTATTAATAAATCATTTAGAATTAAATGAGTTGGCAGTGCAAAAAAAAAAAAGTCCATAAAAATAAACACATTGAATTAAGCATTCAAATGAGTTCTTTGCCAGGTTATCTGCAAGCACAAGACTCTACTGTCATGTTAGGATATACTTTAAGTACCACATTCTTATTTTCATCAAAGAATAAGATACTGAGCGAAGACATCTTTTCTGGCACACAGCAAGGCTCAGGTATTCCGGGAACGACCCCCACAGCTCTCACTATGCTCTGGATGGTAGCATGGTTTGAAGGCTTCAAAGACTAGAAAATAAATGGGAGACGAACACATAAGTTAAATGAAACTGTTTTTCCACTCCACCCCTCATCACTAAAATGCATACATTATGAATTTGACAACTTAATATTGCCCTGGCATTGTTACACATTCAGCCAATCTCCACCACCATCACCTAAGTGGTTATCATTTATTAAGTGCCTGCTATGTATCAGGCATGTTATACATAGTATCTCTATTCCCACAACAAAACTAATATTTCTTACATTTTACAGGTAAAGAAATAAACTCAAGAAGATAGTAAGTGGTAGAGTGAGGATTTGAATCTAGTTATATAAGCAAGAACTCTTTAACAAAAAAACCCACAAAAAACCCTAAGTCCCCAAATGGGATTAATATATACTAGGACGTTTTCAATAATAGGCTTGCAACAAAAACCACTTGTTCTAAATATTATGCTAATCTTAAAGAACCCAAAAGCACCCTATTTAATATTGATGCATTATTGCTATTACTATAGTGATATTTACACTTTGTTGTTAAAATAAAATAACCATGTCAGGGGACATTGATTTATTTAATAGTTGCCACCAGGATTAATGAGATGTCAATTACTGCACTATGTAATTGTTCACTTCTCCTTAGAAGCACAAACTGGGGTTAAGAAGACCACACCATTGGCCACTGGGGGTCACTGTTGCTCCATGGGTTCACACTTCAATGTGGTAGGGTTAATACTTTAAGAATGGGTCATATCCTAGGGGAATAATTTAGGGGACCTATGGTTTTCCCATGGATGTCAGAAGTTTTACCAAAGAAGCCTGGGTAAAATCTATTCCTGAGAAAATGCCAAGTTAGACCATTATCATCCATGTGAAACATGTGGTTTTGTTTAGAGAGTGCCATACAGCTCTGCTTAATACTGAAAGGTAGTCACTTTTCCAAGCCCTGGGTGTTTAAGTACTACCAGAGTGGTGGGAACTTCATGAGAAATGCCGTGCTTTTCAACATTAGTCCTCCCCAATGTCTTTTTTTATGCAGGTGAATCCAGTATGGTTTTAAGCATATTTTGAAACAGAAATTTGGTAACTTGCCAGAGATCATGTGTGAATTGAGGAGTAGGATTTAGGCCAAAACTCTGGCTTCTTAATTTCAGGATTTTGAACCATGTTTCTCATGGATCAGAGGCACTTCTTGCCCTAAAGAATTAGTATTTTTTCAATTTCATGCTCCTAAAACTTACAGTATGGAAAACTGGAAAAAGTTAAAAGATTAAGGAAATATACAAGTCTAGAGAAAAAGAAATCATATAGAAAGATGGCATACCATATATTTTCTAAGATAATTCTTTTGTCAGAGAAAGAAGTCTGGTTGGTCTCATGCTATCTTTCAATTTTAATGAAAACAATTACCTATATGTTAGACTTCATATGAATAGGCATACATTTTTAAAAAATTAGTCTTGATGGGCAACTGTTTCTTACACTCTCTTTCTAGATATTTTAAATATGTATTAAAAAGAAGGCTACCTTTCAATTAGTTAGCTTTGCGAAGAAAGGTATTTCCCCTTTAAAGAGAGGAAGTTCATGTTGTTCCATTTGGCATGTCATGCGATCTCCAACATCAATAAAACCTGTGTAACTGACACAGACTGCAGTGGGTATTGTACAATAGAGGTCAATAGGCCGCTGTTTATTTCACCAGTATTGGTAATTCCCAAAGAAAATGTTTGCATTCATTATGTACTTTTCTCTATTGCTCTAGCACCCCTCAGTCATCCAAACAGCTTATGATAATGCCTCTAAAGAGTTTTTTAAATGGATACATTTTCCCAACATTATTCTGTTATTATTAGTGTCTTAACGGCTTTTAAAATATTTACATTTCATAGGAAGTGGATCTACTTAAGTAGATGAGGCCTTGTGCGATAAACACTGCTCTGCATCATTATTCCTTGGTGCCTGGGACCCGGCATGCTTCAGGCTGAATAAATACTAAGTGAATAAAAAACTTACAAGAAATAGCATACCCTCCATTTTATCTATTTCTATGGAAATAATTCCCAACAACAAAAACAAAAGGTTCAAATGAGCCGGAGTAGATATGGAAAATATTCACGGGTGTTCCCTAGGAACATTCCTATCCTTTTAAAAACTAACTCACAGAAGATAGATTCTTTGCAAAGCTAACTAATTGAAAGGTAGCCTTCTTTTTAATATTTAAAATATCTAGAAAGAGAGTGTAGGAAACAGTTGCCCATCAGTGAGCAGTCTTTGATGGGCTCACAGGATTCAGCACTAACCCATGATTCTAGGCTTATCAGGAACCACTGTTTTCCTGGGAGTTTACCCCCCCCTTTTTTTTCTCGCTGTGGAATCCTCTTATCAAGCTGCCATTGGAATGATTATGTCACCCAAAAAAGATCCATGCAGTAATTTGCTCATCTGAAGCATATGGTCATTTTATCATTTTTTTTTCAGTTCTGATCATATTTCTCATAACTCCTCATGTAGTTGGGAAAATATATCCATCTCAAATGCAAATCTGTGTTATTTCCCTCTCCAGTCTCCCTCACCTCCCCCTTTTAAATTGATTTTAGAGAGAGGAAGGAGAGAGAGAAGCATTGATGTGAGAAAGAAACATCAACTGGTGGCCTCCCATCCAGGATTAAACCAGCAATGTGGGTGTATGCCTTGACTGGGAATTGATCCTGACACTTTTTGGTGCACAGGATGATGCTCCAACCAACGGAACCATCCCAGCCAGGCTCCAGTCTCCCTGTTTATTTTTTTTAAATATATTTTATTGATTTTTTACAGAGAGGAAGGGAGAGAGATAGAGAGTTAGAAACATCAATGAGAGAGAAACATCAATCAGCTGCCTCCTGCACACCTCCTACTGGGGATGTGCCTGCAACTAAGGTACGTGCCCTTGACCAGAATCATATCTGAGCCAAACCGGTTTGGCTGGTCTCCCTATTTAATGAGGATGAAATATGACTATATGACTTCACCAGTTTAGGTGATTCTTTTTTTTTTTTCTTAGGTAACTCAGTACATCAAAAGTTAGGATTTTTAGAATTCATAATTATGAACACCAATTGGAATTGGAAAACTCAGGAAATTAATTAATGGTGTGTCATTTTGAACTCATTAAATGTGATTTTTTTTATAGTGTATAGGATGTTTGCTTCAAAGTATTTAGATTCTTTACTGCCTAATTCTGTGTCTTTGCTCTTCCTAGTTTTTGCACCATTCCATGCAAAAATAACTTCATTCCTCTAATCCTTGTTGGTTCTCTGGGATCTCTGTCAGCAACAACAGTTCAATCATTTTCATTTGCAACCTCTGTTTTCCATCTTCGGGAAGGTGGTGAGGAGAGAAGCAAAGGCATACGGCTTGGCTTTAGCTACACGGGTATTTTTCATCTCATGGCAGAATTCCAGGGGTCTCTCTCTGGGAGAACAGATTGGCTGTCGGGCCTAGAAATCAGAAAAATCCAAACTGCCATGCCTGTGAATGAAATCTGCAGTGGTCAGGCCCACTCGCACCTGCCAAGCTGCGTATGATGTCCTGGAGTTGAATTTGATTATAAATGCATTAGCAGGGGAGAGTATGTCATCAGCTACGAGCCTTCATTCCTGACCTGGGCCATGGGGTTTTGCTCCACACTCTTCCAGTCCAGCCCACATGGGTGTGATAGCCCAGAAACTATCTAATTGGAATCAGTGAAAGGGCAAAGCCTGGAATTTGGGAAAGGCAGAACACAGCTGTTCTGAATTACAGAACAGGTTGTCGACTTTTGCAGACACAGAGCCCCGCCATGTAGAGCAGGCTTTCACTCGGGAGGCCACAAAGGAGGGCCAGCAGAGGAGTCTGGCCTGGGAGGACTTTTCTCTGGGGCAAAATGTATATCTAAAGTCTGAACGTTTTTTGGCGCTTCGGTTATTCCACATGTGTTTGCACTGATCTGGTCAGAGACCTTATTTTCTTCTGTTGCTTGGACTATATTTCTATTTAAACAGCTCACTCTGGTGACCGTGTTGGACACTGTGCTGATAACAGCGATGCTGATTAATTACCCCTAATGGAGCAGCTTCGCATTGCTTTATGTTTCCCATCCTTTCGGTGACTGTACCACTTGAAAGCCACAAAGCCTTAAAGGGAGCCACCAGAATGCTTTACAAGTTCAGCAGATCCACACGAGGTGATGAGAGACTGAGAACTCCATGTAACAGCCAAACTTCCACTCTCCACTTGGCAAAGGGAGGCTCGAGCTCAAGGAGAAAACTCCACACTTATCCCTGTTATGTCTCCCTGGAGTTCTGATGCCATTCCAAGTTTTGACAAATATTATGATGGGTTCAGTTGCTGCAATCGATGCTCTCCTGATTCTATTATTCTCCAAAGAAACATTACTGGAAGAGCTCACAGGCTGTTGAACCCACAGAGAGGATCCTATTTTAGGCTTTGTGGTGTTTAAAAAGGGACTAGAAACATTTACAAAACTTTCTCTTGTCTTACATCGTTTACTCTCTTGATCCCTTTCCCTGTGGGGTCTTTTTTCAGCCCCTACATGTAATTTTCTGTTCCCCTCAGTCTCAGCAGTGGCCATTAATAATAATATCAGTAGCAAATATTCATAGAGTACCTACTATGTGCAAGGTGTTCTATCCTCTCTTTTTTTCACTGAATTTTTCATCTTATGGCAGAATTCCAGGCATTTCTCCCTGGGAGAACAGATTGGCTATAAGGGCTAGAAATCAGAAAAATCCAAATACTGTTTATTATGTAGACACCACCACTATTATTATTATTATTATTATTATTATTATTAATTGGATCCATTTCACAAATGAGAAAACTAATATATTAACACATCTGGTAAGAGGGTGAACCAAGGATTTGACTCTCAAATTTACTTCTCAGGGCATGACTTCTGGGCCATCAGCATTAGCAACATCTACGAGCTTGTTAGAAAGGCAGGATCATACGCTCTACCCCAGAGCCACTGGAACAGGCCCTGCATGTTAACATGATCCCTAGGTGAGCTTCGGGCACATTAAGGTTAGGAAGCCCAGCTATGACCGAGCATGTACATTTAATCATTCTGCTGCACTAACATACTATTTGTCTCCTTAAACATGTCCCTCCTATGCTTACCTTAGCCCTCATATGTGTTTAAATTATTATTCTTTCGGTCGCTGAGAACCATGGTAGACTTCTGCTGAAGCGATAGCAAAGTTTTTGAACAGTTAAAGCAGGCAGAGCCAATAAGAAATGGGGTAATTTGGGGGGATGGAGATCAGGCCAGGTCTCCAGAGTTAGGGGTTGAAAAGTTAACTGACTCTACATTATCATGGCTCCCTAGGCCCTGAAACCCGGAGTCAGGAGGGCAGAGAGAAACTCCTTCTCCAGGCTACCCGAGAAATCACATCTATGAGAGTGAGAGCCATTATTCTGAAGACTCAGAGGCCCACTTAGAATCAGTCACCCTGGGTTTAGACACAGATCTTGAATCCATTTTGTCTCTCAACACCAAAGAGCAAAGCACTCTATAGACTACTCGGTGCTGCCTGTTACATTTGGCACTTTCATTGTGTGTTTTAAATGCTTTCCAACAACTTTTGTTTGATCAGTGAAACGTCCTTTATTAATATTAGGGAAGATAAGGCTTTTCTATAATTGTAAAAATATTTACTTTGTGTTTACAAAATATGGAATCTGCAAAAAAAATTATTTAGGAAAGTCTTAGGAGATATAGGAAGCTTATCCTTCTGACACATTCTAACATGAAAATGGAATTTCAAGCAAGTCCCTGGACCTGAGGCTGACATGGCTTCATTCAGTTTGTGGGCCTTTTGCTTTAAGTGTGTATATGTTTAGCATCTCAATGATCACAGGACTGGAATATGAATATGCTACTTTAACAGTTGATAAACAGAAGTTGGGTACTCTTTGAGGTAAAGGAATTTTTTTCTGCATTCTTATCCAACAGCGAAAGTTGATTCACTTCAAGTTTTGAAAAACAAAAACAAAACCTCTATTCTTGCTCTGAATTCTATTCCAAGAACCACTTTCCATTGTAAAATTGAAATTCAAACTGTGATAAGCTAAGAATAGAAGTGCAGCAACAAGCTTACCTGAAGGTCAAGAGGGCACCACTGTATTTTACTGGCTATAAATTAAAAAAGGACTTGTATGCAAAGTGGGGGTGGGGTTGGAGAGGCTTCTGAAAATATATTTGTCAGAATACTGAAGACTGATATGATGAACTACAGTCCCCATTGATTTTGAAAGAGACATAGGTAAACTCTGATTGGTTGAAATGAGTCTTGGGTGAAGATCCCAGAGTCACTGTATCTTATTCTTTCTTTATGTATATCAGGGAAGCAAATGCAATAACCATCTGGTGGATTTCATGAGGTGAGTTTACCTGGCCAACCCTGATCCTGACCCCTGTGGGAACAATTCATCTCAGAAGAGACTATTTATCAAAACATATTCTGCATCAGGACATCAATCCAATTAGTCTTTCCCTATGTTCCCATGACAACCACTCATTCTCAAATACCCCCTCCAAGATCAGACTTCCACCATTTGGGATTTATTAATTGTAGGCAGATATAGATTCACATAGCTGAATAGGCCATGTAGCTGAATATGCATTGTGTTTGGAAGCAATATACACACACACAAAAATACATATTTTGCACATATTTTTTCTCATATCCCTCTTTGTACCAATACTGACTTCTTATTACTTTAACAACCATTAAAGAAAAACAAAGCATGACCATATTACCTATTATATTTTAGAATGCAATAAATAAGCACCCAGGTGGATATGTAAATGAAAACACACAACTTAGTGTGTCTTGCTGACTGTATGAAAATAGGAAGAACAGGACAAAGAACAATGGCTACCTTTGGCATGGGGAATTGGCATGCTCCCGAGCAATAATAGGCATCAAAGGACTTGGGGGAGATAATCCATTCACTCCAGCCAATATCTGCAAAGTCCACCTTAAGGTATCGCCTGGCACAATTCCGAGGTTCAATCCATTGCTTTCTTCTTGCCTTCTTCAGTGTCTGTTCATCAAACTGGAGTGTCTGGCTCTTCTGGTGAGGTCCCTTTCTCTGTTTCTTCTTGTTCTTATTCTTATCAGGGGGCTGAGTCTGAAGGGTCTTATATGGCTTTCTCTCCTCCCAGACTCCATCCTCCTTATACTGATATTCTGCCCCAGGAAGTTCATTGTTCTGCAGAGGGAGCAGGATCCCAGTAGAACGCTTCTTCCTCCGTTTCATAGAAAGGGCAGCCCTAATATGGCTATCCAATTTGGGCACAGCTCCAGTGGGAAAATTTCGGTGACCTTGTAAACTTGATACCACACTCTCTGGCTCAGAAATGGCAGCATCGTTGGCATATATCAAGATATAAGGGTCAGGAAAGGATAACATCTCCTTTGGTGGCTGGTGACCTTTGGAAGTTATGTTAAATCCTAAGAGGAACTCCTCACTTTCCTTAGCCTTCCTCAAGAGTTGAGTGATATCTTTAGATAGCCAAGACACAAGGTCTCGGTGAGGTCTGCCCACGTCTGCCGAAAGGTGACCCAGGAGTTGACTTTGGTCTCTGTTGGATTTGAGGATCCATGCAGTGATATCGATCTGAATATGTTTCCTTTGAGCATGATGTGAGCATCCTCTTGATTCTGGACAACTCAGGCTGATATTATTCAGCTCTCCAATATAGAAATATAGTGCGGCAGATAAAATGTTTTCAGACTTGGTTAGAGAAGTCAGGTTAAAAATATGCAGTCCCTTGCTTTCAAGGTTTCCTAGGAAGGGGGAAAAAAAAAGAGAGGGTAAACAGGAGCAAACAGGACCCTTACCTCACACCAGGTATAAAAATTCACTCAAAATGAATTAATAACCTAAATATAAAAGCTATAATCATGAAATTCTTAGAAGACAAAGGGATAAAATCTTCATGGCCGTGGATTTGGAGATGGATTCTTAGATATGACACCAGAAGGGCAAGCACCAAAAGAAAAAAAATAGATAAATTGATAAAATAGATAAACTAGACTTCATCAAAATTAAATTAAAAACTTTTGTGTGTCCTAGGACATTATCAAGAAAGTCTGTATGACCTACAGAATGAAAAAAATGTTTTCAAATCATATAACTGATTAAATCTAGTATCAAAATATATAAATTACAACTCAACAACAAAAAGTCAAACAATTAGAGACCAGAGAAGTAATGAGAAGTGGCAGTTCATCCCAGGTAAACCCTCTGAACCTATTCCCAAAGCCCCCTTTTCTCTGACTTCTTAGTGAGTCAAAGCAGCCCCACTTAATCCCTCTCCTGTTACCTTAGGCCCTTCCTTGTTTCAAAGTCAAGAACCCACACACTACTGTCTACCCTAGGGAGACCTGCTAAGGGCCAGGTCCTCTTTCCAGTAACACTCCCCTGGACCATCCAGAAGGTATGTACCCTGTCTTACCCATTTTAGACTTAGGAATTCTGCAACTGTGGAACAATACATTTGTGTTGTTTTAAATTAAAAAATATTCAAACAGAACAATAAAAATGGACAAAGGAATTGGATAGACATTTCTATTCAGAAGATCTATAGTGGGCCAACAAGCACATGAAAAGATGCTCAACATCAGTAGTAGTTATTAGGAAAATGTAAATCAAAAACCACAATGTGGTACCATTTGACACTAGGCTGGTTATAATAATAAAAAACAAAATAACAAGTGTTAGTAAGGATGTGGAGAAGCTGGAATTCGTTTACATTGCTGATTGGAATGTAAAATGCTTCACCTGCTGTGGAAAATGGTTTGGCAGGTCTTCAAAAAGTTAATCATACAATATCATGTATCCCCATGATTCCTCTTCTAGGTATATAGCCAAAATAAATGAAAACAGGTATTCAAACAAGTATATGTACATGATGTTTATAATAAGAGAATGGTAAGGACAGAAACAGCTCATCTGTTTCTGATAAATATATCCATACAACGGAATATTATTTAGCCATATAAAGGAATGATACATACTACTGTGTAGGTGAACATTGAAAACATTATGCTGAATGAAAGAGGCCAGAAATAAAAGGTGGTATCTGGTTCTATTTATATGAAATACCCAGAATGGGTAAGTCCATAAGACAGAATGCAGGTTGGTTTTTTGCTAGAGACTGGAAGAATGGGGAGACATTGCTTAATGGGTGTGGGGTTTTGCTTTAGAATAATAGAAACATTTGGAAATTAGACAGACTTGGTAGTTGCACAACTTTGTGAAAGTATCAAATGCCATTGAATTGTGTTTTATAAACTATCATTTTTATTTTTAAACAACTTGGTTTAGCATCATTATTATTATTATAACTAGGGACCCAATGCATGGATTTATGCACCTTGAAAGGAACTATGGGCTGCGAGGCTACAGTGGCCACAGGTGTGGGTCTCAGCTCACCCTCTACACCTCGCCCAGCCCCTCCTGCCATAGTCCCTGGTCCCCTGTCTGCTGGCAGCCCAACTTCTACTGCCACTGCTCCTGCTGCCCCTGCTCCCATGTGCTGATGGTGCCAATCCTACTCGCACCTGCTGATGCTGTGGGGCGGGCATGAGCGAGTAATTTTTAGTAACCACCAGAGGCTTGCCATGATGACAGCTACCAGTACTCTGCCTTAGTCTGGTGGCCCCCCTACTTCACCATCTTGCTGCAGCCGACACCTGCCATGTTCCATGCATGCCCCCTGGTGATTAGTGCACATCATAGCAACTGGTTGTTTGGTTGTCCCACTGTTCAGTCTATCTGCATATTAGCCTTTTATGATATAGGATGATATTTCCCCTGCCCTCCCTCAGTGAAGACATTTGCCATGATCATTTCCCCTTTAAAATATATTTATTTATTTATTTATTTATTTATTTATTTATTTATTATTTAATTCATCACCCACCACCTTCCCCTTTGGCAACCACCAACTTATTTTCTATATCTATGGGTCTGTTTCTGTTTTGTTTAGTTTAGTCACTTGATTTGGTTTTATAGATTCCATGTATATAAGTGAAATCATATGGTATTTGTCTTTTCCTATCTGATTTATTTCATAGCATAATACCCTCTAGGTCCATCCATGTTGTTGTAAATGGCAAGATATAATTCTTTTTTTTATTGCTAAGTGATCTTCTATTGTGTATATACCACCATTAATTATGAGGCTACCAAGTACTTTTCCTATAAATTTGGCACAGTATTGTAATTATCTAAGGCAGTCTCATTACAAGCACTGGTAGAATGAGACTCACCTTAATTCAAGTCCTGGTGAGGCACTTTAGACAAGCTGGGGTGCTCATTTATAAAATGGAGATAATACCTACCTCTCCTGTCATTAGAATTAAATGAGATGTGTGTTGAGCAGTTTATAAAAAATCCAATGAGTGTTTTTTATTTATTTTATTTTTTAAAAATATTTTATTGATTTTTTACAGAGTAGAAAGGAGAGGGATAGAGAGCCAGAAACATCAATGAAAGACATCGATAAGCCGCCTCCTGCACAACCTCTACTGGGGATGTGCCCGCAACCAAGATACGTGCCCTTGACCGGCATCGAACCTGGGACCTTTCAGTCCCCAGGCCGACGCTCTATCCACTGAGTCAAACTGGTTTCGGCCAATAAGTGTTTTTTAAATATAAATATTGTTTTTATCAGTTCTGGTTTAACTGTATTACGGGGATATCTTCTACCTGCCTCATAAACTTTAGTCTGCAGGATAACAGCAGGTAAGCAACACCATATATATCAATATTTAGGTAATATATCTGAAAAAATAAGCTAAAAATTCAAAAGTGTCATAAAGAATCAATGCTGCTTAGAGTTTGTCAGAAGATTATGACATTCCATGAATATAAGATAATTAAACTGGTCAATTGCATTTCCAATTCTTCAAATCCCAGAATGAGAGCATGTGACAGAATAGGAGATTGATTAGTGTGGACAGAAGTTGGTTCCTTCTCTCAAGACAGTCTAGAGGTTAGACTCAAGAATCCAGTCCTGAGATGGGTTGCAGAGCCCCTCCTCTGTGCACTTGCTTCATATACATATTTGTTTCAGAAACATACACGCAACCATGAAATTATGTTCTTGATCAAAAACATATTTCAGTAAAAACAAAATATTTTTATAAAGACGTGGAAGCTTAAAATGAGTTCATTGAGTCCCCAAGCACAAGGGAAGTGCAATGAGAAATCTATTTTACTCATTTTTAACCTTGTGTGAAGGAAAAGGGAGGAAACTGCCATTTGTGCACATGTGTATATGCCATGACACCAGGATAATATTTTACAGACCTCCATGGCATCGGGGTTGTTCACAGACTCTGGTCTTAATTCAGACCAGTCACCATAGCATATAGTTTTATCCAAACTTTGTGTAGCAGATGGACATTTAAAGTGGAAGAAAGAGAATTCAGTCTAAGAATGAGGCAATTGAATGGTTGCCAAACAAACACCAGGACAGGGAAGAAATGAATTCTGAGGGGGCATAGGTGGTAGTGTCTTCACGGGTAAATTAATGGTAATCCTTTCCCCCACATTTTGCTTCAAAATGTTTCCCTCTTTCAAACATGTTTCCAGACACCTCGTGACCGGCTGTTAACCCGCCTCCACCCCTGTGTCTAATCTTCAGTATTTTCCCATAAATGTCTCCAAAATCTGAGACATGGCCTCTTCTGATGATTTTAATTTTAATGCAAAACATAGTTTTGAAGTTAAAGCCCTTTAGCCTAGTTTCAACTCCACCTCGCCCAATATCTGTCCTCAGGCAAATAACCTAAGCTTTGAAGTCTCAGTTTGCTCACCTGTAAAATGAGTACAGTAGTACCAACTGCAGAGTTGTGAGAAGAAATTGAAAGAATGCGTTTCACATAGCACATAGAAAAAATGTAACTAGTGTAAGCTAGCCAGAACTGTACTGCCCAGTATCAGTGGTTATCCACTTAAATTAAAATTGAGAGGTTTTGTGAGTATGAAATACACACTGGATTCAAAAGACTTAGTACAAATTGAATGTAAAATATCACATGGATCTATTTCATATTGATTAGGTGTTGAAATGATATCTGGATGTACTGAGTTCAATATTGTGATTATGTTCATTTATAATAAGACTAGAGGCCTGGTGTATGACATTCAGCCCGGCCTGCACCTTTTAGCAGTCTGGGAGCCCTTGGGGGATATCCGACTGATGGCTTAGGCCTGCTGCCTGCAGGGAGCAGGCCTAAGCTGTACCAGACATTCTTAGTACTGCTGCAGAGTTGGGAGAGGCTCCCACCACCACTTGCTGCTGCACTCACCAGCCATCAGCCTTGCTTGTGGCTGAGCAGCACTCCCCTTATGGGAGCACACTGATCACCAGGGGACAGCTCCTCCATTGCACATCTGCCCTCTGGTGGTCAGTGTTGGTCATAGTGACTGGTTGTTCCACCGTTTGGTTGATTTGTGTATTACCCTTCTATTATTTATACTAGAGGCCCTATGCATGAACTTCGTGCAAGGGGCTTAGCCCCCACCATGATTGCCTTGGCCCCCACCATTGCAGCTGCATCTGGAAGGACATTCAGTCTAATTAGCTAATATGTTAATGGTCAGGATGCTATAATGCATAATAACCAATCATAGGAGGCTGCCTGCACATGCACGGCGGGGCATTGCTCTGGAGACAGGGTGGAAACAGGGAGGCGTCCAGAGGAGGCAGGACCATAGCACCCCCTCACCACTTCTTCATTGCCCACCATTTGCACTCAGAGTGCCCCGCTGCCCACCTGCCAGAGAAAGGAGCACAGCCCAGCAGGCAGGAGGCTTCCATGCTCTCCTCTAGCGCCATGATGGGCGGAGCCATGGTGTTGCTCTGGAGATGGGGTGGAAGTGGGGAGGTGCCCAGAGAAGGTGGGACCAGCCCAAGGCAACTCAAGGGCCTGAGGGCAGGGCTTGAAGCAGCCAGAGAAGGCCAGAGGGGTCGGTGGCTGGGTCAGGTGTGCTGGAGCTCTGTGTGGAGTGGTTCAGGTATCAAGGCAGTGCGGCAGATAGGCGGGCAGATAGGCGGGCAGGGCCATGTGATTTCATGCGCTGGGTTCTTAGTTGATATATAAAAGCCAAGCAACTGGAACACCGGGGCAACCAACTAACTGGTTGCTATGACTTACACTGCAGCCAGACAACTGGCCCTTATTGTGGGGTCAGCTGGCCAACTGCTGTGGCCCTTCCTCCCAGCCAGCCCTGCCCGAGACTGGTCCCTCCATCCTGATCAGGGGTGGGGCCAGCGGCCAGCCTTCCCCTCCTCCCACTAGCCTGGCCTGATCAGCCCCCATGTGAGGGTTGTTGGCCAGATCCCCACCCATGCATGAATTTGTGCATTGGGCCTCTAGTATATATAATATTCTCTAGTATATATAATACTCTCTAGTATATATATTTCATCTTCCTCCCTTTTCTGGCACAGAGCTCCTAAAACCCTTGGAATTTCCTCAGTGTTTAGAACCATAAGGTGTCTTTTGTTATGCAAATGAGGTGACTTTAGGAGGTCAGATAAAACTCTAGTCTGCTTGCCAGGGGAACCAACCCAGTGGTTAAAGGATTAGAACTTCTAGTCCTACTCCCTGACCTATATGGGGAGGAGAAAGGACCTGGAAGTTTAAATTATCACCAATGGCTGATGATTTCATTAATCATGAAGCCTCCGTAAACCCTCTCAAAAAAATAGGGTTTGGAGAGCTTCCAGATTGGTGAACACATGAATATTTGAGGAGAAGGGGTTATAAAGCCTCCAATTATGCAGCCAGTTGGTCACAAATATAGGTAACAACCTGGACTTGCAGTTAGTGTCTGAAGTGGAGGGTGGTCTTGTGGGACAGAGCCCTTGTGTGGAATCTGATGTTGTCTCCAGGTATACAGCATCAAAATTGAGTTGATTTTTTAGAGGCCCTGCTTATTGGTGTGGGGAACCCTATCCCCTTCAGAATTGGGTGCAGAACTTTTTAAATATATTATTAAAATTAATTTCTCCTGTTTCTTTTCATATTTTAAAATGTGGCCACTAAAATTTTAAAATTACATGTGTGGCTTGCATTTGTGGCTTAAATTAAATTTCCATTGGACAGTGGTTGTCTAGAATAAACCACCAGTTTTAGTAGTCATATAGTCCAAAGGGGAAAAAAAGGTCATATTTTTTCCCCCAAAGACAGTGAAAAAATGGGATTTTGCTAACCATGAATATGTAAACCAAAAAGTAAATTGGACAAAAAATTTCCTTCTTGGAATGCAGCATATTTTCCTTATCAAAGACTTAATAGATAAAGATAATATTGGTGATTACTTTTTAATTTTTCTTCCAGTAACACCTAATTGGTTCCATCTGCAACCGAAAGTCTAAGACCAACAAACTGTTCTAAAATGAAGTTAAATGGGTCATTTAGCAATAGTGCTTTCATGGCATAGAGATTATATACCCAGCTTTGTGTTATCTGTGGATTACACACAAACATCCACTACAACCAGCAACAAGAACCAAAGCAAAAAGAATGTTTTCCTTAACAAATATGAGTTTTGTACTACTAGGTGCTGGGACCTGGTCTGGGTCTCAGGGCTTCACAAATGCCAGCTGCTACCCACATTGTGAATTGATAAGCAATATGCAGGTAGCTATGCCATGATGATGTTACTTGCTTTCAAAGGTGTTAACTATGCTCTTACATCACAGAGGAAGGAGCAATGAACTTTGCCCTTTAAGGAGATGAGGAATTTTGCTCATACTCAAGGAGGAGGGAATTCTGAGCCAAACTTTTAAGAATGAAGGAAAAAGGGAGTGGTGGGCCTGGGGGGGCTGGAAGGCGGAGGGATGAGGGGGGATGGGAGGAGCACATTCTAACAGTATGCTGGATATCTGGGAGCTCTTGAATAAGCAATATTTCCAATATTTAGAATAGGAACTTATAAAATTATTCTGTATTAACCTAGTTACTTGAAGTCATAACAGACATCTAAGCTGCCTACATTCAGAAAAGAAATGGTCAATAAATATTTAGCTCCTAAAAGGTGTCCTCTGCCCAGCACTTGATGCCTTTGCTCCCCCCATTTCCACCCAAGATAGGGGCTTACTATCTCTGCCTGTTCTAGATTCCCTCCTCCCCACTTTTTAAAACAAGAACCTTGAAATTTCAACCATTCCACAAAACATTCCTTGATTTTCCTAACCCACATTTTATTTTTGCTTTCTCTAACTTTAAAGCACTTAATTTCTGTGCAAGTCAATGTTCTTTCCCTCAAAACAACCAAACAAATACTTAGTATTTACAATGGACAAAAACATTACTATGAGAGTTGCATGGTTTTGAGCAAATGAGTATGGAGGTATAAATAAGAATGAGATCATACCTCCCTGCCAGGAAAAATATGCAATAATATCTATTGAATTATTTTCATTATTTTTTAGATATGATATCATTTTAACTTTTCAAATGAGTATCTTCCCATACTCAGTAAATAGCGTTTTGCCAAAGGCTCCTCTCTTCCCCATGAGTTGTAGCATAGATATCTATGTTCAAACAGTGGATTAAAAATGCTTCAGTGTTCACTTTTTCTATTCTTCTGATATATATTTATTTGGAATTACTGAATCTGAAACCTGAGGTATAATTTTTGATTAGTAAGAACAAAGTGACATGTTAATAATAAAACATGTTAATAATAAAATGGTTTTTATTAGGTTATAAAATAATAGCTTATGCATTTTTTAAGCTGTTCACAGTCTTTGGGTACTAGGAGACATTAACTGTATGCTACACCAATCCAATGATATCTAGAGTTACATACTTAATTCTGGGTGCTCTCATTTTAACTAGGTTATTGTAGAAGAGACTAACTAGGCAAGTTATCAAGATACTGAAGAATCTAGAAATGTCTGTACAAGTTTGAGTTGCCAAAATAGAAAACTATGGACTAGAGGAAAGAAAGATTTAACAATGACATGAGAATTGTTTGCAAATACTTGAGGGGCTTCCTGCCAAGAGATCAAGGTTCCCCTTTCCAGTGTCAAAGAATGAGATATAAAGGTGATAATTGAATGGAGGAAAAATCTAAGCCAATACAAGTCATGATTTTCTAAGTGTCTAACTTGATATTGAAACCCTTCTGTGGGACTGGGAGATAGATGGTCATAATTCAGGACTATTGCAGGAAGATCCCCTTATGGTAAGGAAGGTGTGAGAGGTGAACCTCACAGATTGCTTGCAAGGAACTACAACAGGTTTGATTTCCAGATCCTCCCAAAGAAATACTTTTGATGCCAAAATATAACTACCAATAGGTGGTGCTGTTTTCTCAGTTTGCTGGCAATGACACAAGCTTGGATTTTCCTTGTTGGGGACACATCTACTGCAATCTATTTAGGATTTACCATGGCATTACAATCTTATCTTGAATTTTCTACAGTTGTAATATCTTTGAATTGAAAAGGGGTTTAGAAGTCAGGCGAGTTTCTGAACAAGCCCTTTACATACCTGTTAGTACCTGCCGCTGCTTTTCCCAGCCATGCCTTCATCCACTTTTGCTCTCCTTGAATTCCAAATTTGTCTTGTAAGACAAAGTGCAGGCTCTACCTTTTAAAGCAAGCTTTTCATGACTACCCAAGCCTTCCGTTCAGACCGTGCATCACTACCATTTTCATCATAGTATTGCTCCATCCCAAGACCATAAACTCCTTAAAAGACAAGGCCCTATAGTAATTAACACCAGACTCTTCAGCCCCTAGCACAGGGCTTAACTCTTCAGCTGTGCTCAGTAAGTGCTTCTTTCATGAATAAACAACTTCTCATTATAGAAAGGCAAAATAAAAGGAACATAGAAGTTAGCCAGTTAGCTAGTAATGGATTTTGGAGAGGAACCCAGGCCTTTTATTATCTATATGGATTTTTTTAAGGAGTTTGATTACTGAATAAAGACAGATTTATTTGTTTTCATCTGAAAACAAAACACCTTCAGCAAATAACACAAGACCTCATCGAGGAAACTGATTTAGGACCAGCCAGTCATACCCATGCAACAGTTTGGCTCCTCTGGGGGAGTGGGGTGGGAGGGACAGCTTAGGCGGTGCCCAGGGAGTGGTAAGTGGAAGTCCACCTTTGTGCTGGCCCACACAGGACGTTTTCAAAAGGAATTAGAACATACAATGGAAAGCTTTCTATGTAAAGTTTGATTTTAAAACAAATAGACTAAATGAAATCTTGATGATTACTTAAATCCCTAGGGAGCAGGGAAAACATTTCAGTCATTCAGAAACTATGTTATGAAGAACAACTTTTCCCCTACTTCTTTCTCTAAACTAAGTATAGATGCAAGAAAGGCCAGGGATGCCTAGGACAGGACCATATGCAACCACCACAATGGGCAAAACACTTGCTACAGGTTACTGGGTCAAGACTATGGTTGCTTTTTGCCACCTTCAGCTTTTGGGCAAAGGCAAGGTGGAGTGTTTCTAAGTAGAACACCAAGTCATAGATTTCTGTTTTTCCTGCAGAGTCCCAGTCAAATGACTGAGTTTTATGGGACCTCAAAACAACCATTCTCTATGTCCAAAGTAAATCATGGCCAAAGATGATATAATGTATGTTTTTCTAAAAATGGCAAAATATTCATCAATCAGTTTATCTTCTCTTAGCCTCCATCCAAGGGCATTACTAGACTGTGAGCTCTCAGAGGGCAGACTTATGTCCTATAAATCTCTGAACTTCTAATTTCTTTTTGCACAGGGTGGAGCATTTATAACTTGAAAAATATTTGTTAAACTTGTTAAATGAATACATGTGTAAACTTACTTGATTCAAAAGTGTTTCCTACTTAGCACCAAAGTGAAAACACTTTCAAGTAGCTTCAAGTTCCAAAAGCCAGCAAAACCCTTCTTGGGTATAAGTACAGAGTGGAGTTTCCTTTCCGTTCATTAAAAAAGAAGGATTATTAGAATTGTGGGTACAAAGTAAAATAGTATTTCCATTCAACATATACATGGTAAAATGCCTGGAGAGAAATTCTTTCATGGCAAATTTTATTTTAAAAAAACAACCTTTGCCTGGCTGATAGCTTTTCTACTGTCTCTTCTTATCTAGTCCCTTCAAAAGCTAACTCAGTTCAATTGCAATATTTACAGACAGCATGCTATGTAGCAAATGATGCCAGGTCCTCAGACTACAAGAATGAGACTTGTTTTATAGGCCCCCATTCCCATCATCCTCTCTCTAGCAAATTGATTAGACTCCAAACTCTCCGCAGCTGTGAAAGCAGGGCAAGGAATGTTGATTGACTTTCTCTAAAGACTCCCCAAGACCCAAACTGTCATAAGTACAGTAATATACCTTCCAAAGGGAAAGATGCTTACCATTATGCAAATTCATGAACCATTTGTTCATGGGAAGACACACTAAAAGGGCCAGGACTCACATGTTCACCAATCTTAATATGCAGACACTAGTTATCATAAGGATACTCAAAACTCTAGGAATGTGAGCTTAGAACAGTGGATCTTAAACATGCATCAGAATCACCTTGATGGCTTATTCAAACAGAAACTTCTGTGCCCCACCTCCCAAGTTTCATCAGTTGGTCCTGGATGGGCTGGGAAATTGCTACCAAGTTCTGAGGTTATACTGATGTTGCTAATCTAGAGATCATACTTTTAGAACAACTAACTTCAAGAAATCACCATAAAAAAGTGCAACCCTGCTCCACTCAGCCACCAAGATCAGGACAGAAAGAATAACTTCATGAATGTAGGTTTGGGATGGCACAAATTGTATTACAAGAGCACTGTCATGTCGTTCTATTTACATTGCCACTCTAATATATCTTTTGGCTCCAAACAATTGCACATTAACAATATTTTAGGCATGTTTAAGGTTTTGTGGGAAAGGACAATCTCTCAAAATATTAAGACTACCTCACTTAGGCTTCTAAACTTTTAGTGCATTTTCACATTCATTTTCTCAATTGAGTTTCATCATCCCAACTAAGTGGCACAGTAGGTATGGCTTAGCCCTAGAAATATTAGATGACTTTACTAATTAGCAGGTCAGCCAAAATTAGCATTGAAATCTCTTAACTCTTAGCCTAAGGTAATTGAAAAATTGCAACTCTTGGAATCTGTTCTCTACTTGAAAACCATTTTTCTTAATCCATGCCTTAGAGTAGCAATTACACTCAATTCAAAATTTTTGGATTAATTCCATGCAATTAAATTAAAATATTCTTTGAAGGAAAAGCAAATAAGATCATGTTGGCCCTTAGTTGTTTTAACTATAACATCAGAGGACTGGACAAAGAACTTTGCATATCTAAAACTATTGGGTGCAATTATTTTGTAAAATAATTACTTAACAGAACCTCATTCAGTAAGGTAAGAACTTCCTGAACCTGGTCATACAGTAGGATCAGTTTGTCCAAACACTTTCGTTTCAGAGTGTGCCCAAATAAAAGTAAGGCACTGCATTTACTGTGGTTTGGCAATAAAAGTTGGATCTTAAAGGGAGGTAGAACATTGAAGGAGTCAATAAACCCACCATGATCACTTGATTTTATGACCTTCATGTGGATGTTTTAGATAAAGAGGCATCCACGCTTTTAAAAATATTATCACTGAAACTGTTACCAAGAGTCCTGCTTTATATGGAAGTAGGCTAGGACACAACCACTCCTAACATGTGCATAGCCTAGAAATTTTATGGATTTCTAAATGTATTCCAGATATGAGGGCTCTTCAGCTCCATTGTCATCATTTACCATTGTCTAAAATAGACATTATCCTGGTGTATTTGTGACACTTGATTAGTATTATGTCAATGTTTCCATTACAAAATTCTATTTTCATGGGTTCATAACATAATGTTACAAATTCACTCTGAATTGAAACTTGGCATAGGTAAGTTCAAGCTGAGACTATTTTGTGATGCCAAACTTCTTTCCACTACTAGCACCAAAATAAAGTTATTAAGATACTGATTACTAGGATATACAAACTGAATAGATGGGGAAACCATCAAAATCTGAGGAGAAAAGTTCTGATGTTGCAGTCCCCAGATCCTGAAGAGTGAATAGAAAGTATATGCAAAGTTGCTCATTAATTGTGACTAGGCTTTTTGGATAGGTGTGATTTTATAATACCTAATAAATACAACAAACAATGGAGATTATGTAAGAAATTTAATTGGTGTCTTTAACAAATGTG
The DNA here is from genome assembly GCA_011751065.1 of Lasiurus cinereus. Taxonomy (NCBI): domain Eukaryota; kingdom Metazoa; phylum Chordata; class Mammalia; order Chiroptera; family Vespertilionidae; genus Lasiurus; species Lasiurus cinereus. The sequence continues at coordinate 46,269,217 of JAAGEH010002528.1, read as the reverse complement.
TATTTAAAAAATGAATTAATGGTTATAATACCAAGTGACATGTATGATCTCTAGTAAAATTTTCCACAAATAGGGCAGCTTTTCTTTCAAAAGAATAATATGAGTTGTAAAATAATAAATATCAATCCTATAGAGAACAATGAAGAAGAATTTATAGAGAACCAAGGGAAATGAAGTTTAAAAATTACATTCACAACATGAGATCAGGAAGATGATACCATTCAAGTTGGACCCAAGTCCAAAAGTAATAATATAAGTACATATCCTGTGGTAGGTGCTGTTGGGAGATCTTGAGGTAGGTACTGATGGGAAATTAGACAGCGCTTTCTTGAATTTTGCACATCTTCATTCTTGAGAAATTAGAAAGGCTCTGTCTGATCTAGTGTTTTCCTGACTGGATATTTTAGAACCACAATTCTCGAAAATGCTCTCTCAGAGAGAAAGTGATCCATCTTAAGGGAACCCATTAGCATTTAAAGGCCCAGAAAGGTCCTAATGTGAATGAAAACATCATATTTTTAGAAATTTATTTGAACCTGGAACCTAATTTTATGTATCACCTGTTAATATTTTCTACAGATCCTCTTTTTACCACAATTTTTCTTAGAAAATTAGATCAGTTTATTAGAAATGATATGTTTGGAAACAAGCTCAGTTATGTTTGCAAATTCTCTGGCAAATACATTATAACATCCATTTCTTTTTCCATATCAGGAGTTGGACTTGCTTTCTTCAAAGCCTCTTTCAAATACAAAATTATATAATTTCAAAGTGCTTAAGAGCATGTTTGACATTCATGTCCCTAATTTATTTTTAGAAAAATCTGAACTGGGTCAATCAAGTGCTTATGAACTTATACTGCTTAGATAAAATGTTTGTAACCCTCTTAATATATCCTTAATTTGCATATATTTTTAATGTACAAATATCCCCTGAGTGAATTATCTGCTTAGGGATTTTTTTTATTGACCCCATGGTCTCTTGGTCTCTTTCAGTGTGTCTAATTATACTAAAAAGCTAAATTTCAATTATTTTATATGTAACCCATTCTACTCCTTTCCATTAGCATGGATAATCAAGAATTCATGGCATTATGGATTTTTAAATGTCAGAGATTGTAAAGCTGTCTTGCCTATTACAGTAAAAACTTCATTAAGGGCTATCATGTATTCCAAGTGATGTGTAATTCAAAGCAGCTGCACATCCACCTCCCCCTCTCCAGATGTAGTATTGTCTTTTGAATAAAAACGTCAGATAATCTAAGTACCCTTTAATTTTAAGCCTAGTTTCTAGGTGCCAGGAATTTCAAGGTAACTATGTTTTAATAAAGTTATTATGTCTCCTTCCATAAAATCCATAAAAAAAATGGTGCTTTCCCATGGGCCCATGTGTTTTACAGGAATGCCTCTTATTGGAGTGATTGTTCAGCCCTTAATTAAGTCTTTTCTAAAGCCTTATATTTTAGCCTGGTACTTCAGAAACATATCAAATTATATTTTTTATTATTAAATATTTTTAGTCATAATAAGAATGGCTTCCATTTCTCATTTTTGGGTCTGGAATATCTCAATTTTCTTTTACCTATCAATGTCAGTGTGATTTTTTTTTTAAAGATCACACATATCCCTGAAATACAAGTTTTTTGTACTTATATGTCATAAATTAAAATAATGACAGTTTCCTAATAATAATGCATGTGCTTTAATTGCTATTCCCAAAGAGGTTAAATTTATGATGAAGAGAAAATAAGATTAAGTGACTGATGAGAAACTAATGGACACGGAGTATGTATCTTTAAAGATCAAGCTAGGAGCAAACCTAGTGTAAACTATTCTTCTTTTATTACATAGTAGCCAAGGATAATTTAAGCTAAGATTAAAATAAGAGCTGATTTTAGATCCCTCTTGTCTTCCTTCAAGATGGTGTGTTTTTTTAAGCTGAACTTCTCTGTCATTAATAATTTTGTGAATCACCTTTTACAAAGGAAAGATAAAACCTATCTTTCTGTAAACCCTTACACATCACAAAAAGACTTATGAGTGTTTCAAACTTAATGGTTTTGGCACACCAACTGCATAGCATTGAGGCAGGAGAAAGGGGTTGGCAGAAAGTGTATTTAGGATGAATGCCACCCACCATCAAGTAATGGTTTAAGTAGAAAGTAATCAGAGGGAGACCACAGCAGCTAAATTTCAACCAAAGATATTCTAGGTTTAGAACAATAAATAATTGTAATCAGGTATGTTCCAAGTAGCAAATAGGGCTCTAAGGCTATAACTCAGCCTGAATAAGCACTTGGAAAGTCTGCCGGATCAGCAGCTATTCCATATAAACAGCATACCACCTGACCTCCCATTAAAATCTGGAACACGGTTGGTACAGAGAAGCCCATATGTTGTGAAATCTAAACACCACGAACTAGGAAACATATCTAATCTATTAACGCAGACAACATTTGTCACTTACACCAGAATGTATGACGAAGGATTACAAGATGAAGGGCGGTATGGAAATGCTGATGTGAGAGGATGCACATGAAAACCTTAACACCTTCCTGGAGTCTTGCCTTATTAGAGCCAGAACTGCCTTATAACTAAACTGTGTTAGTAACTAAACACTATTGGAAGGGGTCCAACATGAACCACCTCTCCAGAAGTTTCTAACGTAGTAATATGACACTTGCGCTTCCACAAAAACCAGTGTCCACATTTGATGAATAATAAGTCATTAAGACAGTCTCTAGGATGCTAAAGGGATTACTTTTCTTATCAGGGCACACAGCCTTATATATGTGCTCCACGCTGCAATTCCTCATTTCAAGAGAACTTCTGGCCTCCGAATCAGAGTTTATCATTTGATGGTGTAAGACTACAGTGAGACTGATAAGGGACACTTTGAAATTATAATGCATGAAAAGAGTTGAAGCCAAAAAGCACACGGAGCCTGAGTTGTTCAAATCCTTATCCATCTCCCACTCAAGGTTCACTCAGCCTGAAACAAGCATACAAAAATTATGCAATATGTGTGAATGATACAAACTCACATTCCACCTGCAAACCTTGTGATTCAGACTAAAAATCAAACTTGATACAAAAAAAAATGCTATTCATCTCTTGGGTGCTTCACCTACTCCCTGCAAATATTACCAAAGAAAATGATTAACAAGGTAAGAGTGACCTGAGTATCTTGGTGAATCCACCTGCCTTGCCAACCTAATATCCTCCCAATTCTTGTTGCTCCCACATAGCTCCTTCACTGAGCTCTGCCTTCAGACCTGCACTAAAGCAATCAGCCTTCACTGGTGCGGTCAGCTGTCCTGTGGCTGGTGTACTGTGGATAACCCAGAGCGGGTTTCTGTTTCCGTAGCAGAGGCCAGCTCCTTAAGGATTATGCTCATGGCTTGAAGAAGAAAGTGAAATCTGGTTCAGCTCAGACTCTAGCTAAAGACTTCTGCATTAGAAAGCATAATTCACATTTATTGTAAATGTCATCATGCCTACGAGCTCCAGAGTGTATTTACAGTGTCAGCTGAGGGCTTCCCTTGATGGATGCTTTGGTTTTCCTTTTTTTTTTTTTTTTTTCCAGGAGTCCTACATATCAAAGCTTGGGGAGATTTCTTTCTAGTGATTCTGACAGACCTGATAGAGCATGAGGCATTGCCTCCTCACTTGAAGATTCTTGGCTATTTTTCAAGGTTCACTGAAGACAGGCTTTGCAGTATGTCTCCCTTTATCGTGAATGCAGCGAACAAAAAAAGCCTGGTGCATCCTCAAAGCCTGTACACCCAGTGAATGTCCAGGAAACTTTCCCTCAAGCTGTTAGCACGGGAGCGGCAGGCTGTTAGCATAAGTTATTCCCTTCGCCACGGGGGCCAGGAGAAACCCTGGTAAGCCACGAATTTCAGTTCACAGCGATCTGTGTGCTGAAAAATGGGATGAGCAGACTTTCATCAGCAGATTCCAAGAGGTGTTTACGTCCACGGCTGCTTCCCCCACCCCCACTTCTCCCAGGGTGGATGGTACAGCCCTATTTGCCCAGATGGGTTTTAAGTAATAGAAACACCCGAGCACCTGGCTTAGTTGGTGTGTTTGCCACCAAGGGACTATCAAGTAAGAAGTGTCAACTATAGTAGTACAGAGGACTGGAGTGAAGAGGGGGCCGCGTCTGGAGGAGAGGCGGCTGTCTGAAAGACTGAGGAAGGCGTCTAGTTCAAGTGTGACTTTTCTCTCCGGTGCCTCGAGGTTGGCATAAAATGACCTCTGCCTCTAGGTAAACATGGCCAAAGCCCAGTCCAAGGGAATTTCCGCTGGCCAACTGCAGCAACATCAACATAAGTCCCCCAGAGGTGATCCGGCCCCCTAGAGCCAGAGGGCTCCCCTGGACACGGGGGTAGCCCCTTTTCATCCCCACGCAGTTCCTCCAGCCTACCCCCTCCTCTGCTCCCAGCCCCTCTCCTCTCCACTTCTCCCTCCCAACTGAGCCTGGAAACCTGGGCTTCCTCGAGGGCGATATGAGGGGTGTGGTGGGAAGGAGGGCAGGGAGGGCAGTTGCGGAGGGTGAGGGAAGAAGGTTTCTAGGGCACAGAAAGGGGCTGGGATCGGTCCGGGGGAGACCCGGGAGGGGACCGCAGAAAGCGGGGGTCACTCACCTGCTGCTCCGGCTCGAAAGCTGCGAACCGTGTTGCCTTCGCGCAGGGCCCGGGAGCGCAGGGGCTGCGCGCTCCGCTCCGGGGACCCGGGTGTCCGCGCCGCCGCCCGCGTCCTGCCGCCGCTGTACCTGTCATAGAGCCGCAGCATGTGCTCCGACACCTTGTCGTGCGGCCGCAGCGCGGGGCCCGGGCCGCCCCCACCTGCCGAGCGGTCACTGGGCGCGGCGGCGTGGCGGAGCTCAGGCAGATGCTGCTTCAGCCGCTCTCCCCGCGCCAGGCTCACGCAGAAGCAGCCCAGCCACAGACACAGCAGCCTGCGCGCCCCGGCCATGGCGAGGTCCCGGACGGCCGCGCGTCCACTCCTCGAGTCGCGTCGCGTCGCGGGGGGACCCTCCGGAGGCGCGAGGGGCCGGGCCGAGCAAGGTTTGAATGCCAGACTAGGTGGGGCGAGCGTGCCCGGGGGGGGGGGGGGGGAGCCGGGGCAGCGAGGGAGCGGGACAGCGGCGAGCCCCACTTTCTGCGCCGGCGGGTCCCGGGCGGCAGGTGGGCGCTTCCCTGGCCGCGGCGCGGTTCTCACGGGCGCTGGGCGCTGCGGGCGCCCTCTTCACTCCGGCGCGTTGAGAGCTTAAGTCGCGGTGTGTGTGTGGCCCGGGGTGTTCTCAAGATCTGCCGCTACCCGCACACCCTGCCTTATTTTCGGGCACACCCCGTCGGAAGCGCGGCGCTGGGGACCCGGCCTGAGGGCGCTCTCTCTCGCCAGTTCCACGGATTGGAGCAGACGCGCGGCGCGGCAGGCGAATTTTGAGTGTGCGTGTGGTGTGTGTGTGTGTGTG
>JAAGEH010002528.1:46145943-46263636 GCA_011751065.1 Lasiurus cinereus | reverse complement strand
AGAGAGAGAGAGAGAGAGAGAGAGAGAGAGAGAGAGAGAGGAGATCGACTGGCTTCTTTCTCTGGCTGCTCTGTACAGCCTGCACCCAGTCTCGCCCTCTCCCTCCTGGCTGCTGGGACTCGACTGTAGCCGGGACTGAAGGGTCGGGAAGTAACCAGCCACCAGCAGAGGGAGGGAAAGAAAAGGAAGTAGGAGTGGTGCTGCTTGGAGAGAGGAGGGGGGAAGGAGAAGACCTAGGAAGAAGGAGAGGGTAGGAGAGACCTTTGTTGGTTTGTTGTCTCTTTGTTTGTTTTTTAATGCCCTCCAAGAGCATTGGCTGTGCCCTGGCCAGTAGGAGGGCAAAGGAAAAAGGAAGGCCTTGGCTTCTCTCTCCTGATTCCAAATGAGGGATCAAGATGCGGACACCAGCCTGGCCTCCTGCCCGGCCTCTGCCGGTGGGGGTTTGGGCCTGCACCTGTGCCTGTGCTGTGCAGCCATCCTCTCCTGTCTTCCCACAAGTTACCATCACAGCTCCTTCACTTCCACCTTTCCCCTGACACTGTTCTCCGCCTCCCTCCCCCCACCCCGAAAAAGTGTGGGGATCAATCCCAACTTAGAAACATAAGTAAACAAGCAAGCAAACACCAACTCCCGCCCCACTCTCTGGTCCCCTTAAGAGAGTTTCTGAAGGATGGTGTCTGCTGGTGAAATAGGGCTCTGGCAGATCCTGAATCTAGAGTAGGCTGTTGAGCTCATGAGTCTGAACTCCCTCTTCCTCCTCTCTTTTCTTGGCTGTAAAATGAAGATTAAGCTATTAGCTAATCTTTCACGGACACTTACCATGCCCCAGGCACTTGTTCTTTATGTTTTGTGTGTATTGTTTACACTATTAAAAGAGAAAGATGCAAATTGACCATACATTAGGGACACCCGCCAGCCAATCAGAAGCGAGTATGCAAACTAACCCAACGAAAATGGCAGATTAATTTTCATATGCAGGCACCAAGCAATGGGGGACAGGGCATTTGAGTCATTGCCATGGCAACGATGTAGGCATTCCGCAACGCCAGAATTGCTCAGGGTCTCTGGGCAGCTTGGGAAGGCAGAAGGCTTCTCTGGGCCAGAGTAAAGGCAGTGCCAGCAGCCAGGGGAGGGAAGGCCCATTCTTGCATGAATCTTTGTACATCAGGCCTCTAGTTTTTAAATAATTTTCACAAGGAATCCCATTTTACAGATGAGGAAACAGACACAAGGACACTCATAGATGTCAGAGCTGAGCTTGAAACTAAGGGAGCTTGACTCCTGGGCTCAGATGCTTAATTGTCACTTTATTACTAATTAGAAACATGACAGTTGAGGTAAGTGCACTTTTCACAGTGCCCATCCTGGTGTACAAAAGCTCTCAGTAGATGTCTGTTGAAGCTATGTGGTCCCTTTATGGGAACAGACTGGGGTTTATTGAAAAGAAGATAGGACACAGGGCCACACTGAGCTTCTAAATCTCAGTTTTTTCTTTGAAGGTGAATAAAAACACATCTCTTTTAAAGTTTTGTTTGGATGAAATTAGAAAACAGTGCTAAAGTGACTGGCATACTGATCAGCTTTGGGTTGGGGCCAGTTCCTTATGACCCACATGCAGACTATGTTCTGCCTGCTCAGTCACTTCTCAACCCATTGCAGTTTGGTTTGCCTTCACAGCCCCCCATGGAATGGTTTTGCAGATAATAAGAGATACTTCCAGCATGGTTGTGAGGGTTAAATGAGGTCATAGGTGATCTTTGCTTGGCATAAAGAACATAAGAGCTTTTGTGACTAATAATAAAGATGGAATTGTAAAATTCCATAGACCTGAGGATCTCTTCCTCTTTGTGTTTCCCCTGTGAATCTTTGGTTCTTTCCCTCTTCTTGCTGTGCTCTGTCAGTTCTGTGAGCCGTCTCCTCTTCCTGTGCCTGTCTCCCATGTTCCTCACAACTTTATACTCTGCCCTGGGAGGATGCCAAATTGAGAAGAAAGATATTCTGCTTTGGTGGTCACCTCTGACTTTTAAATGTATAGTTGTGGGTCTTCCCCAGCCCCAGTATGCATTGCCAAAATTTTATCTTTCTTCTCTTTGAAATCATCCCTGAGACTTCTCTTCTTTAGCTCTAGTGCCAATCTTTGCCACTGTGTACTCAACGTGATTCTTCATTTGTAGAGACTGTACTGTGGGCATATGTCTTCAATGGCTACTTTCATTTCTTCCTAGGTATATCTACTTCCTCTTCTTCGTACTTCCATTTTCTTATTTGAGCCATGAGTAGAAAATAGTTCCTGTCTCACAGCATTGTTGTAAAAGATAGTCCATGTCAAGATACCAGTATAGTGCCTAGCACATAGCGAGTGCTAAAGTAGAGTCAGTTATAAGCTGAGAGACACATTTGTATGTTTTTGGTCTAAAGCAGTAGTCAAGCCATACCCATCTTTATATTGTAGTGAGATGCCATTGCAATCAGAATAAACAGAGTAACAAGGAGATGTTAAGCTGGTAGCATGATCCCTAGCTGGGACTCTCAGCTCTAATTTCAGGACTGGAAAAGAATATGTGGATAGAAGCCAGCAAATCCTGGACAGAAAGTGTTTCATTTACAATTAATTTACACCGAAGAAGATGGAGCAAGGGCTGAAACAGATGAAGCCAGCAGCATCATTTCTAAAACTGTCAAATAAATGGCACCCATGCCATATTCTCAGAGTGACCTCCTGGGGAACGGAATTGAAAGCACATTGAATTATAAGTAATAGCTCCGTCATCAGAACACCTAGAGATACCATCTTGGGATACTTCACAACCACTGCACAGTGTTTCTTTTATCAAAGGCCACAGCATCTCAGATCTGGATAGATTAAATTGTCTCAGAATGCTGGCATCGTTACATGACTTCCCCCACAAGGAATAAATTATTAGAATCATAATTCTGGCTGAACATCTGGCCTACTTGATGTATGGAGGATTTTCAGCTATTCAGAAAAAGGAACTTCAGAATTCAATACGATGTTAGTACAAGTGCCCTGTGTCTGGTTTCTTATTAGTATGTTTAATTAAAGTTTATTTTACATTTTAATAATAGCAATTTCTTATTTTATGCTAGACAGTGTTACTGTCATAACCAACTACTGAATCAGAGGATAATCTCTTTTCCTAAACACAGGAGAGTTAAAGGAAGACGTTTCCCCCCTCCATCTCTCCAGATATGACTACTGAGGGTAGTTCTAGGGGTCTGATTCCAGATGTTTTTCTCTGCATTCTCTCTTCCTCTCTTTCTCTCTTTCTCTCAGATCACCGAGTGCCACTGTAAGCATCTCCCACCTGCATTTCCCCACTAACAGTGTTTCCCCCCCTTTCTGTGTCCTATTCAGCAGGTGTTTCATGCTGCAAATCCCCATTATTTATTTTCCCTATATAAATTATTTCCAGTTACTAAACAAAAGGTTCATAAAATCAATTTGGGATATTAGTGTATTCTGTTGAGTTGAGCTTCTTTTGACTACCAAAATCATGTGTATGTTTGGTGTGTGTTATGCATGTCTTTATTAGCTCTCTTAAGCACTACATACATTTCTTTTCTAAAATCTTCCCATCAGCAATTATTATTAAATATGTAGGTTAGGCTGCATTAGCAGTTGTGGTAAAAATATATAAGGAGAGTGTGCCTCAGGTTTGGAGGAGTTTACCTTTTAGTAGGTGAACCAAAGAAACCCACACAGGACAATTAACAAATAAAGGGAGAAGTATTAACAGGATGGTCAACCATGTTTTGTAGACTATGTCACAGTTTGCTATGTCAGTGGAAAGGAGATCAGTAAGAGAAGGAGCAGCCACAGAAAATTCATTGGAAAAAGGGAAGCTTTCGGTGGCCTTGAAAGTGGGTAGATCTTTAAACTAGTTAAACTAAAAGGACTGATCATTTAAGAAAGAATAACAGTAACAAGTAAGTTGCAGACATAAGAATCTTTCTATGTTAATAAGGCAGTGTTTGTTGAGACAAAAGACTAACCTGATTTGAATAGAGTATGTGTTTTGGAAGCCACAGGAAAATAGAAATGGAATACAGGGTAGAGTGAGTTTATGGGGGATCTTGAATGCTAGATCAGGAGAACATAGGGAATCATAGAAAGTTTTTGATAAGATAAGGCTTTCTCATAGTCTTAAACTCTCCAAATGGTCTGGAAAGTCTTAATAGCTAATCAATTTCCTGCCTGGGAAGTATATTTTATGATAGAGAGGAATTTTAGAGCTGACTCAAATATAAAAAGGTTGATTGAAGATATTTAAAACCTTATTAATTGCAAAGTTATTTGGCTGCAAATAAAAACTACATACATATATTCTATATATCTGATTCATAACAGGTTAAATATATAGGGCATATAGGGATTATTTGTCTTCCTGTTGTAAGAAGTCTGTAGTTAAGGAGCTGTTGGTATTTGTTCAGTGGCTTGACAATGTCATTACAAGTGTTTATGTGACTCACATATCATTTCCTTCTGTCTTGTTGCTTCACAGTCACCAGATGGTTCCTGCAACTCCAGCCATTAAGTTTTTGCTGAAGGTAGAAAGGAGGAGGAAAGGGCAGGTTATATCTTCTTTTCATCAGGAAAAGCACAAACTCTCTCAGAGCTCTGGCAAGTATCTTTTATAGTTCACTGGTCAAAATTTTATGACATGGTCACCTCTACCTACATGGGGGTTTGAGAGTTCAAATATCTTGTCCGGGCCCAGGAACATTGCCACTGCAAATAGAATCCAAGATCAGTTGTCAAGAAAGAAGGGGCAATAGAAAATGTGAAGTAACTAATAGGGTCTTATATGAGGATCCTTCCAAGAAGAGGCAATGAATCCTCAATTCATTTCACTCAACAAATAATCAGTGTCTTTTATGTTCTTGACCCTTAATTTGGTGTTGAGACTACAAATTGAAAAGGTCTCTGTCCTCTGATAACTTAGTCAACTAGGGAGATAGGAATATTGCCACTTAAGAAACCTCAAGATAATTGAGAGTGGTTAAGTAAGGCAGAAAGTGCTGCATGGAGGAGATGAATTAATCTGAGATTTGAAGCATAACCCTATGGTTTTCCAGGGCTATTTCAGATAGGATATTTCAGGCAGAGGATGTGTCAAGAACACAGAGGTGGTAAAGGATTTCCATGTCTAACCTAACCTTCTCTACAGTATTTCAGATTCCTATTTTTTATAAACTTGTGGATGTCTTCTTGGCATTATAAATTGTGTGCATCTGAAATGAAACTGATCATCTTCTTCAATATTATTTTTGGTGCCCATTCTTCTATGAATGACACCATGATTCTTTCAGCCATCCAGGTTTCTAGTCTTAGACTTACCTTCCCCTTCTCCCTCTCTCTGACCACCATATCTAATCCATGTCTTAGTGCTTCTAAGATATGTACAGTCTGTCTCTTTAACATCTTTTAGTTTTATTGCAATATCTTTCATTTAGTTACTAATTTATTCTAATCTAGACTAGTTTTATGATTTTCCAAATGCCTTCCAGTTCTTTCTCACTCCAACTGATTTGATTTCTATTGATGCATAAAAATTAGCATGAATTTAAAGACTTAAAACAGTATCCATTTATTATCTCACAATTCTGTAGGCCAGAAGTCCAGTTGGGATCATCTGGATCTTATGTTAAAGGTGTTGGTAGGTGATGTTTCCATCTGAACACTCTGAGTAAGAATCCTCTTCAAAGCTAATTCATGAGTTGGCTTACACAATACTTGAATACTGAGTGAGGTCTTACTTTCTTTTCTGGCTATTACCAAGTCTTGTTATCAGTGTCCAGAAGCCACCTGATATTTCTGCCAGGTGGTCTCCTCCATTTCAAAGAAGCATCGAAGAACTTCTTGCATGTTAAATTTAGTACTTCTAATCTCTTTCTCCAGAAATGGTTCACATCCTTTTAAGGGGCTTGCCTGAGGTCAAGGCCAGCAAGGATAACCTCCCTTTTTTAAACTCAATTTTGTTATATAACAGAAGCAAATCACCAAGGTAATATCTCTCTTACACTGAAGATGCAGGGGATTATACACTTCAGAATCCTGCCTACTATAGTAGTCATATAAATACTGCCAGTAGATTTGTCCTCCTAAACATTAATTCAGTAATGTTATAAATTTTCTCAAAAAAAGTAGTTGTCATTACCAATTTAATTTAAACAAAACATAGCAAAACCTCAGTGTTGTATTCATAGTCTTCTGTTATTTTCCCTAAGAATTTCCCACTGTATCTCTATTCTTTCCCACATATACCCTCTGCTGTAGCCATAGTAGATGGTTCTTTTCTATTTCCCTCACTTTCTATTTGCCTTTGCTTGTTTTTAGCTACTCAAGACCCATCTGAAAAATGCTGTTTTCCATGAAGTGATTTCTAATCAGCTGGTGAGCTCTTAATCCTCTAAATCCTCATAGCATTTAGTCCTTCTCATAGCACTTAAGTGATTCTGTCATATGCTGCTTTTGTTTGCTTTTATAAAGAAGTGGCTGCTTCTCTAATAAAACCCAGCTCCTTGGGGTTGGCAGTAATGGGAAATCATCCACCTGGGGAAGAAGTGGCTGGACTCTTGTCTGACTCTTCCTCCCCAGAGATTTGCCATCTGCTGGATCTTTCTCTGTCTGGTTCCTGCTTTTACTACTGCACTGCACTGAAGGATTTCGCTACTCTTTCTCATTCATTCTGGCTAGGCTCGAAAATATAGTTCATTCCTAATTTTTGTCACCTAGTTGAGGCAAGCCTGGAATTTTGAAAAAAATAATTGATTAAAGGCTCATAGAAATAACCACACAGAGATCAACAGACAACTCTATAATTACATAACATTTTTGCTTTTGATTTTCTGCGTTTTGGGGCTTTCCCTTTCTCACTCCAGTACTGTTATCATTTTTTAGAAAATATATTTTATTGATTTTTTTATAGAGAGGAAAGGAGAGGGATAGAGAGTTAGAAACATTGATAAGAGAGAGAGACATCGATCATTTGCCTCCTGCACGCCCCCTACTGGGGATGTGTCTGCAACCAAGGTACATGCCCTTGACCAGAATCGAACCCGGGACCTTTCATTTCGCAGACTGACGCTCTATTCACTGAGCCAAACCGGTTTCGGCATGCTATTTTTACTGAACCTCTACTATTTAAATTCTCATGGAGATACAACTGGGAACAAAGTGAGTATTTGTCTTTTTTTTTTTTTTTTAATCTAGAGTCAAGACAGTAAGACCCAGAGAGGCTGTTCTTAACCACTGAGTGTATATTATGAGCCACATGTTATCCTAGAAGTTGGGATACAAAATATCTTTGAAATTCTTACCCTCATGAACTTCATATTCCCAGAGAAATGAATAATAAACACAAACAACAATACAAAATAAGAATTTCAAAAAGGTGCCATCTAACAAAGTAAGAGGATCAACAATAGAGTGTTGTATGTGAAGGGATGTTGAGTGGGGGAGGGAGCAGTATTCCAGGTTGGTGATGTATAGTTGAGAAAGGCTTCTCTGAGGACCCAACATTTGAATTGAGACCTTAGAGATTGAAAAGACAGCAAGAGAAAGTCTGGAAGGAAAATATTCCAGACAATAGAAAAACAATGGAAAGGAGAGCCTGCTGAGCACTGTCCAGTGACTGTGGATTTACACTTTCTTAAGGATTTACATTGACAACAATCAGTCACTAAGAGGATTTTATTTAAAGACTTGGTGCTGTTCTTTATCCTAAATAGGAAAGTCAGACAGTTGAGGTTAGGGAGAGGGAGAAGTGATGTTACATTGATCTTATTTCTTATTAGATATATGGTCCTAGAAGGTAGAAACTTATTCATCTTTTATTCCACTGGCTCCCCCTAATTGCCTTACACATGGTTACATGCTCAACAAATATTTTCAAGCTAAATCCAATTGAATAATGACAAGGTGAAGGGGTGTTACATCAGATATCTCCCACCAAACACACTTTTTTCCTATCTTATGTAATAAAGAGGTAATATGCAAATTGATCATCACTGTAACACAGAAGATGGCCATCCTCATATGGACACAAGATGGCCAGCAGGTTAGGGCAGTTGGGGGAGACCAGGCTGGCAAGGGAGGGCAGTTAGGGGCAATCTGGCCGGCCAGCAGGCAGTTGAACAGTTGGGAGCCAGCAGTTCTGGATTGTGAGGGGGATCCCAGATTGGAGAGGGTGCAAGCTGGGTTGAGGGGACCCCCACCCATGCACAAATTTCATGCATTGGGCCTATAGTATAAATATAAAGAATAAAAAGTGTTTATCTTCCAATAGCACAAAATAATTTTATTTTAGTCTTTGCTTAGTTCCTTCTTTTTAAAAAAATCATTTCAACTAAAACATTCCTTAAAATTTGAATAATATAAAATTTAAGATGACTAAACAAATATAATAAGTAATAAAAGTAATAAGAATTAGTCAGTTCCTTGAGGGCAGAAACTGTATTTTATATATTTTTTCATCACCTGTAGTCATAGGACCCAAACAAAACTAAAATTAGCATCTTGGGATATATCTTCTGAGTCTCCTTTTTCCTATGCCTAGGGCCTAGACTATTTTTTTTTTTGTATTAATTAAACCTTCATAATCACAGAGTATTTTGACTTTTTTTCTTTTTAATTAAAATATAAAGAAATTACATTGTGAGAGGACTGGATCCTTTGTGCTACTTTATATTATGCTTCACAGTTAACACATCAGAACCACATGCACACTAATGTTTTATAAATGACAAGCCTGGTCATATTTTCCCTTGTATTATTCAATTCCACTTTTACTGTAAATTTGTGTTGATAATAATGCTATGAGAACTACACCGTCCTAAAAATAAAAGGATTTTACTTCTCACAACTGATGATTTGCTCCTTGGTAGAATTTTCAGTGTCCTGCTTGAATCACAGCATGAGCGACTTGCAAGCCCACCTGTGATTTGATCACTGGAGTGTCTCCTGGGTGCTTTTCTATTGTTTTCTGTGTTGTCTATAGAATCTGTGGGTGGAACTCTACCCACTAGCTTAATCAGTTTCTTCCTGCAGGCAGTTCAGGTGGTGTCCTTCCTCTGTAATTTGTGTTTCAATTCCTATGGCCTTCTAAAACCTTTTACCAGCAGATGTCTCTCTCTGGGTCCTAGCCATTTCTGTACACAACAGTTTATTGAGTCCAATTCTTATCTTTTGGGAAAAGTTGTTACTTTAAAAAACCTTATTAGAAGTCACCTCTCTTTTGCTCCTTATATCCTCTGTAATTGTTTCTTGAGTTGAATTTCTAAAAGCAAAACACGTAAATTGTTTTGTGCCCTAATAATTGTGCCATACAGAATTCCATGAGCTCTTCCATCCATTTTTGCAAAGTATTGTCCCAGGGAGTCAAGCCACCAAAGCCTCCATAAACAAGGATTAGCAGCGAAGCTGAAATATTTGTGGATCCCTCTTTCCTCTTTCTTCCTTCTGCTCTCAGGCTCAGAACCCACTCTCTGTGTCTCCCATTTTTTAAAATCCTACCTAATGTGCCTCATCCTACTCACCAACCCTACCCCTAATGAGGTCTAGGAAGTGGTTAGCAATAGGATTGTGGACTGAAGAGATTACTGACCCTTCAGTGTCTGGAGCGGAAAGGCACTGGAGGAAGGTGATCTCATTTGTCACCTGGGAAACCCAGGGATTCAGTCATTGTCCTGTTCGCACGCATCTGCCTTTCCACCCTGCAAATTTCCAGGTGTAGCTGCTCAGATGACCCATGTAAAACCTTAACAGGATCAATTAAAGTTACTCAGGTATTTGTTGAATGCTTCAAAAATATGGACAGATGGGGGTATAGAAATGGTAAATATCACCACTGGGAACCAATTTCATTCTTTACTTCTGCTTCAGGATTTCTAGGTGTTTTTCTTGTCGTTTCTTCCTTGAGGGAAGTCATTTTAAACTGCCCCTGGATATCTGCCCACAGAAAAGCAAACAGCTTTCTTTGACCACAAGTGATCACCAACAACAACTCCTCCACCCTCTTTTTCAATTTTTGAACTCTGGGTTAAATTCTTGCCTTATAAAATTAAGATCTAGATAACTCTGGCAAGGAGCCAGGCCCTGCAAATAATTTTTTTTGTTTTATAAAAACTGGGCAGTGAAGAATGATTGCATAAACGCTACATAAATATTTCAAGTATCTATGTTGTCAATCCTAGTAACTACTGCTGAGCTATAAACAGAGCAGGAGTGTCTGGATAGTGCTGGGGGAGCTGCGTGAAATTTGGCTGGATGGGAATTAAAATGGAATGGAAGCTGACAGACCCTAATCCCCCCAACACCAGAGATTGCTGCTTTTTCATTTTCATAATCCCCATATCTATACTAGGTATGCAGCACACTTTTATTAAAGGACATACTTTGTTTGCGGGAAGTATAAATAATTTAAAAGAGATTTGTGATTATCTTTGTAGCAAGTTCACTTACGTAGTTTTGAACACTAAGAAACTGATAAGGCATAGCCTTAAGGAATCTGGTGCTGTTCTGTGGCAGTTCCTGCTTTAAAACACTTTGGTCCAAGTTTCCTCCTAATGACACAGGATCCAGACCAAAATGTTAATCCCCCCCAGATCAGCAAATTCCAGTTTTTTTTTTTTTTTTCAGAAAGCCTTCCTGGATGACTCAAGGCCATTTTTATTTGATGCATAAACATATGAAAAGTTAACTGACCATATAAAACGGGCATTTGGTTACATTTGCCTCTATTTAAAATGCAACTTTGTAAGACAGGGATCCTGCTGAGTGCCTGGGAGCTGGGTTTGCCGACAGTGGGTGTTCATAAGAATCCTTTAGAAGAGAAACGAAAAGAACACCGAGGCAGAATTGGCAATATCCTAAATATGTCACCTAGAGAGCAGATAAATAAGAAGAGATGCTTAATTTTTTTTTTTTAAACCTGGGCCTTGTTTATTATGTCTCTGCAGCCTCCATGGAGCTGTGTAGAGGAACTTCATGCTGATAGCAGAAATGTGTTTCTTTTTCAATCGAAGGTACTGTAGTACTATTTTTCTTCCAGTGATGAAAAGATCTGGATTAAAAACAAACATTTTCAATATTTTTCTCCATGCATTCATTCAGCACTTGCACAGAATGTAAGTGTGACTGTCTTCTCCAAATCTTTTAAATTACACATATCATCAAGGTATGAAAGGGATCGTGCTGCACCCCTCAGCTTCTAAGTTCCTAGTTCCCACTTTCTTCTTGAGTCATGTGTAATAGACTGGCTATACAGAATTAGTCCAGGAAATCAGGTATAAGTTCCCACAAAGGGCAACCAGATATTTTTCCCATGGTTTCAAATTGTTTATTCTCCATCCCCCTCCAGGTAGCAAGAAATCTTAAATGTTGCCCATCTTAGAGATGCTATAAAAACAGTCTCACCTGCTAGGTGAGCCCTAGCTGGTCTGGTTAAGTGGGTAGAGCATCAGCCTGCAGATTGAAGGGTCCCAGGTTTGATACTGGTCAAGGGCATGTGTCTGGGTTGTGGGCTTGATTCCCAGTTGCGGGGTGGGGGGGGGGCACGTGTGTGTGTGCAGGAGGCAGCTCATCAGTGATTCTCTCTCATCATTGCTGTGTCTGTCTCTCTCTTCCCTTCCCTTTCTCTCTCTGAAATCAATAAAAACATATTTAAAAATAAAAATGTCTGACCTGCTAGGTGAGAGAAATCCCACCTGGTGGCAGTGTTTGGAATATATTTCCAGCAAATGTCAAGAAGCACGTCACTCGCTATCAATACCTGGGTACAAAGAATGGAGTTACAACATGTTTTTAGGGATCCTGCTGCCTGATACAGAACGAGATGGCTCAGACAGAACCAGACAGGTCCCATTCTGGGCACAAAAATGACTTTTTGGTCTTCACTTCTGTCCTGAAGACAAAGTGAAACGTCAGTGTATTGGTCAATGCAGTAGGAGAGGAGGTTTCTCCCTGGAGATGTACTCCAGTGTGGCAGAGTACAGGGGTGAATGGCCCCTCGATAGTACACCTGTGAGCTGTAAGAAGGGGGCAAACTCTCCATTAAGGAGTCAAAGAGCTCCTTTCTTTGGTTCTTGAAATTCAGCCAGCCTTCAAGAGCCCCCTAATAAAAGGTAGATATCTCTGAGAAAGCTAACACCTTGAGCATTATCAACTGGTATCACTTAACACCTTAAGGGAAACACGAGAGTTGCCAGAAGTTGATAGAGAAAAGAAAGAAGTAGAAAGTTTCTAAGATAAAGCAGTGACTACCTTACATTTGGTTCAGGATCAGTTCTGCTTAGGTCTCTTAAACAAGTGGACTTCTGTCTTGCCTCAGTGGCCTTGGGTAAGTCATTCAGCTAAGCTAGTTTCTAGTTTACCTGTTAATTGGGGAGAGTAATTATTCTTTATCTCATGGAGATGTTGGGAGAATTTATGGCCAATAAAACGTTTGAGATTGTCAGTGTGAGGTAGTTCCTAAGTACAAAGTGTTAATACAGGTTTTATTACAGGATTGTAAATGTGGTCTAAGTAGCATTATAATAGTAATATTCTGTGGAAGTACTTATCTCCAGCTCTGCAGAGAGGTGGACTTATTTGCATCTATTTATCAGTCCTTGGCAGAAGTCCTAGTAAATATTGATGAATATAGATTGAGTCCCGATATAAAGAAGATGTTGTTGGCATTTATTACCTGACACAGGTGTTTTATATTATTTCTTATCACAGAGTAATAGCTGAATGCGTAAGCCTTGCTCAAAGTCAGTCTGAGTAGGATTTTTATTTTTTTAATCCTGTGAAAAATCGGAAAGGCCATCTTTTTCACTTCCACAATCATTACTATTATTTTACTCTTCACACTCATATTCATACCACTTTAGAACATTTGCATGCATATCTCTTTCCACAATCAGTAATAGGACAGGAATAGACAAGGATAGCTTGGTCACTAAAGGCTTAAGAAATCTATAGTGACTCTCCAGGACCTAACTTACTTAACATTTGATCTCCTCACTACAGAATTTAAGGGCTTCTATTTTTCATTTTAGTTCATGTATTTTTTCATTTATGACTGGTTCTTTTTTATGTTTTCTATCTTCATTTATGTTTCTATCTCTTTTCATTTCCACTTTTCCATAAATTCAATACATCTAATTATTTTACCACTAATGGCCTACCCTCTGAATAGACTCCATGACTCTCAGGACAGTTATAGTCTCAGTACTATGAAAAGCATTTGGGTCATAGTAGCTCTTCAATAAAGAGTTTCTGATGCATGAACAAATGACTTAAAACCAGGAACACTTTTCCTCATTCTCTCTCATAATCTGTTCTTTGAGTGGTCAAGGGGGCTTAAAATTCAATTTCTTTAGACAACCTTTTTGTTCAATGTACTACATCACTGGGCATACACTATATGCTTAATGCTATGATCTTTATTTTTTATTTTTCAATTAGAGTTGACATACATTATTATATTAGTTTCAGGTGTACACCCCAGCAATTGGACATTGCATAACTTACTAAATGATCATCCCAATAAATCTCACACCAATCTGATACCATTTGTAGTTCTTAGAATATTATTCACTACTAGAGGCCGGGTGCATGAAATTTATGCATGGAGGGTGTCCTTCAGCCAAGCCTGCTCCCTCTCCAATATGGGACCCCTTAAGGGATGTCCGACTGCCCATTTAAGCCCAATTCAGGTAGGATATCCCTCTCACAATCCAGGACTGCTGTATCCCAACTGTTCATCTGCCTGCCTGCCTGCCTGATTACTCCTAACTGCTTCTGCCTGCCTGCCTGATCATCCCCTAACCCCTCCCCTGCAGCCTGGTTTATACCTAACTGCTCCCCTGCCAGCCTGTTTGCCCCCAACTGCCCTCCCCTGTGGTCTTGGTCACCCCAAACTGCCCTTCCCTGCAGACCCAGTCACTCCCAACTTCCCTCCTCTGCCAGCCTGGTCACCCCTAACTGCCCTCTCCTGCAGGCTTGATCACCACAACTGTCCTCCCTTGCAGACCTGGTCCCTGCCAACTGCCCTCCCCTGCTGGCTATCTTGTGGTAGCCAACTTGTGTCCACATGGGGGCAGGATCTTTCAATCACATGGGGGTAGTCATATTGTGCATTGGAGTGATGGTCAATCTGCATATTACTCTTTTATTAATAGGATAGAGGCCTGGTACATAGGTGGGGCCAGCTGGTTTGTCCTGAAGGGTGTCCTGGATTAGGCTGGGTGTTCCCATGGTTTGTGGGTTGGCCTGGGTGAGGGGCCTGTGGTGGTTTGCAGGCTGGCCATGCCTTCTGGTGACCCAAGCGGAGGCCCTGGTATCTGGGATTTATTTATCTTCTACAATTGAAACTTTGTAGCCTGGAGAAGAGCCAAGTCTTCTGCTCGCTCCTTGGCAGCAGTCATTGAAACTTTATTGCCTTAAGTGGAGGCCAGGGTTTGCAGAAAGCTTGGCTTCCTCCATCACCATGGGCAACCCAAGCCTCCCTCCTGCTCTCTCTGTGGCCATAGCCATCTTGGTTGGGTTCATTTGCATACTCTCCTTGATTGGCTGGTGAGCATAGCTTGTGGATGTAGCAGAGGTATGGTCCATTTGCATATTGCTCTTTTATTAGATAGGACTAGAGGCCCAGTGCACCTTTTGTGCATGGGTGGGGGGGCCTCCCTCAGCCCGGCCTGCATCCTCTCTCAATCTGGGACCATTCAGAGGATGTCCAACTGCTGGGCGAATTGGGCCTAAACCTGCAGTTGGACATCCATCTTGCAGTCCAGAACCACTGGCTCTTAACTGCTCTCTCTGCCTGCCTGATCGCCCCTAACTGTTTGCCTGCCTACCTGATTGCTTCTAACTGCTTGTCTGCCTGCCTGATTGCCCCTAATTTCTTGTCTGCCTGCCTGATCACTGCTAACCACTCGCCTGCCTGATTGCCCCTAATCACCTCTGCCTGCCTGTCTGATCACCCCTAATTGCTCACCTGCCTGCCTTATCGCCCCTAACCTCTCCTTCGGGGGGAAGTGCAGGCCAGTGTGGGTAAGGGCTATTGTTGTTTGGTCTCTGGTTGTCCTTGCATTCCACTGTTTCAGTGGCAGGGATTTTATTATATGGGAAAGGATATTCCCTATGCTCTACTTTACATATCCATGACTATTCTATAACAGCCCACTTGTAATAATGGGCTTCATAATCTTCACCTCTTTACTGACACCCCCTCCCCCACCAACTCCTCTTCCATCTGGAAACTATCAAAATGTTCTCTGTATCTCTGAGTCTGTTTCTGTTTTGTTTGTTTGTTTATTTTGTTTTCTAGATTAAGCTATTGTTATATATGTATTTATTGCCATTTTATTCATGCTTTTTATCTATTTTTTTTATTCTTCTTCTTAAAGAAAACCCTATAACATTTTATATAATATTGGGTTTGGTAGTAATGAACTCCTTTAGCTTTTGCTTGCTGTGAAACTCTTTATATTTCCTTCAATTCTAAATTATAGCTTTGCTGGGTAGAGTAATCTTGGTTATAGGTACTTGCTTTTTATCACTTTGAATATTTCTTGCCAATCCTTTCTGGCCTGCAAGGTTCATGTTGAGGAATCAGCTACAGTCTTAAGGTAACTCTTTAGTAGGTAAATTAACTGCTATTCTCTTTCTGCTTTTAAGATTCACTCTTTTTTTTTAACCTTTTGCATTTTAATTATTATGTGTCTTGGTGTGGGCCTCTTTGAGTACATCTTGTTTGGGGCTCACTGTACTTCCTGAACTTTATATGTTTATTTCTTTGACCAAGTTAGGGAAGTTTTCTTTTATTATGTTTTCAAATAGGTTTTTAATTTCTTGATCTCTCTCTTCTTCTTCTGACACCCCATGATTCAAATATTGATGTGCTTGAAGTTATCCTAGAGCAGTGGTTGGCAAACTGCGGCTCGAGAGCCACATGTGGCTCTTTGGCCCCTTGAATGTGGCTCTTCCACAAAATACCACAACCTGGACAAGTCTATTTTGAAGAAGTGGCATTAGAAGAAATTTAAGTTTAAAAAATTTGGCTCTCAAAAGAAATTTCAATCATTGTACTGTTGACATTTGGCTCTGTTGATCAATGAGTTTGCCGACCACTGTTTTAGAGGCTCCTTACACTATCCTCTTTTCTTTTTTATTCTTTTTTTTTTTTTACTGTTTTTATTGGCTGTGTTTTTTGCTTCCATATCTTCCAAATCTCTGATTTTATTGTCAGCTTCATCTATTCCAATGTTAATTCCTTATAATGTATGTATTTTTCATTTATAACTGCTTCTTTTTTATGTTTTCTATCTCCATTTTGTGCTTCCTATCTCTTTGTTGAAGTTCTTAGTAACTTCATCTACTCTTAAGTGCATTGAGCATCTTTATAACAAGTGTTTTGAACTCTACATCTAATAAATTGCTTGTCTCCATTTTGTTTCATTCTTTTTCTGGAGTTTTGTCCTTTTCTTTCATTTGGAACATGTTTCTTTTTGTCCTCATTTTGGCAGCCTCCCTGGTTTTTTTTCTATGTACTAGGTAGAGCTGCCGTGTCTCCCAGGCTTGATAGAGTGATCTTTAGAGTCCAGTGACATGGCCTCCCTATATACCAGAGTTGAGCAGACCAGTTACAACCCTCTCACTTCCCCTCCTATATGAACTGTGTACAACTTCCCATTGTAGTTGAACCTTGATTTCTCTGGCATATCAATAGGAGGAATTTACCCCCAGGCCTATTAGCAACAAAGACTGGCTGCAACCACTGTGGAAGATTGGCTGTGCAAGGGCCCACCTTATGGAGCAGGACTTACTTCAGTGGGTCTCTCATATCTCCTGAGGCCACACCTTGAGTGTATCACATATGGAGGTGATTGGGTCATGCTTAACTGTGATCTAAAGCTGTCCACTGGGTGCACTGGCTTTGGTGCCTCCAGGGAGGTTCAGACTAAGGTTAGTTGCCATCTGTGTTCTGCCCAGAGCCAGTCTGCATGAGCCATAAAGCAATTTGCTGCTCTTGTGCTGGGCTTAGAGATATAACCCATTGCTAGTGCCAGGTCTGGGACCACTTAATGAGAATGAGGGGATCACCGAGTATAGATGTGCTTGTTTGAGAGATTTTAGGAAAATCTGAGGCATCAGCCACCATTTATACAAAAAATCCATTGGAAGCAGCTTGATTGGGCATGGAAGTTTGGTGAAGTGGGCCAGCAGGGCAAGCAGCATTGAGCCAGGTTGATGGAATCTCAGATATGGTGCCTGCAGGCTATCTGGGAGGAGGGTTCATCAAAGGAACAATGACCCCTGCCAGCACTTCTCTTTGGGAGAAAGCTTCCCCCTAGCACTCACCCTGATGCTGGACAATTTAGTTCCTCTGCATATGTCTCAGTGCTTTGCAAGCTGCTGCACCAGTTCTAGAGTTCAGATGGAGTGATTCGGAGTAAGTCTGTGTGTGGCCCTTTAAGAGGAATTTCCTGGGGCTCCAGCAGTCCTCCATTTACCTTAGCCTCAATCCCCGCTGGCTTTTATAGCCAGACATTATGGGGACTTGTCTTCCTGGCACTGGAACTCCTATTGCTTCAATTCTCCCAAACATAAGAATGAAACATTGACTTAAAATCAAGAAGCTACCCATACAATTGAACAGAATTTTATAAAAAAAAGGTGTGTGGGGGGGTATTTATAAGTCTTTTCAGTAGAATGAAAAAGAAGGAAACACACTGGAAAAACTAAGCGTTCATGTGCTTTATAAAAATGCTAGAGGCCTAGTGCACAAAAATTTACACTGGGGTGGGAGAGTGCACTGGGTGGGAGAGTCCCTCAGTCCAGCTTCCCCCCTCTCACAGTCTGGGAGCCCTCAGGGGATGTCCTACTGATGGCTTAGGCCCACTCCCCATTGGTGGGGGGAAACGGGCCTAAGTTGCAGTCTAACCTCCCTCTGAGGAAGGAGACTGGGCCAATCAGGGGAAGGCACTGCCCCCATCACCCCACTGCTGCTGCTGTCTCTGGCCGTCCTCTGTGGGAAGTGACCTGGTTGATAAGGGGGAGGTGGCACCCCTATCACCCCACTGCTGCTGCTTCTGCTGGCCGCCATGGCTGCTGGCCCTCAGTCCTCACTTCTTAGTTCTGGCCCACCCTCTGCCCACTGGTGGGTTGGGGGAGATCTGGGCTAGGCCAGCTGGGGAAGGGACTGTGGGAGGTTGAGACATAGCAGGTCACATCCCTTCCAGCCTTTGCAGAAGCATGGCGCCAGGGCTGGACCCACCTGTGGCTGCCTATGCGGAAGGGGCAGCACTGGGACGGGTACCTTCCAGCCTCCTCTTCTGCTACCTCTTCAGAAGGGGCTCTGGCACTGGGCCAGCTCATGCTGCCCTCTTCTCTCACACTGCCGCCTCTCCCACCATACTGCTTCTTGGCCCTCACAGCCAACTTGGCTTTGTCTGGCAGGATGTCAGGAAGATGTCTGGTCTATCTAGTCTAATTAACATATTGCTTTTTTATTAGTATAGATTGACTTAATAAATCACTATTTTAAAACTTTCCTTTATCTGTATTCAGATAATGTGGAAATGTGATTCTTCTCAGCTCTGTTTGAGGCTTTCATAAAGTTCTTAATGATTTCTCCCAAAGAGGTTAATTTCTTCATACTCTCTTACTTTTTTACTAGTAACTTCTTTTCAAAAGAACATGTATTATTCTCTGGAAAGAAATACTTTCATATGTAACATTTATAAGATTGGTTTCAAAATATACCATTTAAATGTCAACCCAGTGGGTTGTAGTGTGCTGATGACTAGTTAATTCTTTCTACCAGGAACGTCATCCTCAGTAGACACATGTAGCAAACTCCTGCTCATCTTTGAGAGAGTTCAGATTTACTTTCTTTGGGAACTTTCCTGTCTTCTTTGGTAGTTCATTCATCACACTGTGTTTTCTTGTGTTTCACTACCGAAAATAAGACAGTGCTTTATATTAATTTTTGCTCTCAAAGATGCACTAGTCTTATTTTCAGGGGATGTCTTATTTTTCCATGAAGAAGAATACAGTACACATTTATTGTTGAACAACAAAAAAAGGAAATTTTTTACCTGTATACGGTATGGTAGTAGTTGTCATCACAAACCAGCTCACTGATTGGCCGCAGTGCAGCCAGAGTTGTTCAGGCAGTGCGAGGTCTCTTTAAATCAGGAGTCAGGCACCTTACGGTAGCTTTGGGGGCCTTATATTCCAGGGAGGCCTTGTGTTCGGGAGAGGCCTTATTATTGGGGAGGTCTTATTTTTGTGGAGATGCCTTATATTACAGCAAGAGGCAAAATTGGAAATAGGTCTTATTTTCGAGGGATGTCTTACTTTCGGGGAAACAGGGTATTAGCACCTTATGTTTTCTTCCCTGTCATCCCCACAGTACCCAGCATGAAGAGGATGTTCAATAAAGCTTGTTGAATGAATGAATGAATGAATGAATGAATTCCACTAAAATTTCCAGATTTATATGTGTGTGTGTGTATTTAGCTATATAGCATATTGCCTTTCTTATTCATCACATATCTAGCACGTGGCAGAGGAGGGTTAAGAAAAAGAAAAAGGTTATTTCTGATACAATGTTCTTTACACTTTATCCTCAGTCTTTATCACCTAACCTTAAATTTTGGACCCTGGAGACTTAGCATGTTCTGAGATCTTTTGGTCTGTGAAGAGAGGTAGGTTGGCAAGTCCACTTGCTTAAGAGTAAATAAAGGGTTATTCTCAAATGTGTTTTTCTTCCTCCAACACTTACCCTTTTTTTTGGCATAATGAAGGATATCTCTACCAACTGTAAAACAAACTGTTAGCTCTAATGTATCATATGTTAACATTAAGGATCTTACTGATGAATTTAAGATAAGTAACCTGGAAGTCTAAGAACACTCTTGACCCCAGTGCCTGAAGAACTGTGAGCATTCTGACATGTCTTATCAGTTACCATCAGTTTGAAAAAAATGTACTGATTTCTTGGTTTTCTTTGGTTCTTAGAATGACTTAGGTCATTTATATTTTGAAATTGTTCTCTGTCATGTGTACTTTCTTAACTAAAAACTTCTCATTAATTTGTAATTTTTTCGTTCCTTTTCTATTATCTACTTGTCCTCATTTTGCCAGTTCTTCTTAGCAAAGATCTAATCCTTTTTAAAATATTTGGATGGACACCACTATAATTCACTTTTCATGTCCTTTGAACTATGTTAATCCAGCAACCTCATAAAACAGTTTCCTAACCTTCTATTTTTTTTATTCTTCTTTCCATGCATCCAGTTTTCATAGAGTGAATGCATCATTTTTATGCAATATAAATAGATTCTGCCTTTCCTCTGATAAGATACATTTTATAGTTCCTTACTGTCCATATAATTAAGGATAAAAAGTCTGACTAAGTTAGGATTAGAGCTTTAGTGAAGTCTCATCAACACTCTCACATGTCTATGATCTGGCCAAAAGTTTATATTCTATGCGCATCTTTGTAGGGTGTATATTTTCTTGATTGAGCAAATCAATTAAGAAAACTGATTTTTAAACACCATTTGACTTGGATATAATAGTTCTGTGACACTTCATACCCATGTACATGGTGTCACATTCAAAGACACTTTGAGTCTATAGGAGACATGAAGGTATAAATTTAGTTTGGGCTCTGCTTGCCAGACAATCTACACAAATTCAAACCTTGGCATTAGTCTTTACATATTAAATTATATAAAAATAGCCATGGTTCATGGATGATTAAGTTTGTCTAAGTCCATGAGCATATATAGTTGTTGTTTTTATTCATTCAATATTTCAGTGTGACTTAAAGTGGGGAAGCGACGAAACAATGAGTTTATTAACAGTTTTTTTCTCTATTTCTTTGAGATCCATTCCTAGTAAGTCTTCAGTTTTTTCTTCTGCTGCCATTCAGTGGGTAGAAAAGGTTAGTGGGAAATCTTTCCAATTAATATTTCATAAATTCAGCTTTTTCTGTCTCTTCTCTTTTGCATCTAGTGACACTGATATTCTGCTCTGTATTTAGGTTCTTTAAAGCTGCTTTATGTCTAAGCCAACTTTTACTACCTGTCTTTATCCCATCAGGTGCAGTATCATTTCATATTATTAGGCCCTATAGTTTATCGTTGCTATATTTGCTTTCAATCCCACTAGTTGCTCATTCCACACATTAAATCTTGCCAATCATTTCTTGAATTATGACAAAGGCTGCGTTCCACTAACTTTTTAATTGGCTCTTGAAGGATGTCCATGCTGGCCTTTTCTACTTTCTTTACCCTCCCCTCCTCCCTCCATCTAGTCCTCTTTGCAAATTGTGTTCTTGCCCAACATCTGCCCTTGGCCCAGGGGACAATTTCCAGCTCTGGGTATTGTCTACTTTTTTTTTTTTTATGACTTCTCCCCAGGGCAATAAACAAACACACATTTGCATCTCAATAGTAACTCCTGGCTATGTTTAAAAAATGCCACCCACAAATAATAAATATTTTAAAATGAGAAACTCTGGTTCTTCTTTCTGACCTGTCTCCTCCCTGCTTTCAGAAGGGAGACTATGTTTCTCACATACATATTGCTTTCTAAGAGTGTAAGTGAAGCTTAAAATGGCCATGCTTGACTAATTATGCATTTCACACTTTGAACCTGTAATGAATGTTCTTCAACTTATGGTTGTAAATGCTATCTCTTACCTTTTCCTCAGGGACTCACCACACCTTGTTCCAATAAATCATCCAGTCTTGACCTACAGAGTGAATCAATGAAGATTATCCTTCTCTTGAGTCACACCTTAAACAGATAATGCCTCTAAGGATCACAGAAAAAGATGATTGAAGACTTCAATTTTCTTCTGTACAGACGCTCACTCTTCTTTTTCCATCCTACACTTAACCTCATCCCCACACCTGTACATGTGTAAAGGAAGATTGAAAGGGACAAGAAAGTAAAATAAAAATCACTTATTTGTGTATAGCATTTGTAAATTCCAAAGTACTCTCATTTGAAAGTCTCAATAGCACTTTAGGATGGGAAGGATTATCTATATACTATCTAATAAAAGGGTAATATGAAAATTGACCATTATTCCAACACACAAGATGGCCACCCCATGTGGTCAAAGATGGCTGCCCCTGGGTGGACACAAGATGACTGCCAAAAGATGGCCTACAGGGGAGGGCAGTTGGGGGGAACCAGGCCTGCAGGGAAAGGAAGTTGGAGTTGACCAGGCCAGCATGGGAGAGCAGTTAGTGGTGACCAGGGCAGCAGGGGAGGGCAGCTGGAGGTGACTGGGCTATCAGGGGAGGGCAGTTAGGGGAAATTGGGCTGGCAGGGGACAGTTAGGCATTAATCAGGTTGACAGGGGAGTGGTTGGGGGTTATCAGACTGGCAGGCAGAAGCAGTTAGGGGCAATCAGGCTGGCAGGCAGGAGAGCAGTTGGGAGCCAGCAGTCCTGGATTGTGAGAGGGACATCCAACTATGCATTTAGGGCAGTCAGGCATCCCTCAAAGGGTCCCAGATTGGATGGTGCAGGCTGGGCTGAGGGACACCCCCATACATGAATTTTGTGCACCGGGCCTATAGTATTATCTAATAATAGACAAACATGTAAATTGACTGTACCTCTACTTTGCTCACAGCCAATCAGGAGTGAGTATACAAATTTACCTGACAAAGATGGAAGGTTAATTTACATATGCAGGTGCAGTGCGACTGGCAGCCAGGGTTTGACCCCTGCTATGATAGGTAGGGAGGGGGCGGAGAGAGCTAAAGGAGTGGTGCTCTGGCCTAGAGCAAGGACTTGGCAGTTCCTGGGTGGCCTGGGAGCAGGGACTTGTAGGTTCTCAGGCAGCCAGGAGTGAAGCCAGGGGAAGGAAGGCCTATTCTTACATAAATATTGTGCAACGGTCCTCTAGTATATATATAAAAGCCTAAGTGACCATTTCATTCAAACAGATGACCGAACAGGCTGTGTAGGGCAACTAAGCCAGTAAGAGGTGACCAAATGACTGAGCAGCAGGCAGTATGGGGTGACTAGGCCAGCATGAGGGCAGTGAGGGGTGACCAGGCCAGCAGGGAAGGCAGTGAGGGGTGACTAGGCCAGCAGGGGGGCAGTTGGGGACAACCAGGCCAGCAGGGGGGGGCAGTAAAGGGTGACCAGACTGGCAGGGGGGCAATTAAGGGTGATTAGGCTAGCAGGAGGCAAGTTGGGGATGACCAGGACAACAGGAGGGGCAGTTAGGGGCAATCAGGCAGGTAGGCAGGTGAGCAGTTAGGGGCCAGTGATCCAGGATTGTGAGAGGGATGTCTGACTGCCGGTTTAGGCCCTATCCCTTAAACCAGCAGTCACACATCCCCTGAGGGGTCCCAGATTGGAAAAGGTGCAGGCTGGGCTGAGGGGACAACCCTTCCCCACATGAATTTTCTGCACTGGGTTTCTAGTTAAATTATAATATTACTATATCCATTTTCTTAAAGAAGAAGCAAAGGGTCAGAGAGGTAAGCTAATTGTCATTCCCCACACATATTATTCTGCATTTTTTATCCTCTAATAGTCTAGGATCAGACTCATTAATTTATTCATTTATCCAGCTAACATTTCTTGAATTTCTACTATGAATAAGACATAACTGCATGACTGAGCTGTAAATGCTCTGAATGATGTGGTTTAAAGTTGTTCTACAGATATCTTAATGACCTCCCCACCCCCAAAGCTTTGACTCCACTTCAGCATTGCATAATTGATTCATGCACCATGTGACATGTGCTCCTCCCATAAAGGAACTATGAGAACTGCTTTACTGCAACCAACATTAGGATCTTTCTAACTATCATAACATTTATTTTTCAAGAATTAATGCATTTTTATTTGTTGGACTCAGATTTTCCTACCTATATACTTTTCCAGATTATTACTTCTACTTAGGTTGTCTTTGAGGGACAAAAGGTGTCATACTAATATATAAATATTTCCTATCAGAATTTAAAAAAATGACACCTAGATATTTCATTTGCCAACCTCTTATTAGACATTAAAATATGTATCAATATTTAATTATAGACAAACCAAAAGAGAGAATAGGAAACAAATGTATCTTTGATGCAATACTTAAAATAATTTTTCCATATGTAACAGGTAGTTCCATTCATTTGAAAATATGTGAAGACAGATAATGAGGATGATGTGATATTGCCATCCTGAAGGGTTTTCCATTAGTGAGCAATTAAAGTTGTAACATTTTGGCACTAATTTAGAAATTAACAAGGATATTTTCTCACATTGTTCAAGTTCTTATATAACAATATAGTAGTTGCATATTATAAATTAAAAGTAAGGTAGAAAGACAGGAATGGGTGAAATTATATCAACAAGTTCATAGCTCCATGAATTTAGTATACCCTTCTTATTTTACAGAGCCATTTTTTAAAACTTAAATTCTTTATTGTTTGAAGTATTATATAACTATCTTCTCCCCAGCTACCCCAAACCCCGGCACATGCCCTCACCACCCCCCACTCCTGTCTGTATCCATTAGTTATGCTCATATGCATGCATACAAGTCCTTTGGTTGATCTCTTACCCCCTCACCCCTGCCTTTCCTCATAGGTTGGACAGTCTGTTCGATGCTTCTATGACTCTGGTTCTATTTTTTGTTCATCAGTTTATGTTGTTCATTGTATTCCACAAATGAGTGAGATCATGTGGTATTTATCTTTCTCTGACTGGCTTATTTCACTTAGCATAATGCCACAGAGCCGTTTTTGAGGTAAAATGGAAATATCTCTGTAATGGCCTTATCCAATGGTCAATTATATTGATTGATATTTAGCTTAGATAAAATACTTTTTTACTTTATTGTGAAGCTAGTATGTACTAAGGACTAACTTTATATTTATTATCTTATTAACTTATTTTAACAACCCAATGGAATATGTATTATTATAATTCATTTTGTAGATGAGAAAACTAAGGTACCACGGGGCTAATTACATTCCCTAGGTCACACAGTAGGGACTGTACTAAGAACCCAGTCTGCTTTCAGAAACATTCACTCCTGAAATTGATTCCTTCAAGCCAAATTCTATCATACACATTTGAAAGGTCATTCTCATAAAGCCCATTGATGGCAGAGGAAGTAAAAGTCTATTCTAAACAAAAAACTAAGACACATAATTTCACCAACAGTAATAGACACATAGCAGCCACCCAGTAATTGTGGTGAAGAGGGCAGATGTTTGGAATTAAGGTTGACTTGGAAACCTCTGGGAGGTTTGGTATTGAATGCATGCTCTTTAAGGTGCTAACCATAAATCTTGTTCATAAGATGCACTTTTGATATTCTTTCTTTACAATGAAAGACTATTTGATATTGCTTTTCAAGGGATCTTATTGTCCATCTAATCATTCACCTAGAACTGAATCATTTAATCTTTTGTTGACTTGGTTGTAATATTTAATCTCTTGGTGATGCATGGACTGCTTGAATGCTTGACTGTTCTGGTAGAGCAGGAAGTCTACAATGATCTTTGTATTATTTATCTTTTCACTTTAATTTGGGCTTGATTCAGCATTATAGTATATTTTGCTTGTTCAATCGGGATAAGTTTGCAGAGTTTTTTCTTAAAATGAAATATTGTGGACTGGTTGCTATTTAGCAACCCAAAATAAGATCAAAGCAATGGGAAAGAGAAAGAAGAGAGAGAAATTCTTGGTCTTTTGTTTATAAAAATAAAACAAACATTTCAAGAAGAAACACTGTCCAGTTCTAAACTCCCATTAAGGTTACAGCTTTCTAAATCACTTCTTTGAAAAATTCAAATTATCCTGTTTCTACATGCATAGGCCCAGAAGCACTGTTGGTGAATACATTGTGGGAGTTTTAAGGTGTTGTATAAGTCAGTTCCTCACACAAAAAAGAAGAAATTGTAGAAACAGAGCTTGTATCTTGCCTGCTATCTTTCTTACAAACCCGTATCTCCTGATGTCATTGATCTTCAAAGAAATATTTCAAAAGTAGATGTAAAATGTATAAATTAGTTCAGCTTACTTGGAAGCCATCTTCAGCACCAGCAGTGATTATAAAATAAGAAGTCTTGACTTGAGTTCTGGTGATTTTTTAGTAAAAGCACACACAGGAGAGATGACATTGAAGGAGAGAAGTGAAAATGTATATACACACTTTGAATAATAATAAAGGAAATATTTATTAAAATTCATTTAATTTTTAAAATTGAGCTATCAGCTGTTACAATGTGTATACATTTTTTTGAGGGACATTCTGCATTTAAACTAAACTGTTTTATTTAGTTGATTTTATATTCCCAATGACAATTTATGTATAGAATTTATGTTATATAAGTTGAAGATAATCACTGAATGGCAGGGTACTATACTTAGGGAAATATGACAAGAAATTTTGTTTATTTCAGGTTACTCTCCTATATGTGTGAAGATGAATGAAAAATTACAGCTTTGTGACCCTCAGAAATTTACCTAATCCCTTCATGCCTCAGTTTCTGCACCTGTGAAATAAGGACAATCAGCAGCACTTCTTGCACAGGGCTGCTGTGAAGATGAATGAAAATAATGCAAGTCAAATTCGTAGGACAGTATATATGAGTGCTAGCTATTCAAATTATCTGCAAAACTATTCAGAGGAGCAATCAGGAAAGTGGCCTATTATGTCGGAGATATCTAAGCTGTTTCTTCAGAAGATGTAAACAAGAAGCACAGCGTAGTCAATATTATTGCACCCTGACTGGTGTAAAGTGTTCTCAGTGGATTATTGGAGTCAGCCAAGAGAGATAACGAATGAGAATTTATCAGGGCAAAATTAGAACAGGCCGACACAGAGGGTGCTGTGCTCAATGGTCCTCCTGTCAGGTATAGGCCCATTGTGGAGACAGTCAGGAGGATGTTACTCTTGAGTTTATACAAAACCCCTTTGCACTCACTCCAAACTAGCTCACCAGGCCCCTTCTGACAGGAGTTTAGTTTTTTTGCTGGAGAATGACCAGACAACTTGAGTATTACAATGTTCTTGGCATCTGTATTTCTTGATACAATTCTTTCTATAATTGCACTTTGAGTAATATCAGGTTCTTTTTTGTGAGTTTTACTTAGAAAGGCTATATAGTACTGTGCAAAAGATCTCGAATTGGACTGTGTAAAACAATCACTTGAGAAACATATTTTCTAAAAAAAAACAAAACACTAAATCCTGGCTTCTTTTGTTCCACAGTGTGCGTGTGCAAACACGATTTGGAAAGTCTGCCATAGATTCCAGGAACTTAAGTTATTAATAGACATCGCAAGAAATTCTGATGCAGGTAGTCTTTAGACCACACTTTGTCCAGAAATATTGGAGAAAAGTAACTTTGTAATTAGAAAGACCAGGGTTTAAAACTAAGCTCTACCTTCTTCTAAAATCTGTGTGATTTGGGGCAAGTTACTCAACATTTCTGAACTTCAGTTTCTTCATCTTGTAGATAGGACTTGATGAGGCTCTAAAGTTCATACTGAAATACTCAACATAGGAAAGTACCTGTCAAGTCCTTGTGTGGCAGTTCTGATCTCATCAGCGGGTTAGTGGGAGGCAGGATCGTGGAACCTAGTTATCTCAGAGAAGTGAGGCATCTATGAATATGCTCCAAACCATGAATGCTCCCAATGAGTCCATAGAAAATAGTCACCCCACCAAGATGTAGCCACCTTTGAAGGGCCTGCTTTATCTGTGTACTTATTTTAAGCATCTAATCCCCAGTGGGTGCTTACGGGAAATCAAGTCTCTCCTCCCTGACATAGGCAGGTAGCATCCTTTCCTGAGATGTTCTACTTATGTATCCATTGTTTCTGAATTTCCAAGATGATCAAGCAAAGTTCCAAACACATACATTTTTGCTATTTAGGACAAAGAGCCCAAAAGTTAAAATCTCCCTCTTCCCCCCTCCCCCCCAATTTTTTTAACCTTTTAGAATCCCTGAATTTTATCTATGCAGTGAAAAAAAGTGAATCACAGAGCATGGGAAAGCTTTTATTTATGTTCCAGTGATTCTTAAGCTGGAAATGACCTTGCAACCATCTGGCCCAGATCCTGTCTGATGTAAAGATGAAGAAACTGAGGCCTGTAGACACTCAGAGCCAAGTCTCAGTTCCTGTTTCTTGTCCCTCTGTCATTCCATTTTCTTAATGGTCCTCTAGATAGATATGTCACAGCTCTTCAGAGTGCTCTGCACAGTGGACATGGTTCAGGAGTGGCGAGTGTCATGTAGGCTGGGTTCTGTTCATTGTAAGGAGGTGGCTGTGTGAGTGACTTTAGACAGATTTGCTTCGCTTCCCAGATGAGAATCTGACAAAGTCCAGGCACTTTGGATACTGCTGTGTGCTGACAAATGGCTTGACAAATGGGAGATTCTAAGAGGGTGTGGGTGGGTGGGTGGGTGAGGGATCTATTTTCTCTGAGAATAGCTTAGACAAGAAGCTAAGGACTACAGACAGATTCTCGAGTATGTGACTTTTTAAAAGCTTCATTTGATTTCATTGGAATGCTTCTTTTTGTCATGAGTTTGTTTTTATTTTAATAGTTCACTTGATGAGCAATGCCAATGATCAGAAAATTGGTCCTTTTTTATTTTAAAGGCTAAGTTGAAAATTAATTTTAGTATTAAACAGTATATCAGACAAGTTTCATTATAGGAGTAAGAGGAAGCGTACTTTGTTCATTCCTTATAGTACTATAATCTTTTTTCTCAGTGAGATATTTGAATCTGAGCATTATATGCATAAATATTTAGGCCTTACTTTTGGTTTATACATTTTGAGAAGGAACAAAATTCAGCTTGATATTCCAAAAACTAATTTTTAACTCCAAAATTTTAATGGGAGTGATTTATATGTTTTCAGGTAAGTCTATTTGGCCCTCACAACACACTTTTTTTTCACTCTATTGACAGATCTTGACACTGTGACTACTTTCTAATAATCCATTTGACCAAATTATTTTCCTGATGATGCAGGAAATATTACATGTGATGTACAACATTGGGAAACAGTGCCATGTATTATTTTAGATGCTTGATAATTAAAGAACAACAATAAAATAGTATTGGGAGAAATAAGTAGAAAGAAGAGAAAGAAGGAAGAAGGAAGGAAGAAAGCAATGGTGGGGTAAGGAGAGGGAGAAAAATTACAAAATACAAGGAGAAATTCATTGTGTGGCTAGATTAAGGGCTAAAGCACAGTGGTTGCCTTCTATGAAGGTGAGGGACTTGCATAAAAAGAGGTAAGACTATGTACAAAATCAACAGCTCTATTCTGGCTCATCTGCTTATCTTTCTGAGAATAATCACAAATGCTGCTAGACATCTCTCCCCAGTTGAAGTATGTTACTGAGGACCCATCCACCATATGAATCTTCAGTGCTTGCTTCTCTACACCTGATAGAAGAAGCATCAGGGGACTGAGGAATGTCTATGTTCAATTCATCAATTCAGTCACTGACACTGTCCAGATAGTGTGCTCTAGCAGAAAGAGTGGAATTTGTAGCATTTCATATCAGACTAAAAGCACATCTCTACACATCTACAATGCTGCACAAATCACGAAACCTCAGTTTCCTCATCTGCTAAACAAGGATAACATTTGACTTGTAGAGTGGTGTGCTGGACAGGGCTTGTGTCAGCTTCTAGAAGCCCAATGTGCACTTCTCTTCTAATTCCATGATCAGAGAAGACCCATTAGTAGCTTGAAATTGAAATATTATTAGTAAATTGGTAAAGACTACAAACAAGGCCCCCTTTTTATAGAGAGCCTATTGTTAAACATTTATTAGTATATCTCTGCTTATGTATAAAATAATAAAAAGGTTCATAGCAAATATAGGGATATAATAGTAATTTCCCTCCACCTTCCTACAGAATATATGTGTCAGAAAACCTTTGATTGCAACACATTCAGATAAAATAGTATGACAATGGATTTCTACTGGGAAAATCCATTTCATATTATTATCTCCAGACTTAGTTTATGGTCTTTTATGTAATTCAGTCCTCTCTGTTTCTCACTTCTGCTCTTTCAACACAACTCAGTAGAAATTTGGCTTCTTTTCTCCAATTTTCCTTACATGATACTTAATAGAGTCCCATGAAGGCCCCTGTAATATTTTATTTTGGTGATGATTTTAAATGTGAGCACAGACACTTCCACAGCATCTTTAATGGATTGTGATAAGAGCTACACATTTATGGGGAAGGCCTGGAGTGGGGCCTTCCAACTCCAGGCCCCATTTTGCTCCCTATCACTGAGTATTGGAGAGCAAAGAAGGGGAATAGGTGAACATCTGTAATACTGTCAACAAGACATTGCAAAAAAAGAGTTACAAGTTTAACATGATAAGAGTTGTAATGATTTAACACATGGCAAAGGCAGGAACAAGTTTCATGAGAGGGATGA
Organism: Lasiurus cinereus; assembly: GCA_011751065.1. Classification (NCBI taxonomy): domain Eukaryota; kingdom Metazoa; phylum Chordata; class Mammalia; order Chiroptera; family Vespertilionidae; genus Lasiurus; species Lasiurus cinereus. The sequence goes on along the minus strand of JAAGEH010002528.1, from coordinate 46,233,157 downwards.
CCTTTGTGCTGATGTGCAAAATACGTAAGAATAAAAGGTAAGATAAATGGATCAGAGAAGACTTAATTAACTGCAGGAGGAGGAGCAGAAACCTGGGGTGGAGCTGGAGAGATGTGTGTCAGTAAGGAATTGCAATAAAGTTGGAAGGTCAGGCTGTGACTCTATCTTAAAAGAGGAGTTTGTGTTTCATCGACTAGACAAGGGAAAAGCACTGGAATAGGAAATAATCAGGATTCCATTTTAGGAAGATTAATTAGGCATGTGGAAGATGAAATGGAGAGGAGAGAGATCGGAGAGCAGTAGAGAGCAGTAGAGAGTATCAGTCTCCCCTTGTCTCAGCTTCCTTGTCTGCCAAGTGCTAACAACAATATTCTCTTCTAGGGGCCATTGTGATGATCAGATGAAGCCACGTCTACAAATGATGGCCATGAACCTGGCGAAAGGTCCATATCCAAAGGACACTCCTCTCCTTCCAAATTCCTCTTCCTATAGTTGGCTTTCAATCTGTAAAACAGAAGCCTATTTCAGACATAGCTGCAAGCTCATAACCTACAACTGGATGGAAAAGATGCCAGTAACCTGTACAGAAACAGATGGAAATTGTTTTCCTTCAAAAACAAGAAAAAGATGTGTGGGAGGCAGATAGGCTATAGAAATACTGTTCTAGTGTGTAGGCTCTGATTCTCAGCCTTCAAGTAATTAGCACATCTTGACAAGGTGAAGGTGGCCACCCAGCCTCTCCCTGCGAAGGGGCAGAGGTCATTGACAGCTGCTGCTGGGGCCTTTGGAGGGATATTCTGCTTGAGACCAGCTGGGGGAAATAGATCTCCAGGAAGAGTGGTCATTCTGATCAGAGCTCCGTTCTTTTTCTTGTAAACAGTGAACACCCTGGAAGGCCCATCTGCACTGTTCCAATACATTCTGCACCTGGGTTTTTGTTTTCTTTGCTGAAGAGCAGTTGCCTGGTATGCATCAGGCATTCCCATCTGCCTCACAGATAGTCATGGAACTCTTGACTGCATTTTATCTGAGAATGAGTGCCTTAATTCATTCCCGCTCCAAAACAAAATCTCTCCCTTAATATTATGAATGTTTCTGTGGCAGAATTTTGTGGTAACATAAAATGATAAAAAAATTATATACCTCCACAAGACATAGAAATGATACAATTCCTTGCCTCGTCATTAAATTGAAGTCTCATACTTCTTCAAATTTCAACTTCAGAATTTTTGGCAAATTCTATGTAATAGCAAAAACACCATTCCCCTGAGAGTTCCAAACACTTTACATTTGTCCCTTGGGAATACTGAAATTTGTATTTTATAAGTTAAAAAAGCAGGAAACTAAGGAATAAAACAGTTTATAACACCCTTTTAGAAATCCAGAAAAACAAAAGGGCCGATAATTTATGAATCTGTAAGCCCCCATATTTTAATTCAGTCTACTGGATTTAATTCAGTCTTTGTAATGTACTTTTGCAGATTGTGCCTGCATGGGTTGCATTGCACACGGAGCCTTATGCCTTTCTCCAAAGGCAGCAGCATTTGATTGAGGGGAGCATTTTTGTTCTTTCCTCAGGGATGAGAGAGCCAACAGGGTTTCTTGTTTACCCCTAGAAATTCTGCCTAGTGACTTATTATCATGAAACACATGTCTGCCCTTGTCTTTGCAGGTGGCTGCACAAAGCTGGGACCTCCTACCTAGAGCTAAGAAAAATACCACTTAAAGAACTTAGTTATCTTCAGAGACAACAAAAATTTTTCCTAAACTTTACCACTAGGTGGCAAGTCCTCTAGATATAAGTAAGGTGATTCCTGTTCTGTCTTCTGGGTTCTAACATAATGCTAGCTGGCAGTGTGACTGGAAATCTAATAGGACACCCTCAGCCAAGACACAGTGATTATAAGGAACCTTTCCACAGAGAAGGGAACACCACTTAAAAACAGTCTGGTTTTGATGTTTACTGCCCAGTGTGCTTAGGTGAGCACACTAATTCCACAAAGACATAGCTGACACAGTCTGTTATGTACACATGCTTTTGAATCTTACCTGGTTTGTTTCTGTCTCCCAAGTATCTTTACCCTTATAATGTGGGATACTATGTACATCACAGTGTTGTTTTGAAGGTTAAATAAAATATACCTGGTACACACTAGTTCCTAAATAAATATTTGTTCAAAGAGTGACTGAATCAGTCAACAACCAAAATAGAAGTAGACAGTTTCCCTGAAATGCCTTGAATTGAACACAGTTTTGCCCAAGGAAAGAGAAATTTAAAAAAATTATCTTATAGGGAAATAAAGTAGACAAATTCTTATATAGAATACAATATATACGTACTTTAAAATATACCCTTCCAAAAGTTTCTCTAAAAGGTGGCTCGCTGTCTGGAAATCCTGTAGGAAGAGTGGATTATCACTCTAGGTTTTGGATGAAGGTCTTTTATAAATGCAAGAGGCCATGGTAATTCACTTTTATATTCCTTTTTCATTTGTGCTAACATGAAAGTGTTTTTGAGGACTCTGCAGTGTCCTTAAAAAAATGATGTTGAAAAATAAAGAGTGGAGTGATCAGTATTCTTTAGATGTTTAAAAATAAAAATGTGAGTAATAATGCAAATCCATGTCTGAGTATGTTGAATGATTAAGTCTATTCTATATTTAAGATAGCTTCCAGGATTCCCAGGGTAGGACACTTTCTTTTTTAAAATTTCTTTATTGATTAAGGTATTACATATGTGTCCTTATCCCCCCATTACACTCCCATTCCCCCACTCATGTCCTCACCGCCCCCCTGTTGTCTGTGTCCATTGATTAGGCCTATATGCATGCATACAAGTCCTTTGGTTGATCTCTCCCCCTTTCCCCACCCTCCCCTACCTTCCCGCTGAGGTTTTACAGTCTGATTGATGTTTCTCTGTCTCTAGAACTGTTTTTGTTAATCAGTTTATGTTGTTCATTATATTCCATAAATGAGTGAGATCATGTGATACTTATTTTTCTCTGACTGGTTTATTTCTCTTAGCATAATGCTCTCTAGTTCCAACCATGTTGTTGCAAATGGTAAGAATTCCTTCTTTTTTAGTGCAGCATAGTATTCTATTGTGTAGATGTACCACAGTTTTTTAATCCACTCATCTGCTGATGGGCATTTAGGCTGTTTCCAAATCTTAGCTATGGTGCATTGTGCTGCTATGAACATAGGGGTGCATATATCCCTTCAGATTGGGTGTTTCTAGTTTCTTGGGATATATTCCTAGAAGTGGGATCACTGGGTCAAATAGGAGTTCCATTTTTAGTTTTTTGAGAAAACTCCATACTGTTCTCCACAGTGGCTGCACCAGTCTGCATTCCCACCAGCAGTGCACGAGGGTTCCTTTTTCTCCGCATCCTCTCCAACACTGTTTTGAGAGTTTGTGGTTTGTTGATTTGTTGATGATTGCCATCTTACAGGTGTGAGATGGTACCACATTATCATTTTGATTTGCATCTCTTTGTGCATGTTTTCATATGTCTCTTGGCCTTCCTTCTGTCTTCTTTTGAAAAGTATCTATTTAGGTCCGTTGCCCATTTTTTGATTGGGATGTTTATCTTCCTTTTCTTAAGTTGTATGAGTTCCCTGTAAATGTTGGAGATTAAACCTTTATTAGTGATAACATTTGCAAATATGTTCTCCCATACAGTGGGCTTTCTTGTTGTTTTGTGGATGGTTTCTTTTGCTGTGTAAAATCTTTTTATTTTTATGTAGTACCATTTGTTTATTTTCTCTTTAGCTTCCATTGCCCTAGGAGCAGTGCCAGTGAAGAAGTTCCTTCAGCATATGTCTGAGATTTTGCTGCCTGTGGATTCCTCTAGTATTTTTATGGTTTCCCATCTTATATGTAAGTCCTTTATTCATTTTGAGTTTACTTTCATTGTATAGTGAAAAAAGCTCTATTAATGGAATGAGTAGGATATATGATGATTACATAGTTTTTTCATAAATTTTCCAAACTATCAGTCTTATTCAGATACTTATATTTTACTAAAAATTATTAAAAACAAGATAAACTTCTGCACAATATAGCCCCAACTATCTCAACTCTAAGTTATTTTGTAGATCATGAGATTGCAATATAACTTTCCATGTATTTCAAAACAATCCCCTAAAACATCTCCTGACTGAGTCAAATAAAAAAAAAAAAACACCTGTTATTTATTTATTTGTATCTTTGATGAGAATATTCCCTTTGGTTTGAGTGAGTCTGCATTTTATACTCCATTTTTTTCATTTTTTTAAATTAAATCTTTATTATTCAGATTATTACATTTTTTTCTCTTTTTTCCCCTCCATAGCATCCCTCCACCCAGCTCCCACCCCTCCCTCTGCCCTTAGCTCCCTCCCATTGATCTCATCCATAGGTGTATGATTTTTGTCCAGTCTCTCCCTGTACACCCCTCACCCCTTCCCCACTGAGAATTATCAGTCTCCCTTTCTGTGCTCCTGATTCTATTATATTCACCAGTTTATTCTGTTCATCAAATTTTTAATTCACTTAATTTTTAGATTCACTTGTTGATAGATATGTATTTGTTGTTCATAATTTTTTGGCTTTTACCTTTTTCTTCTTCCTCTTCTAAAAGAGTACCTTTCAGCATTTCATATAATTCTGGTTTGGAGTTGATGAACTCCTTTAGCTTTTTCTTATCTGTGAAGCTCTTTATCTGCCCTTCAATTCTGAATGTTAGCTTTGCTGGATAGATTATTCTTGGTTGTAGGTTCTTGCTATTCATCACGTTGAATATTTCTTGCCACTCCCGTCTGGCCTGCATCGTTTCTGTTGAGAAATCAGCTGACAGTCGTATGGGTGCTCCCTTGTAGGTAATGAACTGTTTTTCTCTTGCTGCTTTTAATATTCTCTCTTTGTCTTTTGCTCTTGGTATTTTAATTATGATGTGTCTTGGTGTGGTCCTCTTTGGATTCCTTTTATATGGGGTTTTGTGTGCTTCTTGGACTTGTAAGTCTATTTCTTTTACCAGATGTGGGAAGTTTTCAGTCATTATTTCTTTAAATAGGTTTTCAGTATCTTGCTCTCTCTCTTCTTCTGGCATCCCCACAATTCTGATGTTGGTATGCTTAAAGCTGTCCCAGAGTCTCCTTACATTATGTTCACATTTTTGGATACTTTTCTCTTCTTGCTTTTCCAGTTGAATGTTGTCTGCTTCTTTATATTTCAAATTTTTTACTTGATTCTTGCCTTTCTCTAGTCTGCTGTTAGGACTCAGTATAATATTTTTTATTTCAGTCAGTGTATGTTTAATTTCTATTTGGTCCTTTATCATCTTTAGTTGGACCTTTTCCATCTCTAGTTGGCTCTTTTGCATCTCTAGTATGTCCTTTTTCATCTCCTCTTGGGTCTCACTAAATTTATCCAATTTTTCTAGCATATTCTTGAAAAACCTTATAAGCATGGTTTTGAACTCTATATCCAGTCGTTTTTTTTCCTCCATTTCCATTTTCACTATGCCGGGGAAACTTATGTGTTGGATTCAGCCTTATGATCCCAGACGCAAAGCCGCAGAAGCCTCTGTTGAGCTTGGGAGGGGTGGAGTCTCAGGGCTTAAGGGACCGCCTTGCCTTCCAGTCGGCCCCGCCCTCCACAGCCCCTGAGTCTCACGTGACTGGGTAATGGCTGGAGCAGTACTTGTGCGCGCGCCCAGGGTGCCTCTAACCACTGCCTTTCCAGCTCCCCTGCGCACTAGGACCACACGAGTGGGCCCTTCACAGGGGCCCAGTGGACTCAGGAGTGGCACGGTTCGGAGGGTCTGTCTCCCGCCCACTCGAGAAAGCCAGCAGCACACTCAGCAGTCTGTCCTGTGAGCAGCACCGTGCGTGTGGGAGACCGGATCTGATCTTCTGCGACTCCCCTAAATTTCCGTGCACCTCTCCCTTTTCACAGTCCAAACTCCCCCCGTATGAGTTTCGCTGGATCTGGGGTTTAGTGGTGTAAGATAAGGGGTTCAATGCCATTGGGAGTCTCCGTTTCCCTCCCGCCAGAGAAAGCCAGCCAGGTACTCTGGCACCCGCTCTCTCCGCGTGCGCGTCTCCATACCTCAGCTTTTTGCAGCTCCTCTGGGTCTCTGTGAGCCCCTCTCTTCCCTTCTAGCTGTAGAATTTCCACTCAGCCAGCTTTCCTGTGGTTCTGGATGGTGTCCGTTCTGTCTTTTAGTTGTAGTTTTGAAATTGTTGTGCGAGGCAGCAGTGTAGGTGTTTACCTATGCCGCCATCTTGGATTCCCCCCTATTCCCCATTTTTACTACATTTATTTTCTCAACATCCCTGTAAGAGAGGTCCATTTCAATGATGAAGATTGAGACTCTAAGATGCCATTTATCCTCAGCCACACAGCTGCTATTACACAATAAAAATCAGGATTAGAAACCAGCACATCTGACTACAAGTCCACTGCTTACTCACTGCACAAAGCTGTGCACTTCTGTGTGGTTGTCAGTCATTGAATGTGGATGTGACTTATTGCTCAAGCTCTGTGTCAATCTCAACTACAGAAAGAGTAAAGGAGGTAATACAGGCAGGTTGAGGCAAGAAAGAAAAAATATATTTGGAATAATATGAGAAAGGGGAAGAAGAGAGAAATAGAAGAGGCAGGGGGAAGAAAGAGATCCATATCAACTTTCAGAACACTTCCTTAGAGTCCACTCCCTTCCACACCCACAGATCCCATGACACCTTAAGTATTTCTGCCACATACTTCCATAGACTACTGTCTCTCTGTCATTATGGCTCTTACCACATTATATTATATTACTTGTTGAACCATTTCCTTATTTAGTAAGTTCCACAATGGCAGGCAATATGATTCACACCACTGAAATTGGCATGTAATATGTACTTACCAGATATATTTTGAATACATTAATAAACAGGGAGGGCACAGTATAATACTGTGGACTAGTTGGATGTCATTACATTTTCCCCCACATCTATGCTGCAAGCAAGGGGTCTTGAAGCTGGAATGCTTGCTTGAACGTGAATCAGAAATGGTTGGATCTTTAGGAGTTGCCATTTGGACTGATGAAATATTTTTCAAAAAAATGTAATGTACATTGAATACTTTAAATGAATTGAGGGGACAAATTACTCTCTATGGAGTTTTTCTCTGTTGTTGTTCTTCTTAAATGATCACTGAGTGTACACTGCTTCTTTGTGGTAGAGTTTTCACAATTACATAATTGGTCACGATTCATGTTATACTCATGTTAGAAAATGAATTTGTGTCCTAATAGTGAATCTGTCAGACAGTGGAAAGTTTATTCTTTTTTCTCTGTTAATTTGATTAGAAAGCCCGTGTTTTATTCTACTATAATAATAATGGCTCTCATGTTTTTGATCTGCCTGAGGTCATTTATACCTCAAGAATCTTTATGCATCTTTTCCTGTTTGCTTCACTTCCTGGGTTATAAGAATATATATATTAAAGTATTAGATAATTACATTAAAATAGGTAAGAACAATGTCTCATTGGGGACAAAAGCAATTTCTTTAATTGAGTTTATGATATAACTTATAAGAAATATTTGAACTTTATAGAACCCTAGAAAAATTCTTTAAGGGCTTTTCTCTTTTCCTATTTAAGTCTTACTTAAGTTGAAAGAGAGGCACATATTTTTAGACCACAGAAAATAATAAAATACAACTCTTCAGCTTACTGTGTATGTGTTAATTTCTTTGACTAAATTGTATAATATAAATCTTGCTACTAATATCAACTCAAACAAAAAGATGTTTTGTTTTTTGGAAGCTTAGAGCCCCTTTAAAATTCTGAGTTTCTGAGATATCAATCCTAGTCCACTTGGTAAATAGTCCAAACATGTTCCTAGTTATTGGATAAGCCATTTCATTTTATTAAATTTGAATTAAAAGACAGCTGTGTGTGTGTATTTATGTATATGTTCTATTCTTTGGCAATGGATTTTGAATGGTAAAAATGTCATTCAATGGGCATCTTCTGATTGTGTGTGCTAATATGGCACCCTCTATACATGAAGGCAGGACAGTTGCTAGGCTGGGAAAAGGTCTGGGACTTCTCAAGAAAAGCAAACATTTTATAAGATTATTTGGTCTAGTCTATCTCTCTTATTTAGTATTTTAGATCTGTATTTGATTTAGTGGTATTTTTCCCTCCTCTTTCTTTTTTCTTCTTCTCTTCTCCCTCTTCTATGTCCCCAAGTATTTAGTGAAGTCTGTTTAATTGAGGGCCTATTTGCAGCCAGGCCAAGAGCAGGCAAGGGAAGTCCTGGATGCCACATTGGTAAAGAGAAAGCCGTGGTCCTGGATGATGCGGAGCCTTTAGCAGCAATAATTAACAGCCATTTTTCCGAGATGGACCATGTTTCAAGGGAACAAAAGGCAAGGCTCCAATGCCTAGTCACTTTTCCCCTGTGAAGATTATTTGGCTTTGCTAACTTTGAAAAAAATCTCAGTTTATATTCAAGAAATGAAGATAACAGTCCCATAATCAGGTACTGTGCTAAGAGGTGGTGAATCTATAAAGAATTAAGAAAGTATGGTCCTCCAACTTAAGAAATTTTATAACAAGAAAAAATGTTAATATTTGTATCATCTGTTACAATTTACAAGACACTTCAACACGCATTACTTCATTTACTTTGTAAAAAGAAGAAGATAGTAATCATATGAAGTCCAAAGTCCCTGGTGACGCAGGCTGGTGACAGGTAAGACAAGAACAGATTTGCTGTCGTTGTTAAGACTTCACAGCAAATGTGATTTTAACTAGATCATGTAGTGTTTTAATTTTCTTTCTTTTTTTAAATTAAATCTTTATTATTCAGATTATTACATTTGTTTCTCTTTTTCCCCCTCCATAGCTCCCCTCCACCCAGCTCCCACCCCTCCCTCTACCCTTACCTCCCTCCCATTGACCTCATCCATAGGTGTATGATTTTTGTCAGTCTCTCCCTGTACACCCCTCTCCCCTTTCCCCCTGAGAATTATCAGTGCACTCCCTTTCTGTGCTCCTGATTCTATTATATTCACCAGTTCATCAAATTTTTAATTCACTTAATTTTTAGATTCACTTGTTGATAGATATATATTTGTTGTTCATAATTTTTTGTCTTTTACCTTTTTCTTCTTCCTCTTCTAAAAGAGTACCTTTCAGCATTTCATATAATACTGGTTTGGTGTTGATGAACTCCTTTAGCTTTTTCTTATCTGTGAAGCTCTTTATTTGCCCTTCACTTCTGAATGATATCTTTGCTGGATAGAGTATTCTTGGTTGTAGGTTCTTGCTGTACATCACGTTGAATATTTCTTGCCACTCCCATCTGGCCTGAATCATTTCTGTTGAGAAATCAGCTGACAGTCGTTTTTCTCTTGCTGCTTTTAATATTCTCTCTTTCTCTTTTGCTCTTGGTATTTTAATGATGATGTGTCTTGGTGTAGTCCTCTTTGGATTCCTTTTATATGGGGTTCTGTGTGCTTCCTGGACTTATAAGTTTATTTCTTTTACCAGATGTGGGACGTTTTCAGTCATTATTTCTTTAAATAGGTTTTCAGTATCTTGCTCTTTCTCTTCTTCTGGCACCCCCACAATTCTGATGTTGGTACGCTTGAAGCTGTCCCAGAGGCTTCTAACATTATCTTCACATTTTTGGATTCTTTTATTTTCTTGCTTTTCCAGTTGAGTTTTTTCTGATTCTTTATATTTCAAATTTTTTACTTGATTCTTGCCTTCCTCTAGTCTGCTGTTAGGTCTCTGTATAATATTTTTTGTTTCAGTCAGTGTATGTTTAATTTCTAGTTGGTCCTTTTTCATCTCTAGTTGGTCCTTTTCCATCTCTAGTTAGATCTTTTGCATCTCTAGTTGGTCCTTTTCATTTCCTCTTGGGTCTTGCTAACTTTATCCAACTTTTCTAGGATATTCCTATATCTAGTCATTTGTTTTCCTCCATTTCTTTTGTTTGTGATCCCTTCCCTTGTCTCGGCATTTTCACTATGCCAGGAGAACTTCTGTGTTGGATTCAGCCTTATGATACCAGACTTGCAAAAATGTAAAAGCCTCTCTGTTGAGCTTGGGATGGGTGGAGTCTCAGGGCTTAAGGGACCTCCTTGCCTTCCAGTCGGCCCTGCCCTCCCTGGCCCCTGAGTCTCACATGACTGGGTAATCGCTGGAGTGGTCCCTGTGCACATGCACTCTCTCTTGCAGTGCCTCTAGACTGCTGCCCCTCTGGCTCCCCTGTGCTCTGGGACCACACAAGTCTGGGTCCCCAGGGTTTTGCCCGAAACTGGGGTTTAGTGGAGTTAGAAGTGATGCAGTTGGGAGGGACTGTCTCCTGCCCACTTGTGAAAGCCAGTGGCACAATCAGCAGTCAGTCCTCTGCGCACAGTGCTGTGTGCGCCACCAGACTTCTGATTTTTTGCGACTCCCCTAAATTTCCGTGTACTTCTCCCTTTTCACAGTCCAAACTCCCCCCATATGAGTTTCGGCTGGATCTGGGGTTTCGTGTTGTAGGATAAGGAGTTAAATGCCTTTGAGAGTCTCAGTCTCCCTCCCGCCAGAGAATGTCAGCCAGGTTCTCCGGCACCCGCTCTCTCCACACACGTATCTCCGTACCTCAGCTTTTTACAGCTCCTCTGGGTCTCTGTGAGCCCCTCTCTTTCCTTCTAGTTGTAGAATTTCCACTCCGCCAGCTTTCCTGTGGTTCTGGATGATGTCCGTTCTGTCTTTTAGTTGTAGTTTTGAAATTATTGTGCGAGGCAGCAGTGTAGGTGTTTACCTATGCCACCATCTTGGATTCTCCCTTAATTTTCATTTTTTCCTTGAAAGTTATAAATTCTGAAATACTTAAACATACAAAGATTTCAGAAAATAATACAAACACATATGTACTACTACTAAGTCAAGTGAAGATGTTAATATTTTCTCTGTATTTGTTTCAGCTCTCACCCCCCAAAAAAACCCTCTTGTTTTTTGAATGTACTACATTTAACAATATAAACAAATGTGCAATGAAAAGTATTGCTCCAATTCCTAGCTATCTCCTACCAAAACACTACAGGTAGAAACCACTTCTATCAAGTCCTGTTTTCCTGTCTCTCCTTTTTTGTTTCAACAAAGAGCATTTACTGGCTGCTTAGTTCCAGGGATACACAGTAACAAATAATAAACATCCCTTGGCCATTAGAGTCTAGAGAGTGAGGGAGACAGTGAAAGTACATAAAAGTAGCAGAATAATTATAAAAGGCAATACATTTTTTAAAAAAGTAAAGAGTACTGAGAGGTCAGTGGCTCTCAGACATGAGTGGACACTAGAGTCATTCTGTTGTTTTGTGTTATTTTAATATAATGTTAATACATACAGAATGTAAAAATAAACATTCTACAGAAAAATGTATAATAAAGAGAACATATATCTCCCAATTGCTTTTCCTCAGAGGTTACATTGTAATATGTATTTGTATTGCTCAAGATAGTTTATGTAGAAATTCAAACATAATTATAGATAAATATATATTAAGATGTTAAAATGCATTTTCTTTTCATTTTAGAATTTCTGTTCAGGTTTCAAAAGTCTAGAACAATAAAATAGATACAAGTTCTCCCACGTAGTGAAGCAGGATGCTAGACTGTCCACACGGGATGTACTCAGACGCTGTGAAGCCTGTGTGGTTGCTATTGGCCCATTACTCAGCACTAGACTATAAATTTGGAGAATAGTTTTTCTGTTTTATGGATTTTTTTTTTCCATGAGGGACAGTGTAGAGATTTTTCCTCTTCACACTGGCCTATGGGGGAAAGGATTCTTCAGAAGAATTACTTAGAAGTCTTGACCGGTGTTGCTTGGAGTTTTGAGGGCACAGGGACCCAGACTCATGTTTGCAAAGTCAAAGGGCAAGAGATTCCTGAGAGAGAGAGGTGATGCAGGGCAGCCAATACCTATTTTCTGAGAGAGAAGAAGGGGGAGAGGGCAAATGTGGGTGGAGGGATCCTACCCCAAGTCATCTTAAAAGCAGGGACCAGCAGTTAGAAGTCCTCAACTTTAAATGAAACCCACACGAGAAGAGAAAAGCGATTATGCACCCACTACAGTCCAGGGGGACTAATGCCTGATTTTTATCCTTTGAAGTCTGACTCTAGAAAGATCAGTAATAGCAGCTACTAGGTGGGGGAAGAGGACTGTAAAAGAAAGATAGGAAATATAGAAAATAATAATGTTCATCAGTTCCTCTCCCCTATTCTAAGCTTCTAAGCCTGAAGCTAGCCCTAGTCTCAGGTTTAGGAGAATGAGGAGTTACTTATCTTAACTTTAAAAATTTTTAATTCATTTTTAATGTAACATTTATATTTATAATAAAGTGCACAACTCTTAGGGAAGGAGTAATTTTCTTTTTAAAAATATTTTTATTTATTTTTAGAAAAAGATAAAGGGAGAGGTAGGGAGAGAAAGAGAAATATCAATATGAGAGCGAAACATCAATAGGCTGCCTCCTGCACTACTCCTACTAAAAATCCACCCCACAGCCAGGCATGTTCCATAACCTGGAATCAAAATCATGGAGTCTTAGTTGGTTGGTGCATAGTTGATGCCCAACCAACTAAGCCATACTGGCCAGAGCAAGGAAGGAGTAGTTTTAAGTTAAATTTTAAATTATAACCCTTGACAGATATTGGTAAAATTGGATCTTCCCTTAGAAACCAAGATATTTAGCACTTGCCAATTTTTTTTTGATGTAAATATACCCTACTCTCGCCAATATCAAGCTACCAAAGCTTTAAAAACTATGGTGATTTCCCCTAAGAACAGGAACAAGACAGGGATGCCCACTCTCACCTCTCCTGTTTGACATAGTACTGGAAGTATTAGCCATTGCAATTAGACAAGAAGAAGAAATAAAAGGCATCCAAATTGGAAAAGAAGAAGTAAAGTTGTCCTTATTTGCAGATGACATGATATTGTACATAAAAAACCCAAAGGACTCCATTCCAAAACTAATTGACTTAATTAATGAATTCGGCAATGTAGCAGGATACAAAATTAATGCTAAGAAGTCTGTGGCATTTCTATACACTAATAGTGAAATTATAGAAAGAGAAACTAAAAAAGCAACCCCATTTACCATCACACCAAAAAAATTAAGATACCTAGGAATAAACCTAACTAAAGAGGTAAAAGACCTATACGCAGAAAACTACAGGACACTGAAAAAAGAGATAGAGGAAGATGTTAACAGATGGAAGAGCATACCATGCTCATGGATTGGGAGAATCAACATCATTAAAATATCCATACTACCCAAAGCAATCTACAGATTCAATGCACTACCCATTAAAATACCAACAACATATTTCACAGACCTAGAAAGAATTTTTCATAGATTCATCTGGAACAAAAAAAGACCACGGATAGCTACAGCAATTCTGAGAAAAAAGAATAAAGTAGGTGGGATCTCAATACCAGACTTCAAGCTATACTACAAAGCAACTGTTCTCAAAACAGCCTGGTATTGGCACAAGAACAGACATATAGACCAATGGAATAGAATAGAGAACCCAGATATCCACCCAAACCACTATGCTCAATTAATATTTGACAAAGGAGGCATGAACATTCAATGGAGCCAAGATAGCCTCTTCAATAAATGGTGTTGGGAAAATTGGACAGATACATGCAAAAAAATGAAACTGGACCACCAACTTACACCAAATACAAAAATAAACTCAAAATGGATACAGGACTTAAACATTAGAAGAGAAACCATAAAAATACTGGAGGAATCCACAGGCAGCACAATCTCAGATATATGCCAAAAGAACTTCTTCACTGATACTGCTCCAAAGGCAATGGAAGCTAAAGAAAAAATGGGACTACATCAAAATAAAAAGCTTTTGCACAGCAAAAGAAACCATCAACAAAACAACAAGAAAGATCACTGTATGGGAGAACATATTTGCAAGTGTTATCACTGATATAGGTTTAATCTCCAAAATCTACAGCCAACTTATACAACTTAATAAAAGGAAGATGAACGATCCAATAAAAAAATGGGCAATGGACCTAAATAGAACCTTTTCAAAAGACGACAGAAGGAAGGCCAAGAGACACATGAAAACATGTTCAAAGTCATTAATCATCCGAGAGATGCAAATCAAAGCGACAGTGCGATACCATCTTACACCTGTCAGAATGGCAATCATCAACAAATCAACAAACGACAAGTGTTGGCGAGGATGCGGAGAAAAAGGAACCCTTGTGCACTGTTGGTGGGAATGCAGACTGGTGCAGCCACTGTGGAGAACAGTATGAAATTTCCTCAAAAACTAAAAATGGATCTCCCATTTGACCCTGTAATCCCACTCTTAGGAATTTATCCTAAGAAATTACAAACACCAATCAGAAAGGATTTATGCACCCCTATGTTCATAGCAGCACAATTTACAATAGCTACAATTTGGAAACAGCCTAGGTGCCCGTCAGCAGATGAGTGGCTCAGAAAACTGTGGTACATCTACACAATGGAATTCTATGCTGCCACTAAAAAGAAGGAATTCTTACCATTTGCAGCAACCTGGTTGGAACTGGAGAGCCTTATGCTTAGTGAAATAAGCCAGTCAATGAAGGAGAAGCATCACATGATCACACTCATTGGTGGGTAATAAATAACATTGTAAACTGATGAACAAAAGGATAGATACAGAGACAGTAAAGCTTCAAACAGACTGTGAAATTACAGCAGGAAGATTAAAGTTAGGTGAGGTAGATAAGAGATCAATGAAAGGACTTGTATGCATGCATATAAATATAACCAATTAACATAGACACTGGGGGGTTGGGGTATGTCTGGGAGGGAGGGGGCAATGGGGAGATATGTATAAAAATTATTAAAAATTAAAAAAAAACTAAAAAAAAACTATGGTGAAACAATCTCTGAAGTATAGACAAATTCAAAATATAACTGAGTTGGTGCAAGCTAGTTTGAGTAAGCAGAGAACAGAAAAGTAATAGAAGTAGTTTCTCCTCATGGAGTCTTAAGTAGGGGTTTATGTGAGAGAGAGAACAGGCTCATAGAATCAATTCTGTATAGGGTGGTGAGAAAAAAAGTACAGATCTGAATCAAGGTTTTCCAGAGACACAGAATCAACAGGAGATACCATCTATCTATCTTTATATATTTCTGTCTATCATCTATCTATCTATCTATCTATCTATCTATCTATCTATCTATCTATCTATCATCTATCTATCTACCTTCCACCTATCTATCATAAGTTGGCTCATGCAATTATGGAGGTTGAGAAGTCTCAAGATCATCCCTGGGCAAGTTGGAGACCTAGAAAAGCCCCTGATATAGTTCCAATCTGAGTCTGAAAGTCTGAGAACAAGGAGAGCCAACGATATAAGTTTCAATCTAAGTCCAAGTCCAGAAAAGGGAGAAGACACATGTCCCAGCTCAAAGACAGTCAGGTGGACAGCAAGGTAGTTTTTTCTCACTCAACCTATTTGTTCTATTCTTGCCTTCAGTGGCTTGGGAATGGCAATCTGCTTTACTCCACCTACTGATTCAAATGTCAGTCTCATCCAGAAACACTGTCATGGACACACTAAAAATAATATTTAACCAAATACCTGGTATCCTTTGGCCCAGTTAGTACATGAAAATAACCATCATAATATTTTTTGTTATTGCACTCAACTCACTGAGTTTAAATATCCATAGAGCGTTATGGTAAAAGGGACTTTTCCTGAATGTTGGCCAAAGGTGAAAGCTGAAAACAACATAAGTATTCCTATATTCCAAAGAGAATTATAAATTTATCTCTTCCTTTCACATGATGAAAAAACTAGCCTCTCCACTAGCAGGACTAATTTCTAGAATATATAGAAGAGAAAATTACAATTTAGAAAGACTAATTTTCAAAAGCAATTTGTAGGAATAATAATATTTTGACATTTTTCTTCCAGAGAGAAGAGTGTGCCTCCTCTCCTACTCCAATGGGGATCTCTAAGTCAAGAAACACATGGAAACTGGGCAGGCATGTACTAGATATTGACTGAGCTGAAGAATTATGGACTGAGGTATAGCCATGTGCCTTGATGAAAACTTCAGGTATAAACTTGGCGCAAGTTCCCATGGGGTTGGAAGTATATATGATTATAGGGATTAGTGGTTGCTTCCCACCTGAAACATTCTGAAAATGGAAAGCTAGTAGGGTGAGGACTGAAGGCCACAGTTGTGTAAGCTTCCCTGCCATCCATGGGCAGGCAAATAAAGCATGTTATTTCTGGAACATCAAGGGGAATTTAGGATGGTGGCTAGGTCTAAGCCATTTAAAAAGAAGCTTTCTCGAGAATCATCCTATGGGCCATGGCCTTCCAATTATAAGATGGTCCATCTTATAATTTCTAACAGAAGTATCTGAACATGCCACTGCCTAAATATTCTGATCCACGAGAGCTAGGATGTAGCTTAGAATATGTGTTTTAAAAATATTTTCCCAATTATGTCTAATATTGAGCCAAGTTTATGAGCTACTGGATTTTTAGGTGATGACCTCTATGAGCATCTCTCCAACATGCTGCCTCTCTACAGATATAATAAACAATCTAGAAATAATATACTCCCAAGCTTCTTGGAAACTGCATATATAAAAATGCAAGTGAGAATATACATGCAATTGTAGGAATTATTTTTTTAAAAAAATTCTTACTGCTCAAACAAGTGCATACTCTATTACTTCTAAATATAATCTTTCTCTTTCATATATTGTTATTACGTATATGTATACCCAGAAACTGAAAATCAGCTATTAAGAAAAGATGCAATTGTTCTTAATTCTACCCTGCTTTAGAAATTAGAAAAAATAAAATTCCATAAAACATACTTGTTTTCTGATATGTCTGTAAAATGTTTTTTGTTAATCCTTACTTGAGGACAATTTTCCATTGATTTTTAGAGAGTGAAAGGAAGGGGGAGAGACAGAAAGAGAGAAAAATCAATGTAAGAGAGGGGCACATGGATTGGTTGCCTCCCAATGCAGCCTGACCAGGGCTGGGAAGCAAGCCTGCAACCAAGGTACATGCCTTGACTGGAATTGAACCCAGAACTCTTAAGTCCACAGGTCAATGCTCTATCCACTGAGCCAGACTAGCTAAGGCTTAAAATGATTTTGACCTAATATTTCAGCATCTTCTATAATTTTCAGCAATCTCAGTTAAACTCACATCCTATATAATAAAGATGTAATATGAAAATGGTCATTACGCTGTAAAGTGTAATGACTGACCTCATAACAACCAGATCACAAATCAGCAGGAGGGTGGGGCAGCAAGATACAAGTGGGCAGCAGAAAGCTACAGGAGGGGTCAGGGCAGAAAGCTCTAAGAGGGGAGCGGGGGGTGGAAGGAGCTATAGGAGGGCAGGGCAATGCGAGGAGAGCTACAGGAGTGGATAGGGCAGCAAGGATGAGGGAGGGTGGGGGGAGGGGATACCGGGGGAGTTACAGGAGGGTGGGGCAGTGGGTGGAGAGCTACTGGAGGGTAGCAGCAAGCTACTAGCGAGCTACTGGCACATGGATTTGTGTGCAGGGCTACTAGTCCTAATATATAAAAGACCCAGGGTCATAACATCCAAAACGACTGAAGGCTCAACTAACTAGAAGACAGTGTTAGGTTGCTGCCTGCCACCACCCAGCACTGACTGCCAAGGGGACTGTAGATCAGGCCTGAAGGGAGGCCTGGAGAGAGAGAAGCAGGATCTGATCCCGCTTCTGTTGATCAGCCCTTGCCTCTCTCTTTCTCTTGGGGCCTGGCCAGCAGCCACACCTCTCTTTCTCTCTGGCCTCCACTGGGGCTGCTAATCAGCCATGCCTCTCTGATCAGGCCCTTTGATAGACCCAGAGATGTTGACTGGCATAGAAACCAACAAATCAGAACCAAATATGGGTGAAGTGTTAGTATCCAATGGCTGCCCAGGAGGCAGAGTTTTTGACACTGACTGGCATAGAAACCAACCAATCAGAACCAAATCTGGATGAAGTGTGAAGAGCCAATGGCTGCCTAGGAAGTGGAGCTTTTGACAATGATTGGCATAGAAACCGACAAATTAGAACCTAATTTGGGTGAACTGAGAAGGCAGAACCTAAGGTGGGGGTTGAGGAAGGGTTTTAAGGGCAATAGCTGCTTGGTATAAGGTGAAAGTGGTTCAATTTTTTAATGACCAGTTTGGTAGTATAGTGCATATGGCTGGCTATCAGTCCAAATATAGGGATTGTGTATTTTTGTCTTCTAAGAGCATCTCCTCCTGATAAAAAAAAAGGCTTTTCTCCCAATTTAAGCAATCCTATCCTATATAATCCATTTATACTACTAAAAGGGAAATATGTTAATTAGACCGTGTCAACCAGACATCTTCCAGACATCTGACTTCCTTCTAGAGAAAGCCATGGTGGTGAGGGGCAAGGCAGAGTCCATTTGGGTTGATCAGGCTGGCAGGGGAGGGCAGTTGGGGGAAAGATAAGGCCTACAGGGGAGGGCAGTTGGAGGTGAGATCAGGCTGGCAGGAGAGAGTAGTTAGGGTCAATTAGGCAGGCAGAGGCAGTTAGGGCAATCAGGCAGGCAGGGGAGGGCAGTTGGGGGTGATATCAGGCCAGCAAGGGAGGGCAGTTGGGGGTGAGATCAGGCCGGCAGGGAAGGCAGTTAGGAATGATCAGGCAGGCAGGCAGAGGCAATTAGGGGTGATCAGACAGGCAGGCAGAGAGGTTAGGGACAATCAGGCAGGCAGGCAGGCAGGTGAGCAGTTAGGAGCCAGTGGTCCCAGATTGTGAGAGGGATGTGTGATGGTCAGTTTAGGGATCAGGTCTAAACCGGTGGTTGGACATCTCCTGATTGGAGAGGGTGCAGGCTACGCTGAAGGGACTCCCACTCCTCTATCCCCCAGCATGCACAAATTTCATGCTCCAGGCCAGTAGTATAATTCATATTATCAAACAGAAGATAACATTTGAAAGGTATACACATATCATATACCAATCTCATGGAAACAAGATTTTGCTACTGATGCTATTTTCTTTCTTTCTTTTTTTAAAAATATATTTTATTGATTTTTTACAGAGAGGAAGGGAGAGAGATAGAAAGTCAGAAACATCGATGAGAGAGAGACACATCTATCAGCCGCCTCCTGCACGCCCCACAGTGGAGATGTGCGCGCAAGCAAGGTACATGCCCCTGACCGAAATCGAACCTGGGACCTTTCAGTCCACAGACTGATGCTCTATTCACTGAGCCAAACCGGTCTCGGCTCTTTGTTTTTCTTTTTCTTTCTTTTTTTTATTGTGTTACATGTATACATATCTTCCCATTGCCCCCTCCCCCCAGGCATACCCCAACCCCCCAGTGTCTTGTGTTCATTGGTTGTGCTTATATGCATGCATACAAGTCCTTTGGTTGATCTCTTATCTACCCCACCTCTCCTTAATCTTCCTGCTGTAATTTGACAGTCTGTTTGATGCTTTACTGCCTCTGTATCTATCCTTTTGTTCATCAGTTTACAATGTTATTTATTATCCACAAATGAGTGATACCATGTGGTGTTTCTCCTTCATTGACTGGCTTATTTCACTTAGCATAAGGCTCTCCAGTTCCATCCAGGTTGCTGCAAATGGTAAGAATTCTTTCTTTTTAATGGCAGCATAGAATTCCATTGTGTAGATGTACCACAGTTTTCTGAGCCACTCATCTGCTGACGGGCACCTAGGCTGTTTCCAAATTGTGGCTATTGTAAGTTGTGCTGCTATGAACATAGGGGTGCATAAATTCTGATTGGTGTTTGTAATTTCTTAGGATAAATTCCTAAGAGTGGGATTACAGGGTCAAATGGGAGTTCCATTTTTAGTTTTTTGAGGAAACTCCATACTGTTCTCCACAGTGGCTGCACCAGTCTGCATTCCCACCAACAGTGCACAAGGATTCCTTTTTCTCCGCATCCTCGCCAACACTTGTCGTTTGTTGATTTGTTGATGATTGCCATTCTGACAGGTGTGAGATGGTATCGCATTGTCGCTTTGATTTGCATCTCTCAGATAATTAGTGACTTTGAATATGTTTCCATGTGTCTCTTGGCCTTCCTTCTGTCATCTTTCGATATTTTTCCTGTATTTCAAAATATCTCTTGCACTATAATGAGAAGGGCAGTGGGGTTTAGCAAAGCAGGCTGTGATAGACGGGGATAAATCCGCTGGCCTGAGTACATGTACCTGCAGCTGAAGCCAGTTCAGCTCTGACAGCTGGGCTTCACTAGATGCTTTTAGGGGAATGTAATTCCTAAAATTACTTTTCCTTATTACCATTTGGAGACACTGCCCAGAGAAATGGCCAAGATCTGTGCTTTTATGACACATGGCTAGCTTCAGTGATTTATTTGTTAGCTTTGATTTCTAATCTATTAAAAAGGTTCATCTCTGAATAGTTTGAACTTTCCCAGCGTGTAGCTTTTGTAACCTTTGAGGGGCCTGCCCTATGACTGTGGATTGTACAATACTGGTTGAAAGGCACATCTTTGAGTCTCTCAAAAATGAACAACAACAGAAATAGCAACAGAAAGCAAGTAAACTGAAAAAATTAAAATACACATGGTTCTATAGTCTTTCTTTTGGATAAAGGGAAGTGTTTTTTTTTATTGTATTTATTTATTTATTTTTTACATGTTGAAACAAATCAGATAAAGATTCCTTTCTTCCTAATTTCCACACGCAATCTTTCCTCTTCTGTCTTAATACCAAATGCCAGCCAGCTGACACTGATCTCCTAAATTTTCCTCCTTACATTCTTAATCTGGTGTTATGCTGCCTCAAACAGATCCATATAATAAAAGTTTATACATATTCCCCAACTTGGGAAGCAGTGCAACATATTCACACCCAAACCACATCTAGTTCAGAATGTGTTCCTCAGATGTGGATACTGCAGAATTATTGATGCTCACATTTTCCACTGGGGCAGATATTATTTGAATGTGTTCAGATTCTTAATTTCACCCTAAGAAACCTTAATTTAGCCACTGGCCTCCTGGAGTTAATTTACTATGTGTATTATATTCATCATTATCCATCCAGGATAATATGATTGACCTGTTGCAAGTGTTTGGATGGACTGGCAAGTTTAGGAATTGCCTTTTTTAGTTTTCTACTGGAGGCCTGATGCACAAAATTCATGCACTCAGTGTGGGGGGCGGAGTGGAGTGGTCCCTCAGCCCAGCCTGCACCCTCCCACAGTCCAGAAGCCCTCAGGGGATGTCCAACTGATGGGGAACAGGCATAAGCTGGCAGTCCTTCATCCTGAGCACTACTGTGGAAGCAGGAGAGGCTCCTGCCACCGCTGTTGTGCTCGCCCACCCAGAGCCCAGCTTCTGGCTGAGTGGTGCTACCCCTGTGGTAGCGCACTGACCACCAGGGTGATAACTCCTGGCATTGAGAGTTTGCTCCCTGGTGTCAGTGATCATCATAGTGACTGGTCATTCCACTGCTTGGTCAATTTGCATATTAGCCTTTTATTATATAGGATTGGCAAAAGTACACTACAAGGTTCACAAAGCTAGAGACTAAATAGGATATCAGAAATGAAGCTTTATTATTGTTATTATTATTATTAGTCTTTATTGATTAAGGTATCACATAAGTGTCTTCATCCCCCCATTGCCCCCCATCCCCCCAATCATGCCCTCACCCCCCTGGTGACTGTTTCCATTGGTTATGCTTATATGCATGCATACAAATTCTTTGGTTGTCCCCTCCCCTCCTTAACCTTCCTCTTCCCTACCTTCCCTCTGAGGTTTTATGGTCTGATCGATGCTTCTCTGTCTCTGGATCTGTTTTTGTTCATCAATTTTATGGCAGAACCAGGTATATATTTTAATGCCCACCCCCCTCCTCCCAAAAAAAGAAAGAAAGAAATCAAGCTTTGTTAGGCAAACCCTATGTAAGACAGTCCCAACATAGGGGAGTAGACATTAGCCTATTTAGAATATTGCCATCCAGTGTCCAAATGAAATATTACAGTTTTGACCTATCACACACCACAAGACCAAATGGATTACCACTTTAACAAAGGTGTACAAAGCTAAGTGCCTCCCTACCCCTTAGTATAAAACATTATTCTGTCTATGGCTTATCTTTGTGCTTAGATATGAAGAGAATTTGATAGTAACTCAACAAAGTGAGGGAACAGGTAATAGAAGTCAGAGATGACTACCTCTTAGTTTCCTGGACATCATTTTCTCCTAATTTTGTGAGTACTTGAGGACACAGAATGCAAAAATTCTTTAAGTGCCTGCATATAACAGGTATTTAGCTATTATTAATTTATTTTCCTTTTGCCAAATAAAATATGCAGAAATGACTCTAAGAGAAAGGTACAAAAGCCACTTTCATGCACCTTGTTTTGTGTATTAAGGATGTTTGGGCAAATTTTTAGCTCTTGGATAGCTTTAAACTATTTCACGGAGATGCTGGGCTAATATGTGCAAGTCAACATAATAAACTAATGAACCTCCACAATGATCTGAGTGCCACTTTTACTAGGTTTAATATTGTTTAATGCCATCATCACTTTCCCAGTTTCCCAGGCTGGAAATCATTCAGTGCATCTGTGATTTCTTCCTCCCCCATTGCCAATAGGTCTCTAAATCATGCTAATACTGCTTCCAAAAATATTTCTCACATTTGTTTACTTCTTTCTAGGCCTTTGTTACTACCTTATGATTCTTGCATGGATTATTGCAATTGCCTATTAGTGACCCCCTTGCCTCTCACCTCTCCAATGGAGTATCTCCTACAATGAGCAATCTAATCACATCCCTACAGAATTAGCCAAGTCTCTTTTTTTTCTTTCCAACATCATGTAATGTAGTCTAAAAATTAATGACCTTTCTCATATTTCTTCTTATCTCAATCCTAGTGATATCTCAGCTTTTTCTGTCTAGCTTTCCTAGGTTTGTCAAAACAAAATATAAATGCAGGCATAGAGTGTATGATACCTTTCATGACCTAGATGTTGTTTATATCTTCATGTATCACCATTCACATCCTACTGCAGATATTTTGTTCCACAGGCTATATCTACTTATAGTTCTTCAACCATCCTCTCTCTCTTTAATTCTTTTGTTATAGATGTATCACCATTGTCTATTTTCTTCTTCTTTAGGATGTATTTTAGGTGTCAACTCATCTAGAAAGTTAGATGCTTCTGATTTAGACTATCAAATGATTGTGTGAAAATTTGTCATATTCTTCATTTCACATAATTAAAGTCAATTTATTACCTATTACTGCTAGTACTTTATTCTCAGTTCTTTTTATAAGTTCTCAGAGGCAGACCAATTTACCAAAATCAAATCACTGAAAACAAATCTTTGAAAGCCAGTTAGCCTCTTTGTGAATTAACCAAATGTGAATTGGCATAGAATTTAAGTTTCTTAAGGGAAAACCTTACATTTTTAATTTTGGTGTCCCAAATTTGTACAGCAGGCATTTCATAAATAATCCCCCAATATAATTTAATTATTACTCACTGTATATCTCCAAATGTTGTTAGTTTTAACAACAGTTATTATCTTTCTTTCAACAGTGCCATTTTAGAAATAGAATCAATATTCGGTAGAAATAATAGAGATCTTCTATATGTCAAGATAGTGATTTTCTATTCTAAAAATATTGAACTAGTTTCCTTATCTGTTTTCTTTTTATTTGACTCCTCCCTCGGCACATATACTTTACATTTTATTTGGCTAACACATTCCAAAGCCTAGGAAGGCATTCTGAGAACTTTCATGTGGTTATCCTTTCTGGGAACAGCATTCCTCTGTCATCCACATGTTTAGCACATTTGCCTCACTTTTGAGTAGGCCACTGGAATGACATTTAGAGACAACAAATTGTCATTTTCAAAATATGGAAAATTAAGCAAATCAGAGAATGGAGAAGCAAACATTGGGACACCTTTAAAGAACCATATCAACCATAGGGAAGTTGTTCAGACTATAAGATTGCCCCAGTCTAAAAGATTATCTGCACTGTTTATTGTATGTTATAGAGAAACTCAGATGATATTTTTTTTGTAACAGGTTTTTATTATGACTGTCTTTTAAGACCATAATATGATATT
This sequence comes from Lasiurus cinereus, assembly GCA_011751065.1. Taxonomy (NCBI): domain Eukaryota; kingdom Metazoa; phylum Chordata; class Mammalia; order Chiroptera; family Vespertilionidae; genus Lasiurus; species Lasiurus cinereus. The sequence continues at coordinate 46,208,984 of JAAGEH010002528.1, read as the reverse complement.
TACTCTTTAGTACCATAATTCATTAAAATCATTTTTAAAACTCTAAAGTATTCTTTTTAAAGCAGGTCAGATATGTTATATCAGAAATTCTTTAAACTGTTCAAGAGGATATTACATAAATGAATGTGTTTTCTATGCTTCTTTCTTTATTCATCCTTTTATTGTTTCTTTTTGTCAACAAAATTTTTTTGAGTATTTATTGAGCTGAATACAGTGCATTAGGGGTTTAAAGATAAAAGTCAAAATTTTTGAAAAGCTCATATATTTCATAAGAAAAAAGCAACAATTCTGTATAAAGAAGGTAGAATGAATTAAAACAAAGTTAAGAGACATAAACAATGGTAAAAATAAGCCCAGAAGAGAAAAATGATTCATTTCCAACTAAAGAAATCACATAAGGCCCCTTGAAAGAGATGGCAATGGAATTTGAATTTCAGGACAACTAGAGTTTCAGCAAGTAGAGATGAAAGGAAGTACGTTCTAGACAAAAGATATGCAAAGGAATACTGGTGAAAGGGGATTGACTTGGAGACTGGCTTATAGACATCTCAAATGTGTGTAAAGATGAAAAAGCATAGAGAAAGATGCCTGCAATGAAATGAGAACTTCTGTAGGTAAGATTGGGTCATTTGAGTTACACATGGCAGGCAAAGAGTTGCTGCAGAGTATGAGTTGGAAGAAGGGAGTAGGGATAATCTTAAATTGATTAATCCAGTAGTGCAGGAATATTCATTTTCTTTGCTGCTGTAGCAAATTACCACACACTGAGTGGCTTAAAACAACACAAATTTATTACCTTATCTTATATTTCTGTGGGTCAGAATTCTGTCTGACACAGATTTCACTGAACTGAAATCAAAGTGTTGGTGATACTGCATTCCTTTCTGGATCCAGCAGGGGAGAATGTTTTCTATGCCTTTTTCAGCTTCTAGAGGCACCTGCATTCCTTGTCTTGTGGCCACCACCCTCGATCTTCAAAGTCAGTCACATTGCATCCTTCTGATACTTTTCATTTAGTCACATTGTCCTTGGATAATATGAAGAAGATTTCCAGAATTTGTGAATAATCAGATGCTCTCCCCATCTCACCTTCTTTAATCACACCTGCAAAACCTCCTTTGGCTATGTAACAGGTTCTGGGGATTAGGACGTGGACAGTTTTGGAGGCCAGTATCCTGTCTTCTACAATGTAGATGGATTGAGACCAGAAAAAAGCTTTTGATTTGGCCTCAGGAAGGGACAATACAGAATTGAGAGAGGGCAATGACAGTAAGAATGTAAAAGAGGGGTTGAAGAAAGAGAAAAACAAGGGGTTGATATAAAGTGGGAGATCTTACCGGCAGTCTTTGAAACAAGTGCAAGTTCCTGAATATTGAAGGATGATATCAACAAGAATATAAGTGTCTAGAGAAGAATAAGGTTTAGAAAAAAATTATGAGTTCTATTTTAAATTTATTGATCTTGATGTGCAAGTGAATTATTCAGGCAGAAAAACCCAACAGGCAGTTAGAAACATGCATCTGAATTTTGAGGGACAGATTGAGACAGAAAAATTACAGTAAAGATATAAGCCCCTGTGTCAAGGGACTACATATATCCCTAGCAATATATCACTTAGATAAAACATCTTTATATAATGTTCTTTATAAAAATAAAAAACAGATTTCATCTTGTCAAATGGATAGAATTAATGGAACAAAATTGGTAGTCTATATCAAATTTAATTTATAATATGTTTTCATTTTATATTGTCAAATTTCACACTGAAATGTAAAAATATGACTTGGCATTTAATATTTTCTTCCTACATTTCATTATGTTTATACATTTCTTTGGCATTTTAAAATATGGTTATATTTGTTTCAAAGGAATATTTCAAAATATCAAAGATTGTTTTTTTCAGTCTAATTTAAGGGCATTAATGTTTGCTTCTAAAAAATGCTGACAGTTGAGATAGGATCATCTGTATTTGATTTTGGACTTTAGCCACCTTCTTCCTGGCCTTTTGCCTTTGTTGTTCTGCTATTGCTACTGATGTTCCACAGAAGTTACTAGAACATCAGGATATGCTTTATATTGGACAACAGGAAGAATTCTGCAATATTTAATATTGAGTAATAAGAAGAATTCTGCAATACATTTTATTGCAAGGAACTGTTTTAGGTATTACATCAGTTAAATTTTAGCAATGATGGATATTGTTATTTCTATTTTTCATATGGGAAAACTGAGGCGCAGAAAAATAAATTGTGATTTGCTTAAAATAATTAAGCTGAAATGTGTATAAACTGGCATACAGATGCAGGTCTCAGGAGTCCAAAGTCATTGCTCTTTATAGTATACACAGTTGTCTTTCAATCTTAGAAGCACAGTTCAAAACTATAAGGTAATGCTATTCTTGGCTGCTTGTTTGACTATTGTCGGTATTCCTCACTGAACGATAATGTCCCTGGGATCAGGGCCTTTGACTCTATTGGTTATTACTCCAGTGCCAGGACTTAGAAGACTGTATGAGATATAGTAGGTGCTTAATAAGTATTTGTTTTCATTTTTCAAGACATGTCACAGAATGTGCCACTTTCAGATGTAGGCCTTCAGGTGCTAGGAGTTGCATGATGACTCTCATGAGGAATAACTCGAGGAATGCTCACATACTAGTCCTAAACCCAAGAATGGAAGGCCCCTGTATAGTATTCTAAGTGTGTCTGACAACAGTTAGATAATTAATTATGACATGCTAAAGGTACACAACTGAAGAAGGGCCCAGAGTAGTTAGAGAACTTACTCAAGTGAATTACAGGGGGTAGAACATCAGAGGATCTTCTAAAGCTTTACATTATAACTATGTCATAGGTTTAAATACCTTTTAAAACAAACAAAATGCAGTTTTTCCAACAACTGTGGTACTTTAAATTAACAAGTAAAAATATTGCTAGCTAAGTTATGAAGAAAGTACTAAGAAAATACCCACCAAAACCGGTTTGGCTCAGTGGATAGAGCGTTGGCCTGCGGACTGAAAAGTCCCAGGTTTGATTCTGGTCAAGGGCATGTATCCTGGTTGTGGGAACATCTCCAGTAGGGTGCATGCAGGAGGGGGCTGATTGATGTCTCTCTTTCATTGATGTTTCTAAGTCTCTATCCCTCTCCCTTCCTTTCTGTAAAAAATCAATAAAATATATTTTTAAAAAAAATCCCCAAAGTAAGAACTGTAAAGGCATGGCTCTTTGGCAAAAAACCAATATATTAATAAATCATGTTTACAAGCATAGATAAAGTAATTAGGGTTACTTTGAAATTAAAAAAAATGTTGGGCTAAAGGCAAATGCAAATCTATAAGTATGGAGTTTTGACAAAATTTTAAAAATGAGAACAGTAATTATCAAAATTTGTTGATTGTGGCCAAAATTGTTGTCAAAAGAAAAGATTTTTGTGATAAATGGTTTTGTTATTTTTTAAAAGCAGAAATGAAAATAAATGATTAATCTCATCCCAAGGATTTTTGGAAAAAAACAATAAAACATACCTAAAGAGGCATGAAGATGAACAAAAATAGAAACAAAATTAATAACAAAACACAATCAGAATTAATTAAAAATAAAATGATAGATCATTTAAAACCAAATATCTTTTACATATAATTAAAAGAAGAACAATATTTAAAATAGAAATTAGACATTTGATATCACAAAAAAATTATAGAGTAGAAAATTTCGGTGAAGTAGATTACTTTTAAGAGAAAAATTTAACATTCACAATTGCCTCAAGAAAAAGAAAACATGAATTCTCTCATAAAAAATAATCAAAATTCTTTTCTGAAAAATTTTAAGTCATGTGGTTTTGCTAATGAGTGTTATATAAAATTTTTAAAAATATATTTTATTGATTTTTTACAGAGAGTAAGGGAAAATGATAGCGAGTTAGAAACATCGATGAGAGAAACATTCATCAGCTGCCTTCTGCACACCCCCTACTGGAGATGTGCCTGCAACCAAGGTACATGCCCTTGACAAGAATTGAACCTGGGACTCTTCAGTCTGCAGACCAATGCTCTATCCACTGAGCCAAACTGGTTAGGGAAAGTGTTATGTAAAATTTTAAACAAAAATGATGCAAATTCCATAAAAATTTGCCTGGAATATAGAAAAAGCTAACTTAACTTTTATTTTAAAAAATCTGTTAAATATTATACACACACACACACACACACACACACACACACACTTTAAGAGAATGAAAAGAAAAGTTGCAGACCAAGAAAAAGTATATGCTAAACATGTATCAGATAAAGAACTAATGTCCAAAATTTACAAAGCTCTCTTAAAACTCAACACTAAGAAAATAGTCCAATTAAAAAGTGGGCAAAATATGTGAATAGATACATCACAAAAAAGATATATAGATGGAAAATAAGCATATGAAAAGATGCTCAACATGTCATTAGGAAATTATATATTAAAATAATACCACTGCATATCTACTTGAATGGCTAAAATACAAAACACTGACAATAGCAAATATTGATAAGGATGTAGAATAAAAGAAACTGACATTCAATGCTGGTGGTACAGTCGCTTCGGAAGACAGTTTGTCAGTGTTTTGCAAAGCTAAATACAATCTTGCTATATGATCCAACCATCACACTCCTAGGTAGTTACCCAAATGAACTAGTTAAAAATCTATGTCCACACAAAAACTCACGCACAGATATTTATAGCACTTTTATGTCACAGATAGGTGAACTGATAAACTGCAGTGCATCTGTACTATTATAAACTGTGGTGCATCTATACAAAAAAAGAAATGAGCTAACAAGTCATGATAGATATGGAGGAAACTTAAATGCATTTTGCTAAGTGAAAGAAGCCAATCTGAAAAGCTATATAATGTATTATTTCAACTATGTGACATTCTGGAAAAGGGAAAACTATAAGGGACAGTAAAAATAAAAAATAAGTGGTTGCAAGAACTTAAAGGTAGAAGGGGAGGATGAGTAGGTGGGACACAGGATATTTAGGGTGTGATATTTAGATGATTGCTTTCATAATGTCATGGTAGACATAAAATAGTATGCATTTGGCAAACCCCATAGAACTGAACAACACAAAGAGTGATCCCTAATGTAAACAATGGACTTCAGTTAAGAACTTTTCAATACTGATGCATCAATTGTAGCACATGTAGTACAATAATGCAAGATGTTAAGAAGAGGGAAACTAAGTGTGAGAAGAAGAGGTATATGAAAACTGACAGTACTTTCTGATTCATTTTTCTGTAAACCTATACATTACCTAAGAAAATAACATTGAATAACTTAAAATATTATAAAATTCAACATCCAGTGGTCAGAAATAAAGTTTTAGTTACAAAGAGAAATAAAAAACTATATACAAAGAAGTACTGTCATAAATACATTTGCAAAAATCCCAAATAATATATGAATAAACCAATTAGGACAGTTTATTAAAGAAATTATGCAAGAAGCATTTTAACCTGAAAGGCATTTCAAAATTTATTCACATAGAGTATTATATAACTTCATTTTATTTATAATAATAATTTCAAGTGATAGCAAAACTGCATTTTTTCCCTCAAAACTGCATTTATAAGGAAACTTTGAAATTCATTCCTGGTTAAGTCACCAAACAAAATTGGGACTAGGAGGGTATTGCATAACAAAATTTAAAAAAATTAATATTAAATCTAGAGTAAACATCACATTAAATGGCTTCCTTTTTATTAAAATGTGTTTTAACATACTAGTTTCAAGAGATTTTTATGGTAGGTATTTTTGAGAGTGTCTTTTTAATTCATTATAATCCCTCTCTCTATAGAACTAGCCCTTGAGACACCAAGTGTTATGTCTGACATCTGACCTTGACTTTTTTTTTATTGTGTTACATGTATACATATCTCCCCATTGACCCTCCTCCCTCCCAGGCATACCCCAACCCCCCAGTGTCTATGTTCATTGGTTATGCTTATATGCATAGATACAAGTCCTTTGATCTCTTATCTACCCCACCTCTCCTTAATCTTCCTGCTATAATTTGACAGTCTGTTTGATGCTTTACTGCCTCTGTATCTATCCTTTTGTTCATCACTTTACAATATTCTTTATTATCTACAAATGAGTGAGATCATGTAGTGCTTCTCCTTCATTGACTGGCTTATTTCACTAAGCATAAGGCTCTCCAGTTCTATCCAGGTTGCTGCAAATGGTAAGAGTTCCTTCTTTTTAATGGCAGCATAGAATTCCATTGTGTAGATGTACCACAGTTTTCTGATCCATTCATCTGCTGACGGGCACCAAGGCTGTTTCCAAATTGTAGCTATTGTAAATTGTGCTGCTATGAACATAGGGGTGCATAAATCTTTTTGATTGGTGTTTTTAATTTCTTGGGATAAATTCCTAATAGTGAGATTGCTGAGTCAAATGGGAGATCCATTTTTAGTTTTTTGAGGAAACTCCATACTGTTCTCCACAGTGGCTGCACCAGTCTGCATTCCCACCAACAGTGGGAACAGACCTTGACTTTTGCTGACTGATCCAGGGATGAACACCTAACCCTGCTGTGGCTGGTCAGGTTTCCTCCCCAGAGGATTTGAAATTTGGAGTTGAGAGACAGAGACTAGGGAACAGTTGTAGCTCAGCTTTTTCACTGGCAGTGTTTGACAAAGAGGTTCCAGAATTCCTCTGTATTTATTTTATACATATATATATATATATATATATATATATATATATTTAATATATTTTATTGATTTTTTACAGAGAGGAAGGGAGAGAGATAGAAAGTCAGAAACATCGATGAGAGAGAGACATCGATCAGCCGCCTCCTGCACGCCCCACTGTGGAGATGTGCCCGCAAGCAAGGTATATGCCCCCAACCGGAATCGAACCTGGGACCTTTCAGTCCTCAAGCCGACACTCTATCCACTGAGCCAAACCGGTCTCGGCTGTATTTATTTTTTATTGAGTCTAAGATATCAACTCTGTTTTTGGATTCTAGTGCATTCTTCTTTCTGATTAAATGTGTGAGATTTGTTCTTCTGTGGCTTGTAAATAACAATAAAAAGCCTCAAATAACACAATTATGAATATGTGTCTCATGGTGAAAATGAATGGGTGTTGATCACTGGACAATTTGTTTAGGAACATAGGTTAAACGAATTTATAGAGCTCTACTTATTTTGAAACTTCTCACAGGCGATAACGTGTCACATTGGGAATCTCAAGGAGAAAGCTGTGGTAGGCAACTTCACAACTTTAACCACATTTTTTTTTTTTTTGCAGATGCATTAAAAAGACCAGTGTGCTACAGAACGTACTTTAGGAAATACTTCCCTAGTGGTAATCTCAGTACACCAGCATCATCACCCTCACGATTTAAAATGGTTCTATAAAGTCTTGGGGCAATTTATGTAGTATCTACACAATCTATTGGTAGCTATAATGAGAGGGAAATTAATTCAAAATAGCAGGAATAGCAAGCAGCAACAGCAATACAAACACAAGATCCCTTAGATTCCTTTTTATTCTAAGCTGGTGAATTTCTGGAAGGAAGAACTTACTATTGTGCCCTGAAGGAGTGTCTGGCTCACAACTGAATGGGTAGAGTATTGCCTTTTAATTTCCTTGGCATTAAGATAAGTTATGATTATCATCTATCATTTAAATCACATTATTCTGGGAGCTACCATAAAATTGAAGAGACTAGTCATATATTAGGTAGTTTTGATTAAATAATTACTTATCTAAAAAATTGAATTAAGAAATAGGAAGTGTACAGAAAGAATATTCATCCAGTCTGCTTCTCCTTCTGTTATTGCCACCAGTGAAATGAAGGAGAGTGAATTGCTGTTCTCCCTTCCTTTCTCCTACACTTTTCCCTACCCCCATTGAGCTGAGTATATTGTTTGTTGCACAGTTACCTTTTCTCATTCATTCACAAGGTTCTCATAGTTGCTATACTTATGGGAAATGTATCTCTGCACAGCCTGATCATTTCAAATTTTACATTTTATTGGGACTGGGCTCCTGATTAAAACTGAACCATGTCCTTTACCTGGGATTCTGAACTTGGGAAAAAGATAATTGGGAAAGGAGCAAAGAAAAAAGGAAGGGGGAGAGAGAGACAAAGAAAGGAGGAGAAATTAAGGGAAGGTAGAGAAGGAGAGAAATGAAGTGGGGGTGTGTATGTAGAGAAAACAGGCTCTTTTGTCAGAAGAGAATAATGAGAAAAGAAACAGAGTAATAAATAAAATATGAATTCTGAAAGGGCTCCTATGTTTGATGATGTTTATTTCTGGGGTACAGACATATTCTTTTCTTTAGTTATGGAAGACACCTTCATGTTTTAATAATAAAAATTCAAATTGGATTTCTGTCACTTGCAACCAAAGTCCTGGACAACACACTTAAGCTAGCTAGCACTTGGAGAAAATTACACTTAACCTGGAAGGTTATTCTATTTAGCTGAAGGAGTCTATAAATAGATTAGAAAAACAGCAAGGAGAAATCATAGATGTTTTGGATTTTGAAAGGACCTTCAAGAGCCAAAGTCTGTTGAGATAAAGTGATTTGGCCGATTACCAACATTAGCTTGCCAAATAGTCTGGTTCTTAAAGCTCTTTACTCTTTATTGCATTGCTCAATTTTTTGTTTAATTTCCTTTTGGTCAGCTAGCTCATTCTTTGGTACTCTGTGTTTGGCCCACTGTCCTGCTGATTCTCACAGATATGTCACATATTCTCTTTTCTTGGCCTTCTGTTCAACCATTAGCTTTAGGTTAAAATTACTTTCTTAGTGTACCGTGGACTCAGGCGTAACTGTTCTCTAATTGCTCAATCCTCTGTACTGGGTGCAAGTCACCTTAATGAGTTTATATGTAGGGAATTTCCAGTTTCCTATAATTGCATTAGTTGTACCTTAGAACTGTGACCACAGAGCAAGGAAAGGTGTCAGAGATATGCTCATTGCAGTCAGATGTCACTTAAATATTTATAGGGATTGTGCCGTTGCTGATATAAAGAATAAAAAAATATTCAGAAATAGAATGAAACCTTACAATAGGTTCATTGAATATTAATCAACCTGGGCAGGTGTTGCAAACTGAAATCAGACCACAAAATTGGGTATTATGACATTGAATTCAAGGCTCTTGGACAGCAAAGCAGCTCACATTTGAAAGGTGTGCTATTGGAATCTTCAGAGGTCTAGAATTGGCTTAGCATTGGCTGAGAGAATCTTATCATGAGAAAAATGTCCTGGATATTTCTAGCCCACACCCCATATTATGGGCTAAACTGTATCACCCTGTCCTCATCAAATTCAATTTATAGTGTAAGCACTAACCACCAGCACCTTAGAATTATTGAACTTTAAGATAGGGCCTTTAAAGAGATAATTAAGTTAAAATAGACTAATACAATCTGATTAGTGTTCTCTTAAAAAAAAAAGAAATTTCGACACTTGGAGGAATGCCTGCACAAAGGAAAGGCCATGTGGGGGGAAAAAAAGGCAAGAAGGCTGCCATCTGCAAATCAAAGAGAAAGGCTACAGAAGAAACCAAACTGTCAGAAAATAATTTTCTGTTGTTTAAGGCCACCCTACTCCCCACTGCCCACCGAGTCTGTGGTATGGTGTCCCTAACAAATAAATACAGCTCACGACAGAACTCAAATCTGTTCAATACTCTCAGTATAGTCAATTCAGAATTAAATGTAAAAATTACTTGTGGTAATAAATTTTTTAGCATCTTGAACTTGGAATATAGGAATATATAGGAATAATTTCTAAATTTATTAAATATTTCAAATACCTAAACTTAAAAGCATTTAAAATAGCCAAAACATTCTTTACATATTTTTATTCATTTCAAAGAGAAAGAAAGAGGGGTAGAGAGATAGACACATCAATGATGAGGGAAAATCTTTGATTAAAAAGAGCCAAAACATTAAAAAAAAACTGGCATATTGGGGAGAAACCAAGATGGCGGCATAGATAAACACCTAAACTGCTGCCTCGCACAACAATATCAAAACTACAATTAAAAGACAAATGGACACCATCTAGAACCACAGGAAAGCTGGCTGAATGGAAATTCTACACCTAGAAGGAAAGAGGAAAGCACATTGAGAATCAGAGGAGCTGCAAAAGGCTGGAGTATGGAGATGTGCGAGCGCTTGGAGAGGACAGGTGGCTGAATGCACAGACGGCTGAGTGTGTGGCTGGCTTTCTAAAGTGGGTGGGAGACAGAAGCTCCTGACTGTGCTGAACTCAAGTTCTGGGCAAGTTTCTGGGAATGCAAACTCATGTGGGGAGAAACTGGACTGTCAGGAAAAGAGAAAGCACACTGAGACTCAGGGGAGCTGCAGAGGCAAAGGTCCAGAGGCACACACACTAAGAGAGGACTGACTGCTGAATGGTCAGGCAGCTGAGTGCGTGGCTGGCTTTCTAAAGCAGAAGAGAGGGAGATGGAAGCTCCCGACTGCGCTGAACTCCAGTTCCAGGCAAGATACTGGGAATCCAGACTTATTTGGGGAGAAACTGGACTGTCGAGGCAGCTCTCTCTCAGAGGTGCTTACAGCGATTACCCAGGGACAATGAGAACCAGGGGCCTGAGAGGGCAGGGCTGATGGGGAGCCATGGCATTCTGTTTCACCCTGAGACTCTGCCCCATCGAAGCTGAGCACAGAGGCTTTTGCTATTTTACAAGTTTTGCCCCAGAGGGTGTCTCTAGCACAGAAGTTCTCCTGGTGTAGACATAGCTGATCCTTAGAGCCAATTGGCCTGGAGGTCAATTCCTCCCAGTGATACCAACAACAATCACAACTTAAATGCAACAAGGCTGTACACACAGTCCACAATGGGGTGAACCAGGAGTGTCCACCTCAGGTAATTGGAAGGGCTGAGCCACTGGGCCATATAGGATATCTAGGACACAAAGCTACTCTATCAACTCAGGGAAGCAGAGAAAATGCAGAGACAAAGAAACAAATCACAAACAAAAGAAATGGAGGAAAACAAATGACTGAATATAAAGTTCAAAACCATGGTTATAAGGCTTTTCAAGAATTTCCTAGAAAAGTCTGATAAATTTAGCAAGACCCTCAAGAATATGAAAAAGGGCCAACTAGAAATTAAACATAGACTGACTGAAATAAAAAAATATACAAAGATATAGCAGCAGACTAGAGGAACACAAGAGTCAAGTAAAAGATTTGAAAAACAAAGAAGAAAAATATACTCAACTGGAAAAACAAAAAGAAAAAAGAATCCAAAAATTTGAATAAAGTGTAAGGAGCCTCTGAGACAACTTCTAGCATACCAACATTAGAATTATGGGGGTGCCGGAAGAAGAGAGAGAGCAAGATACTGAAAACCTATTTGAAGAAATAATGACTGAAAACTTTTTCTACCTGGTGAAAGAAATAGACTTTCAAGTCCAGGAAGCACACAGAGCCCCAAACAAAAAGAATCCAAAGAGGACCACACCAAGACACATCATAATAAAGATGCCAAGAGCAAAAGACAAAGAGAAAATATTAAAAGCAGCAAGAGTAAAACAGTTAATTACCTACAAGGGAGCACCTATATGATTGTCAACTGATTTCTCAACAGAAACTATGCAGGCCAGATGGGAGTGGCAAGAAATATTCAAAGTGATGAATAGCAAGAACTTACAACTAAGATTACTCTACCCAGCAAAACTATCATTCAGAATTGAAGGTCAGATAAAGAGCTTCACAGATAAGAAAATGATAAAGGAGTTCATCACCTCCAAACCAGTATTATATGAAATGCTGAAAGGTATTCTTTAAGAAGAGGAAGAAGAAGAAAAAGGTAAAGAAAAAAATTATGAACAACAAATACATATCTATCAAGTTAATCTAAAAATCAAGTGAATAAAAAATTTGATGAACAGAATAAATTGGTGAATATAATGGAATCGGGGGCATAGAAAGGGAGTGGACTGACAATACTCAAGGAGAAAAGGATATGGGGGTTGCAGGAAGAGACTGGACAAAAACCGTACATCTGTGGATGAGACAGTAGGGGGGAGTTAAGGGCAGAGGGTGAGGTGGGAACCAGGTGGAAGGGAACTATGGGGGGAAAAAAGATGAACAATTGTAATAATCTAAGTAATGAAGATTTATTAAATTTAAAACAAAACTGGCATATTGGAAGTTAGAGTATCTAATAGGTAAACCTTCTATTCGAACTTTAAATGTGATATTTGAATAATTAACTTAGACACAATTTTAAATTGCAATTTTATAAATTTGTAAATTATATTGAAACTTTAAGAGCATATTAATTATTTATAAGTTTAATTATATTTATAATTTAAAAATATATGAAAGCTTATTTATTAATTGAAATTTTGAATACATTAGAAATTTTAATGTAATGAAGGGCATAAATAAAATTTTAAATATTTAAAAGAATTTACTTAAACTATAGAGATCATAAAATGACTTAAATTTCATCAAATCTATAGATTAGACAATATTTATAAAATACTTAAAGTATAAGTTACTAGAGTTTTCAATATGTAAATATAATAAATTAATTATTTATTATATATTTTTTAAAAATAATCTCAGACTTACAGAAAAGTTATAAGTACAGGCAAAGAATTTTTCCCTGTAATATTTATAATCTGCTGACATGATGCCCTTCCACTCCCAAATGCTTTAATGTAATTCAATCAAGGACATTTTCTCATATAACCACAAATAATCAGGACATAATTATTTTTATATTAATCTAACCTAATCTAATCAAATCTTCAGAAACCATTCAATTCTTACCAATTGTCTTCAAATTCCCTTTTATAAGATGAGGATACAACTTGGAGTCCTCATACAAGTTGCATTTGGTTACTATGTCTTTCTAATTTTCCTCAGTGTGGGATGGTTTCTCTGTCTTCTTTCATGTTTTTGACAATTTGGAAAATCTCAGGCCAATTGTTTTATATAATATCCGTGGATTGGGGTTTATCTGCATTCACTCTTGTTTAAGTTCAGGTAATTCAACTTGGGTAGGGAATTACCAAAAGATTGTTGAATTCCTCTTGCATTTTATTGGTTAGAGAAGAAATTTAATTTGCCTCAATAGTGATCATATTGTCTTCAATCACTTACTGAAAGCAGCATCTTCGAGGCTTTTCCATGGTTCCTGCTGTAATTAATAGGCATTTTGTGGGGGAAATACTACCTAAATATCAAACTTTCCATTTATTCATTTATGTGGATCAGAATGGACTCAAGGTTTCTGCGTTTATTCCTGTTGTATCATTATTTATTTTGATACTCAAACTGCCCCAGATTTGACAGCGAGAACCCTTTCAAGCTGGGTTCTGTATCTTTTTGATAAATCCCTTCATTTTTTGAGAACATCTTGCTTTCTGGCACAAAATTGGCATTCTTGACTCATATTTTCTCTGCCTCAACCTGAAGTCAGTCATTTCCCCAAGGATCTCCACTGCCTTTTGGTAGAAAGTGTTGAGAAACTGAGATCTGGGCACTAGGTGTGCTGATTGATACTGGGTGTTGCTCCCCTAGGCACTCTCCATGGGCAGAGGGAGGGAATATGTATGTATACACACATTAATATGTGTCCTGTATCTGTATATTGAAAATGATGTATCACATCAATACATCCAATTCTAATTTAATACCACTCTACTCGCCCTGAGATCTGACATCTCTTGCCAGACCATCTCTTTCCTCCCCCATAAATACACTCTTCTCACCCTATTGAAACTCTGAACATTCTGCTTTGGGCTCTCCCTCCCCCACACTCAGAGCAGATTTCCACTTTGTTTGTTCTCCCCTAAGTGCCTTAACACTGGATTGTTTAGAAAGGGGAGAGGAGAGAATGGGAAGAAGAGCAAGAACCAAAGATTAATTTTAAATCACAGGTGGACTCTAAATAATATCTTTTCTGCACATATGCCAGTTACAGGCTTACATGAGGAAAATATGTTCTTTTCCCTTACAAAGTCCTAGGCTCTCTGCAATCTTCTGATTTCCCTTAGATTTCCTTTTCTCAGCTGGAGTTTATATCATCTAGCACTAACATATATCTAACACTTTCAATCATTTTATACAGCATCTCATGGGATATTTCAGATTTCATTTACTCATATGCTGTTATTGAAAACCCTATATTTACATTTTCTTTATGCCTGTCCCTATGTGTGACCCTTATTCTATTCTATTTTATGATTTTATGCCAAATGCATAAGGTTTGGTCCACTAAATTTAGCATGGTAGAACCTGAAACGTTTTTATTTTGGAAAATCTGAGCTACAAAATGTGACACTAATTACAATATCCTTGAAGTTGCAACAAGAATTCCTCCCATGAAGTGTTGCAATCAACCTCATTGCTCAGAGAAAAAAAAAGTTAGAAAAACCTCAAATTAATTAACAGGCTATCTGTACAATTAAAAAAAAGTCAATATCACAGTTTCCTTTCTAATTTCTTTATTAATTTTTAATATTCTAAATTACCTTCCAGTTATAGGACTCATTCATTATTCTAATTTGTTCCTGGTTACAAGTTTCATTTAAATTCCGTGAACAATTAGGGAACCATCTAACATGTGCTAGTTAAGTCTTTCTTCTGGAAACGTGGTCAAAAATGACAGCTTGTATGTAGAGATCTGTCGGGATAGAGATTCTAGTAGAGTTGTCACCTGGTAAAGCCTAAAATACAGAAATCGTATTATTAATCAGTCCAGACCATGCAAATAATTGGTATTAAAGACATTTTCTTCTTGCTTCAATGTTGTAGCAAGCAGACCTAATAAGGCTGTGGCCATGGAGACCTTTCCATGTTTTCCCCCAGATACATTTTCCAAGGAGCAGTGATAATTCCATTCAAGAGATTTGAGGCCCTGGGTTGCGACATCACTGAAACTATCTAGGATGAAAGCAGGATCCGAGGCTCCTATTTGTCCAGAGTCTGCTGAACAACATGGGTCACTAACTCTGCAGAATCCTCAGGAAGGGCTTTGCAAACACATCTGATCATAGGTTAATAAGTAAAAAAAAATAATCCTTTTTGATTTCAAGTAATACAAATGTCTCAAGTTTGGAATTGATTCAGACTTCTGAAAGTAACCTGTCCAGGTGGGTTTAATGAAAGGTTCTTATTACTTTAAAAACAATTGTTATGCTTGCCCCCCTTCAAAATATAATCTTTGAAAAAAGATTTGTTCCTTCTCTGTTTATTCAGGATTGTCTATCATACTTAAGCCCTCTAGGGAGCTCCTGTGGGAACAAATATTCACTGATGTGGTATTGATAAGACAGAAGAGAGAGGTACTAAAAGAGGTAGACAATATCTACAGTTGGAAAATTATTAGTCATTTGACCCTTTGCTATATTGGAGGTACAAAAGAATAATCTTACTTGCTTTCTCTTCTTCTCTGTAGGAAGAGATGATAAGGTGATCTGGGACTAGAGAGGAGCTTTTAGTATTGCTTTTTCTCAATAGTACCTAATTTTTTTGTGTGCTACCTGAGAAAGAATATATTAGATCCACCTTTTATTAAATAAGTAAGTAAAATTGCAAAGACTTTGAAATAGATTAAAAGAATGGGTATCCTGAGTGGCTCATCCATCCAAGTATTTTCTGCCTTTCATCGTTTTTGTACTATTTTACAACTTTTTAAGTTGTAGAAAACTGATGATAAGCCAAATATTCTTGTCTACAAATATGCAAATGAATTGTGCCTACTGAAATGCAATTAATTATTGCTCCGTATTGGGTCTTGCTTTGCATCTATTTGTAAGTCAATTTTTTTTTTAATTTCTCATATATATTATGCTCTTTGAATCCTCCTTTGAACTATTTGTTATATCTTACTGGTTCCCTTCATAAATAGTGAGTTAAATCTTTAGCATGTTCATTTTATATCTGTATGAGAGTCACAATTATATCTTTTTAGGAAAAATAATCTTGCAAACATCTTAGAAGTTCTATCTGGTGTCCAGTGGCTTCCCTGATAGCTGGGGAGTCTGTGTTGTTGGGGGATTGTTGCATTTCCTGGAAGACTTCAAGCCAAGCATTTCTTTCTTTGGCTCCAAGAGGTAAATTCCTAGGAGCAACAGAACTTTTGCTTTACTGTTCCTCTGTTTCTTTATATATTTTCCTTTTTACTATTTTTGTGTTTTATTTTGGAACTTTTACAATCAATAAATTATTCCCCATTGGTGACAGCGATGATTCGGAATTTGGTTTTATGGTCTAACCTTTGTGATCTCTGTAAATGAATGAATAGATTATAGAGATTTATTCTCTCTTGGGTGAGAGACAACAAAGACTATGATTTATTATTTTCTTTTCTTTGTTTATTTGTCTACTTGTCTATATGAGCTCTTGTGCCCACTAGCAGAGAGAACAACTTTTTACTATATGGGGTGTTAATTTTTGTGTGTGGACATTTTTCAGGCCTTTTTGTTTGTTTTATTGTTTCTCAGAATCCTTGTACAATCTTGATACTTATCATAAAACTTTTACATGCAGTTCAACAATCAGTATGATAGCCAAAGATTTTCTAACATTTATATATAGAATATTTAAAATGTAATGGGAAACAAATACCTACTAAAACTCTATAGAAAAGTGTATAGATGGCAATAATTACAGACGAAAAAACATGATATACTAACAGTATTAAAAATGCAAATTTAAATGACCTCAAATAAATTTTGACTATAAAATGAACAACATTCAAAAATATGCAAAATAAATAAGGCAGTCTTATTTCAGATATGCATAATTATAAATTGATATGGTGTAACTGCAAAATAACTTGACAATATATATCTAAAGCTTCATAGAGTTTATACTTTCTAACTGAGCAAATTACATTTTAGGAATTCACCTTAAAGAAAAAAAAGAACACTGAAACTTGGTTATAGACAACTATTATTTAAATTTGTGGAGAAAAACAGAAACCAACCTAAATGTCCATCAATTAGAAATTCTTATATAAACTATGATTACTCCAGGATTGAATGTTATTTACATTGTTATGCAGCTAGCTTTTTCACGTGATAGTATAGCCTAAACATCTATTCATACCAGTATATCAACTTCGTTAAATATAGTTTGATTCATTTTTAAAACTGCTGCATAGTATTTAACTGTGTGATTGTGTCATACTTTATTTTATTATTGCTCACTCATGGACACATACATAATTTTCAGTGTTTAACTATTGCAGTGAAAAATAATATCCTTTTAGAACTTTCATTGTTTCTGAGTTGATAGACCACCAAGAACCAATATTCATTCATTGAACATCTACTCAATGGCACATTAAATGAATTCTTTCATTTAACCTTCACGACAAACTTTTATAAAATTATTGTTTTTACAGAGTTTACAGATGAGATAAGAGAGGTGTTCAAAGAGGTTTAGGAATTTTCCTTAAGATCTATTTAACTCCAATACATTTCACCTATTGCCCCTCTTAATAAGCAGCTTTTCCCTGTGTGGGACCTGCTGGCTATTCCTACCATTTGCTACTTCTCCTATTGCTCTTCTAGCCTCTTTAAGCTACTCCCATGTATTTTGGGAAGTCCCTATGTCTTCATTTCTCCAGTGGAATTCATTAAGAGACTTAAGGAAGTCTTTGAATATCCTAAAATATTATTATATGAGAGGCCCAGTGCACGAAATTCATGCACGGAGGGGGGATTGCCTCAACTCAGCCTGCATCCTCTCCAATTAGGGACCCCTTGCAAGATGTTCAACTGCCATTTCCGGCCTGATCCCAGGGATTGGACCTAAATCAGCAGTCAGACATCCCTCTCAGAATCTGGGACCACTGGCTCCTAAATGCTCACCTGCCTGCCTGCCTGATTGCCCCTAATTGCTTCTGCCTGCTAGCCTGATCACCCCTAACTGCCCTTCCTGCAGGCCTTATGTCACCCCTAACTGCCCTCCTCTGCTGACCAATTTGGTTCTGATTGGTCACTTCCTGTGCCAGTGTCAAAAGCTCCACCTCCTATGCAGCCATTGGCTCCCCATAGCACCCACCTTTGGTTCTGATTGGTTGGTTTCTATGCTAGTCAGCATCTCCAGGCCTATATCTGGGCCTGATCAAAGAGGCAGGCTTAATAGCAGCTTCTGGGGAGGCTGGGAGAGAAAGAAAAGCCTGCCTGTTGGTGAAGATCAGAAAGAAAGAGGGAGAGAAAGAGAGAGGTAAGTACATTGATCAACAGCTTCCACTGAGGCTGCAGATCAGACCCTGGCTCACTTTCTGGGTCTCAGCCACCTGAACAGTGAGTGTTGGGTCACCAGGCTGCAGCTGTGCAACCCAGGCTGACTTCTGGATGGTCTGAGTTTGGCCTCAAGCCCTAGGCTTTAGGCTTGGGAAGTACCCCCTCTCAACCCTCCTCCCAACCCACCCCTCCAATTGCAGGCTCAGGCCCTCTGATGGCCAGCTGTGAGCGACCTGGGTGCCAAGGAGGTTCCTGGGATTCAGGTATGTATGCAAATTAACCTCCATCTTTGTTAGGTTAATTTGCATACTCTGATTGGCTATGGGCATAGGAGATACGGTCAATTTACATGTTTCTCTATTATTACATAAGACTATTCTGTGTGTATGGCCATGTATGCATTTCCTTTTTTGAGAAAATCCATAAAACATCAGATTTTCAAAGTAAGCTGCATTTCCCAAAGGTTAAGACCCTATCATCTGGAGCAGCTGTGTGTGTCTGTGATGTAGTTTTCTGGGCTCCCCAGTTGGGGCTACAATCTGTTTGTTTTAGTGTGTGTGTGTGTGTGTGTGTGTGTGTGTGTGTGTGTTTTATTCTTGCTGTAGCTCTTTGAGGCAATACACATTGCTGAGACCGCCGGGTTTATACTGAAGATATTGCAGCCAACAATAACCACTTAGATACTTTCAACATGAGATTTTCTTGTCTTGCCATTGGCCTTGATCACTGATCAGGCTATTATGTTCCATGTTCCAGTATACTTCAACATCCCTCCCCTTGCTTTGGGATTTCAGGTCTCAGAAATTGCAAGCACCTGCCGGGGGGTGAATGGTTAGGAAGGAATCATGGGAGAGGACAGCTTACTCAACGGAGAAATCGTGCTCTCTTTGAATTAGAAATAATCCCTTAACTGTGGTCTCAAACTCGAAGTGACTTCATGCCTGACTTGTGTTTTTTAGTGCCTGCTTCTTCGTCATTAGTTTATTACATCTTTGAAATCATGGAGAAAACAATTATTTGTTTTTTATTTCAATTAAATTTATTGGGGTAACAATGTTAATAACATTATACAAGCTTCAGGTGTACAGCTTTATAATACACATCTGTATACACCATTGTTCTTAGTCAATCATTTCATCCACTAGGAAACTAACCCTCCCTTGTCTCTCACACTGCTTGTCCTTATCTGTGAGGAAAAATTGCATGAAAAAGTGAGCTTGAATTGGGGCTACTCTCTATTTCTCAAATTCTTTTATTATCATTTCCCTAGTCTATACTTGTTCCTTTTACCTTTGGCATGATATTTGTTTAGGTTGCCTTTCTAATTAGAAGTGTAAAACAGTAATTGTTCTTTTTTTAAAAAAAATATATTTTATTGATTTTTTTACAGAGAGGAAGGGAGAGGGACACAGAGTAAGAAATGCTGATGAGAGAGAAACACCAATTAGCTGCCTCCTGCACACCCCCTGCTGGGTATGTGCCCGAAACCAAGGTACATACCCTTGATCAGAATCGAACCTGGGACCCTTCAGTCTGCAGGCTGATGCTCTATCCACTGAGCAAACCGGTCAGGGAAGTAATTTTTCTTTGTCATGAATATGTCATTGAGATCTTGTAACTGCAGATATTTGATGTGGTTGGTGAAGAGTTATCATTAATAATCTTTATTACTAAAATGGACATCTAATAATTCAAACTTATATACCTAATTTTTTCTTTCCTCCAGCTCACCTTTCCTGCACTGCACTCCATATATGAATTCATACATTGGACACTTAATAACAGTGTGCTTATCTCTAGGGATTGTTCCATACTATTGCATATAAAATAAAAATCAGTTTTCCAGGTCAAGAGGAGGGCATAGCATTTAAGTGTTAGGAGTTTTAATTCATAAAAGCCATGCTCTGCTAATGTAATTTTTGATGCATTCCTCAAGGCCATTGACTTTAGCAGCAGTTAGTTGAGTAAATACTTAATTTATATGTGGTGGATTTTCAGTTCAGGCATCCCAGGTGATCGCCCAGGGGAGAAAATGTGTAAAGGCTTCTTAGTATGTGGGTGTTTTAGGGCTGTAATTAACCAAACATTCAGTAATTTGGGCAGCAAAACCAGAAATTTGGCAAAGCCTCAGCTTTCTTAATAACTGTGACTATGCCACAGTTAAAAAGCACCGTTTACAAGGGCCTCTGAGGAAAATCCAGAAACCAAAAAAGTGGTGTTGGTGACTCAGTAAGCGTCCCCTCCCTCTTGCATGGCCTTTGAGGGAATGCTGTTGTATACTCTGAAGAAACCATAGCCTTGCTTAAACTTATTCTATTCAGTAGGAGTTTTTTATATTTTATTTTCTAATGTCCAATGACATTATAACTGGGCCATGTATAAAGACAGATTGTAAAACTGAGGACCTTCACTGGGAAGGTGGGGCTTTCAGAGATTAAATTTGAACCATCTGTGGAAAGGATGGAGGAATGTTATGGGCCTCCATTTTGAGAAGAGCAATTTCAAGGCCGTGACAAGCTCCATCTGATTTTAATGTCCACATGGCAAGGGAAATTAAGACCAGTCAATGAACTGGGAGGCAACATTAAGGAGGCAATTAACACCTTCCTCTACTAATGGTCACAAATGCTCTGGCGAGGGTTGCTTGGGAGGAACAGAACAGAGGAAAGAGGAGCTGAGAAAAGGTACTGCTGGAATCTTCCTCTAAATTAACCCCCACCCCAAATAAAAACATATGTTTTTCTGGTAGAAGTTATTTTTAATGTTTAAATCTTGTTCACCTAGATATTCTTTTGCTTATAGGAAAAGAAGTAGAATTTGGTAGGCTTTTTTTTTTTCGCATCTGTATAATATATACTAATGGCTACACATTTATTAAAAAAAATAATGAAATAATGGCTTCGCTCATTTACCTGTGGACCTAACACTCAGAGTCAATACCCAAAGTTCAGCAAAGAAACCCCAGTGTTAATTCAACTACCATGGGAGGAAAGCACCAGAGTCAATTACTCTAATTTTCAGCTAAAAATAACGTTAGCTCTACATATGTTCCTAGTGCCTGAGATCCTAAAATATTTTCACATTAACCTCAGAAGTTTCCAGAATTATTTTTGGCCCTCTTATTCACTTCTTTAGCAAATATTTAATATTCAATTTACTCATTCTGCAGATGTTTACTGAGCACCTACCATCTGCTAGCCCTGGAGATGCAATAGTAAAATGACCAGAAAGGGTTTCTGCCCCACGTTTCAGTTTATGCTTTCCCACTCTGTGTCACATATATTGTTTCATTTGAGCCTCCAGACAAACCTACATGATCTAGTGATTTTTGACGTGGCCATGGTAATCAGAATGGGTATCACCAGACTCACTCTACAATGATCCAAATAAGAGGGGAAAACTGGCA
This sequence comes from Lasiurus cinereus, assembly GCA_011751065.1. Classification (NCBI taxonomy): domain Eukaryota; kingdom Metazoa; phylum Chordata; class Mammalia; order Chiroptera; family Vespertilionidae; genus Lasiurus; species Lasiurus cinereus. Next base: position 46,187,330 of record JAAGEH010002528.1, on the reverse strand, counting down.
GCAATTGATCAGCAAAGGCATCCAGTGTGGTGGATCACATTATTAGAAGTTATCCAGAAGTCTTTGGCACATCTTTGTACTTTCCAGTACATTTGTGTGGTCTCAGGAATGTGTAATTTAGATTACCTAAAATTAACACTATTAAATTAAAACTTGCTTTAGAGGAACAAAGTTTGATAATTTTATGGACATAGAGTAAGGTGAAACAACAGCTAATAAAACATGACCTAGTAAAGAAATGGAAGTCAAATCAAGCTAATTTTTAGGGTTACTTAGGGAGATATTAAAAATACATATTCCTGGGCTACACTACAGCTAAATTCAGTTTGAACCTCTAGGACAATGGTTCTCAACCTTCCTAATGCCGCGACCCTTTAATACAGCTCCTCATGTTGTGGTGACCCCCAACCATAAAATTATTTCTGTTGCTACTTTATAACTGTAATTTTGCTACTGTTATGAACTGTAATGTAAATATCTGATAAGCAGGATGTATTTTCATTGTTACAAATTGAACTTAATTAAAGCATAGTGATTAATCACAAAAACAACATGTAATTATATATTGTGAAATATTTATTTCTAATTACAAATAAATGAAATTTTACATCTTTGGTTAAATTTATTTCTAGGTATTTCATTCTTTTTGAAGCAATTGTGAATGAAATTGTATTGCGTTGTTTGTTTTTTTAGTTTCCCTATCTGATAGTTCATAATTGCTATATAAAAATGCAACTGATTTCTGGATATTTATGAACCAGCAATTCCACTTCTGGGAATTTATTCAAAGAAACCTGAACACTAATTCAAAAGAATATATGCACCCCTATGTTCATTGTAGTGTTATTTACAACAGCTGCATATCAAATATGGAAGAAGAAAGATTTGGAAGCAGCCTAAGTGTCCACTAGTAGATAAATAGGTAAAAAAGCTGTGGTATATTTACACAATGGAATATTACTCTACCATAAAAAAAAGCTAATTTTACCCTTTGGGACAGCATGGATGGACCTGGAGAGCATTATGCTAAGTGGAATAAGCCAGTCAGAGAAAGACAAGTACCATATGATTTTGCTCATATGTGGAATCTAATAAACAAATTGAACTAACAAGCAAAATAGACTTGTAATAGCAGATAACTCTGGTGGTGATGGTGGGGGCAGACAGCTATAGGGGGGTGAAGGAATTGAGCAAAAAAGAAATAGAGAACTCATGGCTATGGACAATAGTGTTGTGACTGCAGGGAGGAAGAGCGGGGTAGAAGTGGAAGAGAGTATATGGGGGATCAATGGTGATAAAAAAAAGATGTAATCTATTAAACACTAAACAAAGTAGCAAAAAGGAGAACGTCCTGTAGAATTTCTTATTTTTCATACTATTTATTTTCTTTTGTACAAATTAAGTTTAGCAAGCAGAAAAATAACATCACCTTATTTCAGAAGGGCTTATGCATTTTCATACTTAGAAATTTTGATTCTAAGTCCTGACACACATGACAGATTCTCATTGAACTATGCAGAGTGGCAAAAACTCATATTTTGGCATCCACAGTTAGAGTTTAATTTTCTCTCAAAACTTCTCTGTCATCACTCTCCTTCTGAACTTTCATATCAATCCTGGTTTCACATTAGAATCACTTGAGTTTTTGGAATATATAGATGCCCAGGCCTTCCACCCAGACCAATTCAACCAGAATCTTTGTAGCTGAGGCCAGACTGCATATATTCTAAAGCTGCCTGCGTGATTTTGATGTCAGGCCTGTGCTGAGGACCACTTTCTAGCCAATAGGAGGTCCTCTTCCTTCCCATGCAGGCTCTGTGCTTCCTTTATATGTGATGTTTCTTCAACTAGAATACCCCTTCTGCTCTAGTCCCTGTAAACTCACCATACTCATCCTTCAACATTCAGTTCAGACTTGATCTCCTCCATTAACTCATTTTTTAATCCCTTAGGCCAGTGGTTGGCAAATTGCAGCTCTTGAGCCACATTCAGTTCTTTGGCCCCTTTAGTGTGGTTCTTTCACAAAATATCATGGCCCAGGCGAGTCTATTTTAAAGAAATGGTGTTAGAAGAAGTTTAAGTTTAAAAAATTTGGCTCTCAAAAGAAATTTCAATCGTTGTACTGTTGATATCTGGTTCTGTTGATTAATGAGTTTGCCAACCACTACCTTAAGTCAAATGTAAATTCTGTCTCCCCTGAATTCTTAAAGAGCTTGTTCTGTTTTCTCAATTTCTAGATTGTCATTTTTATGCACATTATATTTCCTCACCTAACCACCCACCCATCCGCCAAATACCCACCCACCAAATAACCTATAGGTTTTTTTTAGAAGAAACCTACCTTTCTGATTTACTTTTAATATCTCACACTGTCCAGTAGGTGCTCAGTAACATCAAATGAGGAAGAGGGAGATGGAAGGAAGGATAAAGAACTGATAGGTATACTGACTTTCATCCACCTCATTTTCTCTATATTACTCCAGCACAAGTCTCCCATTCTCCACATCCTCACTCTTTTCTGAGGATTGGGGTGAAGAGAGATCTCTTAACCAAATTTTTTCCTAGATAAAAATGCATTCTACAAGTTTATTCTTTACCTGAATAATTGGGGAATTAAAATATTAAAAATATCAACTCAGAAACTTGTTTACTACAATAGGACTCCTAGTTCTAGTCCTCTATTTGAATTATTATGCTCTCATCCTCTCTAGATTTTCCTCCCAGTCTTTTCTAATCTATACTGTCTCATGTCCTCAAAACATAACTTCTATCCTGTTATTCTCTAGCACATATTTTCTACTTCCTATCAAGTTCAGTCTGATATCCTCATCAGTCCTGCATTCGCCTTTCATGACCTTTCTATACCTAATTCCCCCTCTTCCCCTTCACCTAGCCAATACAGAAGCCAAACTGAACTGTTCAGGCATGTTTTACCCTCTTTTTTACACTCTTCAGCATTACCTTTGTTAGTAGATTTCATTCTAGTATGGCCTACTTCTTCATTTATATGAGTTCAATTTCTAATAATTCTTCAAGCCCAATTAATAGATTACCTCCTCTATTATCATCTAACATTATTACCAATGCAATCCCCTCACTATCACCTCTCTACTGCCTCCTGCCTCAGATCATAAACCATCTCTTCTTCTACTGAATTTCCAAAGCATTTCTTTTTTTTTCAAAATATCATTTTCTGCCTTATATTGTTTTGTGCATGCCTGTTTTCCTAAAACTGCTGTAAGTAATGAAAGCATAAGGGTTGAAATCTTGCTCATCTTTATATCCCCTATGATGTCTCATAATACTTAAATTCCATTGCTAGATTATACTAATAGTAAACTATATGGCCTTGAGAATATGTCATTTAACCTGATTGAGTCAATTTATTCATAAATTAAAACATTCTAATTCAACAGAATTAATTTGAGATAGGTTAAATTACATATTTCTGGAACTACACAGGAAGACTTAAAAGCACATACCAAAATATTCCTGCATGACCTCTACAAAACTTAAAATGATAGCTGCACTAGCTGTTTCCACTGATAAATTCTTGCAATTGTTTTTTTTTTCCTTCTGACTCACTTGGATCACTATACAGTAGTCTGGCTGTACCCTCTTGGCCATCACTGCTACATCAGGTATCAATGACATAATCCACTCCTCAACTTTTAATTAGTGTAGCATTACTGTGTGTTACCAGGGAATGACTCCTTTAATCACTTATTCCATGAATATTTATTGTCTATTAACCAGGCATTTTTCCCAGGTGATGAGCTCTCACATTTAATGAATAGAAAAGGGAAATAGAGAACATCTAGCATAGCTAAGGAATATTTTTTTTCAATTTTAACTATTCTATACAAACTCTCTCTCTTGTGAGTAGATTATGAAGGTTTAGACCACCTATGGTATGCTAAGACTCAAAGCAAACTTTCCCACGGTTAATGTTTCCTAAAATAAAAATACCAAATGCCTTTAAAAATTCATTCAGATAATGTAGGGGAGTGAGTGCAAATTCCACTCAATCCTCCTAAAGATAATACACTGGAAACATTTTGGTGGGTGTGAATCACTCAAACAAGCATTGTTAACTCAAAAATAGAAACTTGCCTTATTTGTTCCAGATGTTATACAGCTGCAGGGAAGTTAAAGCCAGTGGTCCTATTTTGAATGCAACCAAACTCTTATTCCATTTGGAATTTCTTAACCAATGAACAAACATTACTTGTACTAAGACCTGCATAATTTTCTTTTTTTCCACTGTTACCATTCACAAACAACTATATTTCATGGGAGCTACACTTCAGAATTAATGAGTCTACATCTGTGTTGTACAAAGGAAGCACATCCTGTTTATCACTTGTCTATCTTTCATTTATATTGACCTCTTTAATTTTTTTCTGTATACTAGCAGTAAACAATTAGAAACTGACATTTTATTACTTTTTGCTTGAATTTTTAAAAATTTAATTTTTAGAGTGACACTGGTTAATAAAATTATATAGATTTCAGGTATATAATTCTACAATTCATAATCTGTATATTGTGTATTGTGTGTTCATCACAGTCAAGTCTCCTTCCATCAACATTTATCGCCCTTTTATTCTTATTTACCTTTCCCCTTTCTCTCTGGTAATCACTATACCATTGCCTGTGTCTATGAGATTTGTTTTTGCCTTAATACCTTTACCTTTGTTCACCCAACCTCACCCCTCACCAATGCCCTTTTACTCTGACAACTGTCAGTTCTTTGTAGATAAGAGTCTGTTTCTATTTTGTTTGTTGATTTATTTTATTCATTAGATTACACATGTAAATGAAATTACATGGTAATTGTCCTCTTTCATTTTAAACATAATATATTTCAAAGAGAATAGTTGAAGGAAAGGAAAGTTGAACTGTACTGTTTTTATAATATTTTATAGCATCTTAACTATAGGGTTATAAGAAGGTATTTATCTCAGGAAGTATTTCAAGTAAAATTATTGAGAAAAATATTGAATTATTTTTATTTATTATTTTAATATATATTTATTGATTTCTGAGAGGAAGGGAAAGGGAGTGAGGGATAAAAACATCAATAATGAGAGACAATCATTGATCAGCTGCCTTCTGCATGACCCTTACTGGGGATCAAGCCTGCAACCCGGGCATGTGCCCTGACCTCCTGGTTCATAGATTGATACTCAACGACTGACCCATGCCAACCAGGCAAAATATTGAATTTTAAAATGTAATTCTTATCATTGTGCATTGGTAATTTTAAAAACTTGATATTTTTGCTAATTTCTGATTTTCTTGTAGGTCTGTATGAGATGTTTTGTGGGTACATAAAATGTAAAAAGATCATGGCTCCCTGAAGAAGGTGGATAAATTAGAAATTATGACCAAAACCAGTTTGGCTCAGTTGATAGAGTGTCGGCCTGTGGACTGAGAGATCACAGGTTCGATTCTGGTCAAGGGCATGTATCTTGGTTTCGGGCACATGCCCAGTAGGTGGCATGCAGGAGGCGGCTGATCGATGTCTCTCATCAACGTTTCTAGCTCTCTATCCCTCTCTCTTTCTCTAAAAAATCAATAAAAATATATTTTAAAAAATTACGTAGGAAATGTTCATGATAATTTTATATATAACCATGAAAATTAAAATACTTATATTTTGAGAACAAATGCTTGAGAACACATGTTTGAGGACAGAGTACAAAATCTCTTGAGATTATTATCTTTTATATGGAGAAGATTTTTTTCAAATTGTGGTTTAAGGATAATCAGTAGCAAAATCATACTTGCTTTTGAACCCAGTTGAGTCAGAATCTATGTGACTTGGGCTTTGGGCTATTAGGGGACCCTAGAGATCAGAAAAGAACAATAACACTCTCATCCTCAAGCTGACAACAGTAAAGCCCAAGGAGGTTAAATTAATTGTTCAAGGCCACACTGCCAGTTGAAGTAAGATCTAGAATTTTGTTTATTGATGCTGAGACCAACATTCTTTTCCAGTAAGTCAACTATTAATTTTTACTAGTATCTTCAAAAGGTAAAATTTAAAGAAATAAAAGTTTACAAATGTTATCATATATCCCACCTAGTAATTTTTTACGATTATCACTAATAAACTAAATCCTTGTTTCTTTCTCTAGAATTTAGAAATACCTTTCATTTAGACTCATGAATCTTTGAATTATAATCAAAATCTTCAAGAAATAAAGAAGAACATGTTACATTTCATGAATTATTGACTAAATCTTTGAAATTTTGTGGTTGATTATTTTGGAAGTGAGTGTTTTAAAGTTATTTGAACCATGTTCAAGTAACAGTTTGCATTCAATAATGATTCCACAAAGACCATAAAACTATAACTCATGACATACATTCTTGAAGTTTTTATTAGCTATTAGTTAAAACAGAGCCCTAAAATAGTATAAGTGTTATGTCACTCAAAACTGATTCAAAATTTGTTTCACACATCTTAATAAAGCTATTAATAATCTTGTATATTTTTAGGTACATAGTTTAGCTTTCTAAAAGAAAAAGACTCTGTAAATGCTATTAATTAAGTTTTCTGTACTTAATTAATAACATTTTGACACTCATTTATGATAGAAAAGGGGCACCAATATAGAGATGGTGTGCTGATAAACATCCCTAGCATTAATACATTTATAATAAAAATGCCTCTAAAGATTTTCAGGTCTAGTCCTTCGTTTTACTAAAGATAAATATAAGACCAGAAAAGAGTAATGTTGTTTTTGAAGGAGATAGCATTGTGACAGAAACAAGTACCCAAACCTCTCTTCTTTCTTTTCCAGAACTCCTGTTTACAGCTGAGCATATGGCCATCTGAATCAAGATTACATTTTCATCTTCCAAGTAGTTAAATATGGCCATATGACTAAGCTTTTCCCATGGAATGTATGTGGTAGCTCTCAAGAAACGTCTTTAAAAGGCAGTGAAGCTTGTCCTTTGCACCCTCTAAGTCCGTCCATGAATCCTGTTTGGAATGCAGCTGTTTTGGGTGAAGATCTATTTTGCTACATGAGGTTGAGATGAGCCTGGCCTAGATGACCATGAAGCTGCCATTCCAACTTTGGACTGACAGAGTTAGGAAAAGTGGTTTTGCAACCATCTTTATCTATTTAGTTAGTTCTTCCTGTGAAAACAAGAATGTCTATCTAACAAGGCAAATAAACCATTTCTTGTTATAGAATTTCATTTATTCATTCTTTGAGCACAGAAATATTAAACACTTTCTATGAGCAAGGAACTAAGTAGATATGAAACAAAAATACTTTTATTGTTGATCTTGAATTTCTAACATGTTTTAGAAAAGTTTTAAAACCAGATCTTCCTTTTCCTTGGCCCATTCTTGTCCCTATCCCAGGCATATTATATAATTTTTATTTTTTTTCCTTATAAAAGACTGGTTTTCTGGACTTGAATTTAGGCTGATGCTGTCATGTGACTACCATATATTTCAAAAGTAAAAAAGAAAAGCCTAAGAAACTCAAGCACCTATGACTTTAAGTTTTAATCTTCACCCCAAAACCAAGTCATGATTAAAATCATTATGCAAATGCAGCCTTTGAATTTTGTAAGATATAAATATTGGTCCTTGAACAAATTAAAAATATAAATGGCCATATCTTTAAAATATTTAAATAAAATGTATTTTCTAAGTTAACACTTAAAAATACACTAAGGACCATATTGTTTTCAAGGTTAGTTACATATAAGAAGGAATATTAGAATTCTGGGTACATATATGAGTTGAGTCTCCCTTCCCTGCATGACTGATCTCCACATAGAGCAAAACGTGACTAGCCATCTGCAAGATCAGATCAGACAAATCCATTGCCCACTGACTCCCTGATATCATTTTGTGCTAGGCATGCTTTATTGACTTCTGATAATTTGTTGTTTTGGAGTGTTTTTTTTTTAATAGTACAAGCTTTAAATTTAACATATTTTTTTAAATTCTAGATTTAAAATGTTAAAATTGTCAAATATTTAATAAAATGTTGAATAATGGTAGAAAAACAATCAAATTTGGAGATAAATATAAAAGCATACTTACTTTTGGGTCCACGTTGAGAATTTTCCTGTCTCTTTTATATTTGAAAAGCAAGCCTTCTGGATTATCAGCAATCACTTGATAATTGGGAGTTGAATTCCAAACAGCAACTTGACTGTCCCAGTTGTAAAAGCTATAAAAATAAATATTTATTAGGAAATTGTATGCATAATATATTAAATTGACAAATATATTTCAGAAAATATTTGGAGAAGTTCAATTGCAAGATAAGTGGATCAAATCATGATCTGTATAACCATATAAATCACATGTGCTTAAAATTCTTGCAGAAGAGTTTAGACTGAGTTATTCTCAAATCGTTTACATATTTCTCAAATCAGATAGATATTTATGGATATTTTGCATGATTTCCTGCTTTGGATACTCTAGCATCTAGGGTCTATTCCAGAATAGTATTATATTCCCAGGAAGTCAAGAAGAAAATTGATGCAATTTAAAGTTATTTTTTCCAGCTCGGACTCTTTAGGGTATTAAGAATATTCAGGGTATTAAGAGACTGTTTACCAAAAGAAAAGGCAGGTTAAGTTTATCATATCTTTTCATTGAAAACAAATGAATTCATTTCTTGCAGGCTATATTTTTCAATAATATATTTCCTGAGGAGTGAGGAAACAATTTGCATCTGGTTAGGTTGCCATAAGCCAGGCATGAGGTAATGTATTTTGATCACAAACCTTGTGAAGTAGTCCTCATTTTGCAGACAAGGCTAACAGACTAGGGAGGTTAACTAGCATAGTCAAAGCCCTGAAACTAATATGGCATAAACTAATATTTCAACTACGATCTGTATTTTTTTCAAACATATGTGTTCTTTCTATTGTTCAACATTGCCATCAGTTTATTCTTTTGTTGTTGATCTATGAAAACTCCTATTTATCTATGTCTTATTTTATTCCTACTTGTCAAAAATTAATATAATATTGTCATATGGGTTGGAAGAAGAATCCTCAATATACTTATTTTACATGTCTTATTCTTGTTAACACATTTCTAATAGTATGCTAATAGAGTCAAATATTAATGCGTTTCTAGTCCTATATAATAAAGAGGTAATATGCAAATTGACCCTCATGCCCTTTCATAAGATGGCCATCCCAATGTGGTCACAAGATGGCCACCACAAAATGGATGGCAGGGAAGGATAGTTGTGGGCGATCAGGCCAGCAAGGAAGGATAGTTAGAGGCGACTGGGCCAGCAGGGGAGGGCAGTTGGGGGCAATCAGGCCATCAGGGGAACAGTTAGGCATTGATCAGGCTGGCAGGGTTATGGTTAGGGGATGATCAGGCTAGCAGGCAGGTGAGTGGTTGAGAGTCAGTAGTCCTGGATTGTGAGAGGGATGTCTGATTACCAGTTTAGGCTGGATCCCACAGGAATCTGTCTAAACTGGCAGTCAGACATTCCCCAAGGGGTCCCAGATTGGAGAAGGTGTAGGCTGGGCTGAAGGACACCCTCCCTCCATGCACAAATTTTGTGCAATGGGCCTCTAGTATGTCTAATATTATCCTATTTCTGTGTTATTTTGTCTTCTATTACTCCCTTTCTTCATTTTAAAAGAGCAAATTTTATTGATTAAATTCACTCTGAATTACATTGTTTTCTGAGGCATTGACTTTTGTGCTATTACCTGAAAATTTAATGTTTACCCTCAACTTTTTCCACACTCAGAAAAAACTTTGGAGGGCGTATTAGTGATAACTGTTTCTCTCTCGTCCCCCACTACTCTTTCATTGTCCAGGACATAGGACATAGGAGTGTCTGCGCTTCCTAAGTCACATAGGTAAAGTGGTTTTGTAACCATCTTTATCTGTTTAGTTGGTACTCCTTTAGAGAGCAAGAATAATTATTTAAAAAGGTAAAGATGGTGGTGAATTGAAGAAAGGAGTTGATCATTCATGGTTTGTGAGGTTTTCACTTTAGCTAGCCTTCATAAGTGAGATTTGTCATGGCAGGCTTAGCTTCCAGTAAGGTGATGGTAGCTATCAGCCTATATATAGTATTGGTGATAAATTAATTTCACTGCTGAAGGTGTTAGGAGCCAGTTTGACTATGCACCCAAGTTGGATTCTTGAATTCAATTTAATACATAACAGAAAATCATTTGACCTCCATTTACCAACTGTTCAGTTAGGAATTTGTTAAATTGGAATAGGAAACATGGGTGTGATTCTAAATCTTTCATATAATTCTAAATAATTATTTATGAGATGTATAGATATAAGCAATCCCAATAAAAGGCTTGAGTCACAGCTATGCTTGGAAGTAGCATGGCTTATATCATACATTCTTATCTTGTGTCTCCGATCTAAAATTAAAAGCCTTGTTAAAGTCCAAGTAGCGTGTGCATGTGTTTCATTATATAAAAAGTTAATTTGCAGGGCTCTTTAATTTTTATTTTATTATGGTAAGGTCACAACAGCAGATTGACCCTTTTACAAAAAATTTAAGTGTACAATACATTACTATTGACTGTAGGTACAATGTTGTACAGTAGAGCTCTATAACTTATTCATCATGCTGAACTGAAACTTTATGCCCATTAATTAAATCCCTAATTTCACCTATCTCCAGTACTAGGTAACTGCTATTCCATTCTTTGATTCTATGAATTTGACTATTTTAGATGCCTCATGTTAGTGAAATTATACAGTATTTATTTTTTGATGATTGACTTATTTCATTTTGCATAACATCCTCAAGGTTCATCCATATTATCCCATATTTTAGAATTTCCTTCTCTTTTTAAGGCTGAATAAATATTGGATTTATAAGCCATATTTTCTTTATCCATTCATTGTCAATGGACATTTAGGTAATTTCCATATTTTGTATATTGTGAATAATTATTTTTAGATCATATATAGTTGAGTGTTTTGTGTGTGTGTTTTTTTTAATTCATCTAGCCACTCTGTTTTTATTTTTTTATTTTTATCAAGGAGTTTAATCCATTTACACATAAAGTAATTATTGATAGGAAAGGTTTACACTCTTGGCTTTTTATTGTTTTCCATTAGTCTTGAAATTCTTTTGTCTAGCTTTTCCTCTCTTACTGTCTTCCTTTTTTTTGTTGATTCTTTTAATGATATGGTTTGAATAATTTACTATTATTTTGTGTATCTGCTTAAAGTATTATTTTGGTAGTTATTTTGGGGTTTACATAAAATATCTTCTAGTTTTAATAGTAAATTTTAAGCTGATAATAACTTAAGTTCAATCACACATGTAAACTTTACATTTTAAATTCTCCCCATATATATTTTATATTAGTATTGTCACAGCTTACATATATTCATATTATGTATATTTTAATATATTTCAGTTATAGTTATTTTTAAACTTTTACCTTTTAACTTATAGAATTAAAAGTGATTTAAACACTATCATTATAGTAATACTCTGTATTTGTTTACTGGTATATATTTACCTTTATCAATGAGTTTCAAAATTTCTTATGCTGCCATATTTCTGATTAGCATACTTTCATTTCAACTTGAAGAACTCCTGTTAGCATTTTTTGTAAGGTAGGTCTAGCAATGATGAAATTTCAGAGATTTTCTGTTTTCGGAAAGTCTTTTTCTTATCTTCATTTTTGAAGGACAATTTTTCTGAGTATAGAATTCTTGGTTGGCAACTTTTATTTCTTTCAGTACTATGAATATATTATTCCACTCCTTTCTGGCCTATAGGTTTCTTCTAAAAATCTGCTTATTTTCATGTTATTGTGTCCTGTGGATATAAGTCACTTTTCTCCTTTCAAAATTATCTATTTGTCCTTGATTTTGTCAATGTGATTAAAATGTAGATTTCTTTTGTATTTATTTAAATGGTATTCCTTTAACTTCTTAGATATGAATATCCATTTCCCTTTTCAGGTTTGGGAAGTTTTCAGCCATTATTTTTTTCTTTGAGTAAGTGTTCCTGTCCTTTGTCTCTATCTTTGGGAATCCCACAATATGTATACTGGTCCCTTGAAGATGTCCCTTAAATTTTCTTCACTCTTTCTCATTTTGTCTTCTTTTTGCTTCTCTTTTTATCATTCCCAATGATAAGCCTTTGAGTTTATTGATCCTCTTTTCTATTTAATTAAGTCTGATATTGAAATCCTCTAGTGAATTTTTTAGTTCTATTATTGTGTTTTTTAGCTTCATGATTTCTGTCTTAAATATTTTCTCTCTGCTGAGTTTTCACTTTGTTTTTGTACTATTTTCTTTATCTCAGTGAGCATCTTTATGACAGTTATTTTTAATTTTCTTTCATGTAAATCATACTACTCATTTCTTTTGGGTCAGTTTCTGGAGATTTATCTTATTCCATTTTTAGGGAACATTTTTGCCCAATTCTTGATCTTTCTTGACTCTGTTTTGAGGCCCATACATTAGACAAAGCAGGCCACTCTCCCAGTATTCATAGACTGGCCTCAGACACAAGACTTCTACCAATCAGCTTGGCAAGATATTCTGGGGGCTTCTTCCAACTCTTCCCTCCCCAGGTAGAAACAAGCTGCTGTGAGTTTTGTATGCTTGCTCTGTGATGAACAGGGGTAGAATCTATGGTGCCATACCACTGTCTCCATTTTCCCATTAGGTGGATAGACTGTGCAAGACACATCAAAGCTCCAAGACTGGCAGAATAAAAACCAGTCCTTTGGGGAGTCTCCTCAGAAATGTTGGGGATCTGGATATATAAACCAGCCTCTTCTTTTCCTGGGAGAATTTGGCTGCTATGGGTTTTCATTTTTATCATAAGGTACAGGAAGAGGTGTCCAAACTTCTCTACTACCTTTGGTAAGGCTGATGCTGCATTTGCCTGGGGTGTGCAGGAGCCTTTCAGTTAGTTTTTGGATTTCTCACAAAGAAAATTTGTCTGGGGATTTTTGTCAAATATGTGCTTTTAGGGAGAAAAGTGTCCATAGTTTCCTACTCTGGTACTTGCTGATGTCACTAATACAGATGCAAAATGAGCTAATACATATTTCAACCTTAATTCCACTCCTTTTAAGCCCCCTACATTCAGATCTTTACTCTAGATATTGTCATGACCCATAACTCTATTTAACTTTTATTGTCTCCTGGTATTCTTTTGTTAGTTCATGTACAACACTAATTTGGCTTCACTGAGGCCTAGGGTTTCTGGCTCTCCCTTTCTATACTCATTTATAAAACTAGCTTTTTTTTTTTTTAACTTATTTACAATTTATAAGATTCTTGCCAGCAATTACAGATTTTTTTAGTTATTTGAGCTTCTTTATATTGAAAAACACCAGTTTTAGATAGATCCAGTTGTTTGATTTCACTGTTCCTGCATATAATCTGTGATAATTATTGCTGAATTTAACATACTGTATACTATTTATATAACTTTAAATTCAAAATATATAGCTGTAGTTGGATTCCAGACATTGGAGAATACTTTTTTTATGTTTCTAGTTATCTTCCTTTATCATTCATTACATTGTTTCCACTCTCTAATATCTTTACTTTCTTCCTTATTCTCAGGTGATCTCACCTCTTACTTTATTAAGAAAATAAAGTACATTAAATGGAAACATGATCAATATCCTGTATCATCACTAGCAAAATTCTTTACATTGACAGTGTTCCCTACTTTTTTCCATTTTCAACTCAGAGGAATCCTGCCTTTCTTTCTTTCCAAGATAAAAATCATCTCCATGTGTGGTCTGAATTTTATTCCTTTTGCCTCTTTAATTACTTTCAATAATTGTCCAAAATTTATTTTATATTATCAAACTCACCTCACCACAAAATCTTTCCCCAGAAATAGCAAATACTTATAAATGACCCCAACTAAACAAAGAGCAGGAAAAAACAGAGAAAGAAAAACAGAGAAAATGAGTAAAGACAGGTGAAAGAGAGAAAATAGTAGAAGAGGAATAAAGAGGGTAAAGGGAAGAACAGAAAAGAGAAGATTAAAAAACTTAACTAAACTTAGATTCTCTCCACATTGTTACATTTTTCTCCCAAGATATCATAATTAAACCTATCTTCTCTATACCAACCTACCTTCTTCTTCTCAGTTCTCTTGCCTGTTCCATAACGTCTGCTCAACTGTACTTGACTGGGATCAACCGTAAACTCCTAAATCTCAGCATATCAAAAGCTAAGTTTTTCTTTCTTACTCTCTAAATTTATTTATCTTTGCTGTGCTGTCTATATAAATACATTGCACTCAAGAAATGTGTATTTATTCAATAAACGATGTATATTTATCTCTAATATTATGTATGATTCAATTGGTTATATTATTTTCTGTTATAGAATTAAAATAAAGAAGTAGCAAGAATAGTCATTTTTAAAGGATATTAAGAGAACTTAACTGAAATATTGACCTGGAACTTAGGAAATATAAACCCTGATGCAATAATTTAAATTTTCTCTTATCTAAAGTTCAGAGGTTTAACTATATATTAAAAAGGTTCTTTATAATGCTATTATTTTACTGTTGTAAAAGCCATCTTTGATTCAGTAAGTTCTTACATGTTATTTTGATTTACATCTCATTGTTCACATCTTGAAAATACAGCAAATTTCAAACACATTGTATTTACAATATATAGAAAGAGTAAAAGATAATTTTACGAATGATTTAAGGTTTTGGTAACAAAAGAACAATTTTCCATTTCCTTCCTATGATAAATATCATAGGAATTGTGTATTTTAGTGCACATGTATAAGAATATACTTATAGCAGGGGGGGACGGAGACCAAGATGGCGGCATAGGTAAACACCTACACTGCTACCTCGCACAACAATTTCAAAACTACAACTAAAAGACGGAATGGGCATCATCCAGAACCACAGGAAAGCTAGCTGAGTGGAAATTCTACAACTAGAAGGAAAGAGAGGGGCTCACAGAGACCCAGAGGTGCTGCAAAAAGCTGAGGTACAGAGATGCGTGCTTAGAGAGAGCAGGTGCCGGAGTACTTGGCTGGCTTTTTCTGGCAGGAGGGAAACGGAGACTCCCAATGGCATTGAACTCCTTATCCTATGACAATAAACCCCAGGTCCAGCTGAAACTCATACAGGGGGAGTTTGGACTGTGGAAAGGGAGAAGTGCATGGAAATTTGGGGGGTCGCAGGAGGGCAGAAGTCTCGGGCAGCACACACAGCACTGTGTGCAGAAGTTCGACTGCTGATTGTGCTGCTGGCTTTCACAAGAGGGCGAGAGACAAAGCATCCCAACTGCACCACTTCTAACTCCACTAAACCCCAGATTTGGGTGAAATCCTGGGGACCCAGATTCATATGGTCCCGGAACACAGGGGAGCAAGAAAGGCAGTGGTCTAGAGGCACTGTGAGAGTGCATGTGCAAACAGGGACCGTTCCAGTGATTACCCAGTCACATGAGACTCAGGGGCCATGGAGTGCGGGGCCGACTGGAAGTCAAGGCTGTCCCTTAAGCCCTGAGACTGTACCCATCCCAAGCTCAACAGAGAGGCTTTTGCAGTTTTGCAAGTCTGGTATCATAAGGCTGAATCCAACACAGAAGTTCTCCCAGCATAATGAAAATGCCGAGACAAGGGAAGAGATCACAAACAAAAAAAATGGAGGAAAACAAATGACTGCATATAGAGTTCAAAACCACGCTTATAAGGGTTTTCAAGAATATCCTAGAAAAGATGAATAAAGTTAGCGAGACCCAAGAGGAGATGAAAAAGAACCAACTAGAGATGGAAAAGGTCCAACTAGAGATGGAAAAGGACCAACTAGAAATTAAACATATACTGACTGAAATAAAAGATATTATACAGAGACCTAACAGCAGACTAGAGGAAGATAAGAATCAAGTCAAAAATTTGAAATATAAAGAATCAGAAAACTCTCAACTGGAAAAGCAAGAAGAGAAAAGAATCCAAAAATGTGAAGATAATGTAAGGAGCCTCTGGGACAGCCTCAAGCGTACCAACATCAGAATTGTGGGGGTGCCAGAAGAAGAGAGAGAGCAAGATACTGAAAACCTATTTAAAGAAATAATGACTGAAAACTTCCCACATCTGGTGAAAGAAATAAACTTATAAGTCCAGGAAGCACACAGAACCCCATATAAAAGGAATCCAAAGAGGACTACACCAAGACACATCATCATTAAAATACCAAGAGCAAAAGAAAAAGAGAGAATATTAAAAGCAGCAAGAGAAAAACAGTTAATTACGTACAAGGGAGCACCCATACGACTGTCAGCTGATTTCTCAACAGAAATGATGCAGGCCAGATGGGAATGGCAAGAAATATTCAACGTGATGAATAGCAAGAACCTACAACCAAGAATAGTCTATCCAGCAAAGCTATCATTCAGAATTAAAGGGCAGATAAAGAGCTTCACAGATAAAGAAAAGCTAAAGGAGTTAATCAACTCCAAAAAAGTATTATATGAAATGCTGAAAGGTACTCTTTTACAAGAGGAAGAAGAAAAAGGTAAAAAATTAAAAAAATTATGAACAACAAATACATATCTACCAACAAGTGAATCTAAAAATTAAGCAAATTAAAAATTTGAGCAACAGAATAAACTGGTGAATATAGTAGAATCAGGAGAACAGATTAGGAGTGGAATGATAATTTTCAGGGGGAAAGGAGTGAGGGGTGTAAAGGGATAGACTGGACAGAGATCGTACACCTATGGATGAGGTCAACGGGAGGGAGGAAGGGGTGGAGGGAGGGTTGGAAGCCGGGTGGAGAGAAGCTATAGAGGGGAAAAAAGAGAAACAAATGTAATAATCTGAATAATAAAGATTTAATTAAAAAAAAGAAAAAAGAAAAAAAAGAATATACTTATACACAATATATACAAATAAGTTCAAACAATAAAATGAAATAAATATGTGAAAGTCTGTTCATTATGTGATAAGGGGGCCTCAATGTATGCTTTTGAAAACAATTACCTGTTTATCATCTATTTAACATGATTACTCCTGGTACAAGAGAAAATATTTTGATGACATCATAGGGCAACAAAGCTTTGAACTACCAGGGGGGAAATATAAAGCTATTTATCCAGAATATGGTGTTTACCCTAGTTTTGCTAAATATATTCCTTTAAATGGAATGGGAAGGGTATACTTATGGAAATTGTTAAAGCACAAAAATACAATGTTTAGCTAGATTTTTTTTAAAAGAACATAAAATATGTTTAAAAGCAAGCTAAGTTATTAGGAGTTAATACAGAACAAAAATAATGGTTACAACAACTCCTGAATCTAGTATATAAAGCATAGAGAAAAAAATTAAATCCCTACCAAGTGAGCATGAAATTTGATATCACAGAGAACACATCACTGAAAATTATGTTGCTTTCATGAAAGAATTGTTCCACTGAATGTAAACAACAGTTTATAATGATTAGGAAGAATTTTTTTGTTTCAGACTCCATCAATAATGAAAACTTTTTGAATTTTATGCAGTTGAACCAATAGGCATTTAAGTACCTAAAACTTGCATATAGGTATAAAGTTAAAACCTACAACAAGTGAATCTAAAAATTAAGTTGAGGGAAAAAGAAGAAAATATTTAAAATATAATTTTTAGAATAGAGCATCTAAGGGCTATAAACAGAAAAGTGACATGGACAGATATGCAATTTGGATAGGTTATTATCCTTGAAGTGGGTGGAGAATGAATTTAAAGGCTATCAGTGAAAAGTACACAGATGTTTAAATTCTGTGTCATTAATCCAGGCCAGCATTAAAAAAGGATGGCAGGTTATGGAGTTGGAGAAAAAGAGATAGAATTAGGGGATATATACCAGATAGCAATTATAGAAGTCATTAGTGAGAAGTATTATAGTAGACTCTTAGGTTTCTAGATTGGAAGATTAGAAGGATAGTGCTAGATATATTAGAAGAAACATCTTTTCTTTATGCTCTAATAATTTGGTGCCAATGAGAACATTTTCCTATGAATAGACCCTATGATCTTAGGTATATCCTAAATGTTTACTAATGTTATAGCCTATTAGTGTATTGGTTTCTTTATTATATAATGACCACCTTTGCCTTTTATTGCAGTCTTTGGCTTAAATTTTATTTTGTCTGATGTAAGTATAGTTACCTTTGCATATTGTTTGCTTTTGATTCCCATATTCATGAAATACCTTTTTCAGTTTGTGTGTCCTTAAAGCAGAAGTGAATCTCTTGTAGGCAGCATATAGTTGGATCTTGTTTTATTTTTTTTAAATCTATTCAGTTACTCTATGATTTTTGATTGAATAATTTTGTCCATTTATATTTAAAGTGATTATTGATAGGTGTGGACTTACTATTGCCATTTTTTTCTAGCTATTTGCAATTCTTTTGTTCCTTTCTTCTCTTGTTTTTCTCCTTTGTGATTTAATAATATGCATTTATGATTAAATGTCTTTCTCTTATATTTTGTATATTTATTGTAGGTTTTTGTTTTGTGGTTACTGTGAGGTTTACATAAAACATCTTACTGTATTTGTAATAGCCTATTTTAAGCTGATAACAACTTAACTGCAATGTATACAAAAACTCTACATTTACACATTTCCCCCCTTTTTTTTGTTTTAGATGCCACAATTTACATTTGAATGTAAATAAGAGAAGAGCTTAAGAAGGAAATAAAGAATTGCATATTCATGTAGGAGTGCTAAGATAAGGCAATACCATGACAATCAAAGAGAATAGGAGGTATGACAAAATAACTGGGAGACTCTTCTTGTCAAATGCAAGAAATAAATGTGAATAGGAAGACCAAAACTTGGTGGCTATCATTGGTAACTATCCTCTTAGGGGCTAGTGTATATTTCCTCTTAGGTTAAGGAAATAGTATAGATAAAAACTGTTTGCTGCTTCTATTGAAATTATAAGAATAAAATTCTTTCCTTTAAAAATTATTTGACTCAACACATTATTGCTATCCTAGAAGGTCTTGGCAAATCAAATTTTGTAAATATGAAAATATTTTGAACTCTTGATCAACAGCCTCATTACTAATTTTTATGTAATGAACATTGAGATGTTCTTTAGGCTTATTAATCTATGAGTAGTAACAAGTTATTTATTGTAATCGCCTTCATATCTATGGGTAAATTTAGTAAGAAAGTATTTTCATTGAAATAAATGTCAGTATATTGGGAAGAGAAAATTATGGCATATCTTAGGTCCTAGGGATCAGGCATAGAAGTCAGGAAGAAGAAAACTGTGTGTAAGTATGTTGTGAGGGATACTGACACTTTTCTAGCCTCAGGTACTAGAGCTGTGTCTTGATATGAAATGGCTCTGAATGCATGTAAAGTAAAAGGGATGTGTAATTTAGAGCCACATACAAATGAGCAATATAAAAAGAGTTTTAGGTAGTGTGGAGCTGTGATCGAGGAGCAGAATGCTGGAGGAAGAGACTTCCTGCTCTGCTATTACACTTGGAGAGGCATCACTAGATTAGCAGTGACACTCCAGGTTATTAAAGTGCCTTTTTTAAGTGGACAGGAGCTTTGTATGGATTATTAAATATTGATATTATGTTTGTCCAGGAAATGGAATCTTTTGGCAATACAAGTTAGATGCCTTTGAAAAGGTTGAAGTTTCTGTGTGCCTTTGAAAAGGTTGAAGTTTTCCCTCCTGAAAGGGAAAACACCTAAACTTCTAAAGGTCTGGGTTTCAATAGGGACAACTTGTGGAAAGGGGTCTGGTTGGCTATTGAAAATAGTTTAGTGATTTTGTTAAATCAAAGGATAGGAATGAAGACTTATCCCTTTGGGAACAGATATATTGGTAGACAGGATTGAAAATATCTTCTGCGATCTCTACTCTTTAATGTTACATCCACAATATGTTACGTTGCTTGTCAAAAGACTTTGCTCATGTAACCAAGTTTACTAATTGTTTCACTTCAAATTGAGGAGAAAATCATTTGAAAACAGAAAAAGAAGGCAAAAGTTGTTAGAAAAAAAAGATCAGAGCATGAGAAGAATTTGATGCATGGTTGCTGCTTTAAGATGGAGAGGCCATATGCACCTCAGTACTATAACTATAAGGAACTGAATTCTGCTAACAATTTAATGGGCTTGAGAGTGATTCTTCCAAAGTACATCCACTAATGAATGCAGCTCTGCCAGCTCTTTAATCTTAACCTTGTGAGACCCTGAACTAAGAAGTCAGACACACCATGCTGGACTTCTGATTAAAAAAAAAAATACAGACATACACACACACACACACACACACACACACACACACACACACACAACTGTGACATAATAAATAATTGTTATTTTAAGCCACTAAATGTAAGGCTACTTGTTACCCAGCACTGGAAAGCTAATGCACTGCATTATGGGGCTTTGGAGTTACCTTAAATAAGTTTATTGAAGAGGAAATAAACATTTTATGATAGTTGAGATGTTGGGATGTACTGCAGGCTCAACATTTATTTTGAATATTAAAAGGAATATGACCTCATTTTGTACTTGAGATTGAGGAAGCAGGAATATAAGTTATAACTGGAATAAGATCAGGCAGAAATAATAAAAATAACACTAAAACAACACAGGCAAAAGCAGTGAGAATCCACATAGTAGAAAAACAACCAAAGGCAGAAAGAGAAGCCAAACACTTCAAAACCTTTGAGTTTTCACTGGAAATTTTTATATTTCTGTAAATAATATGAAAAGCTATATTTAAAAACTGTCTGTCTGCCTCAACTGTAGAGAACTAAGTCAAGGAATAATGTGCTGGTTCTTCTGGATCAGAATAAAAATAGGAGCAGCTATTTGTTGGGGCCCACCATGATGAGTGTAGTAAGAATCAAGGAAGAAAAACATTATGTGGAAAGAATGAGAGCTTCTCATCCAGCCATGCTTTCTCATCTGACATGTCTCAAAAAGTTCTTCTTCAGTCAAATAAAAGGATGCTCTGTTTTATATTTACCCGTGAGACCATAACCTTAGACTCATTCCATAAACCACTATATCAGAACTCTTTCTACTAGACCACAATGCTACTCAGTCATGTCCTTTGCAACTAATTTTTCTCCTTTCTTTGTCATATGTTAATAGTGAATAAAGAAGAAGTGATGTTTTATCATGTTTATGAGTCACAATTTGATGACTATGAGTAATCAGTAAGTGATCCCATTATCCACCCAGTCACCCAAGGTAGAAATATGGGACATCTCAGGCTGTTCCTCTCCCTCACCCTGCATCCTGTCTCTCATCAAGCCTCACAGATTCTATATCCTTAACCTCTCAGGTCCATCTGCGTCTCTCCAATTACTACTTGAATGAATACACACCAATTCTTACTTGAATTAATACAAGAGTTTCACAATCAGTGCCCATGCCTCTTTGGTCTGCATCCCCTCTCATTCTTTACCTGCTTGCAATCACAATTATATTTTAAAATATATCAGAGATTACTTATTGCTTAAAATAGTTTTCTTCCTAGCCAGAGTGGTTCAGTTAGTTGGGTGTCTTCCTGTACATCAAAAGGTGGTTGCGTTTGATTCCCTGTCCAGGTACACACCCGGTTTCTATGCTCCATTCCCAGTAGAGGTCATGCAGGAGACAGCCCATAGATGTTTCACTTTCAAATCTCTCTCTCCCACTCTCTCTCTATTTGACCAACAATATTTTGTTCAGGAAAGATAAAGGAAGAAGATTAAGAGAGAACACACTATGAATTTTATAAAGCTTCTAGAGAAATAAAAGGGAGGATATGTAAAGATATGTTTGGCACATCTTTCTAAACCTAAAATAATGGAAGGAATTCTAAACAAAGGGATAAATCAACTTCACTTCATAACAATTTAAGATATTTTTATATTAAGAGAAGTCATAAATAAGAATAAAGCAAACAAACAGAAAAAATATGTGCCATACATGTCCCTATAAAACTCCCTTATAAAGTAATTTTGAAAATGTCAATGACCCTAACTTTATACAGGGATAGGGAACAAGAATAGACAGGACAGAAAATCAAATAATAGCCACCAAATAATTGAAATGAGTATAGTCTTTCCTAATAAAAGAAATTTAAGTAAAATAAGATAGTTTTATCTTTTAAAATGAGGACTAATTAAAAAGAGTATAATACTCCCTACAGCTAGATTGCTGTGAAACAAACATGTTCATTGGTAGTTTGTGGGAATGCAAGTTACTACAGATTTTTGGAACACATTTTGGTGATGTGCATACAAGCCTTATAAGTATCGACCCAGCAATTCTACTTCTAGAAATTAGAGACAAAGAGATATGCACATGAAGATTCTTCACAAGATTATTTATAATAGAAATAGTTAGCGTTAGCCTAAGGGTTTTGCAAATTATGACTTCAATTAGGTCTGTAACAGGCAGTCGCAAAACAACTAGTAGCAAGAAAGGCTAGCTAGAAGGTAGAATCTGAAGAGAACAGTGCTTTTAAGTTACAGGTTTTGTGTTCTTTTTGAACTGCAGAATCAGCCTAGTCATACCAGTTGAAACTATGGGATAATCTAGACTAAAACAGAACATATATTAAAATACCACCCAGAAAACTTGAGGGATACTTTAGACTTATATTTATCTACTGTCATGGAACCTCCATAAAATCCCCAACCAGGGGGTGGGGTTTGGAGAGATTTTGGGTGGTGAAAACACTCATGTGCCCAGAAGGTAGAACACCACAAACTCCACAGGGACAGGAGCTCCTGTACTTGAGATCTTTCCAGACCTCAGCTTATGAATTTCTTCCCCTGGCTATTCATCTGTTTCTTTTATGTACTTTGTGATAAACTAAGCAAACATTTCCCTGATTTTTGTGAGCTGTTCTTGCAAATTATTGAACTTCTGTATGGTGGGCGGTGGGAGGTGTGGGGGGAAGGGCAAGCTAGAGATTGTGGGAACTAGTGACTTTGTAGCCCAGTTGGACAGAAGTGTAGGTACCCAGGGCATCCATTATCTGAAACTGGAATCTCGAGTGAGAGCAGTCTTGTGGGACTGAGACCTTAACCCTGTTGGAGTCTGAAATAAACTCTGGGTAGTTAGTGTTAGAATTGAATGCAAGTTTCACACTAGCCCCTGGAGTTAGTGTTAGACTCATACTAAATTAGAGAATACCCTTTTGCCTTCCTAAGAGTTGGAAAATTGGTGTAAGGAAAACCCCACACACATTTGGTGTCAGAAGTTTTGTGAGCAGAGAGTTTTCCTTTAAATTCTGAAAGATGGCTCTTTTCAAAAATGGAACTGAAGTTTTATTATCATATCTTAAAATTACAGTAATTCTTCAATATCACCACATACCCAGTTAGCACTCAAATTTCACCATTTGTCTCCCTCCTTAAAGAAATATCATTGTGAAAATGAGCATATGCTTTTCTGAATGCTTGTTGGCACTTAGAGCAGCATATATAGTGTACATGCGGTTTTAAAAATATTTTCAAGGAATATAAGTGGCAAAGTGGAAGGGATAATGGGATGTGTGGTGAGAGCTTCACAGTTTTGGACTCAGTGGATTCATTTCCAGCTCTACAAACTGGTGAGGTCTGATCATAACTCTCCCTAACTGGGAAAGGGAGGGGCAAACTCTTTATTCAGCAGAAGTCCTTTAAGGCAAAGCCTATAACAACTATTAAGGAAACACTCCTTGATCTAGTGATCCCCGCCTCATTAGAAAAGATTATTTAAGAGAAATGTAAATATTTTACAGCTCTTATTTTTTGTTGAGCAAGTAGCAGCGTACAGCTGAATACATTTGACCTACAATCACTGACTTGGTGAACACAGTTTTGCCCAAGAGCCAATCTCCCATCTCTCTTTTATTACATGTTAGTGTTCATGTATGTGTTATATCTATGCCTATTACATGTTATATGTATGTATATATGCGTTTCTATAGTAGCATTTTATATTTATAATATTAAAATATTTATTTATCTAAAAATTTTATATTTATAGTCTTTTAATATTTATAACACTTTAAGATTTTGAGTTGGGAATTTAGGTGAGAGTTTACTTTTCTCTTTTAAACTTTGTACTAGAGGCCCACTGCACAAATTTGTGCATCAGTGGGGTCCCTCGGGCTGGCCTGCAGGATCGGGCTGAAACGGGATCTCTGACGTTCCCCAAGGGGTCCCAGATTGCACAAGGCCAGGGTAAGGGACCCCACCAGTGCACAATCAAAGTCAGGGAGGGACTCAGGAGGTTGGCCAGCTGGGTTGGGGCCACGGGAGGGCTCCAGGGCATGTCCGGCCCATCTTGCTCAATCCCGATCTGCTGGACTCCAGCAACAAGCTAACCTACTGGTTGGAGCATCTGCCCCCTGATGGTCAGTGCACATCATAGTGACTGGTTGACTGGTTGACTGTCTGTCCCTGGTGGTCGGTGCATGTGATAGTGAGCAGTTGAGTGGCCTTAGCATATTATACTTTGATTAGTTGAACAGACGACCAGACGACCAGACACTTAGTATATTAGGCTTTTATTATATAGGAATCTTCTGTAGTTTACATATTTTCCACAATGAGAATGCCTTGCTTTTAAATAGATACTTCATGGCCAGACTTGAGTCCTTGATCTTCCCCTTGAATTCCTGTTACTCTGAATTTCCTATCTTATATTCATTGGTAACTTTGCTTATTGATGCACTTGAAATTGTCTCAATGCTCCCCTCTCCTTACAGTCCATTTCCATTCAGTCCTGCCAGTTTCCCTCTGTAAATATGTCTCCTATCAGGTCCTATCACCATGCCTCCCTCTACCACTGCCCCAATTCAGGCCCTGAGCAGCGGCTTGTTTGTCTCTTTGCCTCGAGTTTTATATCTATTTAACTCATCTTGCACACAGCCTCCGGGGGTGTTTCTCACACGCAGATTTAACCATGTTACTCCCTGATGCAAATCCGCTCAGTGACTCACCATCACTATAGCAGAAATTCCAAGCTTCTGAATTCATGTCTTACTGCTCCCAGTCTGAGGTTATGCTACAACAATTCTGAACTGCTAACAGTTTCTTTTTCATATATCATGTTGTTTTTCAGTTTTATGCCCTTGTTCATGCTGTCCCTTCTGCCTAAATGCCATATTTTCCCCATCTTTCCTGTCTGGAAATGCAAGCACATCCCTTAAGAATGAGTTTGGTCAGCCCCTTGGCTAGGAAGCCTTGCCCTTTCCTCACACCAATTCCTTTTATCTTCTTCTCTATACTTGGCGATACCTTGGGCATATCTATATCACTGTATTTCCAACTTGTTTTACATAATTTTCTCTCTGTGGCTGACTTACTAATAAACAATGTGTTCTTTGAAGAAAAAAACTTGCATCTTATTTAGCTTTTGTCAAATTACTTAATACTATGACTGACTCATAGTAGGTTCATAAATAAATTTTTAGAAAATAAAGTAAAAAATTATGTGTGGGAAGGGATACTGCACTACTTTCCTCAGGCCTCCGGGGCATTAAAGATGTGAAAACTGAACTTGGTCCTTGGCTTTGGCAACTAATGTGGGGAAACAGTGTCACAACATTTAGACTTGAAAGGGACAGATATGCAAATTAGCAAATGAAATAATGGTTATTGATTCATGAAAAACAAAATGAAAGCCAGGTTAATAGATGGAATTTGTGCTTTTATAAGGATTAGATTGAGTAACTCTCAATAGGAAAATGATATTTTATTGCTAAATTGGGTTTAATTTTAATTTTAGAAAGTCTGCCACAGCCTAGAATAGAAGTCCTCACTCTTACCTTAACCAGTCCTTAACACTTCTTCTTCTTAATCCCCACATTTACCCCCACAAAAGTAGTGAAACTGAGACCAGAGCTAAACTCTTCCTGCTGCAGAAAGAAATCATGGACATTCAGAGGGTTTCTGTTACTAGTAAACAACAACAGCAATAAATCCTGGAAGTTGAGGCATCACTATTTTATAGTAAAAGGTTAGATATTTTAGAGCAATCTGGTTAAGGGACATCACATGGAAGAAACTAAAGAAAGATGCATTATGGGAAGGGAAAAAAGGAGAAAGGCTAGAATTAAAGGATAAGAGGCCACCCTCTCCAGATCTAAGAACATTGTGTGAAGACTTAAATCACAAATCTGGGTTCCTTCTGTGATACAAGGAAGCAGATTAGTTGCCTTGACACTACAATCTGGCTGCTACTCTGCATGACCCCACCCCCCGTTGCTTGGGTTCAATTGGGTTTAGTCAGGGATTCTTTAGTCTCCAACAGGATCCAACATGCATTCAATGGAGGGTGAGAAGATAGGTGAGTCACATTCAGAGTGAGGAGCTAGTAGTCCAGCTCCATATTAGTTTGATGGATATTTACCAATTCAATTTGTCAGAAAGGAATTTTGACCAGGATTATTTGTCTTTCCCCATAAGTGTGAAAGGTGACATATAAGTGGAAAAGTAACCCCAGTACAAGATTCTGCGGTGGTATTGGGGGAAGGGAAGTGCATCACACAAAAGTAGTATTTTGTTGAGAGGAGGTTTCACAAGTTCAAATTTTTACCAAGAATATTTAAAAGCAGGTCAAATAGTTCTTTGTGGTTTATATTGTGAAACTGGATGAGGTATCCTAAAGGATCCACATATATTGGGGTCACATCAAAACCATGCCTAAGCAAATGATCTGTGGTAGGCATCCAACTTTTGACATGGAAGGGAGATAGCTTCATGTGAGAAAATTACAGCTTCTTTTGATTCCATCTCAATGGTGATGTTTGCAATAGCAGTATCTAACATTGGTCTGGAATTAATAGACCCTTAAAAAGTTTTCCTTGGATGAATTCAATATCCTGATTTTGTGTAAACTAGATAAATTTGGACTAAAACAATTTAAAATGATGATCATCTACTTATGAAATGATCCAGACATATTGAATTTGTGAGTCATGGACTCAGAAGTAAAACAATTTCTTATGTAGCTTGGAAAATGAAAAAACAGCTTAAATTTAAATAATGGATAATTCACCTTTACCTGAGGATCTCATACTAATAGTTGAAAATAGAAAACATCTTAATAACCTGAAATTATAATGGAAAATTCTACCCACTTGAAATATAATGTGCTGAGAACTACAGATGACTGCATTTCTGCCTCAGACATTGTTCTGACTAAAGGTTAAATTCTTGAACATCATGTACCACATTTGTCCAACACATTGAATTAGAAGGTTGTATGGTTAATTCAACATGGTTATTAAAACACATGGAGGCTAAAATACTGATATCACACATTAGACTATAGCCTAAATTGTAGAATCTGGAAATCATTCTAATTAGGAATATTCTGTTTTGTAATGCGCTCAACTTGCAGCATACTTTAGAAACTATTATTTAGCACTAACTGTACATTTACTGAACTAGTAAAGAGAAAAATAAATTTAGGTCCTCAGGGGTTAGGGTTCATTACCAAATTGTGGAAATTATAGACAGTTGCTGGCTTTTGTCCATACTTAAAACCAATAGTTATACATACTGTTGTGTAGGACTCTTCCTTAATCCTCCTGATTGACAGAGGAGCTCCTACTGCTGCCGTACCTCAGCCACCTTCACAGTCTACAGATACTTTATTTTCGATTAGCTTCCTTTCATCTGAACCCTATAAATAGAATTTATCCTCAGAAGCTACTTCCCTGAACCCATAGCTTCTCCTAATCTTGCAGCTGCCATTGAAGCAACTCAAACACCACTCTATGATTCCATTCACCTCTCCCCCCTCCCTCTCTGCCTCTCTTCTCGATTGGGGCTTTGATTATGCAGCCTGTGCCTGGGTAGGGTAGGAAAGTTTCCCTTTCAGTTTTAAAGTGATATATTATTGGCAACAAATTTTAGAACTTAAAAACATTTTTAAACATAAAATGATATTATAAACAAAGGGCAGCTAGCTATCAGTTTGTCATTAACAACACACATGAACAAACACTGTAGAAATAATAGTATCATCAAATCTACTTAATTGTGATATACAACTTTACTAGGAACATACATGTTTCTAATACCCATCATGCAAACTTCTGTAATATAAATCATTTGTAAATTGAGCTCTACAAATATAAGCTAGTTATGATTAGTCATAAGTCAGAATCTATTATTCATTAGCTTTTCCCATCATTTTAAAGTGGGGAGAAAATTCACTTTGTTATTCATAGCCATGGAAACTAGAAATTTATCTCATAATTTGAGTCAAGGCATGTAGTAACAAAAGAGGTGTAAGCAAAATGCTTGTTTTAAATGTGTTGTGAAATCAACTGAATCACTGTAGGCTAATTAGGGATTACCCGGTGTTACCTAGTTGCTTATGAGTATTATAGAAAACCAGGACAGCATAAGATGCTGACATCTAAAGTGAATAAATCAAATAAATCATACTTGATTGGCACCTTATTATCTTAAGAGGCTTTTAAAAATGTTTCAAAGTAGCAAAAGTAATAATACAGCATATAGTTCTGAGCAGAATATCAAGTTTAATTCTAGTTCTAACTTTGACATTAATCTGGACAGGTACTATACCATTTCTTACCAACATTTTCTACAACTACACAATAAAACATCTGGAGTAGGTTATTCCAAAGTCCCCCAAATGCTTTCATTTATGCTTTTGTCTAATGATTAATTTAGAGTAGCACTGGTGAATGGGTTGCTAACCTAGGAAATTATCAAAAACATAACAACATTGTGTGATGTATGCTGGAACTTGTCTGTATCATGAAATAAACAAAATAATAACTTACTGTATTTTAAGACCTATTTCTGCCATATGAAATCTTTCCTCAAAATACAAAGGCTCGGGTTCTTTGGGAAATATGCCATGGAAAGGGAATGAAAGCATGAGCCTGGCAACTGCCATTGGTGACTATTGAACCATTTGGAGGCCTGTTCATCTAAAGGTTAGCCAAAATTCGGGTAAAGAACATGGGCTGGACTTCCCTCCAACACAACATTCAAGGTGAGGCTTCCAATACTTGTGTAAGCAATTACACAGAAGAATAATGTCCCTTGTATTATTATGATATTTCTAATTTCTTTTCAAATCTAGGACCCAAATGCCATTGAAAATCTCAAATAGAGAAAATATTATTATTTTAATTTTACTAAAGTAAGATTGACATGAGGATAGTAATACATTTGAGAAGAAACTAAAAGTATCTATATTAACCATAACATATTTTTGATGTTGTTGTTTTTGTCTAGACTTAGTTTCCCTGCCTAGATCTATTATCTGCAAAATAATATGTTATCTTTCAACAGTCTCCAGGATATTTTTACATGGATATGCCATCTTTATCACAAAATACAAGTCTAAAACTTATTAATCTTTCCCCCTGAATGTTATTTTTCCTTGCCCATTTCTATTAGTATCACCCTGGCCAGAAATCTTGGAGTCATCTTTGACTTCTGTTCCATTTCTAACATCATTCTATCCAGTTTATCACCATGCCTTTCCATTCAAATAATTTCTTCCATCCAAAGATTGCTCATATGAACTATTTCTCTCTTTCTACTCCTTCCAGCACCATTATTCCCCTTTCAGTTAGAATTTTCTGGAACCTGATCTTGCTAATATGAATAAATAATGAATTTATGTTAAGTATCAAAGGAAAATTTCTCAGAACTCACACAGGGTTGCGAGTAGTTCATGTTCCCCCAGCCAGAGTGTAGATCTCATAACACATGGGTTATTGGGCCGAGTCATTGGAACACCCTATATCTAGACTTGAGGCAGATCCAGCCCAAATATAGCTTAAAAGCAAGTGTTAAAAGGATCTTATTGATTCCATATAATTTAATTATATGTCATGACAATGTGCTATGTTCTTTAAAGGTATACAAAACATCCATGACCAACAATGTAAAACCCACAATGTCCAGTATTTAATCAATATATTAGCTATGCAAAAAAGTAAGAACATATGATTTGTAGCCAAAATAAAATATTAATTACTTGAAATAAAAGTGACAAAAATGATGGACTAGTAGATAATTATAAACAGCTATTAAATATCTTATAAAAAATAAAAATATACATGGTAAGGAAAAACATAAGGGTACGAAAATAGTCAAATAAAATTTTAGAGAGGAAAAATATACTATCGGAAATTTAAAATATATATTTGATAAAATTAATGGAGATTAGATATTGCAGAAGGAAAAAAAATAAGTGAACTTGAAGACATAAAAATAGAAGCTTTCAAAAATATTTACCAGAAATTCAATGGACTAATATATGCTTAATTGAAGTACTTGAATGAAAGAGGAAAGAAAGAGAAAATCCAGGGGGAATAATAGTGAGGAAGTTTATAAAAAATATTGAAAAAATAAAGACCTAAAAGCTTCAAAATTTAATGAAAAATATAAACCCATAGTTGTAAAAGGCTCAATAAACCTAAAGTAGAAAAAACTTAAAAAAAATATGCCAAAAATTGTGGAAAATATACAAATTCTGAAAATTCAGTGACAAAAATTTTAAAAACTAGAAAAAAAGATACGTTATGTGCAGATTAAAAAAGGGTAAGAATGAAAGATATATCTCATTAGAAACTACACAAGCTAGAGAAAATGGAGTGACATCTTTAAAGTACTTAAAAAAATCTGTCAACCTAAAACTCTATATTTCATAAAAATACCTTTCAAAAACAAAAGCAAAATAAAGACACAAAAATAATTAAGAGAATTTTCTGAGCATTTAAAAATAACCCATGGATCAGAGCAAACATTACAAGAGCATTTTAAAAATTGTTGAAATGAATGTAAATGATAACAAATATATCCAAAATTGTGGAATGAAGCTAAAGCAGTGCATACGGAAACAGCAATAAATGCTTATATTAGAAAACAAAAAAGGCTTCAAATTGACCATCTAAGAGAAAAATAAGGAAATAAAGATGAAAACATAAATCAATAAAATTAAGGAAAGAAAACAACAGAGAACTTTTATAAAATCAAAAGTTTGTTCTTTGTAAAAATGAACAAAATTGCTAAACTTCCATTTGGTTTGATCAAGAAGAAAGAAGGAGAAGGAGAAGGAAACGGAAAAGGAAAAGGAAAAGGAGAAGGAGAGGAAGAGGAGAAAGAGGAAGAGGAAGAGGAAGAGGAAGAAGAAGGAGAAGAAGGAGAAGAAGAAGGAGAAGAAGGAGAAGAAGAAAGAGGATATAGCCTTTGGAATATAAAAAGGGTAATGGAGCAATTTTATAAACAGCTTTATATTAAAAAATTTGACAACCTAGATGAGATTGACAAATTCCTTGAAAGACACAAGCTCAGTTGAGGAAATAGATCATCTGAAGGGCCCTATATATAAACTCATACAAGATTCTCACTGTATTCATCATTGGAGAAATCTAAATTAAATCCACAATAATATACTATTACATTAACTACATTAGTGTTCTTAAAGAGGAGAGTATTTGCCCCCAGGGGACTTTTGGCAATGTCTGGAGACAGATTTGGTTATACAACTCATGGTTGTTACTTGCATCTAGTAGGTAGCAGACAGCATGCTTCTAAACATTCTAGAATGAGTGGACTTATAATGTCAATGTTGGCAAAGATGTGGAACAAAAGAACTTATAAAACCCTGGTGGAAGTGAAAAGTATTTCATTGTCTTTGAAAAACAGTCTGGCAGTTTCTTATAATGTTAAATGTGAGCTTATCATCTCTGAAAATTCTGTTGATAGTTATTTACCCATGAGAAATGAGAATGTATGCCCATGCATTGCTATGTTCATAGCAGTATTTATTTTATTCAGGTTAGCCACAAACCAGAAAGAATTCAAATGTCCTTCAACTGGTAAATGAATAAACAGATTGTGGCATATCTGTGTAATGGAATACTTCAATTAGAAAAAGAAATAAACTACTGATATATGCAAGATACTAGATGAATCTCAAAAAACATTAATCTAACTGAAAAGAAGCCATATCCCAAAGATTACATGCTGTTTATTTATATTTATATGAAATTAAAGAAAAAGACATACTATAGTACCAATAAGGAGATCAATTGGGCCATGCTAGGCATTGATGATTGACTACAAAGGGATAAAAAGCAAGTTTTAGGGGTGATGAAAATATTCTGTATCTTGTCATAGTATTTGCATGACTAGATACATTTGCTAAAACTCATGAATTATACACTTTAAAGTCAGAAATGTTATTGTATGTACATTAAATCTCAAAATAAACTGATGACAGGAAAAACAAAGAAACTGCATGCCAAATGAGGGAAATCTCTTCTGGAATTATGGGCTTCATAATTCAACCTCTGCCATAATTCAACCAGAGCCTCTGTCAAAGGTGGGAAGCCTCCCGCCCAAGTAGGCGGCTGCCTTTGTAAAGCCAGTTCTCTCTATCTCCTCACCTATGGTCCACAGCACCCAGCTCAATGCCTACCACCTGCCTCTATCTCCATCAACACACTTCCAAATTAAAGCAGTAAACCTATTTCTCAGTCAGAATCCTGAGCAATGTGTCCTTGAGCTATCCAGATGCCACAGTACATTCAGGTATATTGCATGGAAGTTGGAACTGGAAACAAATGAGCATTTTCGAAGTATCCACAACAGTTCTTCATCGCACCTTTAAGTACCAACCATATAATCTCTTCCCTGCTTCTTATGTGTAATGTGTTTATTTTTCTCCATCTCATTTAGGATCTCTCACTTGCTGCCTCCAAACCTTCTTCTTTTGCTGTTGCAACATTTCTTTCACAGGACCATAAGAGATTGTGCTGCCAGAATGGGACTGAAGGTAGATTTTAAGTGGCTCTTACTTATGTCAGAAAATGTTAAGGACATCAGTTTAATCCTGATGGATGGATCAGCTGTAACTCTGATAGGATTGCAGTCTGTGCAGGTCTACAGCATCCCATGCCCTCTGCAGGCCCCATGCAGTGAGGGAGAAAGTGATTTAAGACTGGCTGTGCCTGTCTCCTCCAAGGGCTTTCGGCACCCTTGCTCAGCTGTGCAAACGGGCTCTTCTTCCAACGAATGGTCTGTTTTAACTCCAATTGATAGGGTGACACTGTGTTTTCCTGGGGTCTGTTGTAGGCCTTGTAGGCCCAAAGTTGTACCTTTCTCATTTTTTCTGACCATGAACCCTTTGCCTGTTCTCCTGGTATAATGTATGAAAGGCAGGGATGGGGTGATAATTTGATATCAAGTACTCTCTGAATGTTAATTTTGCTGGTAAGATAGAATTGGATCTGGAAGAAGAGGCTCAGCATTTTAAATTTCTTTTGCACTTTTCACTGCCTCTAGCTCTGTTTGACATTAGCATGTTTTCATTGTGTGTGTGTGTGTGTGTGTGTGTTTTTCTCTGACAGATTTTTTTATAGGCCCACAGAATACTCAATCTTCTCAATAAATCAAATATTTCATTCAGGGGATCACATGCCTAATATTTTCTCTCTAAAAAAATAAGCTATTAAATAATGTTGGCTTATTGCCTTGAGGTCAGCATTCCTGAAATAAAGAAAAGTAAAATATACATTCTTTTGTTTGGGCAATTCCAGACAAATTCTGCATTGAAATTGAATTCTAAGTCTGCTATGATGACAAAGACTGAACCATTTTTTGCATGTTATGAAAAAAGATAAAGTAAAAGGACATTGGTTTCTTGAATGTAAAACAAGTGGCTCTTCTTTTTTTTTTTTTGGAAATCCTTCTCACTAAATAAGTACTTCTTATGGCATGTTGATCCTGTCAGGAGCAATTCAGATTTCCTTTCTATGGTATGTGGTATGGTTTTAATGTTTGGTGTGATGTACTGTAATATGACATAAAGTTTATCATGAGATTTATGGAATTGACCAGAACCTTATAGCAGCAAGATTTTTCCTAACAACTTAAGCCTGACATAAATTTGGATGATGGATTCACTCAATTTAGATTTCCTTTTAGCATACAAATAAATGGTAAAAATATCTGCCATTTAAAATAGATAATTCGCTCCAAATCTATCAAAATCCTGTGTTAGCAGTAAAATTAAATAATGTTTTGAATTTCTTACTTTTTAAAATCAAGACATTCATTGTTATATTTTATGGGAAATTTCTTGTATTTATGTCAATAATGTCTTTAAATGAGTTAGCAGAATAAAATAGGAGAGATATATGAATGAAAAAGATGGGGAAGGTTAGAGAAAAGAATATGGTAGAAAAATATATAAAATGACTTAAAACAAAAATAAAGAAAAAACATTGAAATAATGGAGCAGGCCATAGACATGGGAGCATAGGCCCTGGCCGGTTTGGCTCAGTGGATAGAGTGTCAGCCTGCGGACTCGGGGTGGGGAGTGGGAGGGGAGTGTGTATTGGTTGCAGGCACGTACCCAGTGGAGAGTGTGCAGGGAGTAGCTGATCGATGTTTCTATCTCATCAATGGTTCTAACTCTCTATCCCTTTCCCTTCCTCTCTGTAAAAAAAAAAAAAAATCAATAAAAAATATTTTTAAAAAAAGAAAGGGACAAAAACTTGTATTTTATTTTATTTAAATACTTTGAAGTGCTTAACTATATATGCTTAAAGGCTTGAAATATAAACACTGATTTCAAGAATAAAATGTTAAGTTTGGCGTGAGTCAAGACATTGAAAGAAAAAGATTAGGCAAAGTGTTCAATAAGATAGTATTATTGAACCTTTACCCAAATTGCTTTTTCAATTTGGAAGCACTTAAAATAATCTATGCTGAGAACTAGAGAGGATGCCAAACCTTGCAGAAAACTCTGAGTGTGTATTTCCCAAACTATTTACTTTTAAAGTAGCCTATGATGACAATCCTATATAATAGAGAGCTAATATGCTAATTAGACTGGAAGGTGGAACGACCTTCTGAAAGTACTAATGGGTAGGCTGAAGGGCTGCAGTTGGACATCCCCTGAGGGTTCCTGGGCTGCCAGAGAGATGTCTGACTGCTAGCTTAGTCCCAACCCCTGGAGGGGAGCAGGCCTAAGCAGGTGGACATCCCCCGAGGGGTCCGGGGCTGTGAGAAGGCACAGGCAAGGCTGAGAGACCCCCTGAGTACACGAATTTTCATGCACCGGACCTTTAGTTACTTAATAAAGTTAATGATTTATGTAAAATAAATGATGTATGTGGAGAAAAACTTTAGATGTAAACTTTGGCATGCGGAACTTTTTATGATCAAACACATACTTAGTAATTTTGAAACTATCCATTCCATGTTAAATATAGTTGTAAATATCAATTTATGAACTTTCTTACTGCTTACACAATTACGGATGTCCTACACCATCCCCCCTTTAAACCCCTTTCACCCAGCACCACTCCTCCATGTCTTCATTACACTGTTGTCAAACTTTTTAAAGCATAAATTGATTCAAGCAATTGTTATTAAAAACATAGTTGGTTAATAATAGGTTGTTCAAATTCCATTTATATTTTTCAAAAAGTTCAATTATTTGATTAAATGGAACCATTAAAAACCAGTTGTAAGGAAGCTTGTATGAGAAAAATACTGAAATTAAGTAGAGATTAAAGGTTACTGCTTTCTAAATTTTACACAGACCATTTGTTCCTCTTTAAAATCAATACTTTACTTATAATTTTGGAATATTGAAATATTTTCAATTGTAGAGGAAAATAGAATTTTAAAAATATAGGAAATTGTTTTTCCACTTGAAGTTTAAGAAAAGCAAGGCATAATGAAAGAAGTTTTCTCAAAAAGGGAAATTTAGAATTGTAAGACATATATTCCATATTAAATTTATAGGTTAAATGTTTTCTGAGATTCTAAAATGACATATTATTTATATTAATAATATAATCCCTTTATATTATTAATAATGTTATTATTAATAAATATTATTGAATCATTATATAATTAATTCATTTCCCATTGTGGTTTAAAATAGCTAATTATGAAGTTACTAGAGACCTGATGCACAAAATTAATGCACAGTGGTGGAGGTGTCCCTCAACCCAGCCTGAGCCCTCTTTCAATTCAGGACCCTTGGGAGAAATCTGACTGCTGGTTTAGACCAGATCAGGCCTAAACCAGCAGTCAGACATCCTTCTCACAATCCAGGACCCTTTGCTCCTAACTGCCTACCTGCTCGCTCCTTACCTCTTGGCTCACCACTCCTTAGTGCTGCCACAAAGGTGGGAGAGGCTCCTGCCACCACTGCTGTGCTCACCAGCTGTGAACCTTGCAACTGGCTGGGCAGCACTCCAGGGAATACACTGACCTTTGGGGGCAGCTTCTGCATTGAACATCTGTCCCCTGGTGGTCAATGTGCATCATAGTGACCAATCGTTCTCGTCCTTCTGCCATAACAGTCATGGGCTTTTATTATATAAACTAGAGGCTTGGTGTACAAAATTTGTGCATGGGGGGTCATCCTTCAGCCCAGCCTGCTCCCTCTCCAATCTGGGACCCACTGAGGGATGTCCAACTGCCTATTTAGGCCCAATCTAAGACTGCTGGCTTCCAACTGCTCACCTGCCTGCCTTCCTGATTGTCCCTAACAGCTTCTGCCTGCCAGCCTGATCAACTCCTAACCGCTTGCCTGCCAGCATGTTTTTCCCTAACTGCCCTACTCTGTAGGCCTGGTCACCCCCAACTGTCCTCCCTTGTGGGCCTGGTCCCTGCCAACTGCCCCCGCACCCTGCTGGCCATCTTGTGGTCACCATCTTGTGTCCACATGGGGCAGGATCTTATGACCACATGGGGGCAGGCATCTTGTGTGTTGGAGTGATGGTCAATCTGGATATTACTCTTTTATTAGGTAGGACAGAGGCCTGATACATGGATGGGGACCAGCTGGTTTGCCCTGAAAGGTGTCCTGGATCAGGGTGGGTGTTCCCTTGGGGCATGGAGCAGCCTGGATGAGGGGACTGTGGTGGTTTGCAGGCTGGCCATGCCCCCCAGCAACCCAAGTGGAGGCCCTGGTATCTGGGATTTATTTATCTTCTACAATTGAAACTTTGTAGCCTGGAGTGGAGCCAAGCTTTCTGCTTGCACAACCATTGAAACTGTTGCCTCAACTTCTGCCAGCCAGGCTTTACAGAAAGCTTGGCTTCTTCCATCGCCAGGGGCAATCCAGGCCTCTCTCCTGCACTCTCTGTGGCTGTAGCCACCTTGGTTGGTTTAATTTGCATACTCACTCTGATTGGCTGGTGGGCATGGCTTGTGAGTGTAGTGAGGTATATAGTCAATTTGCATATTACTCTTTTATTAGATAGGATTATTACAATTATTATTACAATGAAATTAAAAATCTTAATCTAGTACCAAAGCCAGAAACTAAATCTTGTAATAAATATCTGAATAAACTCTTCTAGAAAAGACTGCAATGATTAACTATCCCAAGCACTTATTGAAGTTTGATAACTATTGTACTAAATATGGTTCATTGTTAGTATTCGAGTAGTGGAAAAAATAAAGGCAATTGGTAAGGTACATTTGAATTTAAATTCACAACCACCACTGTAGATATGTAAGTGAAAATAGGTTTGCATTTGTAAAATGGAAGAGAGTCATGAGAATTAACAAAATTGTGTATGTATTTTGTAGAGTACAAAGTCTTTGAGGATATCCAGAGATTTGGGGGCATGATATCAGCATCAGCATGTGACTCTCATTACTGGCAGACTTAAATCAGGTAGAGCTAAAACAGAATATGGGCATGTACTTATGTGCATATAAGCACATGAATGTTTTTGTGTTTAAAATGCACTGCCAAACATTAAGATTCAAGCCAGACTTAGAATTTGGTTATTGATCAAGCAAAAGAGTAAAGTAGCGGTGAGAATGGTGAGCATTATAGTACCTGAGGATAGCCTCAAGAAACTTGGGATGCTCAATTTGCATCTATATCAACTGACCTTTGAATGAACTTAGCAATATTATTAGAGGCGGAGTCTATCAATACCAACAAGGCAAATTGGCTTGCATACTTCCCTGCAAAGCATGTTTTGATCTGGAGACACCATGAGCAGCAGCACTTAAGGAAATCTTTTCTTTCTGGTGACTACTGTGTAGGGGCAGATGCATCTCCAAAAGAGTGTGGAAGAATAGGATTTTGGCATGGAAGCAACTCTATCTTGGATCACTTCTCCACTAATTTATTTAAACCTTGTTACTTAAGCAGGTAGGAATGTCATGCTAAATTCATATTCTCAAAAGAGTAAGCTACGGAGTGGGGGAAAACAAAACCTGAACTCAATTTTTTAAAGTTTAAACTCTATGGAACATCTGATCAGCAAAATAAAGTAAGCATTATTGACTTGTGTTTTGTGGGCTATTTTCACAGCTCTGATAAATGTAACCCAGGGGATTTGTCCACTACCT
Organism: Lasiurus cinereus; assembly: GCA_011751065.1. Classification (NCBI taxonomy): domain Eukaryota; kingdom Metazoa; phylum Chordata; class Mammalia; order Chiroptera; family Vespertilionidae; genus Lasiurus; species Lasiurus cinereus. The sequence goes on along the minus strand of JAAGEH010002528.1, from coordinate 46,148,976 downwards.
GCAGGCAAGCTGTCATCAGATGCAGATGTAAAATGTCTCAGCTGCAGCACCACAGTTCATTACATACTCTAACTTAGGGACTATTTTGGACCACTGAGAGAACAACGTTAAGAGTTGATGAGAGTTGAGAAATTCAAATACCAAATGAATAAGATACTTTAGGCTCCCCAAGAAAAGTATGAAAACACTTTGCATTTGCCTGTTAAATTTCAAGGTAAAATATATGATAAAAATTGCAGAGACAGCCCTTTGCCACAGAGAAATTCTGCACTGGGAACTGATAGAACTACTCCAGTAGTCTCAGGTTGGTCAGTAGCAGGAATTTAATGGCAGTCCCAATTTAGGGGCCAGCTCAATAGTAAGTTAAGTCTAATAGCTAATTAGTTTAAAAGCTAATTTTAAGAAACTAAAATTAGTCTAAGAGATAATTTCCTGATTTCTCTCACTGAATGGACTAGATTCAAATGTATTGACAATTACCTTAATGGACTGAAATGATCAAATGGTAGAAATACTGAGTTGGCAGTCAAGTAATGTATAAGTCTGCATTGCAACTCAAGAATATTCTATTAGTTTAATTAAGCTTTTCTAATTTTTCAAAGCTCAGGAAATTGGGGATCATTAGTATAAAATGTATTTTAAAGTATCTAAATGTTAGTTTTAAATAGTAGTATTAAATGCATCTGGAAGGAGTGCCTGAGTTGGTTGATCATCGTCCTGTGCACTGAAAGAGTGCCAGTTTTACTAGGTGTACCAGTTAATATTGCGGATTTTTTTAACAGGTGGAGTTGCACATATGTTGATATATATGCGACTTGATATGTATGCTGTTTTGTTGTATTGACAGCAAGCTTCAAAACTTCATATGTCAAATTTGCTGAAGGTGTTAACATCACATATATTTTTGTACTTAAAAATGTCAAATTTTGTGCTAAAAAAAAGAGCATTTGTGGGATGTTTTAATTCATTACTTTATTTTGAAGAGAAGTGCTACTGGAAGTTATCATATATTTTGGGAAGCTTATGGTGAACATGCTCCATCTCAAGATACTTGTGAATGCTGGTTTAAACGCTTTAAAAGTAATGATTTCAATGTGAAAGACAAAGAATGTCCAGGTCAACTGAAAAAGTTTGAAGACCAATAATTGCAAACATTATTGGATGAAGATGAGTATCAAACTCAAAAATAACTTGCAGAAAGATTAAATGTTGCTCAGCAAATAATTTCTGATCATTTACAAGCAATGGGAAAGATTTTAAGGAAGGAAAATGGGTGCCACATCAACTGAACGAAAGACAAATGGAAAGCGGAAAAGTCATCGTTAAATGATTCTTCAACTGCACAAAAGAAAGTCTTTTTTGCATCGAATTATGACTGACAATGAAAAATGGATTTATTTTGGGAATCCCAAATGCATAAAATCATGGATTGATCTAGGCCAACCATCAACATCGACTGCAAGGCCAAATCACTCTGGAAAGAAGACAATACTCTGCATTTGGTGGGATCAGGAAGGTGTGGTATATTATGAGCTTCTCAAAGCAGGTGAAACAGTTAATACTGATCGCTACCAACAACGAATAATCAACTTGAACCATGCTTTGATCATAACATGACCAGAATGGACCAGAAGACACAGCAAATTAATTTTGCTTGTTGATGACGCACCATCACATACTTCAAAACCAGTTAAAAAACACATTAAAAGATCTTGCATGGGAAGTATTAACCCTCCCGCTGTATTTACCAGACCTTGCTCCTTCAGATTACCACTTGTTTGGATCAATGGCACATGCATTTTCTGATCAGCACTTCAAAATGTATGAAGAAGTGGACAATTGGGTCTATGAATGGTTTGCCTCAAAACAAGAAAAGTTTTATTGGGACGGTATCCACAAACTACCTGAAAAATGGGGAAATGTGTAGCTAGTGATGGACATTACTTTGAATAAAGCACTTCTATGTTTCTCTTGAAATAATTGTGTTTTCTTTGATTACAAAATCCGCATTATTAACCAGTACAACTAGTATTCCTGGTCAGAGCACATACTTGGGTTGTGGGTTCAATCCCCGACGGGAGTACTTGCAGAAGGCAATTGACCAATGTTTCTCTCTCATATCCTCTCATATTCATGATTTTTCTCTCTTTCTTTAAAGGGATTGAAAATTACTCTTAAAAAGACTTTTTTAGAGAAATATTGTCTGATAACATTATTCAAATTTTTGAAAAAAATCTATATTAGTATCTACATATTTACCAATATATTTGTACCTATATTGATATCAATTTTGATATTGCTAATTATATAGCTCCACACAAAAATGTCTATTTGTCCAACAAAGAGCCTAAAATTCCAGAGAAATTGGAGAATGGAAAAGGGAGAAGTTCATGTTTATTTATTTTCCAGAAGGACCAATTTCTTCTTCTCTTTTAATTACATAGTAAACAATTAAAATCAAATGTAAGGAACTTTTTCATAGAAAGTTATTTTTATTGCATTATTTTCATTGTTTAATTATAAAGATAATTTACCTTTATTGAAAACAATACAGAATGTAAAATAAAATAGTCACCCATAATTTTACCACTCCAAAATATAACTATTAATATTTAGATTTCTTTCCCTCTAGTATGACATATGCTTGGAACAATTTCTTTTATGGTTAGCAAACCAACCACCCCCCCTTCTTATAAAAGGGTGATGATACATTGCAATCCAATCAGAGATTCCCTAAATCAGATTTTTTTTTTAAAAAGGATGCTAAACAGTAGGAGCCATCCAACCTGTGCCAAAAACTTACTGCAGATGTTCAGGGTGTCATTTTCACTCTGGCCTCAGAGGAAGAAAGGGCTCTGGGTTTCACCTGCTGCTTCTCCTACCTTAGGAGAAAATAAACTTTTCTCACAGATGAACTGTAGGCTCAGGGCATCCCACATAAGAAAGAAGGAAGCACCTGATTCAGATGAAAGATATTATAGTTTTACTATTTAAAAGTGCCGCTCCCAATGTTTAGCTGTTTTGAAGAAGGTT
>JAAGEH010002528.1:46130285-46145543 GCA_011751065.1 Lasiurus cinereus | reverse complement strand
AGATGAGGAAAGGGAGAAAAAACCAGGCTAAGCCAAAAGCTAGTTGGCTAACTAGAGAGGAAGGGAGAAAAATTCAATTGGCAACTTTTGAGAAGAAAAAATGAAAACTATTCTAAATCTTTAAAAGAAGATTTAATTTAGAGCTCTCATTGGAAAATGTAGGCTTAAGAAGAATCTAGTCATATTCAAGCTAAACTAGGTATTCATATCCAAAAGAAATGAGAAAGTTGGATAAACAGCTGGCAGTGATCAGGCCAAGAGGATAAAATGTTAATAATTATAAAATCTTAGTCCAAAAATCTGTTATTCTAGATGGTGGAATTAGACGAAAACTTGTATAGTGACCCAGTTTCAGTGGGTTTTAAAGTTCTAAGCAGATGAAACAGGCTGTCATATACCTGTGGCACTACATAAGGGTCATGAAACATCTTAGAATTGATAAAGTGAAACCAAATATCTTTTTTTTAAATATATTTTATTGGTTTTTCACAGAGAGGAAGGAAGAGGAATAGAGAGTTAGAAACATCGATGAGAGAGAGACATCAATCAGCTGCCTCCTGCATGCCCCGCACTGGGGATGCGCCCGCAACCAAGGTACATGCCCTTAACCAGAATCGAACCTGGGACCTTTCAGTCCGCCGGCCGACACACTATCCACTGAGCCAAACTGGTTTTGGTGAAACCAAATATCTTTATTAAAAAGTATTTACAGTGGTACCTCGAGATACGAGTGCCCTAACATACGAGATTTTTGAGATATGAGCCGTCGAGTGAGCTTTGAAATACGAGCAACATTTGAGATAGGAGTAATTGCATGGATCAGCCTGCTGCACACGACCCACCAGTTTACCTCAACTCGAGCGTCTCATAGTTTCCCACGCCTCAAGGTTACGGAACGAATTAAACTCGTATTTCGAGGTACCACTGGACTCTCCTTGATGACATGAGAGCAAATGACTTTTGCTCTTTTTTTTCCCCTCAGAAAGACCTGTAATGTTCAATATAAATATCTCATAACACTCATTACATCATTATACTGCTTCTTGGATGGTTTGTAAAAGGAGAAGAGAATGTTCCTAACAGATTCTGATAGTTGCTAAAAAAAATAAATCAAAATCAACCCTTTGATTAAACAATGGATTTCAAAAATTAAAATCAATTGATATGTAATGTGTTCAATGTGTGTGTGTGGTGTGTGAATATACTCTTTACCGCTCTACATTGCTTCTCCACTTTTTATCACCTTCCAAGGGAGAGGTCCTGCCTCAATAGGCTGCCTGTCATCTGATTTGTTGCTTATCATGGTGGTGATTTGTGCTACATGTTCCACAGCTGTCTATTCTATAGTTTCACATCTTCATTTTCTATTCATCCATTGGTGGACACATAGGTTGTTTCCATATCTTGGCTACTGTAAAGATTGCTGCATGTGCATACAAATTACTCTTTGACATCCTATTTTTATTTCTTTTGAAAATATACCCAGAAGTGGAATTGCTATACTATATAGTAGTCATATATATATATATATATATATATATATATATATATATATATATAATTTATTGACTTTTTTACAGAGAGGAAAGGGGAGGGATAGAGAGTGAGAAACATTGATGAGAAAGAAACATTGATCAGCTGCCTCCTGCACAGCTCCTACTAGGGATGTGCCCACAACCAAGGTACATGCCCTTGACCAGAATTGAACCTGGGACCCTTCAGTCCACAGGCTGATGCTCTGTCCACTGAGCCAACCAGTTAGGGCTGTAGTTATATTTTAAAAAAAATCCTTACCTGAATATTTATTTGAAAAAGAGAGAGAAAGAGAGAGAGAGAGAGAGAGAGAGAGAAACATTGATGTGAGATAGAAACATTGATTGGTCACATCCTGAAAACACCCTGACTGAGAATCAAATCCACAAACATTTTTGGTATACAGGATGACATTCCAAACAACTGAGACATCTGGCCAGAGAAGTTGTTCTATTTTTAACTAGAGGCCCGATGCAAGAAGATTCATGCACTGGAGGGAGGGATCCCTCAGCCCAGCCTGCCCCCTCTCACAGTCTGGAAGCCCTCAGTAGCAGGAGGCAACCTGGCAATCAGGAGAAGGTGACACTTCATCACACGTCTGCTGCTGCCACTGCTGGCAGCGCAAGCCTTGGCTAGCCCTGGTTAACTGCGCCTCAGGCAGCCCTGGGTAGCTGGACAGCAGCCATCCGAGGCTTGCCTGAGCCTCGGGCCACCCAGTGCATCTGGGGAAATCTGGAGACAGGCAACTTGCTGCACATTGTCTGTCCCGGCAGGGCTGAAGGGACAGGGCACTACCATCTTGTGGCTGTGGGCACCACCATCTTTGAGGGCAGGGCAATCAATTAGCATATTCCCTCCTTATTGGCTGTGAGCACCACCGTCTTTGTGATGGCATGAGGGTCAATTAGCATACTCCTTCTTTATTAGATAGGATATTTTGAGAAACCTCCTTATTGGTTTCCATCACTTCTTTCCTGAAAGACTTTTCTCTCTTGAATTCCATGTGATGACTATGTTCTACTTTTCCTGATCACCCCCTAACCACTCCCCTGCCACCATGATCAATGCCAAACTGCACCCCTATTGGCCCAATCACTCCCAACTGCTTTCCCCTGCCAGCCTGGTCACCACCTATTGCCCTTCCCTTCTGGCCTGGTTGCCCCTAACTGACCTCCCCTGTCAGCCATCTTGTGGCAGCCATCTTGTGACCACATGAGGGCAGCCAACTTGTGTGAGGGTATGATGGTCAATTTGCATATTACCTATTTATTATACAGGATGCAGGAATAGAGAAAAAATATGTTCATTTTTACTTATTTCTATTTTCTGATACTTAGACTTCCAATTAATTCCATTTAGCTTCTTTCTGAGGATTTACTTGCCTTCCACATGACATGATGTTTTCAAGCCCTGGAAAAAGTTGCCAGGAAGTGCTAGGAAGCCACATGTTAATTTGTGTGGTTGACTTGAAGAGTAGAAGTTTCCCTCAGAGTCTTTCCTCAGAAAATTAGGAATAATTCTGTTTGGAACTAATTCATCCCTGGGTACAAACATTAAAATACTATCCTCAAACAAATAAACATAAGTGAATTATTTTTACTTCCTTTTTCTCTTTTAAATGAATTAAATCCACTTTGAAAATCATGCTATATTGCAATTATCCCTCTGTTCATTTGGAGAATTTTCCTCAATAGTGTGGAATATATTGGTGACTCAAACTCAAACAATATATGTAAATGTTTATTATTTCTGGTATTTTCATTTTTCTTTTTAGACATTTTTATTAGCACATGTTAGAGAGCAGGTAATATTTGTATTTGGAATATTTTATTTGAAACATTTAGCAGTTGTAATATTAATACCATAAATATCCAATGATTTTTATTTTATTCTTGTTAATAAACCAAAATTTACATAAAAATAACATAAAAAATTAAGGAGGAAATATTTACAATATTAAACTTAAGCCAGATGTGGAAGTATGCTTTTACAGATTAAACATTTACTGAGTTGGCAGGAAAAGACTTTCTTCCTCATTCGGCCAAATAAGTTTTGTTTGAATGGATTCTAATTTCTTATTCCTTACTCTTTTTACCATCTTCCTGTTGCTTTGTTTACCTAATAGTGGTTTTTCTTTACCACTGTCATCCACAGTTCTGTACAGCTGCTTCCCAGATGAACTAATGAGCTCATTTTCATCTTTACACAAGTTTAAACTATGGGCTAATCCTATATGGCTTTCACAGAAACAGTGACTGAAATTTCTTTGTTACAGTTCTCATTGCTACACTTTTTTTTTAAAAAAAAGGAGTATTCAAGGGAACTTGATTACAAAAAGTATAAAATATCCTTATCCAGTTCTGCACCCTTCAAATCACATATATTATTTGAAAACTAATGTGATCAGGTCCTAGATTTATGAAGAACATAACATATGCATTCAGAAAATAAAGAAATGAAACAGACTTATCCAGAAAATTGAGAAAGTTTCTAATTTCATTCTTATCTACTAACGGTTGATTAATCAACTTCTATCGAGTATTTCACGCAAATGACTTTAAAATGACTTTACTTAACCTGAGTTGAACAACCAAAACAATAGTTCTTTACACTTGCCTCATATATTCACACATAAAAAGATTCAAGGTGATTTCCTAATTTAGAGATATTTCAATAAACATCAAGCAATTTCTTGCTTCCTCCTTTCCTTCTTTCCTCCTCTCTTACTGTATTCCTTCCTTACTTCTCCCTTCCCTTACTCCCTTTCTTTCCTTTATTCCTTCCCTTTCCTTTCCATGTTTATTTTCTGTATTTTTTGGACAGTGCATCATAGTCAAAGGCACTCAGAATACTCTACAATTTAAACAATAAAATCCCATAGATTTGATATTGCAACTTCCACTCAGATAGATAATTGGATAGAGATTTGGGGAACTAAAGAAGAGGTAAGTTGGCATTCCTACTGAGTTGCCTTTTCATGTTAGACTTGTTTACTTATTTCTTTACTTAAAAGTGAGAAAGGGAAGTGGGAGGTTGAATTCTGGGTTATACTTAAAGAAGCTAAAGTACTTAAGAAATTACTATTATTACATTTCATTATATTTTGTACAGAGGTACATGCACATTTACTGGGTTGAAGGGGTGTTTGTGAGAGTTACATAGCTTGAGGGCTTATATGGTTCACACTCTTTCTTAAAATAATGAGTATGTAAAAAATAAGTAAAAGTCAAATATAAATATTGACAGAAAGCAACCATACCACATGTGAAAAGTATAAAAATATTTATGTGGGGTTTTTAGGTCCATGTACCAGATAAGTTAACTTCCCTTCAGTTGTGCCTTTACAAATGTACGGCTAATTGAACATAAATGACTCATAATTTTAATATGTCAACAAAGTTTTACTATGTGTTTTGTGTATGTGTGTGTGTGTGTGTGTGTGTGTAAAACTTTGAACATATACATAGTACTGTATATGTACTTTGAACATATACATACTACAAAACTGCTATTTTGTAGCTAAATAACATCTAATTGTGCTAATGTGAGAAAATTAATGAATTATATTATTTATTTCTTAATTCAAAAACTCAGTGAAACTGCTGTTAGATTTGACTACTTCAATTGAGTGTGTTTAGAACTATGTGTGAAATCTTTCCTGGATCATCTTATAGAAAGAGGCGAGGGTATGGCATAATTAAGTCAGGGTTTCTGTTTCATTTGTCCTCAAATTTGTCCATTATATAAATTGAGAGATCATCAAATTAAACTTAATTATTCAGGGTTTTTTAAATGACCTTTTTAATGCCTAAAAGTAGGCATAGGGAAAATATAAAATAACACACAAATTGTTCTCTTTATAACTAAATCTTTAAGATCAATTCAATATTTCAAATTGTTGGTCTAGTTTTGAAATTCTTTTCTGTGATTAACATTTTGTAACATTTCAAAATGAAATTATATATTGTTTGAAGAAACTTGTTTCATATTGTTTCATTCAATTACATTAATTAGTGGAAATGGAATGAGTTTAATGTTATAAGTAACTTGGCCATTGAGGTTCTAAAGTTTAAGCACTTACTGCCCAGTGCAATCCTTTTATGTAATAAATTAGAACCAAATGGGAATTTGATGACATACAAAAATTATTTCACACTAAAACAAGAAGAAAATTCAGAGAATATACATATCAAGCACTATAAGCTTAGTTATTTATGAAAACAATAAAAGCTTATACTAAAATTTTAATTATTCTGGAAGTTGTTTTTCATAGGGTGAGATGGATTTTGATCTGGTGAACTCTTACAGAGGTTTCATTGTTATTTGATAGTTAGAAATCTAATGAAGGTTTTGTTCTGCTATAACAACAAATTTTGTGAATCAATGGCAAATGTCCAGACTTAGAATATCATATAGTAATATGGTTATAATAATAGTAGTATGTTTAAAAACAATATCATTTTAATAGGACCTTTAAAAAGAAAGTAAAGAGCCTCCGGTCATATGTACAAATGGAAAAATATACAATATGCTGGAATGCTAAGATTCTGAACTAGAAATTAGGAGCCCTAAAACCTAGTTTCACTTCTGTTGCATTTATCTTTTCATTCTAAAGCAAGCCATTACTACTCTTCTCATTTGTGAGATTTACCCTCAAACATCCTTATATTTTCAGATTTCCACTCATCACCAAATTTTTAGTGTTCCTTATATTATGAATGTTGGACTTTTGAAAAAAATCTATCTGAAATTTACTGACTAATACGTATTTCAAAAATTGAAAATTATATTGGCTGCTACTCTGGAGAGCAAGATACATTTTTTGAAGCATCATGTTATTTTACTTTTATAATTTGTGATGGCCACAGGTAGGGTATCTGCAGGAAGATAATCTTGGTACATTCCTGCTTATTTTATTAACCCAATTGAGATGGTCACCATGTAGTGACAGGGAAATTGTAAGAAGGTGGGGATACTTATTTGATGTCTTAAAGTTTCTTCTTGACACATATAACAAAATTAATTTTTAAGGGACATAATGGATTTTGCATATTGTGGGATGGCCTGTGAAATTAACTGGCAGTATCTTTAGGTTTAGGGAAATGGTTTTGAGTTCCAAACAATAAACAAGTGAAATTTTGACACAATGTCTATTTGCACATTGGAAGTAGCATATGAGTCCTGATAGTTCTACACTATAATTTTAACTTTATTTAAATTGTTATAACAAATACATCCTTTCTTTAATTTAGAAAATTTAATAAAATATTCTGGTTATCAATACTAATTTGCTGCATATCTTTTCTTAAGGGGATCCCTTATTCTGTTGGGGGCGGATTGTAAATTGGTACAGTCACTATAGTAAACAGTATGGAGGATCCCTAAAAAAATTAAGAATAGAATTACCATATGATTCAGCAACTCTTTTTTGTTGTCTGAAGAATATAAAAACACTAATTTAAAAAGATAGATGTATCCCTATATTCATTGCAGCATTATTTACAAGAGTCAAGATACAGAAACAACCTAGGGATCTAATGACAGATGAATGGATAAAGAAGATGTGGTACACACACACACACACACACACACACACACTGCAACAGAATAATACTCATCTATAAAAAAGATGAAATATTGTCATTTGCAATAAAAGAGATGAATTATAAGGGAACTATGCTAAATGAATTAAGTCAGACTGAAAAAGAAAACAACCATATGATTTCATTCATATGTAGAATATAAAACCAAAAAGTAGTAAAGCAACAAATTAAAACAAAAAACAAACCCAGATAAAGACAACAGAATGGTGGTTACCAGAGGAGAAAGGGTTTTTGGGGAGGACAAATGGGTAAAAGTGGTCAAATATGTGGTATGAAAATGAAATTAGATTTTGTTTGTGAGAATGCCATAGAGTATACAGATACTGAATATAATACTGTATACCTGAAATTAATATGATAATATTAACCAATGTTACCTTAATAATTTTTTTAAAAATAAATAAAAATGTAGATTTTTAAATAGAAAATAGACATATAAATAGGTTTATACAAATACATAAATGTTAGTTTAGCTACAATAAAAATCTTGCTAAAAATGAAAATACAGAAGGAATATTAATACAAGCAATATTTAACAATTCTTCTTTTAGATCTAAAAGTGAATATCGCTAGTAAGGGTACAATTTGACATTAGTTACCAACTCATATGATAGAATATATGGAAAATTCTTGCTGAAAAAAAAAATCACTGAATAAAATAAAGTCTTTATTTTCATATTCAAGCTTAAAGAAAATACATAAAAACAAATCAAATGAGTTGACAAGGAAACAATGAGACAACTCCAGAATTCATGGCAATCTTAAAGGCAACTGGTTTTATCTCTTTAAAAAGTCAAATGTCATTAATTCAAAAGAATAGATGCACCACTATATTCATTGTAGCATAATTTACAAAATCCAACATATGGAAGTAAACCAAGTGTACATCAATAGATGAGTGGTTAAAGAAGTGACCCTTATATATCCTATCTAATAAAAGAGTAATATTCAAATTGACCACACCTTTGCTACACCCACAAGCCACACCCCCAGCCACGCCCCCAGCCAATTAGAGTGAGTATGCAAATTAAGCCAACCAAGATGGCTACTGCCACAGAGAGAGCAGGAGAAAGGCTTGGGTTGCCCCTGGCAATGAAGGAAGCCAAGCTTTCTGCAAACCCTGGCCAGCCCAGGCTTCCGCTTAAGGTAATAAAATTTATATGGCTGCTGCCATGGAGTGAGCAAGAGGCTTGGCTCTGCTACAGGCTACAAAGTTTCAATTGTAGAAGAAAAATAAATACCAGATGTCAGGGGCTTCACTTGGGTCACCAGTGGGTGTGGCCAGCCTGAAAACCACCACAGGCCCCTCACCCAGGCCACCCGCACCCTAAGGGAACACCTGCCCTGATCTAGGACACCTGGACACCCTTCAGGTCAAATCAGCTGGTCCCCACCCATGCACCAGGCCTCTATCCTATCTAATAAAAGAGTAATATGCAGAATGACTATCACTCCAACACACAAGATGACTGCCCTCATGTGGTCAAAAGATCCTGCCTCCATGTGGACACAAGATGGCCAGCAGGGGAGGGCAGTTGCCAGGGACCAGGCCTGTTAGGGAGAGCAGTCAGGGGTGATCAGGCCTGCAGGGAAGAACAGTTGGAGGTCTCTAGGCCTGTAGGGGAGGGCAGTTAGGGCCAAAGAGGCTGGCAGGGGAGCAGTTAGGCATCAATCAGGCTGGCAGGGGAGTGGTTAGGGGGTGATCAGGATGGCAGGCAGAAGTGGTTAGGGGCAATCAGGAAGGCAGGCAGGTGAGCAGTTGGGAGCCAGCAGTGCTAGATTATGAGAGGGATGTCTGACTGCCTGTTTAGACCTGATCCAAGTAGAATTTTATGCAGACCTTACAAATTGTGGTTGTGGGTGTTCCCCTGTAGGCCTGGGTCCCCCCACAAGTACCTTTCCCTGTAGGACTGGTCACCCCCAACTTTCCTCCTCTGCTGGCCTGGACACTACTAATTGCCCTCCCCTGCAGGCTTAATCACCCATATATATATATTACTTGGCCATAAAAAATGAAATCTTATTTGAGACAGCAAAGATGGACCTAGAGGCTATTATGCTAAGTGAAATAAGTCAGTCAGGAAAAGACAAATATCATATTGTCTCACTTATATGTGAAATATAAAGGGCAAAATAAATAAAATAGAAACAGATTGATGATTGCCAGAGAAAGTGAAAATGGTGACATGATTAAGAAAAACAAAGTCGTCTTGGGAATGTAAACTACAGCATAGGGAATATAGTGAATAATAAATAAATGACTATTTATGATGCCAGGTGGGTACTGGAAATATCAGGGGAATACTTTGTAAAGTATATGATTGCCTAATCATTATGGTATACATCTGAAACAAATACAAAATAATATTGAATGTAAACTATAATTAAAAATAAAATTTAAATAAATAAATTTTTTTAAAAAGTCAATAGCATGCCCAAGAAAAATATCTTGTTGAAAAGGTGGGTGAGGCATGTATAAAAGGCAGATTAGATGATGGTTTACAAACCAACTATAAAACATTTTGACAATAATTAAGAAAATCTAAATATAAGCTGGATATTAGGTGAAAATTGGAAATAATTACTGATTTTCTTATGAATAATAATAGTAATTTTATATTGGAGAATGTTCTTATTCCTATGAGATTTATAAAAAAATATTTGAGGGTGAAATCTGCAGGCTACTTTAAAATTGCATGCATACACACCAACATACTTTATAGAGTTGAAGCAAATTTGGAAAAACATTACCAATTGTTTAGTCTGCATTGTAAGTTTACTGGTATTTATTGTACTGTTCTTTGAGCTATTTGCGATATTTTTAAATTTTATAAGAATAAGCTTGAAAAGTTTCACAATTTGAATGCTACTTGATAGTACAGTTAAAATGGTAAATTTTATGTTATATATACTTTTTAAATGATGGAAAAAACCTTGCATAAGGAATAAGGCTGTTTTAACCACAGTAACTGTTGTCAATAAACTAGAGGTTGCCTTAGATCTCTAATTATTCACTTAAGGTTTACCCAGAGACATAATATTCAGGAAAACATATTCTAGAATTTAAAAAGACTACCAGATAATTGTTCTGGGATTCTTACCTTTTTTTTTTTTTTTTTTTTTTTTAAGCAATGTCAAACAAGTAAGGTCTGCACAAAATTCTACTATAGAATAATGCAGACAGTTTTTGAGTAAAAGTTCCATAAGTATTATTGGCTCTAGTATATTTGGGTTTTATAGAGAGGCCCGAGAAGGTCCATCTGAATACAACTTTTGGACCCTTCTTCTTTATCCTTGAGTTGTCCATGAACAATATTACTTAATGTTTTGCTTGGGATAAAAAGAAACTAAATGAGATAAGTATTGGAAAGTTAAATTTATTTGTAAAAGAATTCCAAGTAAATATTATAACAATTATGTGAACCGCAGTTCAGAGGATATGAATAGATTCTAAAAGTATCCTGGGATATAACTGAAGTTCAACAAGTCAGGGACAATTTTTTCCTAAAGACTGTTAGGCTGAAGCCACAATTAAAGGACACTTTTAGTTCCGTCCAGAGCTCTTCCACACACAAAGCTGTGGGATACTGTAATTCTTACTCACAGTGACTGAAAATAAAAGCTTGGTTAAGTACAAAGGGCTGCTTTCTGCCAAGCTCAGTGGAAGAAGGAAGTGGCAAGGGTGGTACAGGATGGCTGAAATTCCCCAGTCTTAACTACGGATAGTAGGATTGCTTAGAATTCTGAAAAACAATCCCAAATTAGGTCTTATAAATAAATAATGACCTGACAATGACTAGAACCTGGGTTTGAGACCAGAGGGGAAAGTACATTTTTTATCACAGAGTCCTAAAGTAGATCATGTATTGATTTTAAAAAATCATGGCATTTGGGGTTATACAGATTTTTACTTGATCTTGTATCTCTAGTTGTGTGTGCAAATTAAGACAATTAACACCTCTGTGATATACTTTGTCAAAATGTGGAAAAGATCCCTAACCATAAGGCTGTTGTAAAGAGTAAGTTAAATGATATATATATATATATATATATATATTTAAATTACTAAGTACAGTGCCTTGAGCACAAGGAGTGCTCAGTTAATTTTCATCAGCATCAATATCATCTCAGACTCCAACTCAATCCAGCTTTGCTAACCACAATGGTATGAGGCAACTGATCTAGCCCAAGGGCTGATATTGACTAAAGGAGATAATGTTTGAGCTAATAGCAAATATGACTTCTAAAATCTAGGACAGTAATTTAGACCAGAAATCACAAACTCAAATGCTTGGAAGAATTCCACAGGTACTATAAATGAGTGACTCAAGGGTGATGGTGCAGCAGCCAGTACATGAGTGGTCAAGTGTATGTTAATCTTGTGAAAACACATCCCATCTCAAAGAGCAGCTGCTATTTAATTCTATGTCATGGTTGGGATAAGGGAATAAAAGTCCATTGTGGGAACAACACCTTATTAGTTTGTTACTGTTTTTTGTTATTGATTCAGAGAGAAAGGGAGAGAGAGAGAAATAAAAATATCAATGATGAGAGAGAATCATTGATTTGCTGCCTCTTGCATGTCCCACACTGGGGATCAAGCCCACAGCCTGGGCATGTACCCTGACTTGGAATCGAACTATGACTTGGGTCATAGGTCAACACTCAACTACTAAACCATGCTGGCCTGGCAACACCTTATTAGCTTTTAAGAGAATCTACAAAATCCAAAATATTTATATTATATTTCCTGCTTCTAAAACAGTGGAAAACAAAATACACTGTACAGGCCAAATAAAACAAGTCTTCAGCCAAATACTACTAACTAGTGATCTCAGATCTATGACTTCTTATATCACACCTACCTAAGATTAGTATTGATCCTAAAGATTGAAATGGGTTTGAACCTCTGGCTTAGAGAGAGAGAGAGAGAGAAAGAGAGGCTCGGGAAAAAGTTTATAGCATAAGAAGGGTCCTTGGAGCTTAGGAAGTAGAGAAAAAGAGAGAGAGAGAAGAGAAAATGAATGTGAGTCATATATGTTATTTGTATTTTCTAATAGTAACCTTAAAAAGTAAATAAAAAAGGTGAAAATAATTATGTTTCATTGGACCCAACATATCCAAGATATTATTTTAATATGCAATTAATGTGAATTAATACAATATTTTTTATGTTTATGATGTCTTCAGTATCAGAATGTACTTTCCCCTGAAAGCACATTTTAATTCAGGGTTGGGCACATTTAATGTGCTCAATACCCATATGTGGCTGGGGGATAGAGCCTGAGGTGGTATCAGTGCTACTGGTCCGTTGACTATACTTTGAACATCAAGAAGCCAGATCATGATGGCAAGTCTTCCTCAATCATCATCCTTTCACCTAAAGCATTCCCTTCTTTTTCAAATTCAGACATTGTCTGTTGAAGATCTTAATATCATATTCTAATGGTTAGCCACTCACCATATTTAGATGTGGAGCAACATTAATAACTTTAAAACAGGCAATATTGTATATATCACTTGCAGAAACACTGACTCATTTACTCTTTATTTATTTATTTTAAACTTGGGAATCTGCCAATGTTACCAGATGCTTTTATGAGAATGCACTTAAGCACAGGACACAGGGTAAGCCCAACTTTATAATTCTAACTTCATAGGTTTGGCATGTTAAACATTTAATAAAACAGACAATAGCATTGTGGAGGGAAATTTGATATTAATATTCTCAAAGCTTTAGGATTTAGGGGCATTTCTCGGTCAAGGGCAAACATATTTCATGAACTTTCCAGAGTAACATAAAGGGAACTTTTTTATTTCTTCCTGACCATCCTATTTGAGAAATGGGTAGAACCCTACAGGCAGATCTTAGATCTTTGTTCAACTATATATAAATATGGAAACTTAAAAAGCTAAATGTGGAGGAAACTATAACCCAAAACCCTATATAGTGTAATCATCTTCAGGGTGTAAAAGCTTTTAAGCTCAGAATAGTATATTGGAGGTGAGCAGTGAATTAGAATTCCTAAGAACCTATTCAAACTCATCTCAGATTTGCTTGTGAGCTTTTAGCAAGTGGTTTACTTTATTTTCTTTTCTCTCAGACAGAAAGAATAATGCTTGTTGAACCTATTTCACAAAGAGAAGTGTAAAGGAATTTGGTATATTGTAACATGCAATTTTAAGTTATTCATGCATGCTGAAAGGAAGGTACTGAATCCTAAGTACATGGTCAAGATAGAGTTTGAACTGACAAGATGATCAAGCAAGTACTCAGGGTCTTCCCTACTGCTGCTTTTTGTAATAGTTGCAGCTATCTGCTGATATTATGTTTTCCAAGTAAAATTGCAAGACAGGATTCTAATCACAGAACTAATGTCTCTTCCTACACAGGAGAAAACAGCATGCAAACGTTAAGTAAATAAAAAGAGACCATATGAAATCTTTTATTTTAAAGTCTTTGTTTTAGTTCTTAGTTGAATTAAGTATGTATACCAATTATATTTTCCCCTAATAACAACTATTTAAGTAACTTATTGACATGAAATCTCTTGAGTGAAAATATATTAAATTTAATTTCAATAGACAGCTTAAATTAAATTCATGTGGTAAAAATTATCCAGTGGGATTATTGGAAAGAATTAATTTTTTAATATATTTTATTGATTTTTCACAGAGAGGAAGGAAGAGGGATAGAGAGTTAGAAACATTGATGAGAGAGAGACATCGATCAGCCGCTTCCTACATGCCCCCCACTGGGGATGTGCTCACAACCAAGATACATGCCCTTGACCGGAATCAAACCTGGGACCCTTCAGTCTGCAGGCCGATGCTCTATCCACTGAGCAAAACTGGTTTTGGCTGAAAGAATTAATTTTGTTTCAAAAATCAAATATTATATAAAAATGAGGAGAAAAAAACCCTGCAAAATAATAAAGCTTTCTGATTGAGAAAAATCATAAAATATTATTAAAAGACATTAAAGAAGGCATAAATAAATAAAAATAAATAAATAGAAGACATTATAAACAATGCCAATTAATTATACATTGGTCACAACTTGGAAGCAATTCCAATCAAAATTATAACTTTTATTGTATGTGAACTTTATAAGTTGACTCTAAAATTTATGTAAAAGAGAAAAGGTCAAGTATAGCATGAAGAAGAAAACCAAGGTGAATGAACTGTTTATTTTACATTAAGAATTATTATGAAAAGAACAAATGAGCAAGATTCTGTTATTGCAGGCAGGGATGAATAAAAGGAAGAGTGAGCTCATAAACAAACTGACTGTGAAAAGATAACTTTAAGATAATCAATTAAACATGAATAAGGACTAACTAGGTATTCAATAATATTAAGAAGTTATTTTGTTAGGTGTTACAATGTCATTATGGTTTTTTTAATATTATTATTAGATAAAGATGTATACTTAAGTGTTAACAAGTGGATTTTATCATCTGTATATGGTTTAATATAAACACAACTGTTAAGGCAATAATAGAATCTAGTATTTTTAGTAAATTATTAGTTACTAGAGGCCCAGTGCACAAAATTCATGCATTGGGGGAGGGGGGGTCCTTTCAGCCCAGGCTGCACCTCTCCAATAAGGGACCCTGCAGATTGGGCCTAAACCAGCAGTTGGACATCCCTCTCACAATATGGGACCACTGGCTCCTAACTGCTCACCTGCCTAATCACACCTAACTGTCCCCCTCACCAGCCTGATTGCACCCATCTGCCCCCTCACTGGCCTGGTTGCCCCTTCCCCTTATTGCCCCTCTGCTGGTCTGGTCATCCCTTACTGCACCCCCTGTCAGCGTGGTCATCCCCAATTGCACTCCCCTTCCCCTTCCCCCTCCCCCCGTGGACCTGGTTGCCCCATGCAGCCTGCTGCTCAGACCCTTTATTGCACCTCACTAACCCTCCGACCCCCCGCTTGTTGGGTCACCCTGCACAGCCTGCTGCTTGGTTGTTTGGTTGTCCCTCAATAAGCCCCTGCCGGCCTGGTTGCCCCACACAGCCTGCTTGGTTGTCCATTCAATTGTCTCGCATGTGATGATTACTTAGCCTTTTAGATAGATAGATAGATAGATAGATAGATAGATAGATAGATAGATAG
>JAAGEH010002528.1:46116603-46130275 GCA_011751065.1 Lasiurus cinereus | reverse complement strand
TAGATAGATAGATAGATAGATAGATAGATAGATAGATAGATAGATAGAGGTGGTTATGAAGAGGAAGAGGCCTGGGTTGATATCTGATTTTGCTTCTGGTTGCAGGGGTAGTGCCATTTGCCAAGATAGAGGATAAAAAAGACACAGCAGGCTTGAGGGATTAAAATAAAGTTTAATTTTGAAAATAATACTAGGTGCTAATGGGATACTTTCTGAATTGAGAAGAGGATAATTGAGTCTGAAATAAAGAAGAGAGATCTGTGCTCAGGTTGTAGTTGTGAAGACTAGTCTACTCCAGAGAAGTGATCAAATGACTCAAGAGAACATACACTGTATAGTAAGAAAAGAAGTCCAAGGATGAATTCTGCTGAATTCCAATATGTACAAGGGAGAGTTTAAGACAGATTCTGAGAGTAAGAGGTTAGAGTACTCAAATAATTTTGAGAAGAAAGGGTTGATCAGCATGAAAATTAATCAACACTAATTCGATAATTTAAAGAAGTTAAATAAGATGAGAACTGAAAATAATCCACAGGATTTCAAAATTGGCAGTCATTGGTGAATTTATCAGGAGTTGTTTCATTTGAATAATGGTGGCAGAGGACCAGTCACCATAGGTTAGCAACTCCATGAGAAGTGAGAATTGGAGATACTTGTTTTGAAGAGTTTATCTGGAAACTGAAAGAGAGTTAGGACAATGGTTGGCGTATAAAGAAATTTCCTTTCTTTACAGAAATCATTTCAGTATGTTTAGAAGCAAAATAAAGTAGCCAGTTGACAGGGTCAGTTTGAGAATTTATAAAAAAAGAGGGAAAAATAGATGAAGTATAGCTGAAAGACAGATGAAAAGTATCAAAAACAAGTTGAATTGGCTCTAAACAGCCCAATGAGTTCTTTTTTTTTCTCTGAATCTAAAAGAAATATGAGAGAATATTTCACTTAGTAAGAATGAACTTACTTTTTTAAAAAACTCAGGGGAAGACATGTTCTGAATGTAGATGTCAAGGTCAGAGACCAACAGCTGTCAGGATCAAATATGATTAGAAATTATCAAAAGGGCATTCTAGAGAAGGGGAGGGGGGCTGGTTTATGAGTAAATTTTGGTTGACAGAAAGACTGACAGATCAGGTAGTAGTTTCTATGTTTAGACCCAATGTTCTCTGTGAAATGTGAAGCAAGTCATATGTGGATAAGAGTCAGGGCCAGAAGTTAAGAGCAATGGTTTTGAGAGAGTGAATAGAGTATTTTGGGGGAGGGAGTTGAGAAAAAGCCCATGAATAGGCAGCTGAGGGCCATTCCAGCTGAGTTAGGAGATCATAAATTATTAGTAGCAGCCATATATACCTTTATAAAATTTTCTTCATCAGTACTCAGAGGTATGGCTCCAGGTGCAAGCAAGAAATGTCAGGATCAATATACTTTAGGGGGATTAACAGGACAAATGATTTCAAAGCACAAAAAGATGTAGGTATCATTGCAAGAGAAAAGTTAAATAATATGCCGTGCATCTAGGTTAGACAGGATAAGGGTTAAGTCCGTGAAAGTGGTGATGGGTGAGGAAGTCTTTAGATACTAGCAATAAGTATAATTAGAAGATGGAAGGGGTGTCAGAGGAATAGAGTATTGTTTACAAGTATCAATTAATGAGCTTGGATACAGCAGTGGAGAGTTAAAGCAGAATGCTGCTACTATTGTGTTGATCTACAGTAAGTTGAGAGATAGTGGCATAAGAAGTTAAGCTTGAACACTACTGAGCAGGAGGCAGAGGAATGAGATTTGTGAATAGATTGACAATGTAGAGTAGTTACTATGTGATGGGGTCATGGCTCCAGAGGAAGGAAAGGGTAAGGGTCAATAGTAAAAAATAATGATGGGTGGAAGGAATCTCAGAATAAGCCAGTAATAAGAATAAATGAGAGTGAGCCAATTAGAGACCCACACTTTGGTTAGTGGCCAAAAAACATAGGGAAGAGAATATGTTAGATGGACCACTCCAGTGACTTCTAGACAAACCGAATCCCAAGTGGTCAAGAGCCTTGTGAGGTTAGCAATTTTTAGTTTCTATTTATCATTTAAAAGGAATGTCACTGAGGATTTACTTATCTCTGAAGTGTTCTCTTTCTCAGGCTGTTAATGGAATAAAAAAAAATGACCCATATTCATTCCCTATTTTAAAATTTATTTATTCATTTATTTTTCATTCAAATAACTGTTACCATGTTCCTACTATGTACACATTAGTATTCTAGATACAATGTAGAATATGAAATAAAAGTCATTTACCCCTGCCTCTGAGAAGCTTGTTTTCTTATTGAAGGTATGAGAAATGTGTATATTTACCTCAAATCTGTGGATCTTGGAAGAAGTCTTTTTTTCCCATTGAAGTAGACTTCGAAATCTTCAGTCTTCAGCCGGTGGGCATAGTCAATATAACCTGATATCTCTTGCCCATGAGAATTCTTGTCACGAATGAATATCACAGACTGGTAGTACAGAAAAATAGAGAATGGAGAGAGTAAATTAATAAAAATCATTTGAGTAAATGTATATGATAATAAAAAATATGGTTATTGAGTGTTACATGAGCCAGATGCTATCCTAAGTGCTTTATATTTCAGCCTTAGAATAATCCTATGAGGTAGGCACTATTATTTTCTCATGATGAATAAATAAATTTATGACAAGTTAACTGAGTATGAAAAAAATGTGCATTTAATTACTTTTATATAACAATATAAATGATACTTTTAGAGGTCTTCTTCCTCAGTGCAGATTTTATTTTAAGTGTTTGTAATACATCATTCATTACTTTCCCCCCAATCTTATTGTCTTCCCTTTATCATCATTTTTAAATTGAGAAGAAAAAAACAACACTTGAGATTAAAATCCAGGCTCATGTGCTTGTTCTTCTAATCCTTACATTCTTTTTCATTTGAACTCCTATATATATTCTGTTATAGAAATATAAATTGGGTCTCTTTTTCTCATTACCATAAGAATTTTTAAAAATCTCTTTATAAATTAAAATGACTTTACAAAATTAGTCTCATAGGCAAAAATTATATAGCAAGTACATATTTCTCATTCATATTAATAATTCTAGGAGAAAAAATAATTGGAAAAGTTCTTAATGTACTTATTTCCAAATTTAGATCAAAGTGTGGAATTTTCTGGCAAGTTCTCATTTGGGGACCCTATAAATAGATCCTCCTTTTCCTCTCCAACAATCACTGGATATTATTTGTTGTATAAGTGTAGTCAGTTATATGAAGCACTAATATGGGTTTCTTTGTATAGCAGAGCTTCAAAAAGGGTGAAGTTAGAAAACTTATTTTTCCCACTGACCTAAGCAAATGTATTACTAACAATATCCCAATTGAAAAACAGAAGAACAGAAATAAAATTAGTTGTAATTTTTCTGATAAGCATCATTTTCCTGCATTCTCTGGTAGTTTGGGTGCTGAGAATAGGGTGCTGAGAAAGATGCTGGAACATGTTTGTGACTAAAGGCAAGGAAATGTTATGATGAATTAATGATATTTCCCAAAGATATGGCTGGAGAAACTAGCTTTCATTTTTACTCAATCTTACATAGATTCAATCCTTAGTCCTCCTCATTTCTCTCACATCACTGCAAGTTAGTTAAATTTATGCTTTCAGCTCTTGTTCTTTAGTTTTTATAGCACAAATTCTAAATAGATAGCAACCCAGCTTGAGACTATTACACTGCTAAACCAATAGCTAGTATGGTTGTCCCACAAGCTGTAACTATCAAAAAATCCATATGCAGTCCTAAAGATCCTTGAAATCTTTATCCTATCATCAAGGATTCTCCAGATCTTAGGTAAGTCATGCAAGGACATAGGGAGGTCAAAAAAGTCCAAAATAAGTCCTCAATCTTAAAAAGTGGAATTCAACAGAAAAACAATAAAAATCAACCAAACAACAAATAAAAATCTCCCCTATCTTTATCTCTATCTCTCTTTTTAGATGAAAGATGAGTCAGCTTTATTTTTTCCAGTAGATTGGCATACCAGATATTGAGACTGACCTTCCTGCTGAAAACAAATAAAATTCTGGATATAACCTAAAAAGCAATTTATAACATGTATTTATGCTCTGGCAAGAAAATAGGATTACTCATAATCCAAAAAATAAATGAAAACAGGAACCCAGAGAAGAAAGTAGAGCCCTAAGATTATCTGTGTCCTGTAGGTATTTTCCCACCCCCAGGGAATTTACACAAGGATTTTATGACCTTGTGAGGTGAGGGGTGACAGACAACAAAGTCCAGTCTTTCAGGTAGAGAGACTAACAGCACTTGTTGCTTCAACATAAATCTGAGAAAAAAAAAATAAAGTAAAATCTCTTCAATGTGTCTAGAGAAAAGAAAAATCATTCTAGAATTATATATCCAGAGAAATATCTTTCTAGTGAACAAAATATATATAAAAAATTAGACTAAAAATAGAAGGGACTTGCCTAACACCAGACTCTTGCTCAAAGAAATTCTTCTATATAGTTCAGGCAATAGAGAGTGACTTCAGCTGAAAAGTAAGAGATGAAGAATAGAATTATAGATTCTGAAGATGACCAGCAGGAAGGTAGGGAGGAAGAGAGTGTGAGAGAGTGAGGGAGTAATAGAGGAGTGTGTGGATATGTGTGGACATGTGTGGTGTGGTGTGTGTGTTTGTGTGTGTGTGTGTGTGTGTGTGTGTGTGTGTGTGTGTATGAGCTAGGGATAGTTAGATCCTGCAAATCTTCCAAGGGGTGGCCAAACTGGGCAGTCTTAGATGGCAGAGCCTTGCTGCCACCATCACCATGAACACTCTGGGTGTGGCCAATGTGGGCACAGAGGCCATGCCATATTGAAAAACAGAGCTGCTTGAGATAGGATCCTGGCTTCAGCACCACCCAGTGTGGTCTGAGATGCAAACCGAGACACTAAAGCCACTGGGGACAGAGATCTGTGACCACAGCTACAGACCCACAGAGACCAAGAATCAAGATATTCTTGCCTCAGATTTCTGTGAGTCACAGAGCCCATCCCCCTCCCTGCAGGATCACGGCAGCACCATAGGAACTGCTAGACCCATCCCACACACAGGACCTCAGCACTGCTACAGATATTTGAACCTGGGAATGTGCAGACACTGTTCCCAGGGAATCTGTTCCCCACAACACGATTGGGCGACCAAACCCCACTCCCACGCAGGGCGGCAGTGCCACCTGACTTTGATTCTGGGCAAGCCCACACAGAAGTCTGTTTTCTGCAGCACAGAAGTGGACCTCATCCTGACACAGTACTACTGTGCAACCTGGTCCCCTATGCAGACCAGGGATCCTGATTCTCTGTAAGAGGCAGCACTGAACACCAGTGACTTTACTCTGTTTCTCAAAGTGTGTGCCTGGGATCCCTGATTCCCAGTGCATTCACACTAAGAGACAGTGAGTCCAATTCTTGGCACATGCACACACAGGGACCCTAATTCTCGGTCTGAGGCTGCACCAAGCAAAAGAGACTATGATACTCAATTTTTTTTTAAAATATATTTTATTGATTTTTCACAGAGAGGAAGGGAGAGAGAGATAGAAAGTCAGAAACATCAATGAGAGACATCGATCAGCCGCCTCCTGCACGCCCCACAGTGGAGATGTGCCCGCAAGCAAGGTACATGCCCCCAACCGGAATCGAACCTGGGACCCTTCAGTCCGCAAGCCGATGCTCTATCCACTGAGCCAAACCGGTCTTGGCGATACTCAATTTTTGCTGTGGGCACAGGGGAACTTTAACTCTTGGCACATGCTAGGGAACTCTGATTTTCAGCACATGCCCATGGGGTCTCTGTTTCATCATGGTGAAGGTAGGGTTACTGATTATAGGTGTGCACAAGAGGCCACACTGAGTGCCAGTGACTCTGATCCTGGCCAGTGTGGCCCCCACCAACTCATGGCAGCCACTCATCTGAGTGTCTGACCTCTTCAGTGACACTTGAGTGGTGCAAAGCTCCCACTGCACAAGGCACAGGACCATGCAACTTGACATTTGAACCTTTTGGTGATAGTCAGAATGGGGAGATGACACAATCCCCAGAGGAAAGAAAACAAGGAGTATCCAAGAAAGGAAATAAGTGAAAAAGAATCATGCAATATGACAGAAAAAGAATTCAGAGTAATGGTTGTACAGTTCATACACCAGATGGATGAGAAAATTAACAACCTATGCAAAAATCAGGAAGAAACCAAAAGTGACATAGCTACAATCCAAACACCATGAAAGGTGTTCAAATAAAATTAGTAGACTAGAAGAAGCAGAGGAACGAATTAGCGAGTTAGAAGATAACATAGAGAAATAAGATAACCTAATCTGAACAGCAACTGGAGAAAACAAAAAGCAGAAGGAGAGACTAAGGAAGCTTTGGGACAACATGAAATGAAGTTACATAGGTATAATAGGGCTTCAAGAAGGACAAGAAGAGCAGCAAGGATTAGAAAATATATTTGAAGAAATAATGACAGAAATCTTCCCAGATATGGGGAAGAAAAAAGTTACAAAACTACAGAGAGTCCAAAGCAAGGTGAATCCCAAAAGACCCACATCAATACTTGTCATAATTACAATGGCAAATGTTAACAACAAAGAGAGAATCTTAAAAGCTGCAAGAGAGAGACAGAGACAAAGGATCTCCTATCAGATTATCAAATGATTTCTCAATAGAAACTCATCAAACTAGAAAGGCATGGAAGGAGATCTACAAAGTGATGCAAAGCAAATGACCAAATCCAAGAATACTATACCCAGGAAGACTATAGATCAAAATTGAAGGGGGAAATCAGGAACTTTGCAGAAAAACAAAAAGGCTAAGTGAGTTTAACACTACTAAGCCAGCAATGCAAGAAATGCTGAAGGGAATGCTATAAAAAGAAAAAAAATAGAAAGGGAGAAAAGAACACAGGCATAACGTACAGAAATGACTACAAACAAGTGCCTATTAATAACATTAAATGTAAATGGATTAAATGCTCCAATCAAAAGACATCAAGTGAGTGAATGGATTAGAAAACATGACCCATATATATGCTGTCTACAGGAGACCCACCTGAGAATAAGGAACTCACACAGTCTGAAAGTGAAGGTATGGAAAAATATCTATCAGGCAAATGGAAATTAAAAAAAGCTGGGGTAGCAATACTTATAGCTCACAATATAGAACTCAAAGTGAAAACCATAACAGGAGACAATAAAGGCCACTTCATAATTCTAAAGGGATTGATACAACAAGAGGATATAACTCTGGTAAACATTTATGCACCCAATGCAGGAGCACCCAAATACATAAAAAAACAAAAAACAAAAAACAAACAAACAAACAAAAAAACAACTTCTGGAAGATATCAGGGGAGAGATTGACAGCAACACAATAATAATAGGAGACTTTAATACACCATTAACATCACTGGATAAATCCTCTAGCCTAAAAAATAGCAAGGTACATCAATCTTAAATGACACACTAGATCAGATGGACTTAATCAACATCTTTAGAACATTCGACCCCAAAATTACAGAATATACATTCTTATCAAGTGCACATGGGAAATTTTCAAAGACAGACCACATATTGGGCCACAGAAAAAGTTTCTCCAAATTTAAGAGAACTGAAATCATATCAAGCATCTTTACAAATCACAATGGCATAAAATTAGAAATCAACTACAGTAAATACAATCCCAAAAATTCAAACACGTGGAGGCTGAATAGCACATTATTAAATAATGAGTGGGTTACCAAAGAAATCAAAGAATAAATAAAACACATTATGGAAACAAACAACAATGGAAACACAACAATCCAAAATCTTTGGGACACAGAGATTGCAGTCCTTAGAGGGAAGTTCATAGCATTACAGGCCTACCTCAAAAAACAAGCAAAATTGGTAATAAACTATATAACTCTGCAACTTGAAGAATTAGAAAGAGAACAACAAGGAAAGCCAGAGTGATCAGAAGGAAGGAAATAATAAAGATCAAAGTGGAAATAAATGACAAAGAGATAAAAACAAACAACAAAACATAAAAAAGATCAATGAAACCAAGAGAAGAACAAGATTGATGAACCTCTAGCCAGGCTCACCAAGAAGCAAAGAGAGAGGACCCAAATAAATAAAATCAGAAATAAAAGAGGTGAAATTACAGATCCCACAGAAATATGAAGAATCATAAAAAAATACTCTGAGCAACTCACCAACAAACTGGTCAACCTAGAAGAAATAAAAATATTCCTAAAAAAACACAATCTTCCAAAACTCAACTAGGAGGAATAAAATAATCTAAATAAGCCAATAACTATGGAGGAAATTGAAGCAGTAAAAAAACATGTCCAACAAACAAAAGCCCTGGACCAGATGGCTTCACAGGGGAGTTTTATCAAACATTCAAAAAATAAATAAAACCTATATCCTCAAATTACTCAAAAAAATTCAAGAGGAAGGAGCACTTACTTTCAAGCTCTTTCTACAAAGCCAGCATTACCCTAATCCCCAAACCAGATAAAGACAATACAAAGAAAGAGAATTACAGGCCAATATCCCTCATGGACACAGATGCCAAAGTCCTCAACAAAATTCTAGCAAGTTGAATCCAGCATTACATTAGAAAGATCACACACTATGGCCAAGTAGGATTTATTGTGGGGTTGCAAGGATGGTACAACATCCACAAATCAATAAATGTGATACACCAAACACATAAACAAACTGAGAGATAAAAAAACATATATAATCATATCTATTGATGCAGAAAAAGGATTTGGCAAAATTCAACACTCTTTGTTGATAAAAACCCTCAGCAAAGTGGGAATAGAAGGATCATACCTCAATATAGTAAAAGCCATATATGACAAACCCACAGCCAACATCATATTCAATGGGCAAAAACTAAAACCATTTCTCCTAAGAAAAGGAACAAGACAGGAATGCCCTCTCTCACCACTTTGACATAGCACTGGAAGTACCAGCCATTGTGATCAGATAAGAAAAAGAAATAAAAGGCATCCAAATTGGAAAAGAAGAAGTAAACCGTCCTTATTTGCAGATGACGTGATACTGTACATAGAAAACTCCAAAGACCCCATCAAAAAACTATTAGACTCAATAAATGAATTTGGCAAAGTAGTAGGATACAAAATTAACACCATGTACAGAAGTCTATGGTTTTTCTATACCCCAATAATGAACTCACAAAAAAAGAAATTAAAAAAGCAATCCCATTTACCATTGCAACAACAACAAAAAATTAAGATACCTAGGAATAAACTTAACTAAGGAAATAAAGGCCTTATACTCAGAAAATTGCAGGACGCTAAAAAAAAAAGAGATAGAGGAAGACATGTACAAATGGAAGAATATACCATGTTCATGGATTGGTAGAATCAACATCATTAAAATGTACATACTACCCAAAGCAATCTATAAATTCAACAAAATCCCCATTAAAATACTAATGGCATACTTCAAAGACCTAGAACAAATTCTCCAAAAATTTATTTGGAATAAAAAATGACTCTGAATAGCTGCAGCAATCTTGATAAAGAAGAACAATATACCATATATCAAGCTATACTATAAAGCCACTGTTCTCAAAACTGCCTGGAACTGGCACAAGAACAGACATATAGAATAGTGAAGCAAAACAAAGAACCCAGAGATTGACACAAGCCAGTATGCTCAATTAATATTTGACAAAAGAGGTATGAACATACAATGGTGTCAAGACAGTCTCTTTAATAAATAGTGTTGAGAAAAGTGGACAGATACTTGCAAAACAATGAAACTAGACCACTAACTTACACAATACACAAAAATAAACTTAAAATGGATAAAAGACTTAAATGTAAGATGGGAAACTGTAAAAATTTTAGAAGAAGCCATAGGCAAAAAAAATAGACATTTGTTGTCACAATATCTTGACCGATTTAGCTCCTAGGGTAATGGAAACTAAAGAGAAAATAAACAAATGGGACTACATCAAAATAAAAAGCTTATGCAAAGCAAAAGAAACCATCAACAAAACAACAAGAAAGCCCACTGTATGAGAGAACATATTTGCCAATGTTATCTCTGATAAGGGTTTAATGTCCAACATTTACAAAGAACTCATACAACTTAACAAAAGGAAGATAAACAATCCAATCAAAAGGAACTAAATAGATACTTTTGGAAAGAAGACATATAGAAGGCCAAGAGACATATGAAAACATGCTCAAAGTCACTAGTCATCCGAGAGATGCAAATTAAAACAACAATGAGGTACCATCTCACACCTGTCAGAATGGCTATCATCAACAAATCAACAAATGACAAGTGCTAGCGAGGATGCAGAGAAAAAGGAACCCTCGTGCACTGCTGGTGGGAATGCAGATTGGTGCAGCCACTGTGGAAAACAGTATGGAGTTTCCTCAAAAAATTAAAAATGTAACTGCCATTTGACCCAGTAATACCACATTTAGGAATATATCCCAAGAAAACAGAAATACCAGTCAGAAAGGATATATGCACCCCTATGTTCTTGGCAATTTACAATAGTTAAGATTTGGAAACAGCCTAAATGCCCATCAGCAGATGACTGCATTAGAAAACTGTGGTACATCTACATAATGGAATACTATGCTACTGTGAAGAAAACAAGGAATTCTTACCATTTGCAACAGCATGGATGGAACTGGAGAGCATTATGCTAAATGAAATAAGCCAGTCAGAGAAAAATAAATATCACATGATCTCACTCATTTATAGATAATAAAGAACATTACTAACTGTTGAACAAAAATAAACAGAGACAAAGAAGTATCAATCAGACTGTCAAACTACAGCAGAAAGGTAGGGGTTGGTTAGGGGTGTAAAAGATCAATGCATGCATATATGAACAATTAACAGACAAAGACACTGGGAGCAGGGGGACGAGGGCAAGTGCCACGAAGTAGGAGAGGCCAGAGGGGTAGTCAGTGGGGAAAAAAAAAAGACATATGTACTACTATTTGTAATACTTAGACAATAAAATTTAAAAAGAACCATATATGAAATGATGTTTCCATCTTTTTCAAGATGGCGAACATCAGAGAATAGCAAATTGCAAAAATGTTGAAATTAAGTATTAGTAATGATACACTGATTGCAGTTTCCATTTCTTTGTTTTATATAATTTGAAAATGAAAGATACCAGTGGAACCAAATTGTCAATATTTTTTAAATGCCACACTGCCTTATGAGCAGAAACTCATTTGCCTTTTGAATACAAAACAAATTAAATTGCCTGAGGAGCAAATATATTACTCTGAAAATAAATAAACTGTTTTTTTTGCTGCAAAAACAAAAGAATAGAATTATAATCAAAGAAAGTCGTAAATAAAATTTTGACTGTTTAAATTAACAACAATGCTTTTATAATGAAAAAGAACAATATGTCCAAAATTGTTTTTAAAAAATGTGTGGTTGGAAGGAGTGATGAAAATTAAAATGTTAGAATGTCTTTGGATTTTTTTTTATAATAAGGGAAGTTATCAATATATTAAATACTTTTAGAATTTGATAAATATGCAGATATGTATCTAGGATCCCCATCAATAAATAGGAAACTATTTAAAACTTTTAAATTATTAGATAAAAAATAAAATGAAAAAGTGACCAGTTAGTGAAACAGAAGTTTAAAATAAAGAGGAAAAATATGGAAGAAGCAGGAAATAAAATATATAAATATAATGATAGTGTTTTGGGATGATTTATATCCCCCCAGAGCCCACATGATTAAACCCTGACCACCCTAGTGCCACTATCTCAGACACAGGATCTTTAAAGAAGTAATTAAGTTAAAATTAACCAATTAGAATAGGCCCTAATTCAATCAGGCTTCATAAGAGGAGAAAATTTGAAAACACAAAGATTTATTAGGGGCTTGTGGGTATAGAGGAAAGATGGTGTGAAGACACAATGAGAAGGAGCTATCTGCTAGCCAAGCATGGAGGCCTCGAAAGAAATTAAATCTGCTGACCCCTGGATATATCTTGGACTTCTAGCCTTGAGAACTATGAGAAAATAAATATCTGTTATTTAAACCACCTAGTCTCTGATAATTTGTTATGGCAACTCTAGCAAACTAATACAGATAACAATAAATTAAAACAGTTAAACAATTATAATAAATGTAAATCACCAAATGTTTAACTTAAAAGGCAAAGTTTATTACAGTGGACACAAAAATTGGATATCCTATCTAATAAAAGAGTAAATGAAAATTAACCATCACTTCATGACAAAGATGGAGGCACCCATAATGGCAGTGGGGGGGGGGGGCGGGACGCTGGCAGCATCATCCTAGCAACCACAAGCCCAGTGTTCCGTGCCCTGCCATGCAGAGGGAGGGGTGGTTGCCCCTGGCAATGTGAGCCCAGCCCCCTGTGCCCTGGCCTCACAGAGGGAGGGGCCTCTGGCCAGAGGCCAGGGCATGGGATGCTGGCGTCTTGTCTTGCAGGCTGGCTGAGGGATCTCCCTTGCCCTCGTGCACAAATTTCATGCACCGGGCCTCTAGTAAAATATAATGTTGAAAGTTAAATGATCAAAAAATATACATAATATATTTATATCTAAAAAAGAGCTGTATCAGTGTTTTAATTTAGGAAAAATTTGACTTTAAGGCAAAAAGCATTACTAGAGATAAGAGTCACCAGATAATAATAAAAGATTCAACTCACAAAAAGTATAACAATTTTAAACTTGGATGAACCATATATTGCCTCAAATATTTGAAGTAAAAATTGGTAGAACCATAAGTATAAACAGAGAAGTCATCATCACTGTGGTAAATTTATCTTTCTCATTAAGCTTTATATCAAACAGAACAAATGCATAAATGCTATAGAATTAATATAGATGGTAAATAATTAAAAACACAAAGTTGAATGATCTGTTTTTACCTGAATTGAGTACCTAAACATCTTTACTTTTAAAGAATATTATTTTTATTTTTGTTGATTTCAGAGAGGAAGAGAGAGGGAGAGATAGATAGAAACACCATTGATGAGAGAGAATTATTTATCGGTGTCCTCCTACACACCCCCTACTGGGGATTGAGCCCACAACCTGGGCATATACTCTGACTGGGAATAAAACCCTGACCTCCTGGTTCATAGATTGATGTGCAACCACTGAGCCACCCCGGTAAGTCTTGTTTATTTTTTATTATATGAATTTTCCAATAATTAGAATGGTGTTTCTACTGCTTTTCATTCATTAATTTAATGTATTCATTTATAAAATGTATATTTTCTTTCAAAGTGAATATTAGTTACTCTTACTAATACTACCAGCTATCATTTATTAAGAAACCACTATCATCTGAGCAAAACATTAGAATCTTTACATTCATTATCTTATTTAATTATTCCCAAAGTGTATATTGAATAAAGAGCATTATTATTCTCATTTTATAAATGTAGGAGCTCCAAGCTTTGAGAATCTGAGGAACCTTCCAAGGACATGCAGCTAAAGAGTGGATTACCCACTTTCACACTCAGTAAATATTACCTATTGCTTTAATTTTTTTTTACCATTACTGATACTATTGTACTTGTACTATTGTATTGTATTGTATTGTATTGTATTGTATTGTATTGTATTGTA
>JAAGEH010002528.1:45841153-46116593 GCA_011751065.1 Lasiurus cinereus | reverse complement strand
TATTGTATTGTATTGTATTGTATTGTATTGTATTGTATTGTATTGTATTGTATTGTATTGTAGAGTTCTACCAGTTCCTTAAAATAACATTATTTTTAAAATATACACTGAGAGGTTAGATTATTATGATCTCTGACCCCTTACTAATCTGGCCATTCAGTGTATATAACAGCTTGCCTAGGCAGCTTGGTTCAGTGGTTGAGCATTGACCTATAACTGGGAAGTCATGGTTCAATTCCCAGACAGGATACATGCCTGCATTGGGAGTTCAATCCCCAGTACTGGGCATGCAGAAGGCAGCTGATCAATGATTCTCTCTCATCATTGATGTTTCTTTCTCTTGCTTTCTCTCCATTCCTCTCTCTGGAATCAATAGAAATATATTTAAAAATATATTGAGGTATAGTTATAAAAGATAAAATTTATGCAGTTTTAAGTGTGATTTTTAGTAAATTTGCAGAGTTCTGCAACACAATCCAGTTTTAGATTATTTTCACCACCCCAGAGAAATCCCTTGTGCTTATTTCAGTCACCCCTGTTCCTTACCCTCAGCCCCAAGCAACCACTAATCTACTTTTTGTCTCTATAGATTTGCCTTCTCTTGATTTTTCATATAAATGGAATCATACAATATATGATCTTTTATATTCTAACAACATTTTTATCCCAGTTAATTTCCCAAAAGATACATGAAAACCATACTTTATATTTTTAAAGGCTCTTTTAAATGATGATGTTGTTTCCAAAATGCTCATTGTTCTTAGACCTATTAATTCCCTCTAGACAAATCAAGATATAACCAATACAAGAATTTATATAAATCAAATGATACTCACTTGAAGCCATGAATATTAGTCTACATTTATTTGAAACCTAAGCAGAAAACACTACTTAAAAAAAAAAGTAACAATAACAACATACTTGCACGAGCAAGCTATTGATAATATCAAGGTACAAGTGTTCCTGATATTGATGTAGGCGCTTTGATGCCAAGGATCATATGGAATCTGAGTTTTTTACTGAAATGCTTTATGACCTCAAGTGTGAAACCATTGTCAATTGAAAAGACTTATGGAATGCTTAGTAAGGTCTTCATTACTTCTCATGTGTTGGTAAAAGATGAATTAAAGTACAATTTAGACCATTAATATATCATTTGGATCTTTGGCTGCTTGTCTTTTCCCAGAAGTGGATTAAAATACAAAATCCATAAACTTGTTATGAGTTGAGTACATGTGTTGCCTGATTTTTCTTGCCAAACACTAACTAGGAGACATAAACCTGATACATCAAAATGGTGTGTGTTTTTTCAACAGTGAAGCCAAAATCATTTTTAAAAAATGCACACCAAGCAGCATGTTGCTGCACTAAAACTGAAACATCCATTTCAGGGGGTGAGAGATGAAACAAATGAGGTTCTTGTGCTGCCCTCTGAGACCATCAGCATGCACCCTGATGGAGACAAGTACAGCAAGAATATCTCCTGGAATTTTAAAACTGCAATGTTTTCATGAATCATTAATTTTGGGGAATCTTTATTTCATTTCAGAAGAGAAACAATTTTGCAAATGGAGACTAAGTTCTGACAAACAATTGTCTTATAACACTTTAAAATGTCTCTGAAATTTTGATTATAAATCATAATCAGTATAAAATTCCCTGAAAAAGTAATTTTCTTAAACTTTTTATGCTATAATTATTTTAAAAGTCCATATCCTCTTATTCAATTGTGTTTAGACACATATTTCCACTATTCACTGAATTCTCAGGGTTACATTGAAGACAGTTCTTTGTGCTTCCTGTTGGAGGCCTGAGCTCAGAACCAGCCCTTTTACTTTACTTTCTGTTGGTTAAAGGAGGTCACAGAGCAACTTAAATTCAAAGGGTGGGGAAAGTGACTTGATCATAGTTGTAGTTTTATTTTATTCTTATTTTTCAATTATAATCCACATTTAATATCCTATATAATAAAAGGTAGTATGCAAATTGTCCCCTTGATTGGGAGTTGTCCGGGAGTTTGACCAGGGGACAGGGCTGGCTGGGGGAAGGAAGGATCCCTGACCAGCAGCTGGTAGCCACTAGGGACCCTACCACTGCACAAAATTTGTGCACTGGGCCTCTAGTTATCTTATATTAGTTTCAGGTGTACAGAAGAGTGGTTAGACATTTTTTTAAAATATATTTTTAATTGATTTCAGAGAGGAACATGGAAGGAAAGAGAAATAGAAACATCAATGATGAGAGAGAATCATTGATTAGCTGCATCCTGCATGTCCCACAGTGGGAACTGAGCACACAACCTGGGCATGTGCCCTTGACTGGGATCAAACCTGGAACCCTTCAGTCCCCAGGCCAATACTCTATCCACTGAGCCAAACCAGCTAGAGCAAGACATTTTTATAATTTACAAAGTGATACCCCAATAAGTTTAGTGTTCATCTGACACCATACAAAGTTATTATAATATTATTGACTGTATTCCCTATGCTTTGATTTAGATACCCATGTCTATTTTTTAACTACCAATTTGAACTTCAAAATTTCTCCACCTTTTCACACAGACACAACAAGTCCTTTCCTATCAGGCAAGAGCTAATTTTCTGTTTCTGTGAGTCTATTTCTGCTTTGTTTGTTTGTTTTATTTTGTTCTTTAGAATCCACATATGTAACATGATATGGTATTTGTCTTTCTCCAAGTCTGACTTATTTCACTTAATGTAATATCCTCTACATTACAAATGGTAATATTTCATTCTTTTTTATGGCTGAATAATATTCCAATATATATATATATATATGTACCACTACTTCTTTACCCAATAATGGCACTTGGGTTTCTTCCATATCAGCTATTGTAAGTAATGCTGTAATTAACATAGGGGGTGCATGTATCTTTTCAAATTAGTGTTTTGAATTTTTTTCAGATAAATACTCAGAAGTGGAATTGCTGGGTCATAAAGTAGTTTATTATTAATTTTTTTTAGTAACCTCCATAGAATTTTCCATAGTGGCTGCAATAATTTGCAATCCCATCAACAGTGTACAAGAATTCCCTTTGCTATACATCCTCATCGAAACATTGTAGATTCATTGATGGTAGCCATTCTGACATGTGTGAGGAGATACCTCATTGAGGTTTTAATTTGCATTTATCTGATGATTAGTGATGTACGCACCTTTTCATTTTATTGGCCATCTGTATGTCCTCTTGGAAAAGTGTCTATTCAGGTTCTCTGCCCATTTTTAAATGGGATTGTTTGGGTATTTTTGATGTTTACCTTTATGAGTTTCTAAAAATAAATTTTGGATATTAACTAATTTCTTGTTGAATGTATCATTGATGAATATTTTTTCTCAATCAGTAAATTATATTTTCATTTTGTTGGTTTCCTTTGCTATGCAAAAATATTTTAGTGTGCTATAGTCCCTTTTGTTTAGTTTTTTTTTCTTTCCCTTCCCTGAGATTGTAAATCTTTTTCAATTATGCTACTATAACAGCAAATAACTGCACTATCAAAATGTAGATGTCTCTGTACTAATTTTGATTTTTCTTTTATTTCCCACACCCAGTCCATCACAAAGTACTGTTGATTTTACATTGAAGATCTATCTCAAACCATGCCTTTGCTTTCTATGATCATCATCAACATCTTATTTCAAACCACATTATTTCTTTGTTAAGCTATCATAACTACTTTCCATGACACCATTCATGCATTTGGCCATCTCCTAGAGTATCCCAAAATGCTCTCTCTAAAACAAAAAGTGAATGTTTCTCCTCATTTTATTAACTACTCGGAGTTCTGAAATACAACCTCTTTAGTATTCAAGATCGTTCATAATCTGATGCGCCTGTCAGTCAAGGGCCCATCTCACCTCTCCCTCCTAGGTAATCCCCTTTGTGCAAGATGTTAATGTTTAGATTCATTACTATTTATTTTTATTCAATAATGCATTAATATGTTTTCTAAGACTCAAATACTACCTCAAAGCTTATCAAGAAATATTTTTACTTTCTTCATTCCCCCATAATCATACCTGCTCCTCAGAAGAACCTCATTTGATTTTTTTAGCTGTTTCTAAATAATATTAACAATGATATTTCTTAATGTTTTACTTTAAGAATTTCTTTAACTTTTCCTCCTTCCATCCCCCCAATTTTAGAGCCATTCAAATATTAGCCACATCTCAGCTATAAAATTGGAGAGGTCAAAGTATTTATTCCCTTAGCTATGATTATATTGCCTTTCTCCAACAATGTTTTATTTTTCTAAGAAGTTAATTGCATTGGGATTTCTATGAACCTATCACTGATCCAACCCAAAAATTCCAGAAGAACTATCACCATCATCTCAATGCATTCATAATCAGCCAGTTTTTATTTTTTCATGGAGATGTACCCTTAGGAGATCACTGTCATATTTTGTTTGTACTTGATTCCTTCTAGGTTTCCACCACCATTAACTATCATTTTTTGAAATTCTCTTTCCCATCATAGGAATTTATTCTGCTTATTACCTGAACTCCCATAACAGTTTTTTGTTTTGTTTTGTTTTTTTTGTTTGTTTTTTAAACTTAGGAAGCCTTTATTACGAACTCGAGTCCGGACTCCCGGTTCCACTGACACAGCAGGGAAGCACGAGAGCGCTGAACTTCCACCGCAAATGCCTTTATCCTCAGCGCAGGAGGACTTGGCTAAGCATTACTCTTTTTTTATTATTAATTTTTTATACATATCTCCCCATTGCCCCCCCTCCCTCCCAGGCATACCCCAACCCCCCAGTGTCTGTGATCATTGGTTATGCTTATATGCATGCATACAAGTCCTTTGATTGATCACTTATCTATCTCACCTAACTTTAATCTTTCTGCTGTAATTTCAGTCTGTTTGATGCTTTATGATTTTTGTCCCCCTGAGAATTATCAGTCTACTCCCTTTCTGTGCTCCTGATTCTAGTATATTCAGCAGTTTATTCTGTTGATCAAATTTTTAATTCACTTAATTTTTAAATTCACTTGTTGATAGATATGTATTTGTTGTTCATAATTTTTTGTCTTTTACCTTTTTCTTCTTCCTCTTCTACAAGAGTACCTTTCAGCATTTCATATAATACTGGTTTGGAGTTGATGAACTCCTTTAGCTTTTTCTTCTCTGTGAAGCTCTTTATCTGCTCTTCAATTCTGAATGATAGCTTTGCTGGATAGATTATTCTTGGTTGTAGGTTCTTGCTATTCATCACATTGAATATTTCTTGCCACTCCCGTCTGGCCTGCATCATTTCTGTTGAGAAATCAGCTGACAGTCCTATGGGTGCTCCCTTGTATGTAATTAACTGTTTTTCTCTTGCTGCTTTTAATATTCTCTCTTTGTCTTTTGCTCTTGGTATTTTAATGATGATGTGTCTTGGTGTGGTCCTCTTTGGATTCCTTTTATTTGGGGTTCTGTGTGCTTCCTGGACTTGTATGTCTATTTCTTTTACCAGATGTGGGAAGTTTTCAGTCATTATGTCTATAAATAAGTTTTCAGTATCTTGCTCTCTCTCTTCTTCTGGCACCCCCACAATTCTGATGTTGGTATGCTTGAAGCTGTCCCAGAGGCTCCTTACATTATCTTCACATTTTTGGATTCTTTTCTCTTCTTGCTTTTCCAGTTGAATGTTTTCTGCTTCTTTATAATTCAAATTTTTGACTTGATTCTTACCATCCTCTAGTCTGATGTTAGGACTCTGTATAATATTTTTTATTTCAGTCAGTGTCTCTAGTTGGTCCTTTTTCATCTCCTCTTGGGTCTCACTAAATTTATCCAACTTTTCTAGCATATTCTTGAAAAACCTTATAAGTGTGGTTTTGAACTCTATATCCAGTCGTTTTTTTCCCCTCCATTTCTTTTGTTTGTAATCCCTTCCTTTGTCTCAGCATTTTCACTATGCCGGGGAAACTTCTGTGTTGAATTCAGCTTTATGATACCAGATGTGCAAAGCCGCACAAGCCTCACGGGTGGAGTCTCAGGGCTTAAGGGACCGCCTTGCCTTCTAGTCGGCCCCGCCCTCCACGGCCCCTGAGTCTCACGTGACTGGGTAATCACTGGAGCAGTTCTTGTGCACTGGCCCACAGTGCCTCTAACCGCTGCCTTTCCAGCTTCCCTGCGCACCAGGACCACACCAGTC
This sequence comes from Lasiurus cinereus, assembly GCA_011751065.1. NCBI lineage: Eukaryota > Metazoa > Chordata > Mammalia > Chiroptera > Vespertilionidae > Lasiurus > Lasiurus cinereus. The sequence goes on along the minus strand of JAAGEH010002528.1, from coordinate 46,110,426 downwards.
TAGGTCCCCAGTGTTTTGCCTGAAACAGGGGCTTAGTGGAGTTAGAAGTGGCATAGTTGGGAGGGTCTGTCTCCCACCCACTCGGGAAAGCCAGCGGCACAATCAGCAATCTGTCCTGCGCACAGTGCCGTGGGCACCAACAGGCCTTTGATCTTTTGCGACTCCCCTAAATTTCCGTGCACCTCTCCCTTTTCACAGTCCAAACTCCCCCTGTATGAGTTTCAGCTGGATCTGGGGTTTAGTGTCGTAGGATAAGGGGTTCAATGCCTTTGAGAGTCTCCATTTCCCTCCCGCCAAAGAAAACCAGCCAGGTACTCCGGCACCTGCTCTCTCCGCGTGCGTCTCTGTACCTCAGCTTTTTGCAGCTCCTCTGGGTCTCTGTGAGCCCCTCTCTTTCCCTCTAGTTGTAGAACTTCCACTCAGCCAGCTTTCCTGTGGTTCTGGATGATGTCCGTTCTGTCTTTTAATTGTAGTTTTGAAATTGTTGTGCGAGGCAGCAGTGTAGGTGTTTACCTATGCCGCCATCTTGGATCAGTTTCTCCCATAACAGTTTTAAAAATATTTCCATTTTCGCACTTATTACTTTATATTGTAGTGTTTGAGGCCCTTGCAGAATGGAAACTCTATCTTTATTTAACTTTGATCTTTATTCTCTCTCCTGGTTCTTGGTTCAAGGCAGATGTGTAACCAACATGGTTTGGAATTGAGGTGATTAAACAAAGTCCAACAAGATAATATGCCAGAGTGCTATTTATTTAATTACTAGAAGTCTGGTGGGATTCATGCACCGGTGGGGTTCCTCGGCCTGGCCTGGAATAAGGTGGAAACTGACTCTCCAACATATCCAGAGGGGTCCTAGATTGTGAGAGGGTGGTTCTTGATGATACACCCCAGAATTAGGCTCCCTACTCTTTGCATCCAGGGTGTGGATAGGGCAGATTTGGGGCTGACAGGGCCCCAGGAGCAACCTAATCCATGGCCAATTCTATGAGGAATTGGACTCACTCCTCTACTGGTCAGAGCATCTGCCCCCTGGTGGTCATTGCATGTCATAGCTACCAGGCAAAAAGTTGGTTGGACAACACTTAGGCTTTTAGATAGATAGGTAGGTAGGTAGATAGATGATAGATAGGTAGGTAGGTAGATAGATGATAGATAGATAGATAGATAGATAGATAGATAGATAGTTAGATACCTCACAGAAAGTGTCAGCATGCACCAGAAAATAGTGCTAAGTGTGAACTTTTAATGAGTGCCAAGATTTCTTTTATTAAATTCTAACACCAGTTTCATATAGGTACCATTATTAATCCTATTTTATAGATAAAAAAATTGAAGAAAGAAAGAAGAGGTGCTAGGGCCTGGGCTCACGTGGTTAGTGTGATATACTAAATAGACTTCAGAGACCAGTGGGTTTCGGTGCTGTCCTAGGTGCTAGAGACATCATTTTCAATAAATCAGGATCCTGACCTTATGGAGCTCATAATTAAGTGACAGATGACTTCCTCATTTGTAAATCTGGAAAAAAAAAACCACACAACTTCCTCTCCTTTACCATTTAAGCATTTTCTTTTATCTTTTAAAACTCATCTTTTTGGGTTTTGTAGACCAATCCATCTCTCCTAGGCAGTGTCCCCACAGAACCCATTTCCTAGCTCTTTCCTCAACTAGCACATTATATCTAATTGGTCTCTCAACTGCTTTGTCCTCAAATTAGATTGTGAGCTGCTTGTGATCAGAAAAGCTGTTTCCCTTTTTTTTTGTTTGTTTCTCCACAGCCATGCTTCATGCCCAGCACAGAGAAGATATGCAATGACATTCATTAATTCAATGTATAAATGGCACAGAAAAGAGAAAAATGTGTTTTACCCATTTCCCATATGTTAGGGCCATAGTTGTTAAACTGCCGCTCATGAGCCACATGTGGCTCTTTGGCCCCTTGAGTGTGGCTCTTCCACAAAATACCATGGCCTGGGCAAGTCTATTTTGAAGAAGTGGCATTAGAAGAAGTTTAAGTTAAAAAATTTGGCTCTCAAAAGAAATTTCAATCATTGTACTGTTGATATTTGTCTCTGTTGACTAATAAGTTTGCTGACCATTGTGTTAGGGCATGAGCCAGGATACTTGATAGTGAGTAGTATAACAGTCACAATTTATTGACAATCTTTTAAGTGACAAGAGCTTTACTTATATTTCTGTTAAGTTAGGCATTTTTACTTCCCTTTTTAAGTTACATAGGCAAATATTAAATATTCTGCCCATGGACCTACAGCTAATTAGTGGCCCACTTGCTGCATTGCCTGAAGGTTTATCAACTCAAGTTTTTGATCCCTACAGCACACCAGTATACATTCTAGCAAAGACAAGAAAATGTCTCAAGCTCTGACTGGTTTGGCTCAGTGGATAGAGCATCAGCCTGTGGACTCAAAGGTCCCAGGTTCGATTCCAGTCAAGGGCATGTACCTTGGTTGTGGGCACATCCCCAATAGGAGGTGTGCAGGAGGCAGCTGATAGATGTTTCTCTCTCACTGATGTTTCTAACTCTCTATTCCTCTCCCTTCTCTCTGTAAAAAATCAATAAAATATATTTTTAAAAATGTCTCAATTTTTTTGTAAATTGTTGCTGTGATAATGAACGTATTCTCTAGAAAGATGTCCTTAAACTCATGTATAAATTAGGAACATTTTGGGGTTATGAAAACTCACACTGCCATACTTCTCCATTTATACAGGATTGTACATGGTCTAAGGGATGACTTAAATTATTATTCATTTTCCCTGCTTCATCACTAGACGCTTACATTTGGGTTCAGGGCTACTTCCTTTTTGTTTGTTTATTTAAAGTATTACATTTGTCTTCTTTTTTCCCCAATTGACTTCCCCTCCCCACCACTCTCTTCCCCCAAGAAAATCCCCCACCGCCCCAATGTCTGTGTCCACTGGTTATGTTAATATATATGTATACAAATTCTTTAGTTGATCTCTTATAGGGTACTTTAACCTATTGATAAAATATCAAGCTCCTTATTTAGCTATTGGAATAAGTTTTTTAAACAATCTAATCTAATTAGGATAAAGATGAAGGAAGTAACTATTTTCCCATGGTCTTAAATAGATCTTTAAAAATGTTTAGGTTTACAAACTTTGGTAAGGCTTAGGCAAAAAATAAATGTACCTTCTGCTTGCCCACTTCTATGGCACTAGTTTTTACTTCCACAAAAACAATCTAAAGGTCTTCCCACTTAGGGTACTGACAGGACCATGGCAAAGTCAGAGTCTGGGTGTCCAATAAATTCAAGTGAACTCACAATTTATAACAAAATTCAAATTAAAAATGATAGGACATGCTGAACTCATTTTATTTTTGTTACAACTTGCCAATGTTTGTATGGACACATAACAGTTTATTTACTTTGTAAGTAAACTGTAAGATATTGAGTAAACCATGATTTAATTAATTTATAATTCATAAACATATATTTACTTCACAAAATATTACAATTTAAGGGTCAAGATGGACAATCAAAGTAGATATATTATATTTCTTAATATATTATGTTTATAATATATACAGTATAACATAATACATATAATAAATGTATTTTTAATTTATTTATTGTTATCACCAATAATAGGATCTATGCTACCTGTTCACTAGTATATCCCCATGGTTTTCACAGCATATGACTCATGATAAGCTTTCAATAAATATCTGTTGAATGAACAAATGAATGGCTAATTGAATTAAGAAAATTAAGCATGATTCTAATTCATGTTGGTTGCCATATTTTCTTGCTCGAGTTATTGTGGAAGTGTACTGAGGGGCAGATAAAAATGTAAATAAGAGTAGAAAGAATAAATATGGTTATGAGGAATTGCATAATAATGCACAAGAGTAAAGAATGCGCAGAAAAAGCAATGTAAAAAGTAGTTTTAGTTGGGAATTTCTCAATGGGCATACCATAAACAGAGTTTAGGAATGTCTTTATATTTCTGGGACCAGATAGCTCCAAATAACATCTCCTGGAAGAGAATCTACTGGTGGAAACTCTAGGTCTATCCGAGGGTTTAAAAAGTGTTCCATCTCTCCCTGTACCACCTCCCTACCCCCCAAAAAAGAGAAGTGATAGTATCCCACCCAGAAATCAGTGAGAAATGAACAAGGGAAGATTGTGCAGTATAACCTGGAGGATGAGTTTCAGGGTGACCATGTGGAGAATTAAAGGGGTTTTGTAAACTATCACTGCTATAAAGGTAGCAAAATTCTAAACATTATTATTCAGTGCTGAATAAATTTCAGAGATATTAAAAGGGGAGTAGGTGGAGACGGCCTACTAGTAAAGGAAGATTTCAGGCCATTCATTCACTCCCACATTTATAAATACAGGATGGGGCAGAAGTAGATTTACAGTTGTGAGTATGCAAAACACAAAGTTTATTCTTGTATTATTATTTATTAATTATTGTATTGTTTTCCATACAAAAGACTATAAACCCACTTTTGACCCACACTGAAGTTACTGAGAGCTTGTGAGCAAGTCACAGTTCTAGACGCTAATGATAAATGGTGAATAAGATAAAATCCCTGTTCTCAACAATGGAGAAAGAAGAATCGTAAATATGCAAACAAACTATTACAGATAAGGTTATTATGCTGTGAGAACAACAAAGTTGACATTATTTGGAAAGGGCTGAGCTACTTTAGGGAGGTTACATTGAGCCTCTCTGAGAAGGAAATGTTTGAACAATTAGAAAGCAATGAAAAGATTGAAGGGAAAAACATTCCAGGCTGAGGGAACAAGTATAATAGACTTCATACAGAAAATAGTCTGGCTTGTTCAAGAAATGAAACAAAGGTCAATATGGTTGCATTATATTGAGAGCAGAGAAGAGGATAGGGAAGGAATGACATGAAGTAAATTTGGGGATTAGGTAGGAGCTAAATTCTGTAGGCTCTAAAAATGGCTTTCAATTTGATTTAAATATAATAGAAAATCACTGAGTAGTTTTATGCAAGAGTACCATGGTCGTATATTTAATTTAAATACATCACTAGGGAATTTGAAAAGTCTATTGGAGAAGAGTGTGCTGTAATTAGAATGAAGATACAACAAAAGAGATGATTAAAATAAACCAATTGGGTGAAGATTTTGTCTTAATTCTTTAGGATAAGAGGACTGCTGCAACAAATATGAGCATAATAGATATACATTCTATTTATGTTTTAGGCAGTATGCTGGCATTTAACCTACATTTTGGTAAAAGAAATAGTATTGTGATTGGATTTAGCAAGAATATCCCAGACCCTTATAATTTATCCACTATACACTGCTGCAAAAGTCTGAAGGCAATACAAATTTAAGCCCAGTGAACATTCATGATTATACGGAGGCTTTGTTGGCAATACCTGGAGTCATAGCCTAAGGACTTAGGCTGAATCATTAGAAGGGACAACTGTATTTAGGTGCCCAAGGTAACCCTATGTCTGAGATTGTAGCTAGCTGGCTGAATGCCCCCCTTTTCCCACATCCCATTTAGGCTCACACCCAAGCTTTGGCTATTGTAATTAATATTTAATATTTATTGAATGATCAAACTAGGTCATGTACTATACTAAACACTGTACATTATTTTACCTGACATGTACAGTGAACTTACTAAACAAACACACTTACCACCTCTATTTTACTGATTAGGAAACTGTGACTTATGAAAAGTAATTTTCCAAAGTTGTAGCTACATGTGATAGAGCTAAAACAGAAGCCAAATTTGTCTAATTCCTGAGCCTACTTTCTTCACCATTACACTCTACTGCCACTCTACTATCCTGACAGTCAGGAATGGCTGGAGGGACCTGTCAGTGTTATGAGAAGAAAAGAGCTGTCATCTGTTCCCCAAGGTAAATATCTTGGCCAAGTTTACCCATATAATAGGTGGTAGAGTCAGGATTAGAGCTCAGATATACTGCCAAACAATGTCTTGTGGCCTCTGCTCATCTATATATAATATGTTATTTCTGTCTAGAGAAAGATCCAGACAAAATCCCCCAGCTCTCCCACTCCCAACAATCATCTTCCTTGTACCACTCCCAGAAGCCAGGTTCCAGGATATGTGTCTAGCAAAGGTGCTAGGGGCATGCAGTCTCTTTTACTTGTTTGATACTAACACTGTGGTGAATAGATTAGGCTCATTTTCTCTTGGTCATACAGATAAATTCTGGCTCATTTTCTTGCCAAGACTTCCTAGTTAGACTGGCAGGCACAGATTCAGAAGAAGGCTTGGATGAAAAGGATACAAGAAGGCCTCTCAATCTATTTCAAGTGTCTTTAATTACTTAGGACAAAATCTGGTTCAGACAAAAAGCTGCCCTTCATGTGGTTTTGCTTATCATGGGCATACTTTGAAATTTGAGACAAAAACCTCATTTTAAAAAAGGATACCCATTTGCCTAACTGATTTATTAGGGTCCTTCTTAATGCAGAAGACTGTTGTCACATAGGTTTTAGTTGTCTGAATTTAAATCAGTATATAATTGTAATACTATGATAGATATAACTTACAATACTCAGTGTGATTTTGTAATTTTCAATCACTTGGTTTCTAAAAACTTTTTAAAGGACCATATTATGGTAGAAATTGCTGCACCTATATAGACTTGTCTGCTCATCTTGGTAGCATAACAATACAGTCAGGGAATGCATTCAACTTCCAGCTTGGGATGTGAAATAACATTTGCACAGGAACCTTTGTATGGTCACTTTGAACATTAGGATTTTCAAGATCAGAGCCCTAGAAGTTGTTATTTTCTTCTAGAAAGAAATTTGTGACCTTTATTGTCTCTGAGACCACCAATTGAGGTTAATCAAACAGCTAAGTTTCAGTTAAGATGCTTACTTCAGTCAAAGAAGATGCACTAATTCCTATGCCATATTATAAAGTGAAATGAACACTGGTCAGCAGCTCAATTACTCAACATCCTATATAATAAAAGTCTAATATGCAAATTGTCCCCTTGGGTGGGTGTACCACTGACCAGAAGTTAGACATGTGCTGACCACCAGGGGGCAGCGCAGAACATGGTGGGCATTAGCCATGGGGTGCTGGCAACGGGTGGCAGTGGAGGCGCTGCCAGCCCCAATAGGTCCCAATGAGAGGGGAACTGTGGTGGGATGGTGGAGTAGGTGAGTAGGCATCATTAGGCTAAGGCGGGAGTGAAGGAAATCCCTGGCCAGCAGCTGGCAGCTGCTGGGGACTCCACTCATCCAGAATTTCCTACCCTGGGCTTCTTGTATATTTATAAAGATTTATTATTACTACATGGATAAATAAAACACCATTCTTGCCCTCAGTGTTCCTGCATTTTAATGTAAAATTACATATTTATCCTTCTTGGAATCATTTAGCAGTTTGGTTTAATAGAAAGAGTAAAAACAGCAAGGTCTATGCCCAGTTCTGCCATTAGCCAGCTATATGACTAGAGATAAACAACTAGAGCTCTTTGTGACTCAATTTCCTCATCTGTAAAAGGAAGTTGGCAGGATTGATTAGAAATCTGAACCTAAAAATCTAAGAAGCAAACATTTTGAGGCTGTTTTAGTTTGGAGTTTTTCAAAAATTCTGGAACAACTTGTGTACTTAATAAATTAAAATTAGATTACCTTAATCCTCATCTTTCTTTGCTCATAAGTCTAGAGGATCTTTTTTTGCTCTTGTGGGTTTATTTCTAGCCTACAGGGGCAAGATGTTTTTAAAGACAAGAATCAGAGGGTGGGGGGTAAGCAGTTGCAGAGGCAAAGAAGCAAGGAACAGACTGTCATGCTACAGTGGGAAGGCAGGGGAGGTTGAGGGTGGGGGGTCTGTAGGAGATCAACTGCAGGACTTGTATGCATGTGTGTAGGCATAGCCAGTGGATACAGGGCATTTGGGGGGGGCAGGGAAGAGAGATGGGTGAGGGCATGTACTGGGGAGTGGGGAGGATGGAGGGCAATAGGGAAAAAAATAAAAATAAAATAAATTTAAAAAAAGAACTCAAAACTCTTATTTATCATGCTACAGAAAAAAATCAAATCAAACTGAGAATAAGTGTTAGATAAAAAGAACTTCTAAACTCTCTGAAATTCAAACCATGTAGGATGTGGTTTAAGGATAATGTGGAAATATTAAATTGTGGACTTAACATTTAAAAAATAATAAATGTATATTTATCTTTGTTATCTGCCTACTTAAAACACTTCTGTTCTTAACCATGATTATTATGATCTAATAACTCAGGAACATTTATCTTTAAGACAAAACACAAACTTGCCAACTTATATTGATGTCAATTTAAAATACTAAGTCATCCAACCTTTTTTGAATGATTTAAGTATTTTAAAAGCCTATAAAAATGGTCCAGATTGTGAGCATAAGCAATGGACACAGACAGTAGGGGGGTGAGAGCATGTGCTGGGGATTGGGAGAAGGTCAATGGGGGGAAAAGGAGACTTATTTAATACTTTAAACAATAAAAAATTTAAATAATAAAAATAATGGTACGGATTTTTGTTAGGTATAGCTATAAGTAGTTAGTGCTATCCCTTACTAATTAATGAAACTTAGAACATAAAATATACAATATCTAATTCAAGTTACATATTTTGATTAAGAGAAACGGCAATTTGAATGTGGATTACTCAAATCTGAGATCTCAAATTTGTGAATTTTTCACAAAAATATACTTCCTAACATCAACAAAACAAATAGATTAATAAATAAATATTTCAATTTTCCTTAGTTAAGCACCTAAAAACAAGCCTCTGTAAGGCTTTTCACAGAAATTATTTCATTTACAACTCACAACAATCCTGTAAGGCAGTTTTTCCACCTGCAGAGTGGGAACAACGGTAATGGTTCAGATATATGTGGGCTTGGTTTTTCCAATGCTGGGACCTTGATAATTTCTTGGGTGTTTCCCAGAACTTCATGATCTCAGAAGCAAGGAAGACCAGTGGGCTGCTCTCCTATATCTCTGCAAAGCAGAGAAGGGCTTTTATTGCCTTGAAATGCATTGAGGGGATTTTTAATATGGAGGTCTCACAGAAAATATATTTTGAAAAACATTTATCCCTTGAGAATTTTTATCTGAGAATGTAATTTTAAGATAACCATAAAAACAAAAAACAAAATGTGTGTGTGTGTGTGTTTTAAGGAATTTGCCTTTGTAAAGTGAATTCTCTCTTATTTTCTTATTTTACCCACAGGATAGCTCAATGGAGTTATATAGGAAAGAAACTGATATAGTGGTAATTTTGCAGATGAGGAAAGGGAATGATGGCTGAGATGACTTGGCTTACCTAGAGCTAGCATGCTACAAAGACCTGAAGAGCATGAGGCAGATGTCCTGATTTTTCAATCCTTTCACTTTTCCAGTAGATCACAGACTCATTTTGTGATTTTATTGGATTTGAGTCTAAAAAAAAAGGCAACAGGTTGAAAGAAGACTGATGGCAGGATGGTAGTGAGAAGGGCAGCCTGAAGATCTGCACTAGCTGCAGAATTACGCTGCTTTTATACATATTTTCCTTGCTTTTACTTGCTAAATCCATACATAGGATCTTTCAATTACAAACACTCACTGAGCCTTAGGTGCAGGTGGAGATGAAGTTTTGGGGAGCAAAGCAGGGAGATGCAACCAGGAATCCAGCTCTGGGATATTCTGACCCCTCCAACCCTAACCAGCCATTTTTCTCCTGAAGAGCCAGCCCCTCACAGCAGCACCTGCAGGGCAACTAGTGCAGCTGCACCCAGCCTCAAACTCTGCAGGGAAACAAGGAATCTGAGTATGTCCATGAAACCCTTGGAGACTGGGTTGAGGGGCCATTTGATCCCAGAACATAATATAGCAACACCCCCACTTAGAGCCCATGTCAGAAATTGACCCTTGTGTAAATATTACTGAAAGCAGGAAGAAAAAGCGGGCAGATTGGGTCTGCCTGACTGAAACCAATGCTGTGGAAACAAAAACAGAGGAGTGGTGAATCACTAGGAACTTCAACCCGGTGCTGACTACCTAACAGGAAACTGAGAAGTACCTGACAGAATAGTAGAGAGGATTCTTAAACCAGCCCCCATGGGACAATAAAACTCAGCTGAAGTGAAGGACACTTCACTATTTCACTTCTTTATTTTTTATCTTTTAGTTAAGAAGGAAAAGGAATTTTTTTTCGTTTTTTTTTTAACCTTTTATTTTTTTGGATTTGTGTTCTTCATTCTATTTTTTGTAAATCATCATTTTACTTCATCTCATTTTTTTTCTCTTATTCCACCCTTTTCTTCCTTTTCATCCTGTTTCTCTTCTCCTGTCTCTGTTTCAGTTTTTCTGTCTCTTTTTTTTTTACTCCTTGTTAAAATTTGATCTCATTTATCTGCTTTATTGAAGTGTTACTATTATAGTAGTCTCTGTTGGCTTACTCCCATATATAATTTCCTCTCCCCTGCTCCAAGTCCATGCACCCTCCTCTTTTCTCTTTCTTCACTAGCCAACTGTTTAGTATTATTATTTTTTTTTAGTTTTCTTCTTTCTTTATTTTTTATGCTTTTGTTTTTCCTCTCTGCTCTTGCTCTCTTCTTAATTGCTTAATTAGTTTCACTCACCAAACTCAAGCCTATTTGCCCTCTATTCTCTTTTTCAAAAGATAGATAAATAGAAGGATAAATGATAGATAAAAGAAAAAATAATTTTTATATCTTTTTATTTTTTAAATTTGTTACTTATTTTTCTTCTTATCCACTCATTTTCTTTCTACCTCCCCTATACTGAACCATAGCCATTCCTCCATTCATTCAACTCTTTTACCTTAATGCCTTTTCAGATTCAGTCCCCTCCCCTACTCTCTTTTTTTCTGGCTGTTTGTTGTTTGCATATTTTGATTTTTTTTTGGTGGAATTTTCCCCCTCACATATGTATATTTTTTCCCCTTCTTTTTTGTTCTTTTCTTTTCTCTCTTACCTGTTTTCCTTTTCTCAATATCATTTTTGAACTCTTTTCTCTACTCTAATTCTCTGGTGGTCACTTTTATTGGGATTATTGGTGTCATGAATACATTTGTGTTTTGTTCCCTCTGTGTTGTGTCTTTTCGAGTTGTATTTTGTGGCTTTTGGTCAATATGGTAGAGAATGAGCCACATAGCCAGACACCCTGAGAAGAGCAAAAATGGGGAGACAAAAAAACAACCCCCATACAAAAGAAAAGAAGGAATCACCAGAAAAAGAAGTAAACAAAATGGAGGAAAGCAATTTGTCAGAGAAAGAATTTAGCACAATGGTCATAAGGATGCTGAAAAGAATGAAGACAAATTCAACAACAAGTGTAAAAATCAAGAGGAAATGAAAAAGAAACAGGAGGAAATGAAAAATGATGTAGTTGCAATAAAGAACACAATGGGAGGCATCAACAGTACACTAGCAGAAGCCAAGGACTGCATCAGCAAGCTAGAAGACAAGGTAAGAAAAACACCCAAACAGAGCAGCAATTGGGGAAAAAAATCTAAAAAAAAACAAAAAACAAAAACAAGAGGAGAGCCTAAGGGAGCATTGGGACAATAGGAAATGAAACAACATCTGCACAATAGTGGTGCCAGAAGGAGAGGAAAATGAGCAAGAACTAGAAAACTGGTTGAACAGAAAACTTTCCTGATATTGGGGAGAATAAATTCACACAAGTTCAAGAAGCACATGGAGTTCCAAAGAAGATGAACCCTAAATGAGTTAAAAACCTGATGAACAGAATAAACTGGTGATTATAATAGAATCGGGAAAGAGGTGATGGGGGTACAGGGAGAGACTGGACAATAATCATACACCTACAGATGAGGACAATGTGGGGGAAGATAAGGTAGAGAGAGGGGTGGGAGTGGGTGGAGGGGAGCTATCGGGGGGGAAAGAGAAACAAATATAATAATCTGAACAATAAAGTTTTATTACATTAAAAAAACAAAAACAAAAAAAATAATTTCTCAGCTGCCCATGTTTCCATAGGAGGTATATAAAACTGCTTCCCCCTTTAACCTATCTAGTAAATAATTCTGAAGCATCATTTTGCCTGGGTGCATCTGGTCCTGGATTGCTGCTGAGTCCTTCCACAGCTTACAGAGCACAGCTTTGCTTGCCACCCCACAACCATCTCTATTGCTTCCTGCATCCTGCAGTTCAGATGTTTATGTATCTGTCCATGGAGGATACACTAAGTTCTACCCAAACACAAGCCTTAGGAGAGTCAGAGGAAAGGAGAAGGGTGAATGCATTGATTTCTCATTAGATATGCTCCTCTGTTTTTTTTTAGGGCTGGGCACTTTTGGAATGTGCCCACAAGATGGAAAAGGCTGGTTTCTGGATGGGTCACCTGTGGGAAGGTTACTGGGCAGGGAACAGTGGTGTTGGGACTAGGGCAGTGTATGTTAGCAAGTGAACAGAGCATCTGGGGTGACGGAAGGAAACTGAGTCTTGTGGGGGTATTCATAGACTTCCTTCTCCCCTGATTGCCCAGAGCATCCTATCATCACCTGTTGAGCACCAGGGCACACCCTTACCCTCACCAATGCAGAATCAGGGCAGGATGAGAAACAGTGACAGCTGGGGGAAGAAGGAGAGGATTAGGAAGAGAGAAGGTAACCAGGAAGAGAAATCTCAAGATTGAAGGATCTGGTGATTAGGGAGTAAGAAGAGGCTTAAATACCAAATCCTCATTATTGTCCTTCAGGAGATGAGAGATGAGAGGAGCAGGAAGTGGAATTTCACATCTCCTGTTTGACATAGTACTGGAAGTGCTAGCCATAGCAATCAGACAAGAAGAAATAAAAGGCATCCAAATTGGAAAAGAAGTAAAACTATTATTATTTGCAGTTGACATGATATTGCACATAAAAAAACCTTAAAGACTACATAAAAAACTACTAGATTTAATAAATGAATTCAGCAATGTAGTAGAATACAAAATTAACTCTATGGCATTTTTATATACTAATAATGAACTTACAGAAAGAAAGACTAAAAAAACAATCTCACCATTGCACCAAAAAAATTAAGATACCTAGGAATAAACTTAATGAAGGAGGTAAAAGACCTGTACTCAGACAACTACAAGACACTGAAAAGAGAGATAGAGGAAGACATAAACAGATGGAAGATTATACCATGTTCATGGGTTGGTAGAATCAGCATGATTAAAGGGTGCATCCTATCCAAAGCAATCTATAGATTCAATGCACTCCTTATTAAAATACCAAATGGCCTATTTCACAAACCTAGAAAGAACTCTCTAAAAATTCATCTGGAATAAAAAAAGACTCCAAATAGCCACAGTAATACTGAGAAAGAAGAACAAAATTGGAGGGATCATAATGCCAGATATCAAGCTATATAACAAAGCCACTGTTTGCAAAACTGCCTAGTACTGGCACAAAAACAGACATACAAACCAATGGAACAGAACAGAGAACCCAGAAATCGACCCAAGCCATTCTGTTCAATTAATATTTGACAAAGGAGGCAAGAGCATGCAATGGAGTCAAGACAATTTCTTCAATAAATGGTGCTGGGAAAATTGGTCAGATACATGCAAAAAATTTAAACAAGATCACAAACTTATACCCCACACAAAAATAAACTAAGAATAGATAAAGGACTTAAAAGTAAGACTAGAAACCATAAAAATCTTAGAAGACTCCATAGGCAGCAAAATATCAGATATATGTCATAGCAATATGTTTGATACAGTTCCTAGGGCAATGAAAACTAAAAAGAAAATAAATAAATGGGACTACATCAAAATAAAAAGCTTCTGCATAGCAAAAGAAATAATCAATAAAATAACAAGAAAGCCAACTGCATGGGAGAACATATTTGCAAATGCTTTCTCAGATAATGGTTTAGTCTCCAAAATCTATAGGGAACTCATACAACTTAAAAAATGGAAGAGAAACAATCCAATCAAAAAATGCATATTAGCATAACCAATGAACAGAGAAACTGGAGTGGTGGAGGCTTGTCCTGTGTGTTGGGAGTGGCTGGGGGGGGTGTCAATTGGGGGGAAAGGAGACATATGTAATACTTTAAACAATAAAAAATAATAATAAAATAAAAAATAAAAAGAAAGGCAACAAAAGCAAAAACAAACAAGTGGGACTACAATCAAACTAAAAAGCTTTAGTACAGTAAAGGAAACCATTAACAAAATGAAAAGTTGATCTACAGAATAGAAGAAAATATTTGCAAGTTATATGTCTGATAAGGGGTTAATATTCAAAATGTATAAAGAAACTGTACAACTCAATAGAAAAAATATCTATTTAAAAATGCTCAGAGCCACAGAATAGACATTTTCTCAAAGATATGCAAGTGGCCAATAGTTACTAGAAAAGCTGCTCAACATCATTAATCAGTAGGGAGATGCAAATCAAAATATAAATATCATCTTGCACCAGTTAAAATAGTTATCAAATAGATAAGAGATAGCAAGTGTTGGCAAGAATGTATAGAAAAGGGAACCCTTGTGTACTGTTGGTGGGAATGTAAATTGTTTTAGCCTTTATAGGAAACAATATAGAGTTTACTGAAAAAATTAAAAATTCAACACTTCTGGGTATATAACTAAAGAAACCTGAAACATTAATTCAAAAGAAGAATATATGCTCCCCTATGTTCACTGCAGCATTATTTACAATGGCCAAGATTTGGAAGCAGCCCAAGTGCCTAACAATAGATGAATGGATAAAAACCTGTGGTATATTTAAACAATGGAGTACTAGCTACTCCACTATAAAAAAAAAAAAGGAAATCTTATTTTTTGCAACAGCATGGATAGATCTGTAGAGCCTTATTTTAAGTGAAACAAAACAGTCAGAGAAAGACAAGTACATACCATTTCACATATATGTGAAAATTAATGAATAAAATAAACTTATAAGCAAAATAGAAACACAGTCACAAATAGATATAGCTGTTAGAGGGTAGAGGGGTTGGGGGGTAAGTGAAAAAAATGAAGGGATTAAATAATCTCATAGACACATACAACATTATGGTGATGACTAGAGGGTTAAGCGGGTGGGGAGAAGAGAATTAAGGGAGAATAAATGGTGTTGGAAGAAAATTTGACTTGGGGTGGTGAACACCCAATACAATATACAGATGATGTATTATAGAATTTCATGCCTAATGCATATACAATTTTATTAACCAATGTCACCCTAATAAAATCAATAAAAAGTTCTACCTAAAAATAGAACTGTAATATGATCCATCAATTCCACTTCTGGCCATGTATCTAAAGGAAACAAAATCATTATCGTGAAAAGATACTTGCACTGCCATGTACACTGCAGTGTTACTGACATAGCCAAGATGCAGAAACAACCTAAGTGTCCATTGACAGAGAGATGAATGAAGAAGACACACACACACACACACACACACACACACACACACACACACGTACCTATATATTCAGTCACAAAAAAGGAAATCCTACCATTTGTGACATCATGTGACATCATGACATCATAGAGGGCATTCTGCTAAATGGAATAAGTCAGAAAGAAAGTAAAATAATATTGGCTCTGACTTACAGGTGGGATCTAAGAAAATTATACTTAGAAACAGAGAATAGATTGGGGTTGCCAGAGGCAGGGAATTGGGAGTGGGCAAAGTGAGTGAAGTTGGTGAAAAGGTACAAACTTCCAGTTATAAGATAAAGGAGTTTGGGGGAAATTATTTACAACATAGTGACTATAGTTTAAAAATTATTATTTATCCCCAATTTAGGAAAAATAATAATTTCAGTATAAAAACTGCTAAAAATCATTCTAAAAATTGTAGAATTGTATCTAGTGATACTATACAAAGACAAAATAGTTGATCAATGCTTTAAATAATAATTTTATTTAACCAGGTGACTTTAGAAAATAAAGGTGAGATAAAAAATTTAAAAAGTTGTTTTTTTTTCTAAAAGTAATATGAAATTTTAAAACCACCTACATTATCAAATTTTGGTTGTAGAGCTAGAAAGTCTATAGCAAGCATGATAGGCAAATAATGGCATCCCCAAAGATTGTCCACATCTTAATACGTATCTGGAACCTGTGAATATATCACCTCATGTGGCAAAGGGACTCTGAATTTGTGATTAAAGTTAAGGACCCAGAGATGGAAAGATTGTCTGGAATTGTTTGGATCAGCTCTGTATAATTATAAGGATTCTTAAGAGATGAAAATGTTTCAGGCTGTGATCAAGGAGGGATATGATTACTGAAAAAGTGTCAGAGAGATGAAACATTGCTGCTTTGAAGAGAAAGGGGGACATGAGCCAAGGAATGTGGGCAACTTTTAGAAGCTATAAAATATAAAAGTCTTCCCTTCATTGGTCTACAGAATGGACACTTTGATAATATCTTCCTCAGATAAAAACCACTTACAGAACTTTAAGATAATATATAACATTGTTTTATGCTTCCAACTTACTTTGTGGTAACTTGTTATAAGCTGCATAGAAAACAATAAAGCACAAAATTTAGAAAGCTTACTTTATTTCAATATTAGAAAGGGTTATTCAAATATTAATTATAACCAGAGATTATTTAGAAAAAAACACACCCCACAAATGATATATTTAATTATATATTGGCTTGTGCAAAAGTATTGAGCCAATTAAAGAACTGCAATAGTTAATGAATTGGATCTATTAAGTAAGTAGTCCCAGTCATTGAGATACATGCTAAATATATAAGTATATCTAAAACTGAGAAGTAAAATGAGAAAAGTGAGCAAGTTATGTCATTCAGTAATACAAAGATATCATACAATAGACTTTTTACCCATCTCCTTCAGGACCTAAAAAATGTTCTCAGAAAAGGATATGAGTTTTAAGGATATTGAATGATGAGTGGTGTTTGATTGAAATAGGAATTAAAGCTGGTATATATGTTTCCTATAATTGCTTTGAAAATTACCACAGACTTGTTGGCAGAAAGCAACAGAAGTTTATTCTCCCTCAATTCTGGAGGCTAGAAGTCCAAAATCAACATGTTGGCAAGCCCACACTTCCGGCTCAGCATTCCTTGGCTTGTGGCTGCATCACTCCAATTTCTTTCTCATCTTCATATGCCCTTTTCCTTTGTATGTGTAATCTCTCTCTGTCACTTTAACACTTGTGATGGTATTTAGGGACTGTCTGGATAATCCAGGATAATCTTTTAATTTCAAGATACTAATATAATTTTTCTACAATAACTTGAAACCTGAAGGTTTTTTGTTTTGTTTTGTTTTTGGGGGGGAGGGGGGAGAATGGGTTGGGGGGAGACACTATTCAGCCCACTACAGTTGATTTCTGGAAGGTTAGTAATAATAATCTTTTTTTTCCCCTCTAAAGCTGGGTGATATTCTCAGTTGTATTTAGTTTAAAAATTATGTCCATATTGACTGAACTAGAATCTGCATTTTAACAAGATTCCCAAGGAAATTTATGTGTACATTAAAATTTGAAAAGCACTGATTAAGAAATATTTGAGTATATAGGGTGACTGTTAGTGAAGGAAAGTAAGGAATCAGTAAGTGGGAAGACAGTATATAAGACTCTATCAAATCTTTTGTAAGTTGAAGGAATGAAATTTTAATCCACAGGGACAAAAACTGTTAATTCGAATGAACAAGTTTCTAGAACAAGAATGGTAGGTATCTTTGAAGATAGATTGGCCCTTGTCTCTGAAACTATTCTCTGCAAGCATCTGTCCACTGCCCAGCATCTCCCTGATCCAAGCACTGATGACAAGGTCCAGGTTCAGGTAAAACGTTCCACAAAGTTCAGCTCCTGCTATGTGTGAAATTTGATATGGACTGCTCTGTGAAGTAACTGCCCAAACCTGTATCATTTGTTAGTCCAATATAATGCACTATAATGGCCATGCCATTGTTATACCTATATTTTGAGTATTTGTATTTCTTCCTCTATCATCGTAAGACAAAAAAAAAAAGGTTAAGGGAGCCACTAAATTATTTGGCAGAAAAATGGCTAAATCATTTTGGACACTTGTAGTGAAATTTCTTATTATAATTTCTCCTTATAAAATTCAAAGCTTTCAAAACACTTTGGCCTCATATAAATTTTTAGCAGCTGTAGTGCTGACAATAACATAGTGAGCCTAGAAACTATCAAGGGCTTGTCTGATGCCAGGCTCTCTCTCCTAATCAGCTTTATGATTCCAAGTAACCCTCACAATAGCCAAGACGGAGGGAGGCACTTCACTGATGAGGAGACCACAGCCTTCTCTGCACACCTGATGCATGGTCACTTCTTTTTGGGGGCATCTCTACCTCACTTGGCATCATCTGGTACTTTAATCACAAGTGAGTCTTGGAGGCCTCACCAGTTCACCCATTCAGTATCTATTTATTGAGTGCTAGGCCAGTGGTGGGCAAACTGCGACTCTCAAGCCACATGCAGCTCTTTGGCTCCTTGAGTGTGGCTCTTCCACAAAATACCAGGGTCTGAGTGAGTCTATTTTGAAAAAGTGGTATTAGAAAAAGTTTAATTTTAAAAAATTTGGCCTTCATAAGAAATTTCAATTGTTGTACTGTTGACTAATGAGTTTGCTGACCACTACGCTAGGCAATGCAAATGAACTGGGAATATACATGCACTTTGAAGAAAGGCAAAGACAAAAATCATCAAGAAACTGAGCATTTGGCTTTTATACATACATATACAGTTAACAAACAGCAACCATTTTCTGTATGAAATGACTAAAAGAGCTTTACCTTTTTCTTCCTCTCTACCTAGGACTCTAACTTGTGAACTTCCATCTTTTCTGTAACTTGCCCTCATTTGGGATGTTCTATGCCAAATTCCATTTCTTACTTTAGTCTGGGCCAAAAAATAATTCTTAGGTTTCATTGAGAAAGTAAAGATGGGGCTGTCTACATTGTTGTAGGAGTCATGTCAGCACTCAAGAGATCAAATGTTATTTCACATTTACAAAGAAAGTTTTTCCTTCATTACAATAAGCATAGACAGGTTTCTATGCAGCTTAGTTCAAGCCTTTACATGCATTTGAAATTGTATATTCATTAAAATATATATCCAATAGTTAGGCCTATTGGGGAAAATCAGAATGAAAGTATGAAATATAGAGTAAAAGCCCCAAGCTTACTTTTAATCAATAATGTCAAGGATTTCCTTATTAAGGTAAGTAGAGCTGACCAGTGGTAACAAAATTATCTCATTTATATTCTGCCAATTCTCCTCCCCCTCTTTATTTCAGAAAAGAACCTGCCTCACATAATGCATGCTTCATAGCAAATTCAGTACATTATATTTCTCTCCCTCTTCCCATAACTATTGATAATGTTATAAAATACAATGAAGCACATAGTTGAGGAGGATATGGTAAGTGTTAGGGGGGATCTCATGGGTTTTTAGTCCCCAAGTAAGAAAGTATTGATTTTAACTATCAATATGCAATATACACTTAGTGGCAAGATTATTATGATCTCTGAATGCATAATAATTTAGCCACTGTCTTCAGTCTTCCCTCTGTAATGGGATATGCAAATTAACCATCATCTTGATTGGGTTACTTTGCATACTTGCTCCTGATTGGCTTGTAGGCATGGTTGACAGTCTGTTCAGTGCTTTACTGCCTCTGCATCTATCTTTTTATTCATCAGGTTATAATGTTCTTTATTATCCATAAATGAGTGAGATCATGAGGTATTTTTGTTTCATTGCCTGGCTTATTTTGCTTAACATAATGCTCTCCAGGTCCATCCATGCTGCTGCAAAAGGTAAGAATTTCTTCCTTTTTATAGCAGCATAGTATTCCATTGTGTAGACATACCATAATCCATTCATCTGATGATGGGCATTTAGGCTGTTTTCAAATCTTAGCAATGGTGAATTGTACTGCTATGAACATAGGGATGCATATATCCTTTCTGATTGGTGTTTCTAGTTTCCTAGAATATAATCCTAGAAGTGGGATCACTGGGTCAAATAGGAGCTCCATTTTTAGATTTTTGAGGAAACTCCATACTGTTCTCCACAGTGGCTGCACCATTCTGCATTCCCACCAGCAGTACACAAGGGTTCCTTTTTCTCCACATCCTCACCAGCACTTGTCATTTGTTGATTTGTTGACGATGTCATTCTGACAGGTGTGAAATGGTACCACAATGTCATTTTGATTCGCATTTCTCGGATAATTAGTGACTTCGAGCATATTTTCTTATGTCTCTTGGTCTTCCTTCTGTCTTCTTTCAAAAAGATTCTATTTAGGTCTGTTGTCCATTTTTTTATTGGATCATTTATTTTCCTTTTATTAAGTTGTATAAGTTCCTAGTAAATGTTGAAGATTAAAACCTTATCGGTGATAACATTGGCAAATATGTTCTCATATACAGTGGGATTTCTAGTTTTATTGATTGTTTCTTTTGCTGTGCAAAAGCTTTTTATTTTGATGTAGTCCCATTTGTTTATTTCCTCTTTAGCTTCCATTGCCCTAGGAGCAGTATCGGTGAAGAAATTGCTTCGGCATGTATCTGCGATTTCTCTGCCTGTGGATTCCTCTAGTATTTTTATGGTTTACCTTCTTATGCTTAAGTCCTGTATCCATTTTGAGTTAATTTTTGTCTATGTCTATGGTGTAAGTTGGTGGTCTAGTTTCATTTTTTTTTTGCATGTATCTGACCAAATTCCCCAACACCATTTATTTAAGAGACTGTCCTAACTCCATTGTATGTTTATGCAGACTTTGTCAAAAATTGAGTATACTGGCTTGGGTTGATATCTGGATTCTCTATTCTATTTCATTGGTTTATATGTCTGTTCCAGTACCAGGCTGTTTTGAGAACAGTTGCTTTATAAGATAGCTTGAAATCTGGTATTGAGATCCCACCTACTTTTTTCTTCTTTCTCAGGATTGCTGTGGCTATTCTGGGTCTTTTGTTTGTTTGTTTGTTTCAGATGAATTTTTGAAGAGTTCTTTTAGGTCTGTGAAATATGCCATTGGTATTTTAATGAGAAGTGCATTGAATCTATAGATTGCTTTGGGTAGTATGGACATTTTAATGATTTGATTCTACCAATCCATGAACATGGTATGTTCTTCCATCTGTTTACATCTTTCTCTATCTCTTTTTTCAGTGTCCTGTAGTTTTCCATATATAGGTCATTTACCTCCTTAGTTAAGTTTATTCCTAGGTATCTTAATTTTTTTTGTGCAATGGTAAATGTGGTTGCTTTTTTAGTCTCTCTTTCTGTAAGTTTACTCTCAGTGTATAGAAATGCCAAAGATTTCTTGGTGTTAATTTTGTATCCTGCTACATTGCTAAATTTATTTATTAAGTTTATTGGTATTTTGATGGAGTCTTTCAGGTTTTTATGTACAATATCATGTCATCTGCAAATAAAGACAGCTTTACTTTATTTTTCCCAATTTGGATGCCTTTTATTTCTTTTTCTGACCTAATTGCATTGGCTAATACTCCCAGTACTATGTTGAACAGTACTGTCTTGTTCCTGTTCTTGGGGAAAATGGTTTTAGTTTTTGCCCATTGAATATAATGTTAGCTGTGGGTTTATCATATATGATTTTTAGTATGTTGAGGTATGATTCTTCTATTCCCACCTTGTTGAGAGTTTTTATCAAGAAAGGGTGTTGGATTTTGTCAAATGCTTTTTCTGCATCAATTGATATGACTATGTGATTTTTATCTCTCAATTTGTTTATCAGACGGGTCACATTTATTGATTTGCAGATATTGTACCATCCTTCCATTCCTGGTATAAATCCTACTTGGTCATGGTGTATGATCTTTCTGATGTACTGCTGGATACAATTTCCTAGAATTTTGTTGAGGATTTTGGCATCTGTGTTCATGAGGGATATTGGCCTGTAATTCTCTTTCATTGTGTTGTCTTTATCTGGTTTTGGTATTAAGGTGATGCTGGCTTCATAGAATGAGCTTGGTAGTGTTTCTTTCTCTTCAAGTTTTTGGAATAGTCTGAGGAGGATAGGTTTTAGTTCTTCCATGAATGTTTGGTAAAACTCTCCTGTGAAGCCATCTGGCCCTGAGTTTTTGTTTGCTGGAAGTTTTTTGATGACTGTTTCAATTTCTTCCATAGTTATTGGCCTATTGAGATGTTTTGATTCTTCCTGTTTGAGTTTTGGGAGATTATATTTTTTAGGAATATGTCCATTTCCTAGACATGGAAATGTTTATTGGAATAGAGTTGTCCATAGTATTTTTTAACAATCCTTTGTATTTAGGTGGGGTCTGTTGTTATATCTTCTCTTTCATTTCTGATTTTGTTTATTTAGGTCCTCTGTCATTGCTTCTTGATAAGCCTGGCTAGAGGTTCATCAATCTTATTTATGCTTTCAAAGGACCAGCTCTTGGTTTTGTTGATCTTTTGTATTGTTTTTTTAGTCTCTATGTTGTTTATCTCCACTCTGATTTTTATTATTTCCTTCCTTCTGCTTACACTTGGCTTTTCTTGTTACTCCTTTTCTAACACTTTGAGTTGCATGTTTAGGTAATTTAATGCCATTGTTTCTTGTTTTGTTTTGTTTTTTACCGTAGGCTTGTAGAGCTATGAACTTCCATCTCAAGACTGCTTTTGCTGTGTCCCACAGATTTTGTATTGTTGTGTTTTTATTGTCATTTGTTGCCATGATGTTTTTTATTTCTTCTTTGATCTTTGATAACCCAGTCATTGTTTAACAGCATGCTGATTAGTCTCCATGTGTTTGATTTTTTTGGATTGTTTTTATTGTAGTTGATTTTCAGTTTTATGCCACTGTGATCTGAGAAGATGCTTAATATGATTTCTATCTTCTTCAATTTGAAGAGACTTTCCCTATGACCCCAAATACAGTATATATTTGAAAATAACTCATGTGCACTAAGAAGAATGTATATTCTATGGCTTTGGCATGAAATGTTCTGAAGATGTCAATTAATACCATCTGGTCTAGTGAGTCATTTAGGATTGATGTTTCTTTGCTGATTTTTTTATTTGTCCAATGATGATAGTGGGATATTAAAGTCTCCTACTATGATTGTATTGCTGTCAATCTCTCCCTTGATATCCTTCAGTAGTTTTTTTATGTTGTTCAGTGCCCCTGTATTTTATGTGTATTTGTTTAGCAGAGTTATTTCTTCTTGTTGGATTGCTCCCTTTAGTGTTATGAAGTGGCCTTCCTTATCTCTTATTATGTCCTTCACTTTGAGGTCTAATTTGTCAGATATAAATATTGCTACCCCAGCTTTTTTTTTTTCATTTCCATTTGCCTGAAAAACCTTTTTCCATCCTTTAACCCTTAGTCTGTGTGTGTCTTTTTTACTGAGGTCAGTTTCTTGTAGACAGCAGATATATGGGTCATGTTTTCTTATCCAATCCAATACCCCATGTCTTTTGATCCATGCATTTAATCCATTTTCATTTAAAGTTATGGATAGGTGCTTATTTGTCACCATTTTTATTCTTTACCTCTGTGTTCCTTCTTTGTTTCCTATTTTTTTTTTTACAGCAGACCCTTTAACATTTCTTGCATTGTTGGTTTGGTGGCAATAAATTCTTTTAGTCCTTTTTTGTCTATGAAGTTCCTTATTTCATCTTTAATTTTGATTGATAGCCTTGTTGGATACAGTATTCTTGGATTCAGACCCTTCCTTTGCATAACTTTGTATATTTCATTCTATTCCCTTCTGGCATGATGAGTTTCTGTTGAGAAATCAGTCACTAGTCTGATGGGAGTTCCTTTCTAGGTAACTTTCTGTCTCTGACTGGCCACTTTTAAAATTCTCATTTTGTCATTGGTGTTTGCCAGTTTAATTATAATGTGCCTTGGCGTGGATCTGTTGTGGTTCATTTTCCTTGGGACTCTGGGAGCTTCTTGGATTTGTGTGGATTTTTTCTTCCCTATAACAGGGAAATTTTCTATCATTATTTCTTCAAACAGGTTTGCTATTCCTTTCTCAGTGTCCTCTCTTTCTGCTACCCTTATTATGCAGATGTTGTTCTGTTTTTTGTTGTCCCAAAGTTCCCTTAGGCTATCCTCCTGCTTTTTAATTTGTTTTTTTCTAGAAAATGTTCTAGTTGGATATTTTTTCCTACCTTGTTTTCCAGCTCACTGATGTGGTCCTCTGCTTTGTCTAGTCTACTCTAGATGCTTTCTATTGAGTTCTTTACAGCAGCAATGGCATTTTCTATTTTTTCTCGTTTCTTCTTCATTTTCTCCTGGTTCTCACACATATTGTTGAATTTGTCTACCATTCTCTTCAGCCATCTTATGACCATTTCTCTGAATTCTTTCTCTGGGAATATGCTTGCCTCCATTTACTTCCTTTTCTGGTGATGCCTGCTTTTCTTTCATATGTGGCCTATTTCTTTGTCTCTCCATAGTCTCTCTTCTCCAGGTGTCTGGTTATGTAGTTCTCTCTCTCCTGCATTGATTTAAAGGCACAAAATACAACACAACCAGGTACAATGCACAAGGCACAGAATAGAAATGTATTCACAGTATTAATAACCCCATATAAAAGTGACCACCAGAGAAAAGCAAATTAGAGTATAGGAGAGAAAGAAGAAGAGGAAAAAAAAAGAAAGAAAGAAACCAGTGCAAAAATGAAATTTGGAAAAGGAAATAAAAAGAGAGAAAAGAAAGACAATAAGAAAGAAGAGGGGAACAATCTATATATATGGGTAGAAAACTTCAATAGAACAGCCACTAATCCCAAAAAATGCCAACAATAAGTACCTGGAGATGAATACAAACTACAAACAATAACCATTGTCAAGTGAGACAAGAGAAAACAGAAGCAAAAAAGAAACAAAACAAAACAAATAAGCAAAACAATCTCACAAATAAGAATAAAAATTGATATAATCAACAATCAAGCAAACAACAAAAGGACAGAGAGAAAAACAACTTTTTGAATAGTGAAGACAGAGAAGAGAGAGGTTTGTATGACTTGGAGCAGGGGTGTCGGAAACCAAATATTGTTCTCACTAGATGGATGTAAACAGGAAGCCAGAAGGCTGGTCAACCTTAATTGCTCTGAAAGGTCAGAGCTAATTACTCACTGTTTAGTTGAAACATTATTGGTTGAAGCAACCTCTATGTTTGTTTCTTGTTAATTTCTGTTTTTGTTATTTCCTGCCTAAAGGCTAGGGGTGTGTCCCAAAGCCTTAATAAAAGGGAGATAAAGGCCAGAGCAAGGGGCAGTCCTTTCCACTAGAGGAAGGCTCCCGCCTGGCCCCCCAATATCGCCAAATTTATGCTTTCAGTCTCTCATTTCGTTTGCGTGCGGCCTCCTTCAGAACCCGAACCCTGACCCGGGAACCCTGAACCACGCGGGACGTGGAAAGAGGTTCCCACACAGGGGATTGAAAATTAGATACATAAGTAGGGTGAAATTTTAACAGGCAGTAAAAAGAAAGAATGGGGGATGCCAAAACCGGTTTGGCTCAGTGGACAGAGCGTCTGTCTGTGGACTCAGGTTGGATTCCAGTCAAGGGCATGTATCTTGGTTGAGGGCACATCTCCCGTAGGGGGTGTGCAGGAGGCAACTGATCAATGTTCCTCTCTCATTGATGTTTCTAACTCTCTATCCCTCTCCCTTCCTCTCTGAAAAAAACAATAAAATATATTTAAAAAAGAAAAAAAGGAAAAAAGAAAGAAAGAAAGAAAGAAAGAAAGAAAGGGGGAAGTCTAAAGCAGGAAAAAGGTAAGAGAAACAATACAACAAAAGGGGAAAAGTTAGGAAGAGAGTGATGGCATAAAGGTTAAGTTGAAAGATAGTAAAATGATGCTAAAGGGAAGATGAAAATAGAATGTAGTACACTAATCCCAAAGTAAAATAAAGAGAAAATCAAATAACACTTTTAAAAAAAGGTATAATAGTAGTAGTAATAATACTGATTGAAAATAAAAATATAATAATTAAAAATGTAAAAACAAGTGAAGAAAAAAGAAGAAAATAGTTTCTTAAGTAAAAGATGGAAAAAATAAAAAATAATAAAAATAAAAATATGCAATAGTGAAGGTCATTCATTTCCTCTACTGTTCTGTTTGGCATGCCTGTTTCTTAGTCAGGACAGTATTGCAGTTTCCTGCTTTCCACTGCTCCTCAGTGTTGTAAGCCAGTCCTGATTTTTAAGCAGGCAGTTTATTAGTGTTTACACAAGAGTCAATTTGTGATTCAACCCCTGGGTGGCAGTGTTTCTGGATTGACCTCTGGGTCTATAGTTTTTCTCTACCAGTGCTTAGATCCTGCTTCCCCTGTGGCATTCAATATGGTTTGTGGGAGTGAGTTGCTCCAGAGCTGGTTCTCTGATGGTTATTCCCTGCTCTGATTTTTAGATTCCAGAAAACAACTTTCCCCTGCAGTCCCTTAGGGTGTCCCCAATTTGGTGATCCTATGAATTGGGCTTAGTATGCAGAAGCAAGGATTTAAAGGAAAAAGAAACAAAACAAAACAAAACAAAAAAGAACCAGCATAAGTGTGTGAACTCCAGGACTGTGCGCAATTCTGTGCAGTCTTTTTTCCCCCTTGGGTCTAAGCAGCCAGCACACTTCTGAAGTTTTTAGGCTGTCCTTTGGTGTCAGATCAAAATGGGTTGCTTTTAAGAGTTCCTTTCTGTTAGCAGCTCTGAGGACTGATCCCCTTCCACATTCATGGGTCATGCCAGCCCCAACATTCATGGATTTTTCTAGGCGCAGACATCCCCCTGTCCTCCAGCTCCCAGAGTGCAAGTGTCTCTCTCCCTTGCTGGGAGCAGAGATCTCACCTTATCCCAGGCGAAATCTGACCTTTCCGTGGTAGAGTGTAGAGCTCCTCTGAATCTGTGCGTTTGCGTCATTTGGGGACTGATTCTCTGGGGTTTGCAGCTGTTCAGTGGGTGTAGTAGTTATAGATTTTCAGGCTTCCAATAACATCCATTTTCCCGTTCAAGATGGCACGGTCTCCATGTCCAAGCAAGTCACTCTGGGAGGGAACACAGCAGCAGTAGGGGCTGCCCAGTCAGGGAAGCCCTGTCCAGCACTCCCCCACCGTCTCCTGGAGTATAGCTGTCCCTCAACTCACCAACAAACGCTCCCCTTGTGACCCTCAGCTGTTCTTTCCATCTGCTCCTGGACAAGGCTCAGGACATGTCTGTCTATTCCACTGCCATTTTTTCCTCCTCTAAAATTATGTTTTTTAAAAGATTCCCTTCTTGTCACTCCCTCTCCACTATTTTTTTTTTTGGTCTTAATTAAATCTCTTTGCAGCACTTATTGATAAAGAACTTCTTGAAGGTAGAAGGATGTTACCAAATGAGAAAACACCCCTATCTTCTTATTTTCAATGTTTAATCTCTTTTTGACAAATACATTTACTTAATTGTCATACCAGATATTTCTGTAATAGAAAACACATTCTCCAAGTGGGACTTGAGCTTTCATGATAGCAAACACCACTGCTTTGGAAATGAATTAAAAATCACTCACTTGTTTAAACAATTGAGATGAAAATGATTTGGCCCTTTACATTTTAAATGAAAGCCAAATTAGAATATCTTTACTTTAAAATGTAATAGTTTTGGAAATTACGTAAACATATTTTGTGACCAGCTGCCACAGTCTTTATCATTGTTTTTCTCCTGAAACCAATTATTAAATGATGTTATCTTTAGTGAATACATGTCTTGCTTTTCTTTTATTTCCCAAGTGCTTTTAAGTTATTCTAGTCAACAAATGTACTTGTACCACTTTGAGTAATGGACATGTTTTCCAATGTGATGTAAGAGGAAATAGTAAAACAAGACTTAATTCAGAACTTGAAAATTCCCTGGAGGTATAATTACTGGCTCTGAGAACTGACACTAGGTTGCACATCATAGCCACAATGTGGATGGTGCCCATGAAGTTGTACAGAACACCAGTTGCATCATTGTCCATGACAACTCTAACTTAACTAGTAGACACGTGGGATGCAGGCTCCAGGTGAGACTTAAAGTCCATGAACATTGAATAGTAAATATTTCTAAGTATCAAATGAGTAAAAATCAATTTATATTGTGCTCATTGTTCTGACACAGAAAAACAAATCTGACATGTTTCCTGTGGAAGTCTTATTTGGAAACAGCACCTGTAACCTGGCCAAGAACTAGATGAATAAGTGGGCATAGTACAGTTGTGACAGGCAGAATTGTTTGGAACATCATCAATGAGTACCAGTTCCTGCTGATTCAAGGATTTGTGTTCTCTCTCTTGCAATAGTGACTGTTTAGGGAATGATGAAAAATGAGAAACTGAGCATCATGTTATTAAACTATTAACAGAAAATTATTACATGCTAAAATGGTATGTCCTCAGAGGACAGAATCAGTGTCATACATTTGGAAGACTAATGACATAGCTTTTATTATTAAAATATCTGTATAATATGAATGCAGAGAAATACCATATAACAATAGTTGTAAAACTTTATTATATTTAACAGTCAATATAATAAACCAGATAAAATGCTTTCTGAACCACACTTTCAGAGATTTTGGTTTAGAAACTGGGAAGAAGCCTGGACTTTGCATTTTAATAAGTACCTACTCCAGAATTCCTAATTCTAGCAGACTTCTTCCATTTCCAAAAAATACTACTGCAAACTGTAAACAATAAAGACTTGCAGCCCTGGCATTTCTGAGACATTTGATAAGAATACAGATACCACTCCATGTACTATTTACTATACAGGGTAAAGTTCAGACATGCCTAGATTTTTAAAATTCTACTGGTGATTGTGACTTACAACTAGGCTGAGAAACATGCTTTTGCTATTTATTATTAAATGTTTTAATAGGCAACCTAATAGTTTAATTTAAGAGAAATAGTAAAATGTCTTTCAATATTTAGATGATGAAATTAATAAATTATAGATCAATCTAACTCCATTAACATGTTTTAAGAATATCTTCATTATCTTGACCTCCTTCTCCCATACTTTCCCATTCTCTTCAGTATATGGCCACACCATCTCCCCTGTTGAAGAGAGACTGTTGAGGGAGTGGTGATGGGCATGGAGGAAACAGTCCTTGTTTGCCGCCCCATTTCTACTATTTCCTATCCATGTAACACTGGACATGTTACCCAGGACCTCTATAATAGTAAATTACCACAAAGATTATTGAGAATGAAATGAGATGATTTATGTAGTGTTTAATGCAACCCATGGGCCTTTATGAGACTTTTAAAAAAGTCAGCTCTTGCCCTAGCTGGTTTGGCTCAGTGAATAGAGTGTTAGACCTTGGAGGGAAGGGTCCTGGGCTTAATTATGGTCAAGGGCATGTACCTCGGTTGCATCTTTACCCCTACCCCTAGTTGGGGTTCATGAAGAGAGGCAACCAATCGATGTGTCTCTCTCACATGGATGCTTCTCTCTGTCTCTCTCTTTCCATTCCACTCCCTCTAAAAATCAATGGGAATATATCTTTGGGTGAGGATTAGCATCAAGAACAAAAAAGTCAGCTCATATTATCATTCTTAACTCTTGCTCTTCCCATAAGTACTCAACATTTTCTGACTCTTCCACTTCTTAATTAACTCAAGTATTAGCTACCTGTATCTATTCTTTTTTATATATAATCTATATTTTTATTGATTTCAGAGAATACTGGAGAGGGAGAGAACGATAGAAACATCAATGACAAGAGAGCATCATTAATCCGATGCCTCCTACACACCCCTTACTGAGAACTGAGCCTGCAACCTGGGCATGTGTCCTGACCAGGAATCAAATCATGACATCCTGGTTCCTCGGTCGATGATCAACAGCCAATAACCTCTTAAAAACATTGCAATTAACTGAGTCCCCTGTTTTTGGACTTGATCCTCCTATCAGAGACACTGAATGTGCCTATCCCTCTCCACTCTTTCAATGGCTAATTTCTGACCTTGAGATAAAGTCTGAACTTGCTAACATGACTTATAAGATCCTCCTTATTCTATCTCTTGCCCAAGCCTCCGGACTTGTCCCTTGCTATACTTCCATTCCACACTGAATATTTTTCATTCCTAGAATGTGCTAAACTCTCCTTTGCTTCTGGATCTATAAACATGTATGGATTCCTTTGGCCTAAAACACTTATCCATCTCCCTGCATCTCCTTTACTTTCCTCTGGAAGCTTATGTTTTCCTTTGGCTAAACTTGATTACTTTTTTATGGATGTGTCCCCTTCAAAATACACATCGTATTTTACTATGATTATTTATTTTTTAAATATATTTTATTAATTTTTTACAGAGAGGAAGGGAGAGGAATAGAGAGTTAGAAACATTGATGAGAGAGAAACATCAATCAGCTGCCTCCTGCACACCTCCCAATGGGGATGTGCCCGCAACCAAGGTACATACCCTTGACCAGAATTGAACCTGGGACCTTACAATTCACAGGCTGACACTCTATCCACTGAGCCAAATTGGTTAGGGCAATTATTTCTTAATTTGAGTGATTTTTATGCTGGGAGGGGAGTGTGTGTGTCTCTATAGTCCTCACATGCATTACTTGACAACTGAGAATCCTAATACATTTAAAAACTGTTGATGAAAATCCATAAAAATAAAATTAAGCATATTCTGGAATAGCTGGATGACTATTTTAGTGTCTTTATTTTTGTTCATTTTTTATTGTAAAATACACATAACATAAAATGTTCCATCTAAACCATTTTGGGTGTACAGTTCAGTAGTATTATGTATATTCCTATTGGTGCACAAGCCTCATTCCAATTTATCTCCAGAATTATTTTTGTCTTGCAAATTGAAACTGGATATCCATTACACAATAACTACCAATTTCCTCCTCCCTCTATCCTAGAGTGAACCCTTGTACAGTGAACCCTTGAACACTTGGGGACTAGATCTTATAATTAATATTTCTGTAAGAAATTATATTCAAATGTTAATTCTATAACTTCTTAGCTGGGTAACCTTGTGCAAGTTACTAGATCTCTTTGAATTTCAGTTTTCTTATCCAAAGGGGGGAATAATGACAATACTTACTTTATGCACTGCCGCTCAGCTTAAAGGATGTAATGTATGCAGAATACTTAACCCATTATCAGACACAAGATAGATATATGGAGTCAGTTTAAGCTATAGAAATTAGCATTTATTGAAAAAATGAGTGAATGCATAATAAAATTTATGGATAGTCTAAAGCAGTGGTTCTCAACCTTCCTAATGCCGCAACCCTTTAATACAGTTCTTTATGTTGTGGTGATCCCCAACCATAAAATTATTTGTCGCTACTTCATAACTGTAATTTGCTAGTGTTGTGAATCTTAATGTAAATATCTGTGTTTTCTGATGGTCTTAGGAGACCCTGCTAGCTGGTTAAGAACCGCTGGTCTAAAGGAACATTAATATCTATATTTTAGCTGTTGTATGTAGATTAGCAGTGTTTCTATTTAAGGATAAGCATTCTGAAGAATATGAACACAAACATTTTTTTTAAATTGCTAAACTAATGTACCTATGTATTTACTATTCTAATTGTTCTGGTTATATGCAATGAAAGGCGTCCAGTATATCCGATGGATTTATTTCATTAAAACAATAAAAATACAATATGGGAGAAATGCTATGGTTTCTTATTTATTAATATATAGCAGTGACTACTGGCTATGCTGAGTTTCCATTGTCTGTTGGAGCAAAGAGGAGAGGTATGGGAGGAAGAGGAAGGGCCAAACTAAGGTGAAGCAGGAAACAGAAGGGCCTTGGGACAATCTTGCCAACACAAACTAAGTCTAAGCCTCTTGCTCTCTCCAGGTTTTGTTCCTGTCCCTGATGAGTCCAAGGGCATGTGTTTAGGGTTAGGGCAAGGGAGGAGGTGCTAAGTAAATCCAGGTGGAGTTTTTTTATGGCACACTGGCTTTTTCCCAGCTTAAGGTCTTGCTCACATACTTTCTACAGCTGCATTGCTGCTTAAATCACAGCTGGTGTGTTCTCTCTTGTCCAAGAATGATTTGGACTATTCCTAGGACTTTATGTAAGTGATTTTAAAAGACTCTCTGAAAGATGCATTTTGATAATGAGAGAAAGAAATGAGACAAAAATAAAATATTTCAATATACTGGAATATCTAAACAATTATAAATATAGTACCCAAAGTTTACTAATTTTTCTTGCAGATCACTGAATCATTGACAAATTCAGAAGGAAGATATGCACAAGATAGGAAGAGATCAACCAAAAATATATATGCCTATATGCATAACCCATGGTCACAGACAATAATGTGGTGAATGGCTGGGGGCGAGGGGTCACAGGTAGGGTGGAGGGAGGCAAAGTGGGGGGAAGGGGAACATTTATAATGGATTCAACAATGAAATAAAAAGATAGGCTGCATAATATTCCAGAAAGAGTGGATTGTATTAGAGGTTGAAATCTAGTTTCCATGCTAACTCTGTCCTCATCTTATATGGTCACTGGTTATGTTATGTTCCATTTTTTTTCCTATTCTTATGCCCTCTCATAGATCTTATTCAGTCAAAAATATTTTAGTGAATTGAATCTTAGGTTTTTGAAGTTATACAGTTATAAAAATCAGCTTTTCTTTATTTCTCTTGTCATGAATAACCATTAATAAAAAAAACATTGAGTATACTGAATATTAATAAAAGACTAATCAGGGTTCTTAAAGATCTTAATTATTGTATTTGAATACATTTGAAATGTTACTTTCATAAAACGATAAATGTTATTATATATATTTCTACTGATCCATTACCAACTTAAATAATATTTTCTGAATTATTTAGAAAAAATATTTCAAACTTGAATTCATGGAAGAAAAAAAAAAAGATCTTTGTTGTCAATTCCAAGAAACCCAGTTCTGAAAAGTTTTCAAATGTTAGTGAAGGCTTTTCAGGTTACTTGAATGCACCTGCTTGATCAGAGCTTCAACAAAGTATTTTCATTGGCAAATATGTAATTTATGAATAAATAAAAAGTTGGATCCTGAGGAACTGGAATAATAAGCTCCATGCCTTAAAAGTCTTGGTGCAAAGGCTTGCATGCAGTTTCTCCCAAACATTGCAAAATTAATTTCAGCAAATCCAAGGGCCTGGGATGCAAGGGGATGACTGCATACAGAGGCCTTTTCACTCATTGCTCCCCACAGCCAGCGGTTCTGTTCTATTAGCTCTCTTGGCAGTGAGCAGGCCCTCAGGAGGGCCCTTGGTAAACTTCTTTCAGGTGTGTGTGTGTGTGTGTGTGTGTGTGTGTGTGTGTGTGTGTGTACTGAGCCAGTGCTGGCTACCCATCCACTCCCAGAGAAAACGTTTCCCCTTGGATGAACAATCCTGCACTGTGAGTGTTCTGCAGGTGTCTCTGGGTGTCAGCTGGCCTCTGTTTATTATTGGTATGCTGTGTACAGGGAGGCCCAGCCGGCCATCAGTAATGACTCTCCGCAAACGGGTCAAGGAAATGAAAATAAAGCCTGTGCAGCAGGATCTTTTAGGGTCTGGGGTTTTGCTAGCAAACTCTGCCCGCGTTCCTCTTTAGGTGCTACTTTAAAATTGCTACTTGTTTGACTTGGCCCAGACTTCACATGGAGGGGCCGTGTGAGATATGCGGAGGGAGGGGGACCGGCTGGAGGCAGGTGCGCTGCTTTTTCACTTGAGCGCTTCCCAGAAGAACACATCCTCTGCCTGGGTCAGAGGCATTTCTCTTCTTTAGAAGTTTGTTTGCATAGTTTGTTTTCCAAAAATGGGGCAAGGGAGAGCACCATTAAAGGCGTTAGGCATCATTCCCATAATGTGGAATGATTTTGTGCTTCAAGTCTATTAGAGTTGAGTAAAAAGAAGCAAACATCTTGTAAAATTTGAAACCTTTTCCTCCTCGGCTTCCATTTCCAGTGACCCAATAATAGGAATGGAGCTTTCTTATCAAGATTGCTATGTGATAAGCTTCCACATACCATTTAATACATACGAAGGCCACAGGTTTGAGGCTCTCTTGTAGCTAAGTATTTTAAGTTTAACATCTTAATTATAATATTCAAAACCAATTTCTGCTGAAGAAATTGCTGAGTTATAGAAATCACTTAGCCCAATTGTCTTTTGGTGAATCAGCTTTGTGATCATCTTTGCCATCTTTCCTGTAACTACCTCACTAACTACTCTGGGAATGTCTGAACTGGTTCTCAGTGATTAAGAAATTTCTCTCTGCCTAATGACCTATCTTAGTGGTCAGGAATCTCATTAGTCAACAGAGCCAAAAATCAACAGTACAAAGACTGAAATTTCTTTTGAGAGCTGAAAACCAACTTCAGCCCATGGGCCACGAAGTTTCAATCGCACTGTATTTGCACGCCCTCCCAGGGTATTTTGTGGAAGAGTTACACTCTAGGGGCCAAAGAGCCGCATATGGCTCATGAGCTGCACTTTGCTGACCACTGACTTATCTTATTCAAAATGACAATTTATATCATTTGAGAGATGCTATTTATTATATTCATGAAGTCTATAATCAGTCATAAACATCTTCACTTACTCATTTATTCTCTGACTCTGTGACCATTGATCGAACCAACACTGTGTACTAGTAACATGTCAGACAAGACAGTGGCACAAAGAGAATGATGTCCTTCCACCCTCTGCCCACCCACCACCTGCCCTAGAGCAACCAGAAAACCCTTTGAAAACAGGAGTCATATCACATCATCCCTCTTCTTAAAACTGCTACAATCACTTCTAAGGCTAGTTCCTCATTCCCTCCCTGCCTTCTTGTCCTACCCAACCCTTTGGTTTGCTCCAACAATACTGGCCTCGTTGCTGTTCCTGAAAGTCGCAGAATATGTGCCCCTGACTTCCTGGTCTTCAAACTGTAGTTATGCATTTCTCTAATACTGCCATGGTATTTAATCTCCTGATCTGAATATGTTTTCATTAATCTGATATTTATTTTATATCTTATGAGGGCAAAGCTTTTTTGTTGTTTTATTTTTCTCTCTTGTATTCTGTATGTCTGGGA
Source organism: Lasiurus cinereus (assembly GCA_011751065.1). Lineage (NCBI taxonomy): Eukaryota > Metazoa > Chordata > Mammalia > Chiroptera > Vespertilionidae > Lasiurus > Lasiurus cinereus. Next base: position 46,075,387 of record JAAGEH010002528.1, on the reverse strand, counting down.
TAGCCATTTATATAGTAGAAATTTAGTAAATGTGGGTTCAGTAATAGAATGAAAGCATAAATACCTGGTCTTTAGTCTAATTAGGAGAGATATGTGAATAAGAAATTGTATTATATCACCATAATACGATTACTTATTCACATACTACATCACCATTTCATTATAGTGTTGTGGTACAACATGTTACAGTGACCATATACCTTTTTGTATTTGTGAAAATGTAAATTTACTAAAATATAGATCTGCATGTTTTATGTTTAGAAGTCAATGAAAGCCTTATTTCTGTAAAGGTTTCTTATATGTTTAATATTTCTTTTGGCCACTATCATCTGTAATTAATTCTCTTATCACTTATCAAACTGCTAGGAAGTCAAAAAAGATAAAAGGGAAAAAAGAAGGAAAGATGAAAGGAAGGAGGAAGAGAGGGAAGGGAGAAGAGAAGAGAGAGGAAGAAAGGAAGGGATGAAGGGATGAAGAGATGAAGGGAGGGAGGAAGGAAGGAAGGAAGGAAGGAAGGAAGGAAGGAAGGAGGAAAGGAAAGAAGGAAGAAAGGACTATTTTCTAAGAATTTTTTCAGCTGGTTCTTAAGAACTTTGTCCAGAATTTTGGAGTTACTCACCCGAGGCATTGAGAATACATGAGAATGGAGACTTTTTAAAGTTCTATAAATAGTAGGAACATGATGTTGACAACCTTGTTGTGTTTGTTTTGCTAGTTTTATAGTAAGACAATCATAATACTTATTCAAGCTAAAAGCTTTTTTATTTTTATGTTTATGAGTTGAGATGTTTCCCAATAGACTGTTCAATTTAGGTGAATGAAAATGACTAAGGTCTGTGTTCACAGAGATTGTTCTTGCAGTCTGGAAATGAGTAATTCTGCTCCTGTACTTATTGTTATTGAGATAAGTGGTACAATGAAGTCATACAGTTAGCATTTTTTTTTTGTACTTGTTTAGAAATGAAGTTTTACTTGACCATTTACCTGGCTTACCTGACCTAAAATCTTATTTCTTGTTGGCATGTTTAACTCATTTAATATACCTTTTGTTCGATTCTATTCTTTTGACAGTCTCCAAAACCTACCAGTTGATTATACCTCTTCCTTCAACTAATACACTGTTTACACTCTTAACCAAAACCCCTAAGCTACCTGCACTCCCCTGAGAAGACTGGGACTTTAGGCAGTATTTTCATATTGTGGCTGTTCCAAAAATCTTCAGTGACTTTTCTACAGCTCACAGACAGTTCATTTCTGAACTTTGAATTCTTCATTGCCCACTCAAAGCCCTCATAAATCCTACATAGCTTCTTCTCCTAGCTGGGAATTGATTGCTCAAATGTGATCACTTTCAGTTTTTTCTTGTCACATGTTAAATCAATTTCACCAACAATGACTTCCTAATACACCTAAATCAAAGAAAATCATACTCCTCATGTTCATCAATTCTTCTAAGCAGCCATCTGGCTCACTCTGAGTTACAAGTACACTTTCCAAAATCAGCTTAAAACACTGTGAAGTTAAAGAATTGTCCTACCTCTCACAGGCCATTTCCTGTTGAGAGAGAACTCAGCATACCTAACTTCAGTGGTTTCGTTCTTTTAAGAATTCTAGTCAGTGATTTTCATTTAATTTGATTGGGCTGATATCATGATGACTTCATAAGCTAAATTTAAAAGGGTGGGTAAAAGGACCACATTTAGAATAAGCAATGTAAAACAGGAGGTGGAGGAGAAGCAGAGATCCAGGATGGTTCATCGGCCACCATTTGTCAGGATAGTATATAATCCTATCTGGTTTGGAGGAACAGGCTCTTTGTGAGAAATGTAGTCTCCAATCCTGAACCAGGAATTATTAGGTCATGTTTTTTTATTAAATAAAGTTACATGTATTTAAGGTATAAAACATAACAATTTTATGTACGATTACTACATAAATGATTACCACAGTCAAAGCTAATTAATATATCATCTCTTCATATATTTACCTTTTTGGGGGGTGAGGAGAGCACTGAAGTCTACTTCCTTAGCATATTCATATTCAGTACAGAATTATTAACTATAGTCATCACATCTATAGAGTAGATCTCTAGACTTATACAGGTTTACAATACAGTAGAGCTCTGTCCTTCGACTAAGATCTCCCCACTACTCCATTTTCCAGTCCCTGGTTCTATGAGTTCGACTTTTTTTTTTTAGATTTCATATATAAATGAGATCATACAATATTTGTCTTTCTCTGACTGTCTTATAATTTAGTTGTTTCTGATTTTATTTATGCTTATTGTTTGGAGTAACTTAAAATAATTTTGAAGTAAATGGTACATTTTTACGATCCTAGAGACATTTTAATTGGACAAATCACTGCTTACCTCCTTGTGTCAAATCTCTCTACATGTCTAATGTGACAACTCTTTTTTATCTGTTTTTTTTTTCTTCCAATTTCAGCAAATTGTTGAACATCTAGATTTTCTTTTTCTTTCATTCTTATTTTTCTTTCTGGTGGGTGAAGGGAATTTGATAAAACAGTTTCTTAGGTTCCCTTGAAAGAATGTAAGAGAATCTAATGAAATGTTAAAGAGAAGAATAATGAAGCATGTGTGGCTGAATTTTACTATTCTGCTAATAGCTGAGATGTTGTCAGATTGAGCCATGGAACCAAATATAATAGACCTAAGCACATACAAAACAATTTAGTAGATAGAAGAGTAGTGTTTCAAAAACAGTGGTGAAAAAAACTTTATTTACTAGAAGGTTTTAAATAACTTTAAGGACCTATATAAAAGAAAAATTTAAAAAATAGGTTGTCTTCTAAAATTGAAATGCATTGCATATAGGATTAATATTAAATAATATATAATAGCAAAACTACAAAAAGCACTAGAAGAAAATAATAGCTGCCAAAGAAAGTTGGGATGGTGAAAAAAACATGAGGAATGATACTAAAGCCATAATTGGGAAAACAATTTCATCATAAATAGCTATCTTTTAAACTTTGATGTTTAAGACATAGATAAAATTAAAAGATAAAGAAAAGTTTGTGACAAATATAAATCTACCTACAAAAATGCTTTTGAACAAGAAATAATTCTAATTACATATTATATACTAGATCTGTCATTTAAATCATTAATGATCCTTGGTCTCATAGAGTTTCCAGTCTAGTGTGATTAAACACTTTGTTATTTTATTAAACAAACATGCACTGGTAGGGTCCCTAGTGGCTGCTGGCTGCCAGCCTGGTACTCCCTCCCTTCCCTTGGCCAGCTGCAGGGCCTCCCTCACTTCCCCTGGATGGCCAGCCCACTGGTCTAATTCCCAGAAGAACTCTGGTCAAGGGAACAATTTGCATACTACACTTTTATTTTATAGGACTAGAGGCCTGGTGCACAAAATTTGTGCACAGGGGATGGAGATGGGGGGCTTCCCTCAGCCCAGCCAGCACCCTCTCCAATATGGAACCCCTCAAGGGATGTCCAACTGCCTGTTTAGGCCCAATCCTAGTATGATACAGCCTAAACAGGCAGTCGGACATCCCTCTCACAATACAGGACTGCTGGCTCCCAACTTCTCACCTGCCTACCTTCCTAGTTTGCCCCTAACTTCTCTCCCCTGCAAGTATGGGTCCTTTTCAACTGACCTTTTCTGTGTGCCCAGTTCGGCCCAAATTCCCTTATTGGCCTGGTCATCCCTAACTGCCCTTCCCTGCAGGCTTGATTGCCCCTAACTGCCCACCCTTGCAGGCCTGCTCCCTTCCAACTTCCCTCCCCTGCTGGCCTGATTACCCACAACTGTCCTCCCTTGCAGGTCATCTTGTGGTGGCCATCTTGTGTCTACATGGGGGCAGGATCTTTGACCACATGGGGGCAGCCATCTTGTGTGTTGGAATGATGGTCAATCTGCATATTACTCTTTTGTCAGATAGGATAGAGGCCTGGTGCATGGATGGGGGCCAGTTGATTTGCTTTGAAGAGTGTCCTGGATCAGGCTGGGTGTTCCCTAGGGGCTTGGGGCAGCCTGGGCAAGAAGCCTATGGTGGTTTGCAGGCCAGCCACACCCCTCAGTGACCCAAGCAGAGGCCCTGGTATCTGGGATTTATTTATCTTCTATAATTGAAACTTTGTAGCCTTAAGCAGAGGCCAAGGCAAGCCAGGGCTGCGCCAAGCTTGGCTTCCTCCATTGCCGGGGAAACCCAAGCCCCCCTCCTGCTCTCTCCATGGCCACAGCCATCTTGGTTGGGATTAATTTGCATACTTGCTCCTGATTGGCTGGTGGGCATGGCTGGTGGGTGTGGTTGGTGGAGGTATGGTCAATTTGCATATTGTTCTTTTATTAGATAGGTTATCTACACAGATGACTATACAGTTAGAATCCATGGTAACATCTGTGAGGAAAAATTGCATGATGGTATAAGAAATAATACCAAGGGAATCTAATTTGTGTTTTGGGATCAGCAGACCACATTAAGGTAATTCCCTTTATAATGTAATTTTAGAATATTCATATTGGTATCATAAAACAAATTAATTTTAATTTGGTCATATATTCCTAATTGTATAAAAGATAGACTGTGGTCTGTGAGATCTGAAAGATTGGCGACCACTGGTCTAAGAAATCTTTGGAGCAGCAGTTGCCAACCAATGGTTCGCAAACCACTGGTGGTCCATTAGGTCCAAAAGGTTGGCAACCACTGGCCTATACTATCTCCATGACAATTATATCATCATATTTTTATCAGCCCTTATTGTTTATTATATTCTTAAAATATAGATAATTCTTCAATTTAATAAGAAAACTACATTTAACCTGATAGAAAATAAGTGGTCTACCAAATGAATATGTAGCTCATCAAAGAAATTCACAAATAAGCAATAAATATAAAAACTAGTCAATCTAATTTGTTTATGAAGAAATGCAAATTGAAACAAGATATATTTTCATAATTTAATAAATATTGTCTTCCAAGTATAGTATGAACTCTGAAATATGTCTGTTTATCAAAGGAGTCAAATCTTTCCGGAAGAAAATTAAGAAATAAGAACCTTAAATTGATGCATGTTATTTTCTCCAGGAATTCTATACTAAGAAGTGTATCCTAAGGAAACTATCATGAATCTGCACTAACATTTATGCAGAATGAAATTTTCTGAAGAATCATTTTAATGGCTAAATTTTTTCAAACAACCTGAAGTCTATAAGTAAATATAGAATTTTATTCTCCTGAATTTATCAATTTATCCTTTCATGAGAACAAAAGGAATGGGTTCACATTTACACAATTCATAAGGTAGTGATATATATATGTATGTGTGTGTATACTTTATTAATATTCAATGAGGTATATAATCTACATGAGGATCAAAATATTGTCTTGGCTGACAGTACATGTTCTACTCGATTGGGGAAAATAATCTCTTTGTGAAACCAACTGATACCAGTACGTTTCTTTATTTGTATAGTGTCAGGGAAAAAAATGATAATATTAATAGATACCTGCTTTCAAAATGAGATAGTTCCTTCCATTAAATTATTCTCTATATTAGATTTTCCTTTGCTGCTGAAGATACACTGATAAAGTCTATTTTTCTCAAAAATTTCCCAGACTAATTGTATAATCTACATTTTTATTTTGTCTTTTTTATATGTTGTCTTCTAGATTTGAAAGAATCTTCTATAAAACCATTTCCAAATCATGTGCAGAGTGAGTTGCACTTGGATTTCTTCTAGAGCTGCCCCAGAAAAGCCAAATGCCTCCCTGATTGTACTTGCCAACGGACACAACAAAAGCAGCTCAAGTGTGGCCTCTACCTCAGTATGTTCATTTCTGTCTTCCAAACCACACACATTGCATTCTCCTTTTAAGAAGCTAGCTAAATCCCACACAGAACCCAAGTGGTAGGGGAGTCTGAGAAATGCAGGCTTTCCCAAATCTAGCATGCACTAGGGCATGCAACAAAAAAGTTGGATAAAGTTGGGAGAGGGAACCTAGAGTATTTGCCACATCATATATTTAATTTTAAAATTTGTATTTCTCTTTCATAGTAGCCTAACTTTATTTTATAAATCAAATACTTTCTCAATTCTAAGTACATTAAATGCCAATTGTAAATTTTTTCGTTATTTTTACTGTTAACTTTTTGCTTGCTAATTCTTCAGTTTGTTGAGCTTGGCACTTCTCTTTACTATTGGTTTTCATCAAATGTTTGGCACGTTTGGTGTATTTGTTCATATTTGTACACGGTAACTCCAGTTTGCCTTTGGCAAATTTAGGGACTGATTGCTTTGGCCAACTTTTCGTGGTGCGTGTGTGTGTATGTGTGTGTGTGTGTGTGTGTGTGTGTGTGTGTGTGTGTGTGTAGAATATGTATGTATTTAAGATGTATGGGTGGTATATCTGCTGGACTTTCTACATCTCAGGGCACTGTCCTCATATCTGGGTCAGAATTTTCAATGTAGATTTCTCCCAGGAGCAAATCTTGTACTTTATTTTTTTTTATTTGTTTTCTCCCTAAATTGTCCTTATGGAGATATGAGGTTACCTCATACTTCACCCATCTTATTATTCTAGCATCAATATTCACTAGGGAGTTCCTCTCAGACAAACTCTTTGTTAAGAAAGGAACAAAGATTGTTTTAAACTTTTAAATTTAAAGCTGAAGGCAAGTAAAAATAACTGCTTTTGCTCAATACTCCAAGGAAGTATCTTAAATCACTTAAACCAGTTGGAGACATTAAAACTACTCCCAAATTACAAAGAAACTTAGAAAAAAAATCATATGAACATAAAACTCACTGGGGAGTTGCTTTCTTACATATTTTTTTCTATGGAATGTATCTTCTGGCTCAAGTATCCCCATTTCATTAAACTATCTATGGGTCTTCAAAATCCACTGTAAATGTGGAAAAATGCCTTTCTCATGGGTTTACTAATGACACAATGACACTGTGTCCATCTGGGTTTGATACTAAGGACCAACATCAAGTACTTGATGAAATAAGCACGTGCTTTTAACAAGTTTGGGGGGGTTGCTGAGGAACACATGTGGATGTCTGAACAAACATTTTAAAGGAAAAGACCATCATTAGCTCACTTGTTTAAGGAAAGTGATGAAGTGTAATGGAGTTCAACCTGTTCAGACATACTTCACAAAGCTTTAAGCAGTAGTGTTCTTGGGAGAGAGCAATGACAGAAGACAGAAGAAAAATAATTGTGCTAAATAAAGCTTTCCAGTACTTTCGAAAGGTATCTAACATATAAGCAATCACAAAAGATTGGAATATGTTAAATAAGGTTTACTAACATTTGAAAAAAAATTTAATTTAGAAAAATAAATCAGATAAAATGCTCCCCACCTCTATTTAGAAATAACAATAAATTCAGGCAAACTGATCAAACTGATTTCACAATAAGCTAAGAATTTTTTAAATACTCTTAAATTTGCTGGGTGTTTTCTTTTTTCTTTTTGGGTAATAAATTAGATAAAATGTTTGGCTACCTCTGGCTTGGTCTTAAATCTGTACTGTATTTCTGGCAATAATTTGATGGTGTTAATCTTTTTGTGTTTTTGTTGTTGTTTTATTTTGTTAGTCTTATAATGTCTGTATGGCTACTCATGTATTTTTCCTCAAAATAGATGTTTAACTCCAGTTTCTTAAACTTCTAGATTCTATGAGAATTAAATTAAGGTTTTTATTCATGGAAGTTGGTCACTTTTAGTACAGATTTAAGTGATGAGTCATCAATTTTATCACAAACCCAAAAGAAGGCTTATTGTTTGGACAAGATACCTACCTCCAACAAATCTGATAGGAGAAATAGAAGATATCCTCTCTATAAATATAGAGAGAATCACTTTGGCCCATTGTCTACTATCTCATATAAAGTTCTCCTTGTTTTAAACAAAGCATTCTTTAAATATTTAATATAATATTAAGAATAAACATCTAAATTCCAGATGTTCATGGAAATCTGCCTTACATAAATATAGTGATACAGAAATGCTTCCCAATTTATTATACCAAAGACCCAAGATAACATTTTTTCTTATTTATTTAATGACATTCTAAACTTTGATGATATAAACTTATTTCTATATGCAAATAAGTGTATTTTCATTAAGTACGTAAGTTTTTACATATATATTTTATTTGTGTATATAGATAAAATATTTTATATGTCTGCTGAATGCAATAATTAATAACTGATGATTGATTTTTCACACTATTTTTATATTATGAAGTGTTCAGTCAAAATATTTTAAAGTTTTATGGCAACAAATTTTTGTCTCCTGTAATTTAATGTTTTTCTGAAAATATGAATAGAACACTGTGATAGAAAATAATGCTTCATGGAAAATGTCAATAATCTCTTACAGCAATGTTCACAGACTTCAATAATTATGTCCATAAATACATTAGTGATGTCATTAGATTCAAATATTAAATATGAAACCAACTTTCTGTGCAATAAGTAATATAACAAACTCAATAATATTTTAGCCAGTCTTTACAATAATGTGAAAATTATTTATGTAAATTATGACCAACTAAAGTATTTTCTCTGTAGCTATTTCATTTTCAAAATGAGTACTTTATTTTTTGTAGGTGAAAGTACATGGTTTAAAAAATACTAAATAAATAGATAAAATAAATGCAAGCTACTTTTCAAGACAAATTTTAGTGTTTTCATCACTTTTTAATTATTATTTTTATTGATTTTTAGAGAGAGGAAGGGTAAGGGATAGAGAGAAACATCTATAGGCTGCCTTCTGCACATCCCCCATCGGGGGATAGAGCCCAGACCCCAGGCATGTGTCCTGACTAGGAATCCAACCTTGACCTCCAGGTTCAAGGACTCGTGCTCAACCACCAAGCCATACTAGTCAGGCTCCTCCACTTTAAAGCTTCCTTCTTCTGTTTAATTGTTATCTAATCTGGGAAGCTTTCCCTGCTCAAACCCAGGATAAGGGAGAGGAGTTTCTTATGTAATATGTAAAAACCTCTATTAAAACACTTGTCATTTCCATTTGCCACCTCTGCAGTCTCATGGGAGGTAGGGACTATGTCTAAGAGAAGCTTTTGGCACTTTAAAGATGATCAATAAATGTTGGGGGGCAAAATCAAGGCAGTCAGAAAACAGTTCCAGATGTGAATCGTTGGTAAACTTATCTCACTGAATACAGATAATAGACATGTACTATGCACCATTTTACAAGCTTCATTTTTGAAATTTTAAAATGTATGAGTACATTACTCTCCATCTCATTAAAAAGGAGACTACATAGTCCACTATTAAAACTATGTGGCTGTTATTTCAGTCCTTTTTCATGTAACCCTTTTGTTTCCTAGCTATTTCCTATATTGCAATTTTACATATTACCCCTCTTCATCCTGCTATATCCCAGATTCATTCAATTCCTTTATTCATTCCAAGTTTGCCCCTTTGTGTTTTGTTGTGCTTTTACATCTGCTCTCCTTTCTGGCTCTGGACTTTCAGTCCAAGTGTAAGCCACTCAAGTCTAAAGTGCCAGATGCCTTATCTTTAATCTTTGAAGTTCTTTACAACCTGCTTGCCAGCAAGACAGCTTCTCAACTCAATGCCCTTTGAAAACAAAACAGATACAACTGACCCAGTGTTGATAGGTCACTACCCTTAAGGACCACAGATTTGTGAGTTAGCCAGCTGTAATAGAGGGGACAGTCTGCAGCTGCAAATTAACCACGCCACAAGGAGAACAAACCCATGCCCTTAGCCATGATCCTTGAAACACTAATGATTAACAATGCAATGAAACAGTCACCATTACACCCTTTATATTAACTAGATGGCAAACCTGGGTTACACATTTTCAAGCTTGGAAACATTTTCATCTAATGAATAAAAAGTGTGTACAGCCCAACTGACGTGGCTCAGTGGTTGAGTGTCGACCTATGAACTAAGAGGTCACGGCTCGATTCCCAGTCATGGCACCTGCCTGGATTGCAGGCTAGATCCCAGTGTTGGGCATGCAGGAGGCACTTGATCAATAATAATTCTCTCTCACCATTGGTGTTTCTATATATCTCTCCTTCTCTTTCTTTCTGAAATCAATAAAAAATGCATTTAAAAGTTGTATGAGAAAAATCATTATCACAGCTAATCACAATTAAGTCATATTCTAAAGAATATTTATACAATGTGGCCATATCTATATACATATTTTTTTAGGTATATACATATTTTTTTGCAGTTGATGTTGGATTAATGTGCTTCTTGCTATCAAGGTGATAGGATAGCACTAAAAAGGTAGGTAAGTATACATTTATCTTAAATATACAAGTTGAATACTTTCAATATTTTGGTAAAAGATGACTGCGGTGTGAGTGAATTGTTTTTATGGCAGAGTTTTTATACATGCAGTGAATCACATTATTCATAGAGTTCAGATGTGATTTTGCATCAATCAACTAACCTTTACCATGGCATACAGAATTAAAGTTAGTCTAAGGGATATAAAAAGTATGGATGGCTCAGTGTTCATCTTTCACAGCGTATAGTTCTGCTGTGGAACAAAGACACTTGCATGTGTAAAGGCAACAAGGTCAGACAAAACAGAAACCAAATGAGTGGGGCAGATGGCCCATGTTTCAGAGAAAAGAGATTTACATCAGGTTGGCTGATTTAACCAGTGAAGATTTCCCCACGAAGGTGGGAACTAAATTGCGGCTTGAAAGATGGATAGAATGATGCTCACATATTAGTTTCCTGAGGCTGCCACAACAAATTTCCATAAATTTCCAATAAATAGCAACTTATTCTCTAATATTTCTGGAGGCCAGAAGTCCAAAATCAAGGTGTGAGCAGAATTGGCTCCTGCTGGAGACTTAAAGTGAGAAAGCATCCCATGCATCTCTCCTAGCCTCTGGTGTTGCTACATTCCTTGGGTTCCTGGGCTTGCAGATGCATCATACCTCAAATCTCTGTCTCTTGACTTCACATGGTCTTCTTCTTGGTGCCTCTCTCTGTCCTCTCTTTCTTACAAAGATATTAGTCAATGGATTTAGACAGGAAATCTGAGATAACTTTATCTTAGGATTCTTAACTACTTATATCTACAAAGTCACTATTTCCAAATAATGTCACATTCTGAGATTCAAAATGAACATGAACTTTGTGGGGGAGGGAGGAACATTATTCAACCCACTGTAGGATAATGATCACAGAGGCAGAGAACTCTGATTAACTTCCTTCAAGGAATCAGTAGGTAACATTAAGAAATGTAAGGAGTAAGTTACTAGAAAGCAAGATCAGTTTAAAATATATGAAAACTCAAAAACTAATTAAAACATGGCTTGACAGATAATACATGACTGAAGGAAATATTCAACTGGAGGATACACAGTGTACCCTCCAATAAATAAAAGCGAAAACATAGCCATCACTGTTTGAGCCCTTAGCATGTGCCAGGCACTGTCAAATGTATTATTATTTACTAGAGGCCTGGTGCACAAAATTTGTGCATGGGGGCAGGGTTGTGTGTCTCTCAGCCCAGCTGGCACCCTCTCTAATCTGGGACCACTAGGATCAGGCCAAAACGGGCAGTCAGACATCCCTTTCACAATTCAGGACTGCTGGCTCCCAACTGCTCGCCTGCCTGCCTTCCTGATTGCCCCTGCTTCTGCCTGCCAACCTGATCACCCCCTAAACCACTTCCCTGCCAGCCTGATGCCTAATTGCTCCCTTGTTGGCCCAATTTCCCCTAACTGTTCACCCCTGTAGGCTTGGTCCCCCCAACTGTTTTCCCCTGCAGGCCTGCTCCCCCCAACTTCCCTCCTCTGCCAGCCCAGTCACCCTTAACTGCCCTCCCATGTAGGCCTGATCTCCCCCAACTGCCCTCCCTTGCAGGCCTGGTCCCTCCCAAGTGCCCTCTTCTACCAGCTCAGTCACCCCTTACTGCCCTCCCCTGCAGGCCTGATCTCCCCCAACTGCCCTTCCTTGCGGGCCTGGTCCCTCCCAAGTGCCATTCCCTGCTGGCCATCTTGTGTCCACATGGGGCAGCCATCTTCTGTGTTGGAGTGATGCTCAATTGCATATTACCCTTTTATTATATAGGATTTCTTTTTTATTGTTTACACTATGTTTACAAATGTCTCCTTTTCCCCTCCTTTACTCACTCCCAGGCTGCCCTGCCCTCTTTTTCTGGCCTTAACCACACCATTGTCTATGTGTGGGCTATGAATATATGTTCTTTGGGTAATCTTCTCACATTTTTCTAGGCCCCTTTACCCTCTCTATTATTGTGTTAAATGTTCATCAAAACCCTAAGATATGAATGTAATTCTTAGACCCACTTTATAGATGAAGATATTGAGCCCTTTAGATGTTAAACCACTGGCCCCAGGCATGGAGCTATTAGTGATGACTAGACCACAAACTTGTATGATATGAATTCAGGAGCCCACGGGTGTTTCCAAGCTCGATAATAATATGGAACTATAGGAAGGGAAACAGCTGGGAAGGAGTTTGGGGGAAACTTTTGAGGTTTAGAAAAGGAAGGTAAGGGAAATTGGTCCCTGTTCTGTACAATGTAGGAGTTATTGTTTTTGAGAGGATGTGTAACATAACAGAAACATGTAACATAATAGAAACAGTTAAGTTGGGAAGAATATGAGTTAAGTTGGGAAGATAGTGCCAATAATTAATGTTCAGAAAAGATTGGAGAATGGGGATTTTGATGTGGTCTATTAGGAGACATTTTTGCACTAAGAAGTTTTTCCAATAGTAAAGAGGTGATAAAGGCCTGAAATAGGGTGTGGTGGCAATTATGACTCATTTTGAAATATGTTAGAGGAAATAATGCTGGCTGTGTAGTGATCCCTCTCTTTTTTTCATGGAATTTCAAGAATCTGTATGAGGTTAAGAAAACATTTGGCACGTTATCATAGAACACTTGCATGGTTTATTTTGTGGACAATTTTACTTCCTTAAAAGTTTCTGTTTTTGTCACCTGGATCAAAACAATGCCATCGTCCTGTTCCTACCCAAAATATTTAGCTATAATACACTATCAACAAAATCATGAGTGATCCTTTCCCGTATAATTGCAGGGTGTGCCACAGCGCAGATGTCTCCATCCAAAGCAGGAGTAACCTACAATTAGCCAGAAGTATTCTGCAGCAAATGTGGTTAGAGGCAAAAGGTTTACTCTAAATTTGACAGCTTGAGCTATAGCTATAAATAGTGTGTTGGGGTTTTCTTTTTGTCTTTCTCAAGGACATTTTTGCTTCCTCTAAGCATTTTCTACAAAATAATGTTACGGCTATGGATACCATATGTAAAAGCTGCTTTTGCTTTGGATTGGTTTCTCCCCACTCAAAATGGTCTGAATAATCCATTATGAAGATGGCTCTGCATTTTCCCTGTATCTGGAAGGTATGCATATGAATTTATAATACTGATGTGAGGCATAAGTCAGTGATTAATCCATCTGATTAAAAATCATGTGACTATGTACCATTACCACATTAAAACTGAACCACCAAATAAAAAGGGAAAATGGATTCTAACCTGTAATCGGGGCTCTTAGAATCAAGACCCTCACAAGCATTTAGTCCTAAATGTGTCATTTGGAGGAAATGCTTGAAAAATCACATTAGTTAATGTGTACCATGTGCAGCACATGGAAGGACAGGTTAGTGGCTTTGGAAATGCTTATTTTATGGCAAGACAGAAAGGATCACAATATACTCCATGCAAAGGTATTATGGCAGACCATGTAACATATATTGAAATCAAAAATCTTTATTTCACAAAGTTAAAAAAATCCCCACACATCAGAATTTAGGATGTATTGTAGAGTGTCATGGAGCATACATTTGAACTCTAAGTTAAACATTTTTTATGAAATTATGGTGCTATTCTGTAGGAAAATAACTTCAACTTATACTGATGACACATTACTAAATTTGGTATTTTGAGTTAAGCTAATGCTTCCATCCTTTTGCATGCAAATGCTTTTAGGAAGGTCATTCAGGGTAGCAGCATATGATGATTTGTGAATGCCAAGTTCCTTCTTTAAATAGAATTTTGATTAGCAACCAAAAAACTCTGGACAAATATGGTTTTGTCATAATGGTGAATATATACATCTTACAAAAATTTAGCAGCTAAATTAATTTTCAGTATTATAATATTTCACTATCAAAATTGAAAGACTGAAATATAATTTATGAACTTCCAATACTTATATACAAAATCTTTTATCTTATGTATAAAATTATTAAAATTCCATATTATAAAATACAAGGCTATTTATCTGTTTTCTGTTCTCCTTACTAACAGTGTTTAAGTTGCTCAGAATTTATGGCAGGTTTTCTTCTTCTTTGTTTTTGTTTTTGTTTTTGTTTTTCTTTCCTGTTTTTGTCATCTGCACACAAACTTTTCACATACAGGGAGATCCACCCCCAATAACTTTTCATTATGACAGTGAAATAAGTTATGTTTCTATTTTTTAAAATATATTTTATTGATTTTTTTTTACAAAGAGGAAAGGAGAGGGATAGAGAGTTAGAAACATTGATGAGAGAGAAACATTGATCAGCCGCCTCCTGTACACCTCCTACTGGGGATGTGCCTGCAACCAAGGTACAAGCCCCTGACCTGAATCAAACCTGGGACCCCTGAGTCCATAGGCTGATGCTCTATCCACTGACCCAAACCAGTAAGGGCATGTTTCTATTTTAACCCCAAGATACATCATTACTGGACTCAGGCTCCTTAGCATGGAAATTTTGAAATGTCTGAAAAATGCCATCAAAGTGCGGGAGACAGTAAATAACTATCAGAATTTTATATGAATGCTCTTTGCCATGTTTATTTAACATGAAAGCCCTTCTATAAACTCGTTAAAGCAAAAGAGCATCTTTTAAGTCCCTTGGGCTCTTAGTAGATACCCAGGGACTCTATTAAAGACTAGTTTTTAAGAGTGTATTTTCTTACTGAAGTCTCTTTATTAATAATTGACTCATTTTATGTGTTGTATTTGAGTCATTGACTTCTTAAAGCATTAAACAAGACCCTGTATAATTTCTGATTTTTCTCTGGTGCTTCTTTGTGACAAATGAGTATAATCTACACTGGGTATGGTATGGATATGGAATATCAACTGTTTCACAGATGACAGAGCTATTTATGGATTTTGAATCTAAATTAAATGAACTCTGAAAATCACAATTCCTATGTTGTAAGTCTTAAGATGGCTATACATTTACAACATGCATCCTATGTTTCATTGTAAAGATCATTCTTATTTAAAATATTTGGCTTTCTCTATAGGCAACATGGAGTACCAAGTGTATTTGTATATTTATTTGTCACCCTCATTATGAACTACTCCTTTCCCAAATAAGTTTATATATTTAAAGAAAAAAATCACTAAAGTACAAAACCCTGTTTTAATGTGGATAATTTTATTCTAAGAGAAGAAGCACTTGGTGCAACATTGTATCTATAAACAACCATCCTTCATTTAACAATCTCCATACCTTACGAATGAGCCCAAAGATAATTCTTGCTTGTTTTCCAAGCATGCTTAATATAATTGAGCCTATACTTTTATAATCAGTATTAAAAGAAGAGCTAACATCTTCAGATCATTAAAAATGAACAAGATACACCCTAGAGATGTCCTGGTATTTCCTACTATCTAATGGGATTTAGACGTCCTCATGTCACACCATCTCAGAGTAAGTGCGAGTTGTACGTGAATAGAGACTGTGGCATATGGCACCCCTCTCCCCTATTCTCCGCCCCCATCTTCCTCAGTGCCTGAAAGGCTATCATTTCCACCAGCAATGAGCAATACCTCTTTGTTGGCATTATCGCTTATTAAAATTATCTAGAGATAAATTATGAGAAATAATAAAGATAAGGAACATCTATAATTACAACAAATCAACAGAAATGATATCTAGACAGCAGAGAAGCCTAGAAGAGGTGATGGCTAAACAGTTAACTTTATGTATCACCTTCATGAAAATTTCACAAACTGCAACAGAATTCAATGTAACTACAGGGCTAAGAACAAAGTAAAATTTCTTAAGTATAATTGCGTTTGCTAATATACTCACAATAAGTATGCCTTCATTATACTCACAGAATGGTTTACAATACTATTTTAAATATAGATTCCTAATGTCATTAACAATTCCACTATTAGAGATAAAGGTAAAAAAAAAAAAAAACCCATAGTTCAGAAAATTTGCATTTAGCTAGATGGGTTGTGAGTGCTCTAGTTAATTGAATTATTTTTGTTATTTGAGTGTTATTGCCTCATAAGTTACACATAAATGATCAATTTTCAAGTGATTAAAGTTACAACTAACATTCATATAATAGTATGCCAAGCACTGTTCTAAATGTTTTACATTTATTAATTCAATTGACCCTCCAAATAACCCTGAGAGGAAGGTAAGTTATTATTTTTCCAATTTTATAGAAGGGAAACTAAAGCACAGATAAATTAAGTAACTTGCCAATAGGGACTCACTACTAGAAAGTGTTAGAGACAAGATTCAAACCCAAGAGGAGTGACTCCAGAGTCTGTTCTCTTCACCACTATACCATGCTACACAGAATCAAACACAAAACACTTGGGTTAATGAGACAACCAACCATGAAACTCTCTAGATCAGAAACTGTGCACCATTCTTGGGACCTTCTGCTACCAATCCATTATTCAAGGCCACCCCCATGATCACTGCTTTAGGTCTAGCTCTCCCCATTGTTAAGTGAACTACTGCAATAACTTCATAGATTCCAATTGGAATCCCTTTTGGAGGGATTAAACAATCTGTCCATGTTTAATCCATTTTCCAAACTGCCAGCAAAGTAACACAAATTGGTCTTATTGTTCCCCTACTTAAAAGGTTATTGTCTACAGCTGAATCATTAAGTATAGTAGCCACTAGACCCATATGGATATTGAGAACCTGAAAGGTGGTTAATTCTAATTAAGATATGCCATGAATGTAAAAAAATACATGGAAATTTGACAACTTAGTATAAAAATTTAAATCTCATTAATAATTTTATTTTGATTATATGTTCAGATTATAACATATGTATATTGAGTTAAATAAAATATGTTTTGCATGTCCTGTATAAGATTCATTGTGTTATATTCTATATATTATTATTAAGTTTAAATTTTATGATTTAGGCTAATTTTATCAGCTTTTTTATTTTTGTTATGGCTACTAAAAAACTTAAAATTGCATATGTAACTAGTGCTCTGTTTCTATCAGATTGAAATGATCCACAAGATATTTCTCCTGGCCTCAGTTTCCACCTTCCTCTTCAGCCTCTTTGCTGGTCATTGAATCAGCCTGTGATCCACTCTCTGACCTAGCCTCTGAGATGCTCTTACACAATTCAGACTTCTAAACACCCTAATCTTTTTGTTGGAAAGTCTTTCCATCTTTGATTTTCTTGGTGAAATCTTAGTAATATTTCAAAACTTATTTCAGTGTGGTTTTTCTTAATGTTTTTTTAGAAGCTCTTCTCTGATCTAAGCAGACAGCATTAATCAACTTTCTTTACTGATGATGTCCTTAAATTTATGGGCATGTTAATGGTTTCTCTTATTGCACTATATTGCAATCATCTGTACACACCTATCTCCTAAAACAGACAGTGACTCCTGCCACAAAATGTACGCAGGGTTAATAAGTGTTTGTGGAATAAATGAACATAAATAGAATTTGGAATCAAACAGATTTGTTTTTAATTATGTCCTCATTATTAATTAGATATGTACATGTGAAAAATTTATTTGAACTCTAATGTGGAGTTGATGTAAGGGATTGCACTAAATCTGTATTTATTCTATTGCAGATCATTTGACACTCCTGAAAAAGTAATATCCTTTATATTAGCTTACTTGCCATTTAACTTTTTATTAGTAAAGGGTATGTCCAGGTTTTTGGTTTAAGGTTAATGAGAGATTTCAGTATAAAAGAGTTACTTAAATTAATACAAATTAATAATACAAGTGCCATAAATTAGAATGGCAGCTGCTTACATATTTGTTTTTAAACTACTTCTAACCTTATGAAATAGATTATAGTTAAATGGACACAAAATGCTTATTTTAAGGAAAGGCCAAGTGAAAGATAGTATAATCTTTTTAAATTATACTTAGGGAGATGGAGGAAAATAAAAAGAAGGCATGATAGGGCTCATTTCAAATATTGATCATGTTCCTGGAATTTCTGCCAAACACTGAAGGTTTCAAATATCAAAGGCTGTTTTTGATGGCAGATGGAGTAGAGTGGATCTGGGAGCTTCTGAGATGGTGGGGAGAATGACTAAAGTGCCCACGGATGACCACTAACAAACCGACATAGCACAGCTAATAATGAGAGCATGTTAAAGGCATGTGTTAGAGAATCCATAAATCTATTATTCTTTTAAAATAAAATATGATAGATGAGAATGAAAATTGAAACATACAGAATACCATAATCATATAGATCACAACTCAAAGGACCCAGCCACTTCTAAAAACATATCTTTTGAGTAAAGCCAGGCCTCAAAATGGAGAAGTCTAGCATTCTAAAATCTCTGTTCCATTGCATTCAAAATAAATTTAAAAACAGTTATTTATGTCCTCTTTCTATTCCTACAATCCTGCAGCTAGTCCTTCTGTTGTGACACGTACCAGGAATTGGAGATAAGAATGTTTTCAGACTCATTAATTCAAATGTTAATGTCAATCACATTTTGACAAGTTTTAGACTAATTCACTTTGAAAGTTTAAATCATGTTTTGAAAAAGACTGTTTTGTTTTCTATGCTAATTTGTGACTTCCTGCTCCAACAACAACAACAACAAAAAGATGGCTTTCTGGAGACAACACAACATGTTTCTCTGACATCAAAAAGTGCTTGCAAAACACTTTTGTGCTAAATTAGCTGGAAATGAATCGGAAACATAAGGATTGCATTTCTACTGAACTTCACAGGAGCTTAAATGTGAGAAACCAAAGAGTGTTTTGGGCAGAATGGTTTTGAGATTTTACTTAGGATGTGCTTGGAGAGTTAGAGGCACTTCTTTTTATACAAAGATTTGCTTCTTCCAATTTGATTGACAATCTGTTTGCTCTCCATGTCCCTCTTCTTGTTGATGGCATAACTGCACAGAACTTGAGAAGAATCTGCAAACAATCTATGGGTGATAAGTGGAACAAGATAGGCATCTTGTTGTGATTTCTTCTGCTTACCATGAGTCTGGTTTAGCAATTCATAAGACTGACTTGGAACAAATAATCTAAAATACAGCCTTTATTCTCCCTTATGTGTGTGAATTTAAAGGACAGCTTATTAGTTTTTTAGTAGAGACTAACAATGCAATTTTTCCTTTACTATTTGAATTCTTGTTAAAATTTTTAGAATATAGAGACAAAGATACCCATTTTATTGATAAAATCCATGTTATATTTTTACTTATAGAATCTGTTTCATAATTTTGGAGGTAAAGAAGTAATAACCATTGCAAGTAGAGCATCCTTAAAACCATAATTTCAAAAGTTAGGTATTAATTTAGCATAATAAAAATGATTTTTAAAGCTCAAACTTAATTGTTTTAGTTGCTAGACAAAAAACAGATGTCCCTCAATTACATGATCATAAAATAAATTAGATATTATTTGATCCCTACTTCTACATAAACATATGGAAGAACCACATCTGCCTTTAACGCACAGCTGAACATATACAAAACATTGGATGATCAAGTTTACAGTAAAATCTAGGAGTAGTACATGGATATATGGTAATCTTGTAAAATTCAAATTTGCCTGCACAAACTTGATTGCAGAAGGGATAAATGTAGAAAACCTAACTGAACAAATATTTCCCCACACAGTCCTTATTTATATAGGGATATAAAAAAGGAAAAATTCCAGGCATGATTTACTTAACAACCTTTAACTGTTTGCCTATCAATACTATCTCAAACCCACAACCACTGTAAAAATAACATTTAAATGAAGAAGGCTTAAAATTCATAACCACTATAATGACAGCATCAAATACCAACATTAAAATTTCACCCCCAATTTTTTTTAGTTCTAATGTATTTTTACCTCCTCTTAAGGTTCTTATATCTGAGAGGTATATTTTAGCACTTACTTGTCTATTCTATCATTCATGGCTTAGGAGTATAATCCAAAAACATAAGTTACATAGAAAAAATAGATACCAAATTTATAGACCTTGGTCTTAAAGAAGATTTTATGAATTTGATCCCAAAGAAAAGGGAAGTAAAGACAAAAATAAATGAATGGAACTACATCAAACTAAGAAACTTCTGCACAGCAAGAGAAGCTGACAACAAAACCAAATGGGAGAAGATATTTGCAAACAACAGCTCTGACAAGGGGTTAACATCCAAAATATATAAATAACTCATATAACTCAACATCAAGCAAATAATATAATTTAAAAATGGGCAGAGGACCTGAAGAGAGACACTCCTCCCAAGAAAATATACAAATTACCTATATAAAAGGATGCTTGACTTTGCTAGCCATTAGGGAAGTGCAAATCAAAACTACAATGAGATACTACTTCACACCTGTTAGAATGGTTATTATCAACAAGACAAGTAATAATAAGCATTGGAGAGAATAGGGAGAAAAGGGAAACCTCATTCACTGCTAGTGGGAATGTAAACTAGTACAGCCACTAAGGAAAACAGTCTAGAGGTTCTTCAAAAAATTAAGAATAGAGTTACTATATGACCCAGCAATCCTTCTCCTGGGTATCTAACTGAAAATTTTGAAAGCATTTATTCTCAAAGATATATGCACTCTATGTTCATTGCAGCATTAGTCATGGTGGCCAAAACATGGAAACAATCAAAGCATCCTTTGATACATGATTGGATAAAGAAGATGTGGTACATATAAAGGCAACTTGGGCTGGCAGCCTGGATCCGATGTGCATTTTTATGTATATGCTTGCTAGCCTGCAATTAAGCCTCAACACCCTCTCTGCTTGTGTCCTAGGTAGCCTTGCAAAAACTGTTTCCCTGAATGCTTATCTTACAGGGGCCATAAAACCATACATAGCCTCACAAGGGGGTCTGACTGCTGGTGCCAGACAGGGGTCTTAGTTGTTATCTCACTCCCCCCCTTATAGCCATCACAGGGGCTGCAAAAAGTCCGGAAACCTAGTCCATATCTGGGAGACAAAGAAACTACTAGGGGGATAAAAGGGAAAATCCCGCCGCATTCAGTGCTCAGCTTTGGGAACCGATTTACCTGAGCCAGCACCAGAGTTTCCTGTAATAAAAAGTGCATTTTCTGCACTTTTTCAACCGAGTGCCTGGTTCTCTGTCTTCCTGCCACTTGAAAATTTGCCATAACATATATACAATGGAATACTACTCAGCCATAATAATAGATGAAATATTGCCATTTGCAACAATGTGGATGAACCTTCAAAATATTATGCTACGTGAAAAAAAAAGTCATGCAGAAAAAGCTAAGAACCATATTATTTCACTCATATGTGGAACATAAAACTGAAGCTCATAGACACAGAAAATAGCATGGCAGTCACCAGAAGAGAGGGGTGAGGGGTGTAGTAAAGGATAAAGGGGGCCATTTATATGGTGATGAAAGATCATTTGACTTTGGGTGGTGGGCACACAACTCAATATACAGATTATTTGTCATGAAAATGTACACTTGAAACCTATATAATCTTATTAACCAATGTAATCCCAATAAATTTAATTAATTAAAAAAACATATTAAATCCTACTAAAACTCAGTTAGAAAAGGCAACTTACTTTTGAAATCAAAACAACCCAAATATAATGTCTACAAAGGCTTTAATAAGAAATAGTGTGGGACAGAGATCATAGTGTTGTTTTTTCAATTTTACTAAAGGACCAATTCATTGCCTCTAGGAGCAAAATTTTTAACTTGATTTAATTAGACTTGAAGATCCCATGTAGTAACTGACTATAATATTGGAAAATTATCTGATAAAAATATCAAGATGGCCGAAACCGGTTTGGCTCAGTGGACAGAGCGTTGGTCTGTGGACTGAAAGTTCCCAGGTTCGATTCCGGTCCAGGGCATGTATCTTGGTTGTGCGCACATCCCCAGTAGAGGGCGTGCAGGAGGCAGCTGATCCATATCTCTCTCTCATCAATCTTTCTAACTCTATCCTTCTCCATTCCTCTCTGTAAAAAATCAATAAAATATAAAAAAATATATCAAGATGTTCACAAAATTATATAATAATTAATGATGGTTACATTTTCAGATAAAATTTATCAAGGCATCAAGTTATTCATTTCAACTGATGTGGTATATTTTTTGTTTAGTAGCTCTTTGCCAAAGTTGTTTATATTTTTGATAACCCTGTCAATGTTGTCTTCCATGCTTTTAAGAAGACATATGGAGTCCTGGCTAATGTGGATCAGTTGGTTGAGTGTTGGCGAGGATGTGGAGAAAAAGGAACCCTTGTTCACTGTTGGTGGGAATGCAGACTGGTGCAGCCACTGTGGAGAAGAGTATGGAGTTTTCTCAAAAAACTAAAAATGGATCTCCCATTTGACCCAGCAATCCCACTCTTAGGAATTTATCCTAAGAAATTACAAACACCAATCAGAAAGGATTTATGCACCCCTATGTTCATAGCAGCACAATTTACAATAGCCACAATTTGGAAACAGCCTAGGTGCCCGTCAGCAGATGAGTGGATCAGAAAACTGTGGTACATCTACACAATGGAATTCTATGCTGCCATTAAAAAGAAGGAACTCTTACCATTTGCAGCAACCTGGATGGAACTGGAGAGCCTATGCTAAGTGAAATAAGCCAGTCAATGAAGGAGAAGCACTACATGATCTCACTCATTTGTGGATAATAAAGAACATTGTAAACTGTTGAACAAAAGGATAGATACAGAGGCAGTAAAGCATGAAACAGACTGTGAAATTATAGCAGGAAGATTAAGGAGAGGTGGGGTAGATAAGAGATCAATCAAAGGTCTTATATCTATACATATAAACATACCAATGAACATAGACACTGGGGGGTTGGGGTATGCCTGGGAGGGAGGGGGGGCAATGGGGAGATATGTGTACATGTAACACAATAATAATAATAAAAAAAAGATCACCAGTTCGATTCTAGGTCAAAGCACATACCGAAGCTGTGGGTTTGATCCCTGGGGTAAGGGAGGCAACCTATTGATGTTTCTCTCTTACATCAATGTTTCTCTCTCTCTTTTCTTTTTCTTTTCTCTCTCTGTAAAATCAATTAAAAAAACATTTAAAAAGAATGAAAAAAGAAAACATAATAACCAAGAGTTTACATATTTCAAACATATATTTGTCAATATTCTGTGAGGTAATATGGTCTCAACTTCCTTGATCAGTGAGATTCTACATTTTATATTAATTGCTTTTGTAAGTAATAATGCAATTAACTCCTTAAAATCTTCAATGCTTGGCCACTTTCCTTACACCTGTTTTCATTCTAAAGTCAGCTTGCTGGTATATAAAGGTTTGCCAAGGTGTAATTTATTATTCTGACTTCCTCTTAAATGGTGACATGCTCACTCCCAGATTTCAGTGTTAGCTTCTAATGTACATGAAGGATTATTTCTACCTTAGCAAAATATGTACTACATGTCAGTTATTGCTGTAATTGCTAATATGTATTAACTACTGTGTGCAAGAATGATACTAAGTACTTTATGCGGATATTCTCACTTAACCTTCACTACTACTGTTTTTAAAAAAAATGTATTTTATTGACTTTTTACAGAGAGAAAGGGAGAAGGATAGAGAGTTAGAAACATCGATGAGAGAGAAACATGGACCAGACGCCTCCTGCACACCCTCTACTGGGGATGTGTCCGCAACCAAGGTACATGCCTTTGACCAGAATCTAACCTAGGACCTTTCAGTCTACAGGCCGATGCTCTATTCACTGAGCAAAATCAGTCAGGACACTACTACTCTTAAAAAATATTTATTATTGTTTTCAGAGAGGAAGAGAGAGGGCAAGAGAGACAGAAACATCAATGATGAGAGAGAGTCATTGATCGACTGCCTCCTGCATGCCCCACATTGGGAATCAAGCCCGCAACCCAGCATGTGCCCTGACCGGGAATTGAACCATGACCTTGTAGTTCTTAGGTTAATGTTCAACCACTGAGCCATGACTGGTGGGTCAAATTTTTTAGAGTTTGTGAAATCTACCTGTGTTGCACTATAACTATGAAATTTCAAAGTGATGGTGTGAACCAGAAGATAATAGAGAAGTTGCATGCAACTTGCCACTGGTAAATTCATGTTTCAAGAAAACCTATCCATTTAAAAGGGAACCTGGCCCAGCCAATGTGGAAAAATGAAAAATAAATGAAAAGAAACTTGGTGGTGCCTGGCCGATGTGGCACAGTAGTTGAGTGTTGACCTATGAACCAAGAGGTCACAGTACGATTATGGCCAGGGCACATGCCAGGGTTGTAGGCTCGATCCCCAGTGAGGGGTATGTAGGAAGCAGTGGTCAATGATTCTCTGTCATCATTGATGTTTCTATCCGTCTACTCCTCTCCCTTCTTCTCTCTGAAATCAATAAAACATAATAAATAAAGAAAGAAAGAAATATGCAACCTCGTGGTTTTCAGACTATTAGATAGTAAACTATAGTAATGTTCCAAGAAAAATAACATTTTATTTTATTTTATGCACAAAAGAACTATAACAGGAATTCACACGAAAAGGCAAAATATATTGGGGGAGGAGAAAAGATAGCAATTTAGAATTTGACTAACTTGTTGGATTATCTTGAGCAAGTCTCCTAATGATTCCTAAAATACTAGTAGATATATTAGTTCTTACTTTACTGCTTATTAGAAGTTGAATATGTAAGGGTAGAGGGTAAGTCTCATTTTTAAAAGGCTAATCAAACCTTAGGATAGTGGTTTAATTGAATGGCTAACATTCAAAAAGAATTCATATTCTATTTATAAATATGAGAAAAGGTTAATATATGTTCATGCTTGATGAGAAGGAGTTAGCTGAACTGTAGTGAGTTCTACTAGTAGATTTAAAGTCAGGAATTGGTCCCAAGTCTGCTCACTAAGTACTGTTATCTTCTTGGGCTACTCTCTCTTATTCAGAACTTCCGTTTCTCATCTCAAAGGTAGTGATACAGAATAGTCATGTGAAGAATAAATGTATGTCCAAGATCCTGAAACATAGTACATGCCTAATAATGTGTTGTTATTCATTCACAAACAGTGAAAGTAACTAACTATTGCTCCATAAGGATGTTTAGGGCAGAATAATTTATCAGAGTATTAACAAAATCATCTTCTAATAATTTTACATTATGGAATTTTGTATCAATATTAATTTTTACCAAAGTTAATGAGGTTATCTAAAGTGGAGGACAGGCCAGATTCTAATGTAAATTAATAGTCGTTCCTAGAAGTTAATGCCGCTCTCCTCCCAAATTTCTACCTAAATATACTAATAAATCAGTTTATTCTTGGTATTAAAGTCACCCCAGTCCCTCAGCAGATTCTGCCTCAAGTTTTATTTGTACTAATAGCACCAGAGCACACCACCCCATGCTGACAGCAGCCCATGGATCACACTAGTCAGACAGAGGTCTCTACTCTAAAGACTTCATGGGGCCCAGGCCCTTGAGAGCCTGAAAGAAAAAGAAAGGAAAGAGAAAAGAAAAGAAAAAACAAAAGAAAAGAAAAGAAAAGAAAAGAAAGAACCTAACCTGAGCTCCCTTCTAATCAGTGCAATTTCTCGTAGGCTATTTCCTAAGGCATGCCCATTTTCAGGATTCCTGTGGTAGGCACAACCTCAATGACATCCCAAAAACCTGACAGAGGGCAGCACGTTCTTTCCTGTCCCACACTGGTCAGAATAGCCTGCAGTACCTTTCTATCAGACAACAGCTGTTCACCTATTTTCCCTAGAATTTTAGATGTTTTCATAATCAAAATCCCTCCATATTTTAGTTTGCACATCATATAAAATCTCCAGATGGAAAAGTAACCTCATGCTATGTGTTAATCATTATTCAAGAGCTGTATTTCAGAACCCTCAAGTGACCGGGCAGTTTGCCGAGGAGAGCAGATATAGGAGATGAGGAAAGCATTAGATGTTTATATTCGTCAACCACATTTAATTTAAAGGCTTGCCCATTCCAACGAAAACCAAACCTTTGAAAATTCAAGAACATATTGTCTAACCCTAAACCACTTTCAATAAACAAGGACTTTCCAGTTACCACAGAAAATTATTTTCCAAAGGCCTCATATATGTCCTTTTGTCCTCTATAGAATGGATTTTCTCTTCCTCCTGTTTCCCCATCCCCACCCCCACTGAAATTGGCCAGTATAAACTGTACAGTTCATATGGTTAGTGACTAGGAAAGAGAGAGACTTTGCAAACTAATTTATTCATAATTCTAATAAAACACCAGTGACTAAGTACTTAAAATGTACTAAGCAATGAACTCATCAACATACACACACACACACACACACACACACACACACACACATCCCAAACCCACAGAAGGGAATATAGCAAATATATATATATAACACACATTACATACATACCAATATATTTGATTTAATCTTCTCAAAATAACCAGATATGGAAGGTATTAGTTTTAAGCCTTTTTAAAAAAATATATTTTATTGATTTTTTACAGAGAGGAAGGGAGAGGGATAGGGAGAGGGAGAGTTAGAAACATCGATGAGAGAGAAACATCGATCACAGCTGCCTCCTGAACACTCCCTACTGGGGATGTGCCCACAACCAAGGTACATGCCCTTGACTGGGATCGAACCTGGGACCTTTCAGTTTGCAGGCCGAGGCTCTATCCACTGAGCCAAACCAGTCAAGCCTAGTTTTAAGCTTTTAATGGAGAAGAGGAAACTAAAAGATTGACAACTAAAGTTAGTTTATCTAAGTTACCCAACAGCTACTTCAGCTCGTTATTGATACAATAAAGTCACAGTTGCATTTCTACCTAACTCCCAAGTCTTTAAGCTTTTATTTTTCAGCATTGATTGTTTACTGACAGGCACTCTGCTCAGGTATTTAAAGTACTTATAAGGTGAGAAAGGCCAAGAATACTACCTTCAAAGAGTTTACATTGGGTAAACTATATTGTCTTAGCATGCTTTACATTTAATTAAAATCTAGAACACGGATTCTCAAAGTGTAGTCCCTAGAT
This sequence comes from Lasiurus cinereus, assembly GCA_011751065.1. NCBI lineage: Eukaryota > Metazoa > Chordata > Mammalia > Chiroptera > Vespertilionidae > Lasiurus > Lasiurus cinereus. The sequence goes on along the minus strand of JAAGEH010002528.1, from coordinate 46,048,110 downwards.
TGTAAGCATTAACTTCCCCTAAAGAGTTGTTAGAAATGCAAAATCTCAGGCTTCATCCCAGATCTACTGAATCAAAGACTCGGTCATCTGTACTTTAACAAGCCATCCAGGTTACTTAATTTGGTGCATACTGAAGTTTGAGAACCAGTGGCCTAAAGAGACAGAGGGTGTAAGGAAACACTGAACTTGAAGTTTTGCGAAAAAGCTTCCTGGGGGACTGACACTTGACCTTGGTTTGCATAGATTTATCTCCCTGCCTCCTCCTCCCTCTCCCCCCCAGCACACACCTCAGGTAGAAGAAGGAACAATAGTAACAAATACAGAGAGGGAAGCATGTTTGATATTCCTAGTAACTGAAGGTGAGAGGAGGGAATGGTAATAGACAAACTTGAATTAGATTGGAGACAGAGTCAATATTTAAGCCTTAGAGATTTTAGGCCTCTCATACAGGGCACAGTATGAGAGCTCTAGCAAGTAACTTCAGGGACTCACTGTGAAAAGGACCTGGAATTTATATTTTCTTGTTGGCCATCTGACAGTTACTGATCATGGCTCCCTGGATCTCCCTCAGTATACTCTTAGGTAGTACAAGGGAGATACTTTGCCCTCTAATTAGGAAATGCCGGGACAGAGAAAGAATCAGAAGGAGGAAGCCTCAGGCTCAGGTGCTTTTGATAAGGGGCAGGGCACCAGGATCCAGCGGGGCTGTGACAATTTAACCAAAGTTGACTGAGTTAAAGTAAAGAGAGATTAAGAAGAAGAAAGGACAGATGGAAAAAGGTATTAACTAAAATTTAGGTTAATTTCATTTTGATTAACACACAGGATAACAAAGAAGACATTAAAAGTAACCACATGAATATATGTGCCTTTTATATGGTTATTACAGATACTCAGTTAACTGCACAGGAGAGAGGGCATTGTCTCTACTTCACTGTTAGGTAAGACACTCTTGTCAGTGATGGGGTAAAGGAGCAGCTCTGCACACTTGCATTCCTTCCTTCCTGTATCTTCATAGCAATCTGTTATTTATAAGTTTGGGAGTATTATTATATGATCATCAAGCCCATTTATAGGGATAATTTCTGAATATCATACTTGTCATTTATTGATCAAGTGTGTCAGAAGGATAGACTTATTTGCAGCAGTGCTGAGCAGTGAGTGATTACTTTAAATATTTTGTATTAATCATTGGGGAATCTAGGTTACAGAATGTGGCTGACTTCAAGAATTGGTAGCACTGTAGCAACCAAAAAACACTTTCGAACTCCGGGGCCTCCCGTGGCTTAGGCACAGCTACAAATTTAGCATTCCCTCATTTTGAGCATTCCAAAATATTTTAGTGATTGTCTTGATAGGATTCCAGTAAAAAACAGCTGTCAAAATGTATCATATATTTGCAAACCTCCTACACAGCACTGTTACTATAATTGGTTGAGGTTTGTTTTTTTTGTGTGTGTTTTTTTATTTGACTTTAAAAAGGTTGTGGAAAGCATAATTTCGGTTTGGTCAAACTTTTATTAATGTTCACAGGAGGACTATAGTCCATAATTAGACTTTAGTTTTTAAAGTATTTCATATTTGAAAAGTAAGCAAGCACATAGGGGGCAATTTTTCTTTACAATTTCATTAATATGAAAGTCAAACCCTCTTGGACTCTACTATGTACATAGTATTGTAAATCACCACTTTTTAATCTGCCGTATCTACTCTATCAAATAACCAAAGTAATTTGGTCAGCAGTGTTTTCATTGGTTTTAATATCGCCTTCACCACCTCCTTTCCACTCCAAACTATGACTTAATTGCAGTAGGGTTTATCCTTTTAAAACCATGACATTAAAATAGCCTGGAGTACTATAGTTCTTTCTGCAGAAACCATAGGACACTAAACAGAGGGTCTGTTTTACTAGCCACATGTCTATCACGAGTGTCTTAGAATTCAGGGCAGCTAGTTTACTGGTTAAATCAGGGCCAAAGACAATAGCAATTATAAATTGCAAGATTTCTAGAGAATATGTGGTGGTCCTTTCTGACATTAAAAGAAAAAAAAAACTTATGAGGTTTTTATTTATTTTTTCATTATTCTGTTCTGCTTGGCCCTGAACATTGAATTTTATTGCCAGACTCAAGAAGGATACCTCAAAAAATATTATTTTACTGCCCTGGATTATTTTCACTGTGTTTTGAGGCAAGACACTTTTGTATATTGATGAAACCAATTATAGACTCTTCCAATTAAAAAAATTACATTGCAGAAAATCTTAACTCTGGTGATCACTGGGAAAAACATCTATGTACATGCTTCAACATCTATTCAACAGCCGTATATGACTCATATAGCAGACTTCTACCCTGACCTCCTGACCAACAGACAGTCTAATGATTCTTACTATCTACATAGCATTGCTATTTCATTGTTAGTCAAACAAGCTTGTCTACATCAGAGCCCATAAATCCATATTGTCACTATGTTCAGTAAACAAAAATAGTTGGGGTATTTAACACATGCGCTCAGCAGAGAATTGCTGATGTGATTAGAGTATGGATTGAAATTTTGACCATGGAAATGGAGAGGAAATGGTGGATCCTAGAGATGCTCAACAAGAATGATTTTAGACTTGATGGGAAACAGAACATCTTCGATCAAGGACAGTGAATGGCAAATGGGACACCATTGTTAAGGATGGGAAAATAGGCGGTCATGTATCAATATCCATGAATATAACCTTATGTTTTCAGCCGGGAACTTTTATTACATGTAAAATAAGAATCTAAGTTTGAAGCCAAAAAGTAATTACAGATAACAAGCAAACATGAAGTGCAACAAACAGGGAAACTAAGATTTTTTTTTACATTGTTTCTCACTACAAAAAGATATCAAAATTTGGTAGCATATATCAGCCAACTTGATTCTATTAATATAATTTATTAAATAAAATTATTTGATACAACTGTCTTCTTTATCAATCATAAAGTATTTATCAGTTTTCTAATATGGAACATGCTGTGAAGACAGCAGAGCATACGGACATTTAAATAGTACTTAAATTCTTGACTTTATGAACTGAGCAAAGCCTTCTGAATATACTATTGGTACCCTCCACCAAAAAAAAAAAAGGATGAGGAAAAAGAGGCTATTTAAAACAAGAAAAATGAATAATGAACATGAAGAATGAAATATTAATTATTCAGGGTATTTTGCTGAGCTAAACTTTTCTTAAAAGATCCCTTAAAAAATGTGCTTCCTGGCCAGTGTGGCTCAGTTGGTTGGAGCATTATTCTGTGTACAAGAGGTCACAGGTTTGATTCTTGATCAGGGCACATGCCCAGGTTAGCGTTCAGGAAGCAGCCAACCCATAGTTCTCTTTCTCATCAATGTTTCTCTACACCTCCCCTTCTCCTTCTCCTTTTCTCTCTGTCTTTCTCAAAAATAAACAAACAAACAAAAAACACAATATTTTTAAAGAAAAAAATGTGTTCCACCTAGGGTTATTTTTTCACTTTTACTTACACTGTGCTTCTTTCCAAATAAGTTATTTACTAATTTAAAATATAGCACCATTTGGCCTGTGTGGAACTTATCTGCCTGGTGCCATCCCCTGAAGACTGACCTGAGAAGTGAACTTAAGGTTTCCATACTGTTGGCTTCTGATTAGATTTGGGCAATGGAGACACCAGAGATGCTATTTCAAATGCCCTAAAACCTTTTTTGAAAGTCTTTTGAGAGAATGTATTGCTTTAAGTCTTGCTTGGAGGAAAATCAACTCTTACTGTAATTTGTTACAGTTTTAAAAACAAAGACATATTTAAGCATTAAAGTGATAGAGATCAACATTAAATAAGTTTTACATTCTATAATTTTACATCCATTTGTGGGGGGGGGAATGAGTTGCTGGATACATTTTAATTAAGTAAAAATGGGCAACTTTTACTGAGAGAGTTTACTAAAAAGCATTGCATTGTAAATAAGTCTGATTAGGTCCAAAATCTTAACTGATTGGTGATGTGACCTTGGACAGAATACTTAAACATTCTAAGTATTAATTTCTTTATCTATAAACTGGAGACAATAATATGCTTTGAATGAGTAGCTAGTCTCCAAGATGGCCCCCGATGATCTCTGCCTTCTGGTATTCACATCCTTGTGCAGAGTCCCTTCTACACAAATAGAGTTAACTTGTGAAACCAATAGAATGTTATGTACGTGACAGAGGACCACTTCCAATACCCAGACATAAGAGATATTGAAGCTTTTGTTGGATCACACACTCTTCCTTTAGAAAGTGGGTCCTCCAGCCCCAGTCAAGTCTTCAGATATATCAGCAATCAAAATGTTTCAACTGAAACCTCATGAGAGACTATGAGCCATAACCACTCAAATAAGCTGCTCCCAAATTCCTCACTTCGAGAAACAATGACATAATAAGTGTAGGCTTTGGTGTAATTTGTTATGCAGCAATGCATAACTGTTATATCCTGCCTGGGAAGGTTGTAAAGATTAAACAATATAACTATGTGAAGCCAATACAATAGTTTCTAGAATATAATGAATAAACAATGTGTGTTAGTCATATTCCTGAGCACCAGTATATTTCAGGAACTGGGATAGAATACATATATATGACACATTGTCTCATTCCTCATATAGTTAGCATCTTTTATGTTTCAGGTGTCAGAAGACCCAACTCAAACTGGCTTAAAATGGACCCTCCCCACCCATCCTAAGTAAGGAATTTGTTGGTTCGAATAACCAAAAATACAAGGAAGAGCTTGTTTGACATGCTGCTAGATTCAGAGGCTTAAACAATACATATCTCCCTGCTCCCCCTGTGTCCCTGAGCTTTGCTCTCTTCCCATATTGCTTAGTTTTCATGGTCGTCATGACAAGATGGGTCCTAGTAGCTTCAGCCTGACACTCTTCTAAGTTCCAATCCAGTGAAGAAGAAAATGCCTTTCTCTCTCAACAATGCCAGAAAGATTCTCATTGTATCACTTCTCCTCAGACTGGACCACATCAATGTCTAAGATCAGTGGTTGGCAAACTCATTAGTCAACAGAGCCAAATTTCAACAGTACAACAATTGAAATTTCTTTTGAGAGCCAAAAAGCAACTTCTGCGCATGGGCCACAAAGTTTCAATCCCACTCTATGTATGTCCCCGCATGTGATGTTTTATAGAAGAGCCACACTCAAGGGACCAAAAAGCCGCATGTGGCTTGTGAGCCGTGGTTTGCTGACCACTGTCTTAGATGAATTACAGAGCCAGGGGAGGGAGAGCATTACTGGCCAGGCTTCCTCTTGTTAATACATAGGCTGAAAGTGGAGGAGGGAGAAGGGACCAGAGGAAAGATAGGGTACTAAGGTCTTGTGATTAGAAGAAGGGTAAAATGGATGCTGGGCAAAAATTGATATTATCTCCCATGCCTCAAAATAACCATGTGAAGTAGTTAACAATATTATCACATTCCCCAGATGATAACAAAGCACAGGGTGTGAGTGGCTTGCCCAGGACTGCACAGCTGTGGAAGGGCAGTCCAGAGCCCACATGCTGCACAACCTTATTATACCACCTCCCTAGGAAACCTACAAATGATTATTTTATTGTGGCTCTGTAATTGAAGTTATTCAGACACTACACCTGTTCCACTCCTTTTATTCTAAATTATACCCCTACCCTGTGTAATCTGGTCAATTCCTTTAATTACCTATCTACTCATCTGTGACACCTAAATCTTTAAGTCTGATAAAATACCTAACATAAGCTGGGTTATAGAAAAATCAATGTTTAATCTTGTTAATTAAACCTTCCCTTATAGTTACTGGATGGACAATGAGTCTTAATAAATCCTTCTTAGCCTTTACAAATAGTCATATTCCAGTTCCCAGCAGACTAGATTGAGCCTGTAACAGGCAAGTTTTTGTTGACTGTCCTTTCTTTATATTACTACTAGAGGCCCGGTGCATGAAAATTCATGCACTGGCAGAGGGTTCCCTCAGCCTAGCTTTCCCTCTCTCACAGTCCGGGAGCCCTTGTGGGTAGGAGGCAACCCGGTGATCAGGGTAAGGTGACGCCCTCATCACACCTCTGCTGCTCCCACTCCTAACAGTGCAAGCCTTGGCCAGCCCTTGTTACCTGAGCCTTGGGCAGCCATGGGCAGCTGAGCAGCCACCATCTGAGGCTTTACGTAATTATCATCCAATAATTATGTAATACACATTTTACATAAATTTCTTGTGGCAGAAGGTCACCACAAAGAAACAGCATAAGCATCATAATACATGAATTTGGGTTTCAACTCACAAGCATAACATGCTTGGGGGAAAATCAACTTATCAACCCTTTTTTCTTTAGATTTCTATATATACTAATTATATAATCTATTTCTTACATAAGAAAAGACTTTAGTCATCAATGGTGTAATCATCAAAAAGCTTCCATATTATTTTTGTATGTGTTTCTTTTCCAAATTCAGTTGTATAGGCATAATAGAGGCTCAACTTTTGAACTTCCATTAGTATAAACCATTAGCAATACATCCATGTATGTGATCAAACATTTTTCTTATCAGATGTTTATGGATATGAAGGAGAATATTGGTTTTAAGAGAACTGTGAGGCTAATAAGAATAATTTGCTTGTTTATAAAGCTACTTAGAATTTAAATGATGTTTCCTTTACTCACTGAATTCATCATATAATTCCTATACCCCGTTTTGTAATGGTGTAAACATTTTAGTTATTTATTTAACAAAAATGTCTGAGTGGACCATATATGTGGTGTGCTAATGAAATTGCACTGATAGAAAGAAGTAATTTGGCTAAGATAATAAAGATGGGATTCTGAGAAAGTGGCCCTTACCATTCAAGAGCTTACAGTGGCATAAAGAGATCATCGGCAGGTATGAATCCCAACCAAGGGCCATATTATAGATGCTAAAATGATGCATTGGTGCAGGCAACAGCATCCAAAGAAATGCTTGTAAGGAAAACAAGGAGTGAGCAGAGGCAGTTTTACAAATCATTCCAGAGTTTGTTTGAAAAATAAAAAGACATTGTAAATGTGGACCAGAGGAAGGAGAACATTCTGGGTAAGAATAAAAAGTATGAATCAAAGCAAAAAAAATGAAAAACCATGGTAACAAAAGTGGGAATGTGGGGAGGAAAAGAGGAAGGTCCAAAGGGGTGAAACAAGTTGAGTAAATATATACAAGTGGAATAAACACAAGTAGAGGTGTTTCTAAACTCTGCCCCATGAAGCCTGGAGCTCTGAGCCAACACCTCTTCCCTACTTGACTTTTGCATATGCTTTTTTCAAATAAGAGTACTACAGAATGAACAAAAATACCTAAGTAAATACATGCATACTTATATACATGCATGCATACATACATAAAAACTGATAGCCAAAGATGGAGAAGACACTATAATTCTGAATAGGAGAGTGACAAGGTGGAGAAATGGTGTTCCAGGTAAAGGAAAAGGAGAAGCAGTGTCATTAGGGGTTGAGAGTAGACAGGGCTGGGAAGGCTTGAAGAAGACAAAAAGGCCACATTCTGTTGCAGTATATATATGAGCATTATCTGAACATCTGATTTTATTATTTTAAAGGAATGCAGGAGTATAATGGCAGGCTTTGGACCTACCTGTGGTGAAATGGAGAAGGAATAATAGACTTAAGGAGAAGACTAGGTAAATAACTCCTGATATTCTCTCTCCAACACTGAGTCAGATAGGTGACTTGCCTGATCTTATTTACTCCTTTCCACTAAAGCAGGATATTATAGCTAGCTGGGTGCTGGCTGGGTTGCGGCCTGAGGTTAGAGTCACACAAAAAATAGCTTCTCTGTGGCAGAACTAGATGAAATATTGAATAGAGATGTTGACTCAACAAACTCTCATTTAGTGCCCATTTAGAAAATATAAAAAAGCTGAAAAATAAAGCAACTTGTCAGGGCATATGGTGCAGAAATTAAGACCACAGACACTGGGTTAGAATGCCTAGCTTGAATTTCAGCTGTGTCCCTGGTTTGCTATGTGACATGAGAATGAGGTACTTAACTCCTTTGTGCCTCAGTTTTATCATCTTTAAAATGGAGAGAATAAATTGTATATATTTTAAAAAATATATTTCAGAGAGAAAGGCTAGGTAGAGACAGAAACATCAATGATGAGACAATCATTGATCAGCTGCCTTCTGTACCTCTCCCCTCCTGCCTCCCACATACACACACTGGGAACCAAACCCAAAACCTGGCATGTGCCATGACCAGTAATCAAACCATGATCTCCTGATTCATAGGTCTATACTCAAGCACTGGAGCCACTGAAACTGGGCTGTATCTATTTATTAAGCCTGTTTCAGTACTGAGTTAATATATATAAGATGCTTAGAACACTGCTGGTTATACATTAAATACTATATGTGTTAGCTATCCGACCTAATAAAGAGGGAATATGCTAATTGACCTTCATGCCATTGCAAAGATGGCAGCGCTCACAGCCAATAAGGAGAGAATATGCTAATTGACCCCCCACTTTCAAAGATGGCAGCACCTACAGCCAATAAGGAGGAAATATGCTAATTGACTGCCATGCCCTCAAAGATGGCAGTGCCCACAGCCCCAATATGGCAGTGCCCAGTCCCCTCAGCCCTGCTGGGGTGGCAAGTGTGCAGCAAGGCCAGGTCCACCCCTAGGCAGGCTGGGACTTGCCACATGCCTGCCTCCAGAGACCCCCCCCCCCCCCCCCAAGGGCCCCCCCCCCCCCAGGGCCAGCCTGAGGCACAGGCAAACCTCAGATGGTGGTTTCCCAGTTGCCCAGGGCTGCCCGAGGTTCAGGTAACCAGGGATAGCCAAGGATTGTGCTGCTGGCAATGGCAGCTGAAGAGGTGTAATGGGGCATATCCTTCCCCTGATCACTGGGTCACCTCCCACCCCTGAGGGCTTTTGAACTGTGAGAGGGGACAGGCTGGGCTGAGGGGCCCCTCTCCAGTGGGCCTCTAGTTGTTTTTATAATACTTCAGCTAAAGCATAGTAACTGTGCAAAAGAATACAAGTAAAAATGTGTGGATTAACATGTACATGTGGTAAAATTGCATTGAACTAAATACATATGCAGAAGAGAATGCAAGTAAAATTGAGGAGAGCTAAATGAGATGGATGGGCTGTATCAATGTCAGGATAATGGTTGTGATATTTGATATTGTACTATATTGTTTATAAGAGGTTAGATTTGGGGAAATAGTGCAAAAAATCATCTACACTCATAAAAGAGAAAATGCAAATTAACCATCACTCTGCTACACCATGAGCCACACCCACCGGCCAATCAGGAGTGAGTATGCAAATTAACCCAACCAAGATGGCAACTAGACACAGAGATGGAGTAAGCAGGAGGCTTAGGTTGCCCCAGAGATGGAGGAAGCCAAGCTTCCTGCTGCTCTGCCTGGCTCTGGCCTCCTCTCAAGGCCACAAAGTTTCAATTATAAAAGATAAATAAATCCTCCAAAAATGGCAGCAGCCATGGAGCTGGAGAGAGCAGGAGGCATGGGTTGCCCCTGGTGAAGGAGGAAGCTAAGCTTCCCACCTGCCCTAGCCTGCCCTGGCCTCTGCTCAAGGCTACAAAGTTTCAATTATAGAAAATAAATAAATCTCAGATACCAGGGCCTCTGCTTGGGTTGCCTGTGGTGGTTTGCAGGGGGACATGGCCAGTCTGAAAACCACCACAGGCCCCTCACCCAGGCCGCCCCACATCCCAATGGAACCCCCTGATCTGGGACACTCTTCAGGGCAAACCAGTGGGCTCCCACCCATGCACTAGGCCTCTATCCTATCTAATAACAGAATAAAATGCAAATTGACCATCACTCCAACATACAAGATGGCTGCCGCATGTGGTCAAATGTGCCCTTATATGGATACAAGATGGCCACCACAAGATGGCCATCAGTAGAGGGCAGGTGGGAGAGAGCAGGCCTGCAAGGGAGGGCAGTTAGGGGTGATCAGGCCTTCAGGGTAGAGCATTTAGGGGTGACCACACTTGCAGCAAAAGGCAATTAGGAGCAATCAGACTGGAAGGGAGCAATTAGGCATGAATCAGGACAGAAGGGGGGAGGTTAGTGGGTGATCAGACTGGAGGACAGAAGCAGTTAGGGGCAATCAGGAAGGCAGACAGGTGAGCAGTTGGGAGCCAGCAGTCTTAGTAGTTGGGCTAAATGGGCAGTTGGGCATCCTCGAGGGGGTTCAGGCTGGGCTGAAGGACAACCCCCCCATGCACAAATTTCATGCACTGGGCATCTAGTTTTCTATAACTGCATGTGAACCTACAATTTTCTCAAAATACAAAGTATAATTTTAAAAAAGAGTGGGTTGTCCTTTATCCCTTTATAAATCTGTGGAACAAATGGTTGTGTTGCAGTTCACTGGTCAAAGTGGAGGGGAGAATTTCAAGTGATGTGGAAAAGAGTCATCTATTAAGGGGTTAAAAGCAGTTTCCACCAGCAGTGTGTGAAGGAGGTTGTAGCAAACCAGTGGGAGGAGGTGGTGATAATAAATCAGTAATTTTCTATGAGAAAAAAAAGAAGTCATCTAAAATGGAAGTAGAACTGGGAAATGGATAAACGATTCCACAATCCCTAAGTTTGTCATAAGAACTTGCTTATTTCTTCATTGCATCATAACACCTAGCAGCAGGACCCACAAAGGCTGTAGCCCAGACCCGCAAGTGTCTTCTGTAGTGGAAAAGCCTTTCTTTCTATATCTTCCAGGGCAGCTCTAAGGGCTAATGCAGGTACACAAGGCAACTTGCTATTCTCTAAATTGTTATATAAAGCACAGTCTGTGCAAGTGGTTTCTAAATGGCTCTTGCACTTCAACTAGGAAATGTTGAACCAGTTTCTGCAGTGCAAATTAGAAAGACAGAGGAAATTAAAAGATCCTGAACCTGTATGAGGGGACTGAAACTTTGGAATCTAAAACTGTTGTTTTGACTTGTAATATTTCTGAAAAAATACCTAGGACTGGCTTCTTTTTTATGTGAATTGTAAGTCCATTTTGTCCAACTCAAATAGCTAAAAGCAAGTTTTTCTCATTCTAAAATTGTGTCCTTATTACTATATAACAGTTCAAAAACACAAATATAGAGATAGTAGTATAATGTATTTCCTTTATCCATCAACCTCTTATCTCATTTACCCATGCAGCCACATCACCACCAAATTTTATTAAAGTAAATTAAAGATATCACATTATCTGTGATTAGTTCAGTGTATTTCTCTAAGAGTTAAAAGTTTTAAATATATTCAAAATAGGATTATCACACCTAAAATTTCTCAATTGTTTCCTAAGTGTCTTTTTTTGAGTTTATTAAAATCAGAACACAGAACATTGCATTTGATTAATTTGAATTTCAAGATAATTCCTTCTTCCTTTCCCCCACCCCCCTTTCTGGTCCTCCTCCTCTGCCTTCTCCTCCTCCTCCACCTTCTGTTCTCCTCTGCCTCTCTTTTTCCCCTTCACCTCCTCCTTTCTCTTCTGTCTCAGGAATAAACTAAGTCATATGCCATTAAAATTTTTGACATTCTGTATTTGGCTGATTTTACACCTGATAACATAAGGAGAACACATTTCTCTATACTGTTGTGTTTTCTGTATTTGTATTTAGAAGTTCGGTTTCCTTAGTTTCTGGTAAATAATCACCTGTCAGTCTTACTGCAGCTTCATTGAGAGAAATTTATTTTTCTTTCATCTGGCTGTTTTATAATTTTTCTCTTGTCTTAAGTTTTCAGAAGATTAATTATGGGATACATAGGTATGACTTCTTTTCATTGAACATTTTTGGGGATTCATAGGGTTTCATTAATTTGTGAAATCCTTCAGTAATAATTTAAAAAAAACTTTCAATTAATATTCAAATTTCATTTCTCTCTCCTCCATATTAAGACTCCTATAAAAATTATATTAGGCCTTTCATTGGACCTCATTCTTTTATATAGTAACTAGGGTCCCAGTGCATGAAATCCGTGCACCTTGAAAGAAACTGTGGGCCACAAGGGTGCATAGGAGCGGGTCCAGGTACAACCTCTGCGTCCCCACCCGGCCCCTCCTGCTGCAGCCCCTGGTCCCCCTGTCTGCTCCCACCACCACTGCTCACACAAGCTGATGGTGTTGACCCCCCCCCTTATACGTGCTGATGGCATGGAGTGCTTGGAGTCAGTCCCAGCAGCAGATGTGAGCAAGGTTAATGCTGTCAGTGGGTGCAAGCGGTGGCCCTCAGGAGCAGGGGGAGGTGGAGAAGCCCTCAGGGGTGATCAAGGCCAGCAGCTGCTATTTGCATTAGCTGATGGCACTGAGTGATCAGGACCAGGGAGGATGCAAGCGGGGTGGACACTGACAGTGGGTGCAAGTGGTGGCTTTGACATTGGCAGCAGATATAAGCAGGGCCGGTGCCGGCAGCAGGTGTGAGTGCCAGGATGGATTGTAGCAAGCAGGAACAAAGAATTTTCAGTAACCACCAGAGGCTCACCCCAATGACAGCAACCGGTGCCCTGCCTTGGTCTGGTGACCGCACTCACCTGCTTCATTATCCCACCATGGCCAACACCTGCCATGTTCTGTACATGCCCCTTGGTGGTCAGTACACATCATAATGACCAGTTGTTTGTTTGTTCAGTTGTTTCAGTTGTTCCACTATTTGGTCTATTTGCATATTAGCCTTTTATTATATAGGATATGTATTTTACATTCTTTTTTATTTCAGTTTTTAATCTTGATAGTTTTTTTTATCTGCAGCTAAACATGTCTATTGTGTTTTAATTTCATTAATTATATTTTTCACCATTAGAATTTTTAGGTTTTTAATACATTATGGTTCTATGGTGAGTTATCAATATACTCATCTATTTTCTTTAATATATTAATCACAGTTATTTTTAAATCTATACCTGTTTGCCCTAGCCAGCTCTGTTGGTTAGAGCATTGTCCCTATATGACAAGGTTGCAGGTTTGATCCTTGGTCAGGGCACATGTAGAAAGCAACCAATGAGTGCATGGATGATCAATGTTTCTCTCAGATCAATCAATATATTTTTTAAAAGTCTATACCTAGCCGAGACCAGTTTGGTTCAGTGGATAGAGCTTTGGCCTGCAGACCGAAAGGTCCCAGGTTTGAGTACGGTCGGGGGCATGTACCTTGCTTGCGGGCACAACTCCAGTGGGGGACGTGCAGGAGGCAGCTGATCAATGTCTCTCTCTCATCAATGTTTCTGACTTTCTATTCCTCTTTCTTCCTCTCTGTAAAAAATCAATAAAATATATTTTTAAAAAAAGTCTAAACCTGGCAACTTCAACATCTTGACCACTTTAAAGTCCCTTTTTATTTTTGCTTTTTTTCTCTTGCTTTTTCTCCCTTGTCTATGTGGTAGACAATTAGACCAGTGATCGGCAAACTCATTAGTCAACAGAGTGGCAAACCAAGGCTTGTGAGCTGCATGTGGCTTGCAAGCTGCATTTTGCCAACCAATGAGTTAGACAGACATGAGCAGAGCAGGGACAATGGACCAGGTACAGAAGATCATCAGTGTGGAAAGCCCCAGGTGCCTAGCAAAAGAAAATTGCAATTTGGGACCTTGCCTCTAGGGTGACCCTTCCTCTGCTAGTATATTGTTGGTCACGTATTTTGGAACCCTGACCTTCCTTCCCTAGGACCCCTCTATAAATCTAGGCCTCAGTTGTATTTCAGCTCCAGGGCCAGAAAAATAGCAAACCAGACAAGTGACACCAAGCACAAGGCTGCCCTAGGATCAGGTACATTGAATAATGATTTATGAATTATTTCTTCTACCTCTGTGATTTTATAAATAAACTAGAGGCCAGGTGCATGACATCATACACTGGGTGGTGGGTTCCCTCAGCCTGGCCTGAACCCTCTCACAGTCTGGGACCCCTTGGGGGATGGGGCCTTAGCCAGCAGGCAGACATCCCCCGAGGGGTTCTTAGCACTGCCATAGAAGTAGAAGATGCTCCCGCCACTGTCACTGGCTCACCAGCTCTGAGCCAGGCTTCTGGTTGAGCAGCACTCCTCCTGTGGGAGTGCACTGACCACCAAGCACCAGCTCCTGCATTGAGGGTCTGTCTCCTGGTGGTCAGTGTGTGTCATAGCGACTGGTTGTTCTACCATTTGGTCCTTTTATTATATACTACAGGCCCAGTGCATAAAATTCATGCACAGGGGGGTGTCCCTCAGCCCAGCCTGCACCATCTACAATCTGGAACACCTTGAGAGATGTCCGACTGCCCATTTAGGCCCAATCCCAGTAGCATCAGGTCTAATTGGGCAGTCTGACATCTCTCTCACAATCTAGGACTGCTGGCTCCTGACTGCTCGCCTGCCTGCCTTCCTGATTGCCCCTAACTGCTTCTGCTTGCCAGCCTGATAACCCCCTAACCACTCCCCTGTCAGCCTGCTTGATGCCTAACTGCTCCCCTGCAGCCTGTTTGCCCCTAATTGCCCTCCCCTACAGGCCTGGTCTCCCTCAACTGCTCTCCTCTGAAGGCCTGGGTCCTCCCCAACTGCCCTTTCCTGTAGACTTGATCACCCCCCAACTTCTGTCCTCTGCTAGCCTGGTCATCCCTAATTGCTCTCCCCCACAGGCTTGATCACCCCCAACTGCCCTCTCTTGCAGGCCTGGTTCCTCACAACTGCCCTACCCTGCTGGCCATCTTGTGGCAGCCATCTTGTGTCCACATGAGGGCAGTCATTTTTGACCACACGAAGGACAGCTATCTAATGTGTTGGTAAATTTGCATATTATTCTTTTATTAGATAGGAGGATAAATGTTTTCTTATAGTTAGTTTTGGCTCTGAATTATTTCCTAGCCAGAACTCAAGTACCGAAGTTGCTGAATCCAAGTCTGATACAACCCCTTTAGTCTAATACCAGTGCTGTTCCCAGGGCCTACAATATCTCCTGACAATTCTGGTAGTTATTGATCAAAATCAGGCATTGAGTATAACAATTATAGAAGTTCTGAATAAAGTTATGTTATTTCAGAGAGGATTTACTTTTCCTCAAGTTGTTAATAAGAACTGCTATAAATCAAGGACCTTGATCTAAGCAAGGACTAAGATGGAACAAGGCTGATGTTAGACTTTGTAAAGATCTGTATATTCTGAGCTTATCTTAATCATTGAGCATAGCCTATTAGAGGTCACAGGGGAAATACTGGTATGTTTTCAAGAACCTGTTCTCACTGGCAGCCCTAAAATCCAATATTTGTCCTTCCATGTTTGTGAGATGGATGTAAGTTCTGCTTTACGTGCCAAATGATCTGATAAAACTACTCATCTCTGCAATTGTCTTGCAGAAGTGGCCAAAGAGATTAACCAAAGAGCAGGGTGTGCCCTGAAAGCCAGATTTGGCCCACCCTGTAGTTTGCTGACCTCTGCTTTGGTCACCACTCTCTGTTTCACCTTAGTGCTATGCCTAAAAATTGGCTAATACTCCATGGGGAAAAATGGCAGAGAAAGCTGGCTCACCTAAATTCCTGTCTGAAACATGAGGCCCTCAAATGCTGGTGCTTTGGTCATTCACTGATTAACTTTACAGGGAAAAGACTGGCAGTTATCAGAGGGAAGTGGATTAAATGAAGAAGGTGAAGAAGGTGAAGGAAGAAGGTGAAGGAATTAATTGAGTAATATATCTATTTTAGAGGCCCAGTGCATGAATTTGTGCATGGTTGGGGTCTGGCCAGTCTGGCCAGGAAGAGGGGACATGGGCAGTTGGCTGGCCTGCCTGCTGGTCGAACTCCTGGTCGAAGGGACAATTTGCATATTAACCTTTTATTATAGAGGATATACACTGGGTAGTCAAATTATTATGCATTCAGAGATCATAATAATCTGGCCACTCAGTATATATACACAGACAACAATGCAGTGATAGCCAGAGGGAAGAAGAAGGGGTGGGGGCTGGATGGTGATGGGCAAATGGGAGAAGGGGTAATGGGGACATCTGTAATAGTGTCAGCAATAAAAATAAAGTTAAATAAAAACTTGCATTTATTTATCTACCTTTTTTTTCTTTTACCTGGCCTTAAATGATACCTAGGAGAAGAGATGGATTAATACAGATTACTCCATAATAGTCATAAGTAGAAGTTTCACTGACATAATTTTTCTTATTCATTATGAAACTATTTTTACCTCAGAATTTTTGTATAACTCCCTTAATTTTTGTCATGGCAAAGTATTCTAGATGTTTACCTTAGAAGGGAAAGTGTTGCGATATTGATAGGCTGGCTTCACTTGAAAAATAAAAGCATGAAGGATGAGAGGAAATATTTTATTTTGAGGAGGGGGAGGGCTTAGCAGTGGTTCTCAACCTTTCTAATGCCGTGACCCTTTAATACAGTTCCTCATGTTGTGGTGACCCCTAACCATAAAATTATTTTCATTGCTACTTCATAACTGTAATTTTGCTACTGTTATGAATTGTAATGTAAATATCTGTGTTTTCTGATGTCTTAGGTTCTACAACAGCAGTGACCCACAGGTTGAGAACCACGAGCAGAGTCACTTAAAACCATTGGAAAACACAGATATTTACATTACGATTTATAACAGTAGCAAAATTACAGTTATGAAGTAGCAATGAAAATAATTTTATGGTTGGGGATCACCACAACATGAGGAACTGTATTAAAGGGTATTAGCCTTAGAAAGGTTGAGAACCACTGGCTTAGAGGGAAGAAGGGAGTATTACAGACAAAGTGAATAACAAATCAAAAGTCTTCAAATGGGAGTTTGTATTGGGTGTTTTAGGAATAGCAGGAGAGTAGTTTAAAAGGTGAAGGAATGCATAAAATATGAGTGCCATATGCATCTCTCAGTTTTGTATATGTATATAAAACTATAAATGCTTAAAAACTGCATGTAGAGAAGAGAAAAAGAATAAAACTGTATTAGAAAGTTATGTATAAATAATATTTTATAATTCTTACACTACTATGAATTAGATATTAATATTTCCATTGTATAGAGGAAGAACTTGATACTTTGAGATGTTAACTAAACTGTGCAAATTCATTCAACTAATAAGTGATGTATTCCAACTTATACAGTGCTTTATATTTATACTAGAGGCCCAGTGCATGAAAATTCATGCACTGGAAGGGAGGGTTCCCTCAGCCCAGCCTTCCCCCCTCACAGTCTGGGAGCCCTCAGGGGTGGGAGGCAACCTGGCAATCGGGGGAGGGTGATGCCACTATCACACCTCTGCTGCTTCCACTGCTGGCAGCACAAGCCTCTGCCATCCCTGGTAACCTGAGCCCCTGGTGGCCCTGGGCAGCTGTGCAGCCACCATCTGAGTCTTGCCTGTGCCTCAGGTGTTGGCTGGGCAAATGCCATCCGAGGCTTGCCTGCGCCTGGGTAGCTGGGAGGCTGAGGGGACTGGGGGATTCCAGAGGCAGGTGCGAAGAGCAGGTGGACCCGCCTATGGGTGGGCCCAGTTGTGCTGTGCACCTGCCACCCCAGCAGGCCTGAAGGGACCAGACACCACCATCTTGTGGCTATGGGTGCTGCCATCCTGGAGGGTGTAGAAGTCAATTAGCATATTCCCTCCTTATTGGCTGTGGGCACCACCATCTTTGTGAGCGTGTGATGGTCAATTAGAATATTCCATATTTATTAGATAGGATGACTTGTATTTCTTTATAGGCCATGATGGAAAATTTGGGAAGTTTTGTTTAAGGTTAGTACTGATGCAAATAAACAGAGAACCTTGCCTGGCCTGAATGAAAGTCAAAAGCAAGGGCAAGTGACTCAGCAGAGGGTGAGGTCAGACAATCAAATGTCCAAATGACAGAACAGAGTAGATGCAATAGGTGTAAGCACTGGGCTAGAAAAGGGGGATACACACTTTCAGTATACTTTGTGGAACGATAGCAAATATAGTATCTGAACATATAGGAAATGTATTTGGCTTTCAAATAAGGAAAACATTTGTTAGGGCTCTCTCCAAAAGGTAACCATTTCTCTATTAATATAAGTGTAAAGAATTAAAAAAAAATGTAATCCTTTTTGGTTTAGATCATACCTCAAAATTACATTCTTGGAATTACACTTCAATAATCAATAAATGTTCAAACTGCAGTGTCTATATAAGGCAATGGGCATGGTGATTGGGCAACCAGTCATCAGAAAGGAAATGTTTAAGAAAATGAGGGTGGTTAGGATAAGGGAGATTTTGTAGAAAATGGTTCATTCCTAGGACTATAATCAAATTGAGTGACTAGATTTATTATGTGTTGTCCCAGAGGAGGTTTGCGAAGAGTAGAAAGGTAAAAATTGTTATTATAATACTACATTTATCTGTGTTTTTTTCCCATTTTTGACCTATTTGAAAATGGAGTCAGTTACCTCTGAAGTGGTTCTTAATTCTTTGGTGGACAGTGACACTTTTGGGAATTTTATTAAAATAGTAAAACTTTTATGGGATTTTAAGGTGTTATCTGATCCCTGAGACTCATTTAGGCATGGCTATGGCACTTATGACCCCGACTTAAAAACCCGGAAGAGATTGACAGTTCTCCTTTTCTAGAAACATTCAAGTAGAGGCTGAGCACCACTATGGCCAGACATTGTAGGGAAAATGGAAGCATGGATTGATGAACTTTTGGAGATGGCCCTAAATTAACTGTGAAGATAGCCAAATTAATACAATATATCTGTATGTTCCCTCTCTTGTTCACCTGTACAAGGATATCCTTGTGTCCTAACACGTTGTAAAAGCCTCTGTTACCTTGAAGCATTTTATCCATTGCACCTTTTAAATTATTTCCATGGTGTTAGAATTGGCAAGAGAATGCTTTGAACCTGGTGGAAACCATCTCCATCCAGGTGGAAAAAAAGGAGGAAAGGAGTTGCAACCTGAGCCAGAACCACCATCTACTCTACAAGACAATCTCTTTTATAAAATGCCAATATCCCCAAATGGCATCAAATTGTCATATTTATTTTGTTGACTCAGTTGGTTCCTAAACTGCAATTCAAGTCACTTACTGGAATATTTCAATGTGTTAAAAATAATATCGAAGCAAACAAAGACTCATGCCTTTCTCACTTCATACAGCCATTTTTGTTTATAAATTTGCATCCCAGACAAACTTGTTTTATTTGGATGGCTGGTTTTTCAAAAATATTCTCCAAAATTCTCATAAGCCCAATATTTTAAACTTTTGTACAAATATATTTGCACTTCCCCCACCCCACCCTCAGTGTTCTAATGCTTATTTTAGTTAATTTTCAAATTATTTCTTATTTTGCAGTGTAGTCTTAGGCAAAGAATACTTACTTGGAATTTGGAAGACTGTGTTCTGATTTCATTTCCCAAACTGATTAACTAGATGAACTAAAAATACAACTAAAGAGAGCTGGAGAGCAAGAAAACAAATTCGGTGCATTACAGATAAAAGAGTCCTAGTTATGAATTAGTGAATATAATTAATGAATAGATAAATTAATATCCATTTTATTATTAAAATTTAAATCATTTTTTATTTGTGATTATTAAGGTAATTCATGTTCATTGATGAAAACCTGGATATGCAAAGATTCATAAGGAATACATATTTAAGAATTTGTAAGTCTACCACCTTGAGACATTAAAATACCTTCCTATCTTCTTTTATACCATATAAATATATCTCCATATTATTCATTTTAATTAAAAATATGTCTACATAGAAGCTATACATACATTTATTTATATTTATATCATTTATATGTAGGTATGCATCTTAGTTTTCCACAAAACAATATTCTCATGCCATTACTCTAAATACACAATTTTAATGGCTACATCATAGTTCACCATATAAAAACACTATTTTTTAGTGAGTCCTTTCTTTGGACATTAAATTTATACTAATTTTTTATAAGTATGAATGTGAGAATATCATTGCCTATAAATATTTAGAAACAGAAACACTAGACCACAGGATGTGGATAGCATTAGGTCTCACAATGTAGAGATATTCTGAGCTAGTTACCTGCTAGAGAAGCTGACTGTTTCCAGGGGCATCATCCATGTTTGTGAGTGCTCATTTCACATCACTAATTCTGCCAACAGTGTTCACTAAACAATTGCCAAGTTAAAAAGTGAAAATTATATAGTTATTTTAATATATATTTAATTAAATGTGAGCTTGAACATTTTTTCATATATTTATTGGCCATTTGTAATTCTTTGTGAACTATTTAAGATCTTCCCCCTCCACCCAAAAAAGTATATTTTTAAAAAAGAGAAAATAAAGTTTATATATACAGACAGATGTATATATTTATATTAGCAGATAAAAAGTGAAATGATATATGCCATTGGAAGGGGGTGCACATAGATTATTTATTTTTTATGTTCATTTGTTTTGTTTACATTGGTATTACTTTTGTTTTTAAAAATATAAGTGTTGTATGCACTTATTTATCTATGCAAAATTTTGATGGTTCTGAAAATAATTTCTGTACATGAAAATTAATATTAAATTTAATTAAGTCACCAATTCACAGATCTATTTTACTTAAGGTTTTAAGTTCTAATTTTAAGTTGTTTTATATTTTTCATATTTCCATAAATTGAGTAAATTTTAACATCTTTCAAGAGAGCTTTTGTTTAATGTGTAATCAGTCTAAGGCAAACAAACTGAAATCTTTTAACAATCTTTACACCATTTACAAACTTAATTAAGTTATTTGAAACACCTTCAACTGCAATTCATTTATATATATTAACTTTCTTTGAAAGTAATTCAATTACTCCAAATTAAGCAATTTGTTAGATTATTTAAATAATGTTAGTAATCCTTATATATTAAACTCTGAAATAGACACAGATAAGACTCATTAATAACATGAAAAATTATTTTATAACTTTTGACCTACAATTTGCAAGTCCTAAAAAAGTACTCATATATGTATTAATTGGAATCTAAGGTTAATCTGCAAAAAACTCCACTATTCCCAATTCTCTTATCAAAAGATATAAAATATCAAATAAAACTTATTAATGAAAGTATTACCAACCAAACCCCTCCTCTTCTAGATTTAAAACACAAACAATTCACATTTTATCATTGGTATTGGCAATTCTAATACTTCCAAAGTTTTAATGAAAATTATCCACAAAGGAAAAAAGAAAATTGAGATCACCATTTCTACAGAATGGCAGTTAAGATATGGACTTCAGTCATCTAGATGAAATTTTCCCTTGGCACTGATGGACAAAATGGACCACTTTCTCTAGTCACTATAACAACCATGGATTCAAGTCCAATAGCATTACTATGCCTTTCAACTCAAAAAACTATCAGTGATGATCTTCCATCTGGTTTGAATCAATAGCCTCATACCACTTTACCACTTACTAGAATTCAATGAAATCTATTTCCTGCTTCATGCTATTCTGAATCTGTTTTATATCTTACAGTGTAGCCAGGCCACAATCCTTAAGATTATTTAAATAATATCTGATTACATTCCTTATAACTCTCAGAGCTATACTGATTCTGAGGTTATATCATCCAAATCATTCAACCGACAATTATAAAAAAAAATAGTGCATATTAGAAAAATTGTGCTTTCTCAAGTGGTTATAGAAAAAAATCAATCTAATTATGTGTAAGATTTTAGTTTAATGATTTATAAAGAGTGACTCTATTTAGCTCAGGGAATGAGTTCCTGAAAAGGGAGTGTCTTCTGAATCAGAGCTACCTCAAATTAACAGTACCTGTTTCTCATGCAATTGTGTTCCTATGTCCTTATATGATCAGTCATATCCTCTTTTCTTCATATCCCTTGAAGCAATCAGATACTACACTTTTTATTTTCTGGGAATTCTTGACATATTTTGCCATTTTTCTTTAGACCATATGGATGCTTGTAATGTCCTTCGTAAAGCAAAGAATTTCCACTAATTTTATATTGACTACTGATCTTTACCATCTGTTTATTTGGTTGGAACCTTAAAGATGCTCCTTGGCCCCAAGCCAGTAAAAAACTTCTCATATCCTGTGTGATTCTTCTGCACTATTATTTGTCTGTTTCTGATTAGCCAAAAATGATGCATCAAAACTGATCATAAGGACCTCAAGTACTGGCCAACAAAACTCAGGGCAGCAATTCCAAAACATGTGGCAGTCATTGTTAATGGTCCTCTAATCTCAATTTTTCCTGTGATAATACAAATTTTAACTGGATATATTTTTATTCAGCAAAGATGAAATTTCTTAGAGTCCCTTGCAGCTAGGAATGATCATTTGACCAGGCTCTATAAAAAATGGGATGTAGGGAAAGTAACTTATAGCTACTCTCTTAAATAGAAATGACCTTTCCTTCTCTTCCCCTTGTCCATGTTAGCTGGAATTATGGCAGGGGCTTGAGGAGCCACATAGAGTACATGATGGAAAACATGTAGTTAGCCTGACTGAGCATCAGCATAGAGAAAGTTTAGGTCCCTAGCACCACAGGACCACCAAATCAGACTTAGATGTTTATAATCATCCTGTTAACTTAAGGGATTTTTTTACTTTTGAATTATTTATATTTTATTATACATCAAAACATCACTCTCCATCAGCAAGACAAAATTGTTAAGAAAAATCATATTTTATACTTTACAATGTATTACTTTTGAGTAAATTTCTAACAAGAATACAAGCTGAAAAGATGCATAATAATAAGTCAACCTACTTTACATTGGTTGGAAGATATAATAGATTTTATTCAATTGAAATGATTAGGTAGGAGAGAGATGTAGTTATATTAATTGTACCAACTCAAATGTATTATAAATAATATTAACATAGTAAATTGTTACAGCATCAGATGCCTATATTTCTGTATAACTGTGTATTTATTTCTTTGGTGGTGGGATGTAAATAAATCTGGCCTGTGCCTGATACTTTGAAAAAGCATTTACATCTATGTCGACTTTGGCA
Organism: Lasiurus cinereus; assembly: GCA_011751065.1. NCBI lineage: Eukaryota > Metazoa > Chordata > Mammalia > Chiroptera > Vespertilionidae > Lasiurus > Lasiurus cinereus. The sequence goes on along the minus strand of JAAGEH010002528.1, from coordinate 46,025,120 downwards.
AATTAAATTAAGAAATATGCTTCAATGCTGCAGACATTGCATGAAACTACAAATCAACTACAAAACAAAACCAACAAAAAAAAACCCAAAGCATTCAAATATATGGAGGCTAAATAGCATGTTATTAAACAACAAAGTAATTACCATTGAGATCTGGGGAAAAAATAAAAAATTATCTGAAACAAATGAAAATTAATACACAACCACCCAAAATCTATGGTACATAGCAAAAGCAGTCCTTAGAGAGAAGTTGATAGCATTATAGGTCAAATATCAAGAAGTAAGAAAAATCATAAATAAACAACCTAAATCTACACCTAAAAAAAAGTAGGAAAAGAGTGAAAATCCCAGAGTAAGCAGAAGGAAGGAAATAATAATACAAATCAGAGTGGAAATAAATGACGTAGAGAGTAAATAAAAAATACAAAAATAAATAAAACCAAGAGTTAGTTCTTTGAAAAATAAATAAGATTGATGGATATTTAATAAGACTTATCAATAAAAAAAGAGAGAGGACCCAAATAAATAAAATCAGAAATGAAAATAGTGAAGTGATAACTGACATCACAGAAATACAAAGGATTGTAAAAAAAAAACAATATGTCAACAAATTGGGTGAATTGGGCAGATTTCTAAAAACATACAATCTTCCAGATTGAATCAGGAAGAATCAGAAAATATGAATAGAATAATAACTAATAAAATTGAAGCAGTAATCAAAAAATTTTAGCAAACAAAATTTCTCAACCAGATGGCTTCACAGGCGACTTTTATCAAATATGTAAAGAACTAACACCTATCTTTCTCAAACTATTCCAAAATTTTCAAGAGGATGGATGGCTTCCAAATTCTTTTCCTGAAGCCAGCATTATCCTAATTCCAAAACTAGATTACACTACAAAAAAGAAAAATTATAGGCCAATTACCCTGATAAACATAGAGGCTAAAATCTTCAACAAAATATTAATAAATCAGATCCAGAAATACATTAGAAAGATCATATACAATGATTAGCTGAGATATATTTTACAGATGCAAATTTTGTACAATATTCACAAATCAATAAATGTGATACATCTCATAAAGAAAATGAAATATAAAAATCACATGATCTTGTCAACAGATGCAGAAAAAAAGCATTCAATAAAATCTAGCACATATTTATAATAACAACTATCAGCAAAGTGGGAAGGGAGGGATCAGACTTCAACATAGTAAAGTCCATATATGAAAAATCTACAGCCAACATCTTATTAAGTGGGCAAAAACTAAAAGCATTGCCCTTAAGATTAGGAACAAGACAGGGATGTCTGCTTTCACCCCGTGCATGGATTCGTGCACATTGAAAGGAAATTAATTAGAAGAAATATTTTAATATCCCTATTCGCCCTTTATAATAGAAGTGTCAATCAAATTCATTATCAACAATGACAGATCAAAATACACACCTAGGATTGGTGCCAGCAAGAGCTTTATATGTATCATGCATGCACGAGTCAACTTAGCCTTTTATATATATATAGAATAAACTTGCTTAATTAGATCTGCTTTCTGATGTAGCTAAACCTTTTCCAGCCCAGTGAAGCACCCCAACTTATCTTTCAGGTAACTGTCAGCAACACAGCAGTAACTATCAACAGTAAGTAGATTATTATTGTAGATCATGCAGGGAGAACAAAGGGTGAAATATTTAACTGCAGCAGTGTTTGACTATATTCTGCGCAGTGAGAAAATCTGAAGTCATTTTCAAGGTCTCCCATTTCTTAGTTCTTTTTAGTTAGGTCAAGTTTCTAAGCTTTCTAAATCTCCATTTTCTGGCTAATGAAAAGAAAACAGGATTCCACCAAGTCTCTCATGTACCTATTCCTGGACTTCACAGACTTTTGGTTAAAGTGTAAAATATTTGCATCTGGCTATAAAACAAGACATGTTCCTGGGCTGAAGAAACTGCAAGGAGGCTAGTCATCGCTGGGGAGAGGAAGCCGGGCGTTGCTATGTGACATCATTACTTGGTGCTCACAATGACCATTTGCTGGCTGGGCTGGGCTATGGGCGACATTTCGCACCATGAGGTCTTGGCAGAGTCAGCTGCGATTTGGTTGGCTGTCACTCTGGCAGGGCCTGTGTCTCACTTGGAGGAAGCCCAGTGTTGCTTTGTGGGTCAGGTCCACAGGTTGCTGTGTCACGGCAGCTCTGCATTGAGCGTCTACCCTCTGGTGGTCAGTGCGCATCATAGCAACCAGTCAGATGGTCAGACACTTAACGTACTAGCCAACAACAAATTAATTATCAATTATTTATTCATTTATAGAATGTTATATATATGGTAAGTGTCAGAGAGAGAGAGCTTTAATCCACGTCACAGTGAAGCAAGAACATACAATGGAGAAAAGATATTCTCTTCAATAAACGGTGTTGGGAAAATTGGACAGGTACATGCAAAAAAATGAAACTATACCAACTTTTGACCCAGCTATCCCTCTTCTAGGAATATATCCTAAGAATCCCAAAACACCGATGAGAAAGATTGCATGCACCCCTATGTTCATAGCAGCATTATTTACAATAGCAAGATCTGGAAAGGGCCCAAGTGCCCATCTGTAGATGAGTGGATAAAAATGATGTACATTCTCACAATAGAATATTTCATAGCTGTAAAAAATAAGTATCTCTTACCTTTTTCGAGAGCATGGATAAATCTGGAGATTATTATGCTAAGTCAAATAAGCCAGTCAGAGAAAAACAAGTACCATATGATCTCACTAATCTGTGGAAACTAATGGGGAAAAAAAAATAAACTAACAAAACAGAACCAGAGGCATGGGTACATGAACAGACTGACAAATGTCAGAGGGAGTAGGATGGGGAAGACTGGAGAAAAGAAGGTGAAGAGTTTTGCCAAAAACCATATACGCATAATATATAGACACAGTAAACAGTGTGGTGAAAGCCAGAGGAGGGGGCAGGAGCTAGGAGGAGGTGGGAAAAGGGGATGGGGGAAATGGGAGATGTCTGAAATAGTGTCAACAACAACAACAAAAATATGCTTCAGAAGAACTACAGGAGATGAAAGTATAGCACACTCTTAAGAGAAGGAACGTTAGAATAAAAGAGATCTGGACTGGATGATAGCTATGCCACTGTGGTAGGCATAATTCTAAATGGCTCATATGATTCCCACTTCCTGGTAATATCTATTATAATATGCTCCCTTTGAAAGTAGACAGAACCTGAGAATATAAAAGGATGTTATTCCTTTTTGTTTTTAATCAGTTGACTTTGAGTTAATCAAGATGGAGAAAAGCCAGGTGGGCCTGACCTACTTAGTTGAGCCTTTAAAAAATGGCCAGACCATTCCTCATGCCTAAAGCCAGAAAGACAGGGCATGTGAGAAGGCCTATGAAGGGACAGCATGCGGCAAGGACCTGAAAACAGCCTCCAGGAGCTGACAGATGGCAAAAGGAATACTGCTCCCATAACCAAAAGAGATGAATTCTGCAAACCACCTGAGGGAGGTTGAAAGCAAAAATTTCCTTAGTTGAGACTCCAAATGAGGCGGCAGTTGTTTGACATCTTGATTCAAAGAAATGTGCTTTTTTATAGGAAAGACAAAGTAAACGTTGCCTATGTACACATGTACTAGTATACATAAATATTATATATGTATAATATATTTATATTAGATAAAAATGTCTGACAGAATACAACTCTGTGTATCTGGAGGGGATGAGTGGAAGTGCAGAGATATTAATTAGTTTTTATATGTACTTTGTTCCTTTCTCACAAAGAGGAAGAGAGATCTTTGTAAAGGCAGAAGGCTTAGTAAAACTGTCTCCTGCAGTTGCATAGTAAGCTGAGCTTTTGAATCTATAAACATGGACATATGGTTGAGGAGAGTTCCCAGCAATGCGCTGAAGGTGCTGCTTGGGTTCTTCTTGCTTTTTAAAGTAAAATGTCAAAGGATTCCATCCAAAAGCTATTTCAAGAGATTAGGAGTAACCTTCCAGATCTCAGTGAAACCAGACGACCACTAAGAAAAGGAGTCAAAAAGAAACAGGGTCTTATCTCAGAAAGATTTGTAGATATGGCTTTGGTCCTGTGGGGCAAACGGCATGGAAACCTGTGGAAGGCCCACAAACTCTCAAGCTTAACCTGAAAAGGACAGAAGAAATATAAACAAAAGGAGGCTGTCATAGCCACACTTACCCCTCAAAAATAAGGCAGGAGGTAGGCTGATGACTTACTTCTCAATTGCAAACATGTGCTGCTTTTCATCAAAAGGAAGGGTGACTCAGAGAGTAAAACCAAGTGCCCAAAGGGTAGAACTGAGAGCCACGAGGCATTATTCAGTCTTCACAAACTTATCAAGAAACTCCCATTTGCCAACTGGATTAGGAAATTGGTTTGGACCAGTGACTCCCTTTTACTTCCATTTCCCTTTCATGAACCAGAGTGTTTATTCCTGTAATCCGATGCCTGTCTTAACACGTATGGGGGGAATGTTGAGGGAAGATAAACTTGCCTCTTTACTTTTATAGGTTTACAGATTAAGAGAATTGTGCCCCAGGAGTTGTATTTATGGATTATAGCAGGAGCCTCATCTGCACCTGATTAAGATGATTAAAAGGATGAGATTATATTTTTTTACTTTAAGAAGATTTAAATATAATTTGTGGCTTGAGATTTAGAAGTTCCTATTTCAGGGATGTGATTTTGAAATACAGCTGATGCTACTTTGGGATGAGTCTTTGGGAATCTAGGAAAGCAAGTCAGTGTATTTTGCAAGGTAAGCAGAATTTAAAGGGGGCCTCCGAGATTTCTTCTCCTGGTTTACACACTTTATAGAGTCCCTTCACTTCAAATGTGGGTGGAACCTGTAAATATGGTGGAATAGTAAATCTTTTTTTTTTAGGTTGAATTTTATGCCAATTGGTGATAGGATTGTCACTCAGTGATTACATTTTCAAAGACTGCACCATAACAACCTACAGAGGTGTTTCCAAGTTAGATCTATGAGCTCCTCCTGGCTTGGAAGAAAGCAAAGACCCACCTTCACGTGGCAAGGAACTGTGGACAGTCTAGCTGCTAAGTGTGGTCCCCAGTCAACAGCTAGCAACAAGACAGGGAACTTAGTCACAGCCAGGAATAAATAAATCACACTAACAACAAATGGGCTTGGAAGAGGTTCCTAAGTTTCAGATAAGAATCAACCTTTCCTAAACCTTGATTTCAGTTTGGTGAGACCCTGAGCAGGAGATAACCTGAATCTGTACTTCTAACCTACAGGATTGTGAGATAATGTATTGGAATTGTTTTAAGCTGCTAAGTTACAATTATTTGTTATCTGACAATATAAACCTAATATAGCCACTGATTGGTAAGTCACCTTTAGTAAAAGTTCTGTAATAGACTCACTGAGCCTCAATTTCTGCATCAGTAAAATAGGGTCATGATACCTACATCATACCACATTATATTGAATGAAATAATTGAATGCAATAATTCTAAGCTGAAGTAAAATGTCAGGCACCTAGTAAGCACTTAACAATATGTATATATCATTTTCCCCAAGAAAATAGCAAACCCTTAAGTTTTTCTTTCAACTGACTATATTGGAATCTATCAAAAATGTAATTTAAGGTAATCTAATCTGCTCTGCTCACCTATTTATTCCCCACCTTCAGAAAGCATTCCTGCATACCTCAGATCAAATGCAAATGTCTCCTGCCTAAAGCTTTGCTTGGGTGCTCTAAGATCACATTAATCAGCCTATGCTTCGAATGACCACAGTATATGTTATTTGAATGCTATTTAAGGCAAGATTTCATCCTACCCTGTATCTGGCTGCTTGCATATCTGTTATCTCCTAAAATGGCAGGCCTTTTTAAGTCAGTTTTATTTTTAGTATCTGAGTGTTGAACTCTTGACCCCAGAATCTAACTAAGTGCCTGGTACACAATAGAAACTTAATATGTCTTGACTTGAATCACCAGAAGGGAATGCTGCAGAATGTATTCAGTAATGCAACACTTTCAATTTTCCATGAAAAAAAAAAAGTTTTCTGTGTACTTGTAATGGTTCAATATTTAACCTATCTTGGCAAAGCAAATAGAATTAGCGTGGTGAATAATAAATCTTCAGGCTTCAAATATGAATCTTATTTATAATGGTGCTACTAATTTTATGCTAGTTTTTATACAGTATTGAGCACCCAGACAATTTATAAAGTTCAGTTAACAATCGAAATGTTTTATTTAGCATATATGAACATAATGTCCTACAGATGGGTTGAATTTTTCATATTTCTGCTGATTTTTCTCTTGTTATTGTTGAACAATCTTCTTGACTTCAGGCTAAGCTAGTTACACTTCAAACAGAACAGGTACACATTACTATTAGTTGATGCCTTCTTACTTCTCAGGTGTACCACACAACTTCTTGAGCACATCTGTGGAATCTTCTATGCTTTCCAAAAGCTGTTTTGGAATCTTAGGTGTCATTATTAAATATATTTGGTTACTGATGACTCATCCTTTGCAAAGGGAATAAAATGGATGCCAATAATGTTGATCGCACTTTGGACTTCACTTACGAAAATGCTTTCACCGGCAAAACTGAAAACACTAACTATGTTTTTATATCCAAGGCAAACAAATTGGGTACAACCAGAAGTACTGAATTTTACTAAAAATTACAGTATTGGCTTTTGAAACAGAAATGCTAACATTAATTCGGCAAAGATATATATAGGGCAATTAAAAACGTAATAATTAGCTGGTCAGACAAAAATAGTGTATTTTGATAAAGGAAAGTATATTTGATAAATAATAGATAGAAACATTAACTTAAGTCCTTCCAAAGAAGGAAAATCATGCAACAAGAGACCAATAAGTCAGGTCATAAAAGTCTTAAGAAAGATATAATAGCATAACATTTATTTTCCCTATGAAAGTTGAAGCTATTTTCTTATTGTTTTTTAATTTCTATTGTTATTGACATTTTAGATTATTGCAAACATTTTAATTTGTCAGTCTAATTGTTTTTCCTTCCTAGGTAATCTAGACTTTTTCTACAGTTGTTTTGAAAATTTTCTCTTTGTCTTTAGTGTTATACATTTACATACTAAGTTGTGTCTGAGTGATAGTTTTATTTTTATTTATCCTCCTGTTAACTCATTTTACTTCACAAATCCTAAGACTCATGACTTTCATCTATTAAAAATATGTTTTTTTTTTAAGAATCGACTATTATCATTCTCTGTATTCTGTCCTGAAACTGGTAGTAGATGTGCACTTTCTCATTATACTATTTGTGTGCCATTTTTAATTTTCAAGTTTTATATCTTTATACTGCACTCTGGGTAATTTCTCCAATTCCATATTCCAAAGTATTAATTTTCTCTTCAGTTTCTTTAATGTTAATCTGTCCATTGATTTTTTTCTCCTTTAGTTAAAATGTTTTTATTTCCTCTTACAACTTCGCATTAGTTGTTTTAAAATTTAACATTTTCATAGTGTCTTGCTCTAAGGATCCAATTATTCATTATTTTAAAATCTATTCATTTAAAAATACTAATTTTAAATTTTTAATCTAATTATATTTTTGAGGGTTGTTAGGTCTGAGAGCCTCTTCCTTCCTTTTTAAGGGTAGTGATAGCCCTCTCTCCTTTCATTCAAGACTGAAATTTGTGCTTGTTTTCTGCACATCTCCATTAATCTGCTTATCTATTTCTGTACTATTGTCTTATTGAGTTGATATTTGTGGATTCATCAGTTACTTTACTATACAAGGTCCTCTTATATTCTCCTAACATAGGCTAATGCACCTAAAACAAACATTTAAACACCTTTAAAACTGAAGGAAAGCCCCAGTTGGTTATTATAGAAATAGAAGAAAGCTTTTGCTTTATTTCTTTATACATTGTGCTTCATTGCATATATACCTTTGTTTTTATAGTTAGGGTATTTGAATCTAAGGTGAAGCATTCTCTCTTTCCCCTTCTATATAAATATATCAATTTTTCAGTTTTGGATAGTGCAGCATATCATTGTGATGAGAGACTGAAATGCTTATAATAAACACAGGAAGCAATATACGTTTGTGGTTTCTTTAGTTGTCAATTGCTAAGCAAACCTCTACTGTGGCTTAGTTTAAAGGAGAATCCTCCTATATTTTCCTTTGTATAAAAACAAAGACCACAATAGTGACCACCCAGAAGTAAAGGACCTGCTGTTAGTAGATCATGAAGAAAGAAAAGAAGTTTGCTTAAACATGTGTTCTTGTTCATCTTATACTTGTAGACACATTTAAATTGAGATTTAAAAATGCATTCTTATCTGATTTAATTATTTCTAAAACATCTGCTGTCAGACAATGATGCCAATTGAAACTTACTCTTATTTAGGGTCAGAGAGAGAAACTTAAAAAGACAATCTTCTATAACTGAATTACTACCATAAAGAGTATGGGAGCAAGAAAAAACAATAATTATATTTACCAAAAAATCCTCCAAAAATACCCCAGTACTTTGTTCATTATAGGCTACTCATTCTACCAGGGGACTTAGTAGTCCATTAATTCTCAACTTTTTTTTTTTTTCATTTCTCCCAAGATACCATGATACAGCTCTTGGACCAAGAGGATTTCAGATGACACTTTCTTTTCTTCCCCTACTTCACTCCCCTGTCCATCATATCTGCCCATCCACCAGTTTAGAAGTCTCATTGCCTAGGAAGGTTTCCCTGGTGAACTTTTTTGGAAGAGGCTCAGCTAATTGTTCCCATTTTTACTATTAGTATATATTTGCTTATACTTCAATTTTAATCCTGAATTTTCAGGAGAGAGGGTATTTTTGTTTAGAATTATATCTCCAACAACTAACAAGGAACCTGGCAAGTAGTATGTGGTTATTAAATAATCCTATCTAAAAAAAGAGTAATATGCAAATTAACCATCACTCCACTATACCCACAAGCCATGCCCACCAGCCACACCCACCAGCCAGTCAGGAGTGAGTATGCAAATTAATCCCAACCAAGATGGCTACGGCCACTGAATGGGTAGGAGGGAGCCTTGGGTTTTCCCAGCTGCCCTCAGGTGGTCAAAGATCCTGCCCCCATGTGGACACAAGGCAGTTGGGAGGGACTAGGCCTACAAGGAAGGGAAGTTTGGGGTGATCAAGCCTGCAGGGGAGGGCAGTTATGGATGACCAGGCTGGCAGAGGAGGGAAGTTGGGAGCAACTGGGCCTAAAGGGAAGGGCAGTTGGATGAGACCCAGGCTTGCAAGGGAGAGCAGTTGGGGGGAACCCAGTCCTGCAGGGGAGAGCAGTTGAGGGGGGACCAGGCCTGCAGGGGAGGGTACTTAGGGGTGACCAAACCTGCAGGGGATGGCAGTTAGAGGCAAATAGGCTGGCAGGGGAGCAGTTAGGTATCAATCAGGCTGGCACGGGAATGGTTAGGGGGTTATCATGCTGGCAGTCAGAAGTGGTTAGAGACCATCAGGAAGGCAGGCAGGTGAGAAGTTGGGAGCCAGCAGTCCTGGATTGTGTTTTTGTTTATCCTGCTGGGATCAGGCCTAAATGGGCAGTTGGACATCCCTCGAGGGGTCCTATACTGGAGAGGGTGCAGGACGGGCTGAGAGACACCTTCCCCCCATGCACACATTTTGTGCACCAGGCCTCTAGTAGTTAAATAAATGAATATGTAAATGACTTTAAAAATAGCAGTGTGATTGTTTTGTACTATGTTAACTTGGCTAAGCTAAAACTGTGATTCTCAGAGTCCCCTTTGCTGTAGAGTTTCTAGTTAAAGTAAGGGAAAAAAAGAAATTTGCACAAGGTTTGGAAATGGGAAATTAAGCAGCAGCCATTGCACTTTGAATGTCTTTGTGCCTAGATATGGTAGAAGTAGATTCCCTCCCTTACTCTAAGTTCAGGTCTTCTTCTTTCCAGACTCCTATTAATTCCTTAGCTTCTTCCACAACTATGTTAGGTCTTATTTCTACAATGAGTCCACTATCCATAATTCTCATAGTAGTTCTGCTTTTTTAATAAAACAGTAATAACTCCTATTTCTCTTACTTCCAGATTATTTCATACATTGTTAACAATGCTGAAAATCAAGAGTAAAGTTGGAGATTTTCTATTAGTGTTCATTGCAGAAAAATATTGAACCAATTTGTAAATTTAACAAGACATCTATCCTTATGAAGATATTGTGGAAGTCATTAAAGTAACTAAATCAGGGTCAGCTAAATCATGACTTTTATCTGACTATGTACATGTTTCTTAGACTTGTGAAGAGGTTGTCTGCAGCTGTGAGCAAACTAATCCACAACATAATCTCAAATTTTAAAAATACTGTAATGGGATTTAGATGGGTTTTATAATTTTAAAACATTAAAACTTAAGGTGACAAGGTTCATATTAAGGTGAATAAAGCTATGGAAATTCAGGAATAAAATATGGACACAAGTTATGAAATTAATTAGGTTACTAAATAAATTCAGTATAAATGTCATGTAAATCATCATTATTTCTACTTGTTACATCCCTGTAATATTGACATAAAAACATTCCAGTTTGCTATGTTTACGGGAAAGTCTGTCTATAACAACAGAAACAATAAAATATTTCAAGAAAGAATGGAATAATGATGGGGTCAAACTGTCATTAATATACAATAGTCAATATTATTAGTTTATTATTATAGTTTAATCTCCTTCCCATTACTTAACTTAGATGAGAACAGTAGTTCAAAGGATACAAATAACAATAAACCAAACAAATAAAACAAAAGACAACTTTGCTCAATTTTTTTCCTATGGGGTTTAAGCACAACCATAACCAGAATTGCCATTTCCTCAAAAGTTTTTTAATGAGTACAGAATAAAGTTCAAACTAAAATCATATTATTCAATGTTTTCCTTTTACTCAGATCTTAAACTACCACTTTAAATATTCTTCCTTATGACCCCACACTATACATTTCCCATTATAGATATTGTCTACATTCTACATCAATGGTTGGACTGTGAGTGCCTTGAGAACCAGGTCCACATATCCACCAACTTCTTATTCTCTTCAGACCCTAACACAGTGTTTGGCACATAAGAGGCATTGGAAAAGATTTAGTAAATTAAAGTGATTCGAACCATGTTAAAAAAAAAAACAGAAAGTTTTAGGCACAAATATTACACAAATCAAGTTTTATGGTCATGACTGTTATTTTTTATAAAAATATAAATATATTTTCAAAACAATTTAAGTGAACTTTACCATTTGTTTTCCAGAGTTAATTTTAAGAATAAAAACCTAGGTAGGACAGTTCAAAGAAAAACAAACATTAATAATGTTTTCCTGCTGTTTTAATATTTAGAAGATTGTAGGAATTCTTTTTTGGCCAATACAATTTGCCCTGATTTTACCCATATTTAAGAAAGCTTACTTCTGTTTGCCAGTTATTTGACATATAATTATTGCTGTTTTGCTAGCTTTAGACAATATATGACCAAAATACACTTTTTACAATCAAATTAATAAATACTTTGGAATGGTAAATGTTGTTATATCTATACTAATATCATTTAGACTCACAAGCATATCATTTAGACATTCTTTATTATTATTATTATTTTTACATTATACATATGCTGTCGAACATGGGCTTTTGAGGAGACAGTTAATTCAACTGAGATTGGGGATATAGAAAACTGACTTTGTGACAAAGTTAGAACTAATATTTAACAATGAAATAATATTCAAATTAACTTGCTAATATCTAATAATAGACTAGCAAACTGAATAATTAGCTCTGGTATGAAATATAGAAGTTTTCAGGAAAGAAGCATTGTCTTTACATTGGGTAGATTAAAGGATATATATTTTTATAGAAATAAGTTAGTTTTTAGTAAATATATGAAATGCCTACTGACATATTCTGAAACACTGACATCTCTCATGGGTGATAAATGCAATTGATTGCAGTCATGAGAAAAACAATTTTAAAAATACTTTTTATTAAATTTTGAATATTAAATTCTTCTTTGATTAATAATATATTTTTAAAAATTAAACTTTCAATTATAAGTGTTTTTTTCTTTTTTTTAAAATCCTTTCCAATGATTCTCAGGTGAAATAATGAAGAGAGATAAAAAATGACTTATCAGAATACAAGAAAAACTAAAGAGTGATGGGTTATGAGGATAGGAAAATAGTACTGATTTCTATGTGTGGTTTGAGTAATCATTCTCATTAAAAAAATAAATAAAATCCAAAGCATAGTGTGTGCATAATTGAATCAGTATCAGTATTGGCAGCAGATAACTACAAATGTCAACTACATTATTTTGTAAATACCAATATGTTTTAGGAAGTCATGAATTCTATGATCATAATTACAATATCCACCCCTTTGCATTATTTGCTGTTTAGCACAGTTCTTTCTCCTTGAAATATACTTGATCTTAATCATTCTAGATACTTTATATACAACAGAGGTCAACAAACATTTTCTGTTAATTGTCAGATAATAAATATTCCCAGCAATTACTCAACACTACCATTGTAGCAGGAACCAACCATGAATAATTTGAAAACAAATAAGTATTCCAATTAAACATTATTTATAGACATTGACATTTGAATGTTATATATTTTTTGTGTCATTATTTTTCTTTTGATTTCCTTTAGTCAACCAAAAAATATAAAAACCGTTTTTAGCTTCTAATGTACAAAAAAGGTGGGCCAGATTTGGTCTGTAGGCCATGGTTGCCAACTCTACATAGTGGAGAGAGGAGCCCATCAACAGTTTTTAGTTGCTGGAAAACAATCTTAACCTCATTGATGCTGATCAGACACAGAAAAATAATCAGCCTAAATACATTTTTATATTTAAGTATTAACCATAATGAGTTTGTGTAAAGATAAATAGATGCAGTGACCCCAACAAACACAATCTGCCAAATATCTGAAACATACTTTCTCTACAGAAAAAAGAAAGTAGAAAGACCTGGGGCACAAAAAATTAAGAATATAAAATTTACAAAACAACACAGATTAATCTATCATACTATTTGATTTTCTGTTGGAGAACTATTACAATTGATTCAATATAGGCACACTATTTTCATTAAAATTATGTAAACTACAAAGCAGAAGCATATTGGTTCCCTTTGAAAATATAAAATTTGTATGAACAACAAGGGTCCTAACAGGAGATGTATTTTTCCCTTCATTCCACAAAGTTGGCTAACTGTTACCTTCTTGAAGGTAGAAAGAACACAGTTCACAGAATACAGTCTCATGACAGAGACTATGGGAGGGAGGATGGTCCTAAAACTTAGACTAACCCCTTGCTACCAAAAACATCAAAGGAAAGTAGCAGGCCTGCTTGAGCCAGTCTTTTTTATTTATGTAAAAGTACAAAAATACTTGCTAATAAATGAATTAAGTGGATGTTTCTGCTGGCCACAGAGTTCTAATAAAACTGCAATGCTCCTTACACAAGAATTGCAGCTTAAAAAGGGAGGCTTTCAGTTTCTCAACCTATTTAGGATCTAATAGTAATTAGATTCTGTTGACTTTCCACCTCCCATTTAGTTCAGCTTCTACTTTCATTATCTACTTTATCACCCTGAAGAGTAAAGAGTGAACTTAATAGCTGAATGGTAGAATCTTCTTAGCAGTCTTCTAAGTATATTTGTTTTACATGATTTATGGACCTTTCATTTAATTTTCCAAATAATTTGTAATATGTAATTGAGAAAACATTGAAGAATGGTTTCAAAATCAATCAAGTGAAATTGAAGGAAGTACTAATTTTTAATGTTCTATGAAGAGCTTAACCATTTTTTCCCCATGATTTTTGTTTGGTTGTTTCTTTTCTGTTGTTCGATCTGCCACCAAAAGAGATAATTTTTTCATTTAGCCTTATGCCTATTGGTTATACTTATCTGTCACAAAGAGAAAATAATGTTAAATTTTGATTATTTCTATTTAAAAATTAGACGAAAATAGTAGGGAAATAACACTACTGCCCATTTATCTATCTATTCCCTTTTTAGACTATCTCATTTGATTACTATTGACCTAGAAAAACGTAAGACTGCCCTGATCTCTAAGACTAAGAGTCTTGTTTCCTCTTGACAATTAATGACTTAAAAAATAAATATATTTGGTTTCACACACAATCTAGAAAGAAAGAATGTTGCTGCTACTCATATAACAACAATAACAACAACAGCTTTGACAGTCTACAAACACACAACTTTTCTTGAACTCATCAGAGTTGAAGTCAGAAATTAGCATGAAATCTAAGGAAAGGCAGGCATCTCCAAACACAGACAGAATACAGGCACTTGCTTACCTGGAGCAGAGACCAATGAACATTTGAAAGAAGAATTCAGCTATAATGTTTTAACAAAGTACTGAATGTCAACTGTGGGATGGCAAGAGAATATAAAACATTTGGGAACCACACACCCAAGGGAAATTTATACAAACTCTAAGGCTCTTCTAGAAAAAAATAAAAGTAAAAAAGGACCAATGAAGGCCATGAGAAAGCTTCATAAGTTGCAGGTCTATTGAAGTCCAAGAGTAGTCTTAGAAAAGGCACACTTTGTCCAGATTCTTCCCCTCCTTTCCCTATTTAAAAAAGAACCTTAAAATAGTGGGTGAATGGCATAAATGCAACACTATCACCCTGTACAAAACCAAAATCAAAACAGAAACCTATAAAGATCTATTCTGCCTTGAGTAGGGGGAGGGAGGGTTGTGAGGGAAAAGTAAGGAGGGTACATTGTTAGCCCTAAATCTGGGTCGCTGAAATGGCTCTACTTCAATGCCCATTGATGAAGTGCTAGCCTAAGAGGAGGTCTTAGTCAATACAACAAAAAATGTTTTACAAAAAATAAATAAATAAATAAAATAAAAATAACATAATTCCCTTTTTTTTAAAAAAAGGTCTAATATTTAGCAAAAATGAGAAAACTGAAATTAGAATGCATAATTTTATCATTGGCACTTCTTGATTTACAACTTTTTAATTTTTAAAAACTTAAACATGATTTAAAAACGGACTATTTTTTTTCTGCTACACAAAACTACCCGAGACTTTTACATTTCTGTGTGTGTGTGTGTGTGTGTGTGTGTGTGTTTATATATATTTTTATTGATTTCAGAAAAGAAGGGAGAGGACGAGAGAGATAGAAATATCAATGATGAGAGAGAATTATTGGTTGGCTGCCTCCTGCATGCCCTACATTGGGGATTGAGCTTACAATTTGGGCATGTACCCTTGGTCAGAATCATACCCGGGACCTTTCAGTCCACAGGCTGATACTCTATCCACTGAGCCAAACCAGATAGGGACTCTTTTGCATTTCAAATTTCTATTACAAACTAGTAGCAAAGAGATAAAACTGTTGGTAACCATATTAAGACGCATACATTTGAAAACAATTTGGGAGAAAAGCCCTATTATATGCTCATTATTAGAAGAATCTTTAATACAGAATATTCTTTAAATTGAATGTTAATACGGAGTCTTGGAATATTTCAATGTTTCTCATGCATAAGCAGCAATTGAGAACATTAGATTCAGCTTTCTTCCTAAAAAATTAATCCCATTCATATATATAACATTATTATATTCAATGGTTAAAAATGTCCAGAGACCTAAAATTCGAACCTGTCATTATGTGATGACATTAAGAATAAATATTCCTTCTACAATAAACCTATTCAAAATTTATTTGACTAGAATTATTCTATTCTTTAATAACCTCATTTGCTCAAAAATCTGGCACAGATATTTGACCTGTGTTCCCTTCCTCCAATTCTTATGATGAACTCCTAACCTCCAATACTTAACATATTAATGCATTTGAAAATGGTGCTTTCAAAGAGATAATCAGGTAAAATGAAGCCTTGTGTGTGAACCTTAATCCAATTGTTGTCCTTATAAGACAAGGTAATTAAGACACAAATAAATACAAGAAAGATCATGTAAAGACACCAGAGAAAAAAGGCCTTCAATAAGCCAAGCCTGAGGGAGGCCATAGAAGAAATCAACTTTGTTCACACCTTGATCTTGCACTTCTAGCCTCCAGAATTGTGAAAAAACAATGTTTGTTGTTTGGAACCACCCAGTCCATGGTACTTTGTTTCGGTTCCCCAAGTAAATGAACATACTGTACATAACACACAGTCTTCAGCTAGCAGTAATTGTACATGGGAATATTTTAGATATTGAAGAGAAAGAATCTCAGCCTGTTCTTGCTGTACTTCTGTCTCTTCCTATCTTTTCTTTTTCTTCTTGTTCTTCATTTTCTCTTCTCTCATTTCTTCATTGTGTCTTTCACAGTCTGTTTATCTGTCAATAAAGTTTCTAATGAATAACAATTTGTGAACAGCAATTGCTGATATTTAGTGAAGGCAGAGTAACAAAAATAATGGAATTAATTTAGGCAAATTGAAAGTAATAAATATTAACCTGAAATTTTCAATGAATACATTTTAAAAGGAAGGAATATTAGAAAGACAATCCTGTCTCCTTCAAAGAAAGTGCCTCACTTTCACTTTCACTATTCTGAAGGCATGTTTCATTCCTAATAGGCTGTGTGTGGGGAAATTCATCATGTTGCCTGAAGGTCTTGCTCTCCTCTGCTTCTCCCTCCTTTCTCGGGCCTCTATTTTAAATTGAGGTACATTGAATTTCTGAAACATTGAACATGGTATTAACTGGCAACACTTTTTTTTATGATTTTTGGCCTTTCTTAAAGAATAGTTTAAGCAGAACTTCATATAACCCAAAAGACATTTGGTTTCTGATGCCTGCACAACATGATCAAACCATGACATTGCCAAAGTAACTCACACATGGGCTGAGCTTTCAGCATGTCTTAAATCAAGCACAAAATCTGTTCAATAAATAACTCTCATGGTTTCAAGCCCATAAGATAATGAAAGTGGGAATATAATTAATGACCACTGTGTTTTCCTATCTGTTAGACAGGTGCACTTTCACTGATGTTGAAAAATTGTGGCTGAATTCCAAAACCATAAAGTTACAGGTGGATTACTATTATACAAAATTTATGATTCTTATTCAAAGATTGCATTGTTACCATACATGTAATGAGCTTGATAATGACATTATTCGATATATAAACTCAGTACTTATAAGAAAGTATATCAGAATGTTATGAAGTCCAACAATGACTTGAGTGTTAAGACTATAATCCGCCCTAACCAGTTTCACTCCATTGATAGAGCATCAGCATTCGGACTGAAGGGTCCCAGGTTTGATCTGGTCAAGGACATGTACCTTGGTTGTGGGCACATCCCCAGTGTGAGGTATGCAGGTGGCAGGTGATCAATGTTTCTCTCTCATCAATGTTTCTAACTCTCTATACTTCTCCCTTCCTCTCTGTAAAAAATCAATAAAATATATTTTCAAAAAAATCAATAAAATTAAAAAATAATAGAATCCCTTTTCCATTTAAATATGCAAAGTTCTTAGTAATTTATGACCTAGAGTGTCAAGCATGTTGACACTTTAAAGTGCTTTAAATATTTTAAAGTGCTAACTTTATGTTTTAATGTTATTTTAAAATATAATTCTATACGGGTAGGAGACTTCATCATAATACCATTTTATACAGTTTGAATGATATATCATATATTTGTATAAGCTATTTGACAACATTAGAATTTTACATTAGAAATATTAAGTATTGGCATATATCATATTTTAAAATATATTTTATAGTGCAAGCAATGATGTCAAATAAAATATTTATTTTCCTAAATTTTACTTTAGTAATTTTTAAGATTTATTAATTGCTTACCAAAGGCCAGGTACTATAATGAGTGTTCTTTTTTAATCCTCATAATAGCCCTATATGATGAAATATTTATTTTTATTTCTATGTTATACACAAGGAAACCAAAACTAGTAGTTTGAACAGCTTCCCTCTCCCCACCATCCCCCCACCATTGATTTTTAGATGGAGTGGAAGGAAGAGAGGAAGTGTGAAGGGGGAGGAAGAGAGAGAGAGAAACATCTCACATCTATTGATTGCTTCCCACACACACTGTGACCTTGGTCTACAACCAACATTTGTACCTTTGACTGGAATTGAACCTGCGACCCTTTGTTCAAATGGTGAGGGCTTGAACAGCTTTTACGTAGGGCAATGAATATTCAAAACCAGGCTGTAGATTTCAAAGACTTGTACCTAATGATCAGTACTGTCTTCCAAGCACTGAATATCAGGTGCTATTATTGTTCATGATTCCATATCTATTTAGTAAATGTTTTAAAATAAATAGGTAAATGTTTGCTTTCTATTTCATGGTGTTTATAGATCTCAAGCATATATGCTTGTAAAAATTCTGCTTTTTAAATAATGAAAGAGAAAAAATATATTATACAGAGGAAGTTGAAACAGTAAACATACTGCTATATTGTGTACATGGACATAAGTTTACTTTTAATATGGAATCCTAATTTTTTTTCCAAAAAGAAATAACCCTGCCTATTGTTCTAGTGTGGCAAAGAATACACAGGTTGAACACCTGGGCTAATAATCAGAATGTAAAATCCTTTCAAGAGGGCAAAACCAATTCCAGGTGGCAGAAATTTTGTAGAACATATTGAAGAGATCTCCTTAGAGTTATAATAAATGAAGACACTGTACTTAAAATGAATTTGAGCATATTCATAAACAACATTTGTGACAAACATGCAAAATCAAAAAAGTGATATGCAGGGTCCCAGATTGGAGAGGGTGCAGGCTGGGCTGAGGGACACCCCCCACCATGCATGAATTTTATGCACCGGGCCTCTAGTCTGTTATAATTACTGTAGAGAATTGTTAGTATTTCTGCTAAATATGAAGCTAACAAGAGTTTATGGTCCAGCAATTCTACTGCTGGTTATAGATCCTATAATAAAGTATGCACAAGTCTACAATAAAAGAATGTTCATAGAAACATTATTTATAAAAGCCAAAAGTAGAAACAAGTCAAATGCCCAGTGTTTGTTTCTCTAACTCTTTTTGGTCCTAATCTTTCTCTTACAAAGTGCTGCCCAGTTTTAAGTCATATTTCATAAAAACTATGTCATCTCTCATATACATCACATCAAACTCACTGAAATTCAGGGATCCCCATTATTCAAATCCTAAATAATTTTAAGGTGGTAAAATTTGTGTCAGAGTGGAACAAGCATCTGTTAAGCAACATGTACATAGAAACAAAAATCATCTCTGGTTGGCTAATAGCTGCCTTTTGCTATCCCATGATGAACTATAGGGCTGGAGCCTGTGTAAATCTGGAACATGTCATTATAAGAAGGAATCAAGGATATGCAAAAAAAGAAAGAAAAAGCATGCTAGGTATAAGTCTTTACTTGGAATATATATATTAGGCATCCCAATGGGTACCAGTTAAATGCCAGCAACTCCATTCCCTGTTATAAATACGATTCTATCAATGTAATAAATGTGTCCTTACTAGCTGCTGGGTATCAAAGGACACCTGATTTAAACCACTGATAATCTCAATGGTCAGATTAGAAAGCCCTCAGCTAATAACTATATAGCAATGAAGGCATACCACTATGAAGTTGGGTGCCAACTGTCTCTGCACACTTTCTTTTCTTTTCTTTTTTCTTTCCTTTCCTTTTCTTTTTCCTTTATTTTTATGACTGTTCTTGTCAAAGTAATTTGATTAGTAGCAAAATCACAGATGCTAACTGTTTAGAACCATTGCTTTGACAATGTATGTATAAAAGCTGCTTTAGGGAAAACAAATTGGATTCTTAGGATATTGTCCATAGATATGTTGAAGTCATGGCATTTGGAGTGGAAACAGATAATGGACTCATCTGCAAGCCAGTTGGGCTCCAAACACAAGGCTTCCATTTGTTTGCACACTGATTAAATTCACCAAGGCTTTCAAGTTCCACTCTGTCCCTCCCAAAAAATAAAATAAATAAAATAAAATAAAGGAAACGTGGATCCAATAATATTTACTTTTTATGCATATAGCCATTCTGCTCCACCCTCCCCTAGCTTTGTATGTGTTTAGAAATATTGGTTATATTGAGAGCCTCCAAATTTATTAATTTTATTATTTTTATTCTTACAACATCATAAACAGTGAGATCAACAAATAAGTCTATATTTTCTATAATTATAATTATTATTATCTAGAAATATGTTTAGGTTTAAGGCTCAGGTTAAATTTTCTAACTTGAGAAGAGCACATTCCTTTAACAGAATCATAAATAACACTTGCTTTTTATGGCATTTTATAGTTTTCTAAGTATTTTCATTTGGAGCCCATGTTAGGTTCTATTAGTCTTCACAACAATATTACTTACAGATGAAACAATTCCAACTTATTCTTGGTCTTGGCGTGAAAATGTTTGTTTAAAATAATGATATTTTAATCAACCTTGCTGGAAATCAAGATTCTGGTAAAATATCTTTTTCTTCATTTTTGGTTTTTATTTTATACATAATAAAAATATTTTATACATAATAAAACTGAATTTTTATATCTTAATTATATTATCAACTGAGGATATAAAAAATATCACCTCAGCATCACTTAAATATTCTGTTTATTAATTGAATATCTTTTTTGTTATTTTTGGTTTCTTTTATTCTATTTGTGGAATCTTATCCACTCAAAAATGGCAACTCCAACCCCTGGAGCTGGAGAGAAATTGCTTTGAGTGTTATTCACTTCTATTGTATCCACAAATGTCATTAACCATAGATTTCAGACATTTCTGATCATTGTTTTAATCAATTTACATCTGAGTCTATTTTAGGCATTTGTGTCTAGACTTGATGTGATAATTGTTATGACCTTTTGTTTAAAATAAAATTTGACTACGTTTTGTATAAATAAAATGCCTATCAAGCTGATATATACATTATTGAAAAAAATTGAAGAGAAATGGATGAAGTTCATTTGTAAATTTTTATTAAGATATTCTGTGTAATATTAAATTGTAATGTTCCTTTCTTACCTGATATTCTATGAGACTTTACTTGTAAAAATTTAAAGAGCATTTTAGCTATAATATACATGTATAAGCAACTTCTCTCTATTGCTTGGAGCAAATAAATTTTTATTTTTACTGGCTATATTAGTTATTTATTTTCCTTTCACAATATTCCCATTTGAGTTTGTGGGTCATTACCCTGTTCCTTACATTCACAGTTTTAAAAATTAAGATTGGGTTTTAAGCAAAATAAAATAAACCCTTTTTACATATAGATTTACTTTATAATGAATAGAACCTGCTAAAGAATGTTTAGCAAATCAAACTATTCAAGTTTCTTTTTGCAATTATTATTATTCTATTACTCTAATGGAGGCTAGATTAACTAAACTATGAAACAAACACAAGCAATCAAATATCCAGCTCATCCAGGTAAAAGTTACAAATCTCCTTTACATTACAGAGGATCAATTTCTATCTGAAAAGATTTCCACGATCTCTCTGACAAATACCAGCAGTGCCTACTTCTTTCTTTCCATATCTTTCTCTGCTTCTCCATCTCAATAGATTTAAAACCATCATCCACCTGCTTCAGATAAACTTAAACTAGTCTTATAAATGCATACTTCTTCCAAAACCAAATTAAATAGAAAGCAGAAAGAAGCAGAGAACATTAAATTTCCTCTAGGCTTCCTGCCTAATTCTGCTTGGGCTCAGAGCCCAATTTCCAGTGAGCCCATTCTGGTTTCTTTAAAGCCATGGATACAAGAGTCAGTCCTTATTATCCTGATCACTCAATCTTATCTAGCTTGTCATATTCTGAAGATCATTTCCTAGTTTCTAGTTTGTTTTTCCAATGGCCTTATTTATGCACACAAGCTTTGAATGGGCTTGATCAGGTTACTTTTTCCAGGCTACCTGAAAGACGCATTACAAATAAGACTACATACAATCTCTTGCTATTTGCACTGTCCACTTGAATAGAAGTTTGTGAAAACATTTGTATACTCCAATACTAGATTGTTTCCATTATAGAACTAACTATTATTTGACTATAAATGCAATTTTTAAAAATATATTTTTATTGATTTCAGAGAGGAACGGAGAGGGAGAAAGAAATAGAAACATCAATGATGAGAAAAAAAACCATTGATAGGCTGCCTACTGCACATTCCCATGGGGATTAAGCCTATAAACCTGGTATACGCCCTTACTGGAAATCAAACCGTCATTTCCTGGTTCTTAGATTGATGTTCCACCACTGACCCACACTATCTGGGCTATAAGTGTAATTTTAATCATTAGTTACTCAAGGGTGATCAGCCACTGAGGAGCTGACCCAGCTCTTTCCTGAAAGAACTCATCTTAACCTGATTGACATCAACCTTTCAATTTGATAAACAACAACATTTCAGTGCTCTAAAAACCTGAATAAATATTTTACTCAGAGAAAGAGCTATGGTGTCATTCTGGTAAAATCATATGTAAAAATTACCTCTTAGGATAATACATGTTTCCAAACTTAAATATTTTCACAAATTAGATAGGTTTGTTTTTCATTTCACTCATTTTAAGAGATTTTTGTAAAGGCCTAGTCTGTGCCCAACTCTATATTTATATCAAATAATATTTTTAAAACTATTATTTATTATTTAATAGCTTACTATGCCAAGAAACTGTATCAGAAAATTAGCATACTTTATTTCTTTTAATCCTCATGACACCCTTTAAAGTGGAAGGTGGCCTTTTACTTATGAGTAAACTGGCTCTAGGAGATTAATATATTTGACCCCAAACGAAAATATAATAAGTAGTTAAACCAAGATTCAAGTTAGGTCCATTGTGCCTTCTGTGATAGTCCCAATTCTTTACGGGCCACAAAGCTCCAGGTCCTAAATTGCTTGTACCTTAGTATCTTTATACCATGATTACCTTAACCCAAATGGGTTGGACAGTCAGCAGACTGTAGAAAATTGGGACAGAATTTGAATTCCTTAGGTGAGACCTTTGCTCAAGATACATATCAGACAAATCCATACTGAGGGGTATTCAGACCAGTACACCTCAAAACTCTTGAGTTTTCCAAAGCAGAGAAACCAAAAGGACCCTAAGGAAGTAGGATCACTAAATACAATGTGGCGTCCTGGATAGGGTCTTGGAAAAAAAATAGGGACTTTTGGTAAAATCTAAGGAATCTGAAGAAAGTGGGACTTTATCTAATAATAATAAATCAATATTGGCTCTTTGATTCTAACCAATGTGTAATTCCAATATAAGAAATAAGTAATAGTGTAAACTGGGTATATGGTAATGTGGGAACCCTCTTTAATATATTTGCAAATTTTCTGTAAATCTAAATCTATTCTAAAATAAAATGTTTATTCAAAAATTAAAAGAAAATAATGCTTCTTTGTAATCAATTTTTAGTATTCAGACTTATAAACACAATTCTCAAACTGAATGCAACATTTTTGGTGAAGACTTACCAGAAACATATAAATGCAACTTTATTTGGTGCATCCCAGCCCTGACAATATTCCAAACTTCATTAAGGTTTAGTTCAGGTTCTGTTTGGGCCTGCTAGTCATTTTAGAAGTATTATTTTTATATCACCTGTATCATTAGTTTCATATTTATCATTAAGACATGAGCTTTCTCAAACACCTTGTCTAGTCTCAGTCTGTTTCCTTTTATGTAAACCAGGGGTAACAGCAGATAAACTCACAGGAATGAGCTTAGGATAAAATGAGATAATGACATCAAGTCTAGTGGAAGATCTTTAATACACAAGCCCTTAAAGTACATAGCTATCCTAGCCAAGCATCATTTTTGAGTATATAACATCAAAGATTGCTCCCCTGCCTGTAATCATTTGAAACTTTCAGAGGACATGTGCAGTAAATTAGAAATAGCCTTTTAAGATTTCACTGCAAGATGGGCCAAGGCCCAAAGCATCTGGCTGAGTCACCAAGCAGTATTGAGATGTCACAACACAGTGATGCACAGCCATCATTTCTAAGGGTTTGCCATCTCAGTCCTTCTAGTAGTTGGTCCTGTTTCCTGTGACTCAGTGTCTGAATGCACTGTGGAGTTGGCTCAGACCCTTAGTATGCTTATGATCTTTATTTAGATGTCAATTTTTATCTTTATTTTTTCAAGTTTTTGTTTGTTTGTTTGTTTTTGTTTTTTAGCTAGATAAGTTGTTTGGCTCTGTCTTGTTTGAAACAAATAATGTGCTGGAACTCTTTTTTGATAGTGTGAGTCTTAGAATGACTTTATCCACTTACCATAAATGTTTTATTATCCCTCAGGAATATTTATTGTCACATAAATATGACCAACCCAAATCCACAACCAGTAGAATAGCATAATGTATTTTTAAAAAGTGACCCATATCTGAGATAATTTGGGTACTTTTCAATCATGAATTCAGTTTCTCAAGTTGAGGAAAAATTTGGAGTTCATCATTATCATAAAAGGTAGCTAAATTCATAACAAATCAATGTACTTTCTTTTTTTAAATATATTTTATTGTTTTTTTACAGAGAGGAAGTGTTAGGGATAGAGAGTTAGAAACATCAATGAGAGAGAAACATCCTTCAGCTGCCTCCTGCACACCTCCTACTGGAGATGTGCCCGCAATCAAGGTACATGCCCTTGACCGGAATTGAACCTGGGACCCTTAGTCTGCAGGCCAATGCTCCATCCACTGAGCCAAACCACTTTCGGCCAATGTACTTTCTTATCAACTACTAGAGGCCAGTTGCATGAAATTCATTCATGGGGAGTGAGGGGAGTCCCTCAGCCCAGCCTGTACTCTCTCCAATCTGGGACTCCTAGGGGGATGTCTGACTGCTTCTCTGACTCCTAACTGCTTTCCTAATCATCCCTAATCCCTCTGCCTGCCTGCCTGATGGCCCCTAACCACCTCTGCCTGCCAGCCTGATCACCCTTAATTGCTCTCCTGCTGGCCTGATCACTCCTAACTACCTCTGCCTAACTCTGCACCCAGGACCCAGAATTCCCTCCTTCAGCTGATTGCAGGCATCCAGGACCCAGGCTTCCCACAAAAGACCATGGGATGAGTATCTTGTCCTTCTATGGGCCACAGCCCCAGGCACTGATGCCTGGAAACATGGGGTGAGCATCTTGTTCCTCTCCTGGGCTGCAGCCCCAGCTGCTGGCGCCCAGAATCAGGATGCAGGTAGTTTGTCCCTCTACTGGGCTGCAGGCTGGCTGTCCCCATTCCTCTCTTATGGACTCATTTTTGGCTGGCTGGTCCCCATTCCTCTCTCATAAGCTCATTTGTGCCTTGCTGGTCCCCATTCCTCTCTCCCAGTGTTGAGTGTCTGAGCAGTTATGGCATGATGACATGATGATCATTTGCATGTTAGCTCTTTATTATATAGGATATAAATGATTCCTAAGGGATCATATATGCTGGGGATATTGTGTGTATTAATACAGATTAATAAAGTAAACAGCCTTTAAAAAGAAAAGAAAAACATGAAAGGTGAAGGAGTGGAGGTGCTCAGAGGCAGAGAAGCAGGACTATTTGCCAAAAATGGTGCCCTACATACAAAATGTTAGGGATGACCTGCATAGTAAAAGATGTACATCAAATTTTTTAAA
Source organism: Lasiurus cinereus (assembly GCA_011751065.1). Classification (NCBI taxonomy): domain Eukaryota; kingdom Metazoa; phylum Chordata; class Mammalia; order Chiroptera; family Vespertilionidae; genus Lasiurus; species Lasiurus cinereus. The sequence continues at coordinate 45,999,467 of JAAGEH010002528.1, read as the reverse complement.
AGTGGAGATGCGTGCATATCCATCTATTTTCTACTCCTACTGCCCCTTGCCCAGTTCCTGTGAACCATAATAAAAACCTCTGACCTCACTGGTCAGGTTTGAAGCACAGACAAAAACAGATATAGAACACAGCAGGGATTATAGCCACAGCCAGAATGATGCACACTGTCCTGTGACTCTTCCTAGAACATCCAGACAATGGAAAGAGCAATAGTACTTATGTTAAGGTCATTATATGGCTGTCTTTAAAATGAGATACATCCTTTGTGAAGAATCTACCATCTTATTTTCCTCCCCTTTTCTCCTATTGTCTTCTTTTCTAGAAAATCATGAATATACAGTCCTAACATGAATTACATAAGTAATGTTATCTAATACTTTTAAGAAATAAAAAAAGTAAGCTAATCTACAGTTGGTAGCAAAATACAAAGATATTATTTTTATGGAAAATGCACATCTGTAAAAACTTGCAAACAGATTGAACTAAACTTCCCAAGGAACATCCTGGGTCCATATTTCCAATCTGGAAATAATCATATTTACTATAAATGATGAAAAATAGGACTTGTATTTTACATGGAGGCATGAAAGACCTTTAGATACATTTGCTTGTATGACTTCTGACATGTGGCAAATTAAGTCATATTTTATAGATTTCAATTCTACTCACTCTCAAATACCATCGAACAGTTGAATAGTCTCTTTTCAAGATCCCTTCTTAGACTAAGCCAGAAACTAGTTCCTGAAAACCAAATCAGTATACATTTATGGACTCAAAATTCAATTTGACACTACTTTGTATTTATAATCATTTATCCACATATATTAATGGCTACTGTTGAATGCATTTCTGATTTTACTGGAGATCAAAGCTAACCATAGTATCAGATAAATCTATCTGTGTACCATGTGTGTATGAAAAATAATATGCAAAAATATAAATTTATATAAAAATTTAGATTATGATGCTTAAATTTTTCTTTCCTCTTACTTTTTCATAATTTACAGCAACAAGTTATATATCTATAAGTAGTAGCTTTAAAAATATTTTTGTTGAATGTTTCTTGAGATTGCTGTCAGCATTTACATACCAGTTTCAGGGATAGTGGAAGAAATTCAAGGAATTATGTACCAAAAGTGAGAACTCTTAATGTGGAGTGAAGCTGGCTTATGACCATACATTACAAAATATTAACACTTTGAAATCAAGTGTATTTATTAATTGAAATACATATTTAATAGTTATTTTTATGATACTTGGGGCAAACATTTAGATCTCCTCTATAAGGAAGAAACAAGAATTGTTTTATAATACATACTTTCAAAAACTAATATTTACTATTTCTTTGAGTTTTTTTAATTAAAATTTCATTAAATGGGAATGGAACAGTTGGATTTGGGTTTAGGGATAACAAAATATCCTCTCAAATCCAACTCTTATCTGCTAGTGAAGAGAACAGAATTCTCTCTTGTGTGAAACCATGACCAACTTCCTGAACCTGATAAAAACAAACAAACAAAAATCTTAGTGAATTAAACCAAATTTACTCTAGAAATAAAAATAATACTCTACTGGTTGCTATTAACTAATTACTTGCCAATCTTCTTCAAGGAAACCCTAATACTTTAATGATCATTAACAAACTAATGTTTGAACCTCTATATGAATAAAATTCATTCTTATATAACTTAGTTCTTTGTGTGTGTAAACACAAACACATATGCTTATATAATAGTAGAGGCCTGATGCATAAAAGTCATACAAAAGTAGGCCTTCCTTTCCCCGGCTGCTGGCACCAGCTTCCCTCCAGCACCTGGGACCTGGGCTTCCCTCGCAGCCCCAGCTTCATCTGGAAGGTCATCTAGAAGAACATCTTGTCTAATTAGCATATTATGCTTTTATTATTATAGATTTGATGACATGTAAGATTAATATTAAATTTAATAACAAGTTACACAATAAGGTTGAGCCAACTACAAAAGTAGTTAGACAGAGCCAAGTCAACTGACTTCACACTTTTTAAAATTTTTTTCATAATACTTAGATTCCTTTTATAGTATCTATATATATATCTGAAACACATTTTCATTAATTAAATTGCCAGAGTGATTCACATTTCTCATAAAATATAACACTGCCTCTGAGTCTGAGATGAATTTGTCTTGTTTTAAGCCTTTAAACACAGAACATTATTAAGGCTTTTGTCATGTCAAATTGACTTGAGACCAATATGTTTTGGCTTCCTTGGACATCCAAAGCTGGTCTCTTATATCCTCCCTCTTACCTAAAGTCAGATAGCTTTTTATTTATTTATTTACTTGAAGTATTTTTATTGACTTCAGAGAAGAAGGGAGGAGAGACATAAAAACATCAATGATGAGAGAGAATCATTAATCAGCTGCCTCCTGCATACCCTGGGGATTGAACCCAAAACCCAGGCATATGCCCTTGACCAGAATTGAAACTGGGACCCTTCAGTCCACAGGATACTCTGTCCACTGAGACAAACCAGCTAGGGCTAATGTCAGATAGCTTTTTAAATTATCTCACTTGTATAAAACATTTTCAGATTTTGATATTATTTTGATAAGGTCTCTCCTTATCACCTATAAAAATAGCCCATTTATTTTCTCATCCTTTGTTTTTTCATAGCACTTATCACAGGCTGACATTATTCTATCTATCTATCTATCTATCTATCTATCTATCTATCTATCTATCATCTATTTATCATTTAGCTGTTTACTACAGTCTGTGAAAGATTTGTTTATGGTCTCTCTTCATCACTAGAGTTTCAATTCATGGGGGCAGGGAATTTGTTCTGACTCTGGCTACTACCTAGTGCTAGAACTTTTTAGAAACACAGTAATAATTTCTTGAATGAAGAAAATAAATAAGTAAATAAATAAATTAATGTAATTCTTTCATTAGGAAATGTCTATTTCTTCTATAAGAACTCTATATATTTCTTATTTTATTCCCTATTTAATACCTTATGTTAAATTGAGACAATATTAGCTATTCATTAAAATTGACATAAGTTCAAAGAGTAAATTAGTAGTTCATTTAAAAAGTTTATTTGCATGCCTTTACAAGTTTCTTAGTTTTTAAAATTTTTTTCATCTTTTTAAAAATGTTACCTTTAGTATTGAAACTATTATAGATGTCCCCATTGTTTGTTTTTTTGTGTGTGTGTGTGTATGTCTGTTTTTTCCCATTGACCTCCCCTCCATCCTGCATCAGCCCCTCCCAGACCTTCACCACACTATTGTATGTGTCCATGGGCTATGCATATCCTATCTAATAAAAGAGAAAATGCAAATTGACCATACCTCCACTATATCCACAAGCCACACCCACCAAACAATCAGGAGTGAGTATGCAAATTAACCCAACAAAGATGGTGGTTAATTTGAATATCTAGAGTGGTGTAATTAGAGCGAAGACTGAAGACAGCGTAGAAGGAAGCCAAGCACTGCAGAAGGGAGTGAAGCTTCAGAGAAGCAAGCAAGTATGTGTGTGGGGGGGGGAGGGGAGAAGCAGGTAGGGTAGTGGATACCACTGCAGGAAGCCCTATGGCAGGAATCTTTCTGCAACGGGCCTCTAGTCTATATTATAAAAGTCCAGTGGCTGTAACACTGTAACAACCAACCAGTCATCAGGAGGTGCACACAGCGGGTCTCCGTCTTGTGGTGCGGTAGGAGGGAGACTGGGTCCTGCCTGCATGGCAGGTCTGGGTCTTGCACGATTTCACATGCTGGGCCTCTAATATGCATATAAGTTCCCCCCAAACCCACCCTTGCTTTCCCTCTGAAATTTATCAGTCTACAAATTTTAATTTACATCCAGTACACATTCATTGATTTCCAGTTCTAGTTCAGGCTGGTAAATATTTATGTAGGCTTCAAAATAATTACATGCAGAATTTATTATGTTATTGTCTCAAATTTATAGCCACATATAGGTGATAAGCAACCATACTCACATTGCTGATGTGAGCCCAATGATACTGATTTGGCAGTATGCAGATATAGTACTGGGACTTTTGAATGATAACCTATATCAAACACTTCAATGAGGTTTATAACACAACAAGAATTAGAAAGCAAGCCCTGGCCAGTGTTAGAGCATTAGACTGGGAAGCAGGTTCTACGCCAAGGGCGCATATCTGGGTTGTGGGTTTGTTCTCCACAATAAGTCAATGTGTCTCTCATATCAATGTCTCTCTCTCTCTCTCTCCCTCTCTCCCTTCCATTCTTTGGAAAAGCAATGGAGAAAATATCCTCAGGGGAGGATTTACAAGAAAAAAAATAATTAGAAAACAATGCTAAAATTATTGTCATGACTTGGCAGATAATGAAAAATTTATGTTGATGTTGTTCTTCTTGCTTTTTTTCTCAAAAAACTTGTTGAGATTTTATTTTATAACACAAGAAGTACAGAGGAATGAGCTCAAGGTCTACTAGAGGGACACAGAAATATAAACAAAAATAATAATGCAATGTGATAAGTTCTTAGTGTGGGGCCAAGGAAAGGTGTCACAAGACTTTCCTCAAAAAGCCTGGTTGATCTTGAAGTTAAAGAGGAATTCATGGGGAATGAAGAGAAAGATAGTGACCAATAGGGGCAATTGCTGTTGGGCTTCTAAAAAACTAGAACAGGAAGAATTAATGATTTCAGTGTTCGAAGGAATTTCTCTCCAGTTGCTTTCCTTTATTGACTAAGTAAGTACGTAGTTGAAAACTCACATTGTATTTTCTAACTAACCCTTGTGTCTGATCTTACTGTCTTCTTTCTTTTCAGTCAAAAAATGAAAGCAATTTCTTAATTATTAAAAAACTGAGGAAAGCCAAGGTTAAAGCATAATAGAGGGATAGGCAGCAGGTCGCTCTATGCATCTGGAAAGAGTGAGCAGAACTCAGAGTTCAACGTGTGTGATTCTTACAGCAAACTCCCAGAGTGTGGATGGCTTTTCTCCAAGTAAACAGCAAGATTTATGAAGGAAAGCCATGACACTGAATCATTTCTTTCAAATATCCCACCCTTTCTGGCACATTTCCAATCAGATTAGTCCTTTCCCTGCTTAGAGTATCTACACTCAAAACACACAATATTGCTTTTTTCAAATGCAGGGAAATCTTTGCACAGCATTTTTAAGGAGAAATCACCTATACTAAAGAGAAAAGGTTATAGAAGTTATGAGCCCATTAGGGGTTATGTCATCGCAAACACCTGGCAATCTGATAAATTAAAAATTAAAAATTATGAAAATAAATCCATAAAGGGTTACATTGAGGTTGATGAGGATTTTAAAAGTCAGGTTTTTTTTTTTAATTCAATATCCAGTAAATGAACAGGTAATAATTGTGACATTATGAGAAAAAGCATGAATAGCTGATGAAAATCAACTTGGCCAAAGGCTCCTATAGTTTTAGGCCAATGAACTTAAGAATACAAGGTCACTCACTATTTGATCATGATGAAATCAAGGATTTTTTTTTCTCTCCACTGGTAAATTGAGCTGGCCATGGCAGTGCTAGATGAGTGAGCCCAGGGCGAACAGATGGAGTGGGCACTGGGTAACAGCCAGTGATAATGGGATTAAACGAAAACAAAAACATATGAAGAAACAACTGCACCTGCACCCATTAAAGCTTAGTAATGGCCACTGGTTCCTGATAGAAACCAGAATGCTTGACTCCTTGTAATTTGAAAGTTATTTTACAAGCCATTATTCTGCATTTCCTCATGCATGCCTTCCTTTTTATTGGCAGTGGAGGTTTCAAGGGAAATTGCCACAGGGCATTTTCAAAATGCAGAAGATCTGGTGATTTTACTGTGGCTGTTTTTGTTTACCCACATATTATAAGTTAATGTTTATTTTAGCAATTTAGAACTACCTTATACCATTTTCAATATGTGATTTAGTTTGCATTTTAAAGCTTTCAGAAGTTAAAAAAATACATACATAAATAAAGTTTTCCTTTATTTTTTTCTTTGCAGAGGATATGTGCCATCTTTAAATATACTGAGAAAAGAGGCACATAGAACTAAGATAACACATTTGTGAGTTAGAGATACTCTGAGTCAGAGTATCTCTCAAATCATTAAAATAGATTCTGAGCAGGAGGTGCAAAAGATAGAAGTAACACAGAAGAAGTCTATTGAAGGTCATCACCTCAGTGTAAGACTAGAGAAAAAGTGGAGTTGAAGGGCAGTCTAGGGAGAAGAAAGAAATGTGCAACGGCTGGAAGAAATGAAACAATCTGACGTGTGGGAATGTCTAAAGTAGTGCAATATTTTAGCAGTGTCATTAAGCTAATGGCAGCCATACATTGCATGGAGGCATGACAGTTATGAAAAACAATGTATTGCTTACTTATTGCCCAAATGACCCCTAAAAGTTAGCACCTTAAAACAGCAAGCATTTATTATTTCACAATCCCCGTGAGTGAAGAATGTGTGCCCAATTTAACTGGATGCCTCTGAATCAGGATCTCTCAGAGGTTGTCATCAAGCATTTGGCCAAGATGGCAGTCATCTCAAGGCTTGACTGTGACTGTAGGATCCACTGCTATGCTTACTGAATTGAGACTCTCCCCAGGGTTGCTCACATGTCAGCCTGTGTTCCTCAAAGCGAATGACCTAATAGAACGTGCCCCAAATGGAGGCCAAGGTCTTTCTGTAACTTGATTTCAAAAGGGGAGATACTATCATTTCTGCTGTACTCTATTTGTTAAAGTGAGTCACCAAGTCTAGCCCACGTGAAGGGAGAAGACTGTGTAAGTACACAAATATCAGGACATGTGAATTTGCTTCCAAGCATGGCCGAAGGGCATTGCTGAGGCTGAGGAATCAGCAATCAAAAGAGCGGTAAGTGGCACTGGTGTGACTTTTCACATAGAATCTTTCTATTGCTCTGTCTGTGAGACCAAACTGGTGGTCTCAGTTCAGCAAATGGCTAGGAATTTGTGAAAGCTTTCTGACAGCACCCAGAGCCACAGACATTTACTTAGGGTAAAGATGCACCTACCTCTATGTTTTTATTATAATCTCCACCTCACCACTGAAGAAGACAAGCCAACAACAGCAAACTACAAGTGTTTTCATCGAAGAAACGTTGTAGTTAATTAAACTCACTGTTCCTTCTCACAGGAAAAAGGAGTTGGTCTCCGGGTTGTATGCTAGTTGTAAGGAACTTTTAAGCATTGCATCTTTTAAAAACTGAGAATACCATTGGTGCAAAAGGCAAAAAAAAAAAAAAATGCAAAGGCAGGTAGGCAAGAATCATGAAAGTTAGTCTTAGTCTCTCAAACTAAAGAGCACAGATTTATGCTGTGGGCAATGTGTGACCTCTAAAAAGGATTACATTTTATAGAGAGTACATTGACAACGATGTGAGAAGAGAGTGGATTTGTGAGACTCCCGAGACAGAGAAGAACAAAAGAGAATGAAATTTTTTTAAAAGAAAAATGCATGGAACTGAGTGGTTAACTGAATGTACAGTGTATGCAAAAAGGAAGGTCTTGGGTTAGTAGCTGATGAAATCAATGGGAATATATTAGAAAATGTAAGCTTGAAAGAAATGATAATAGAAAGGATAAGTAGAGAATTTGGGCAGAAGGAAAATAAGAACATGTAGGTATTTTCATTAAATGATCTGGAATTCTGAGCTATGTCATATTTTACTACTGAGCCAAAATAAAAATATTTTTCTAGAAAGCATATATAGATGTTCTTTCATATTGAAAGTAAATATTTTTATTAAAATACCTAAATGTTATCTTGGAATATATAAAACATCACCCTAATTCATAATGATCTATTTTTCTTTTATTTATTTTTTATTTTATTTTTGGTAGAAAGCTGGGGTTGGGTGTGGAAATAGGAAAACTTGAGTTTTTTTTTTCTGAACTAAATTACTGAACCAAAAGAAAAGCAATATGATCATGAAAAGTATTTCTAGATGGGAAAAGTCCAATTGATAAACATATACCTGCTTCCAACTGATTATATAATACCTCATGGGTACTGTGGTAATACTGTAAAAACATGGTTCATATCTTTGAAATATCAGATTTAATTTAAATCCATTTCAAGCCAACTACTTTATTCCACCACTAGTGAGTAATATAGCCAGTCCCCACAATGTTTAAGTTAGTGAAGGAATGGAAAATCAGGGAAATAACATATGCCAGTGTTGATCTGCTATGGATGTGAAATGCCAAAAGCATTACAAAGAAAGATAGCTCATAACACATTTCAGCACCAGTGAAGTGTGAAAAAAAAGTTAATATCTTCTTGATACATTTTCTTTTGCCTTCTCTTTCCATTCTCATTATTTTATGGCTACTTATTTAATTTTGAACACAGGTAGTATAATTATATGTGTTTTATTGTTAACTTAAGTATATTAAAAATAAGTATAGTATAAATTTTAAAAAAATGCATCTAGAGGCTTTTTAAGAGAGTTTTTCTCCACTCTAACTAACACAAGTTAAATTTACCAAGTATTAATGATCACATAGGCAAAGAAAACCCCCCTAAAATACTTGAAAATTACAGGTAAGTTCAAAATATAAGTTTTCATGTTATGATTCTAGCTGTGTCATGGAGAAAGTATAAAAGTTTCTGGTTACAAATGATGAGCTGATTTACCTCTGCTCCCTCTGGAAAATACAATGAAGTAACAGTGAAGGGGTAAAACTGTATAAAATCATAAGGGAAATGAAAACTAGGGAGGAAGTGGAGAAGAGAGAAATCCACAGAACTGTAGGAGATATAAAGCAGATTGTTGATCACTGCTTAGTACACAAGAAAAGCTGATGTCCAGGTGTTCCCTGCAGAAGGAAGAGAAGATTAGAGGCAGAAGTTCATGAAGGTGCCAGTTGGTGTGGGATTGAAATTAGGAGAATTACATCAAAGCCTGTATGAGGACCAATTACAACTACCTCAATCCCTTCCTAACAGCAGAAAAAGGGTCCCTTCTTCTCTTACCACCACAAAAGTTTAGAAAAGTTGAAAAACGGAGGGTCTCTGGAACTTAGAAATCAAACAGGAGGCTCTATCGCCATGGTAAATATAGTATTATGAGGTGAAAGTCAACCAATCAGAAGGTTTGAGAAGAAAATTATTATATAAATACCAACTTTATGATGTGGTTGATAAGATCAAAACTAATGAATACAAAAGATATCTTGACACAGAGCAGGCACCAGGTATACAGTTATTCATTTTGATCATTATTCATTCAAATATAGACATTTCAAAAATGTAAACAATAATCCTGAGATGCAATAACTTACAGGTATTTTCAGGATGCATTTTGGGGAAATTCAGATAGATGTTTAGCCTACCAGTAGTCAGTTTAAAAGAAATAGTAGTAGTCATGTGTTATTTCTACTGACCTGAGTTTATTTCCAGTAACGCACAGTGGTCACAACAAAGCTTTCACATATGACTTTGTATATTTCAAATGTCATGAGAGAAGCTGGAGCTACACAGAGAAAATCATTGCCAGACGTTCTGGTTCTTTTCTCTTATTTAAACGAAGCTAACTCAACTCATCCTTCTTTTTCTGCTTAAACATGCTTACTTCCTCAAGTGAGGCCATCTCCTTTAGACTAGACTCCTCCAAGGTCCTGTGTCCAAACCCCAACTTCCCCAATTACAATTAGTAAATTTTTCATGGATGCTTTTAATTGTCTTTCTTTCCAATGTATTACAAACTCCATAGAAAGAGGAGGCATGTCTATTGTATTCATTGTGGTAGCCCTGGCACCATATAGATAGTTTGGCACAACATTGGAATTCCATAAATGTGTATTAACAAATGGGTAAATGAATAAAATTCCTAATAAATGTGCAAATTTAAGTTCCCTGGACAAAGATAGCCCTAAAATCTGGGTCTGAAGTAGACACAAGAAAGCATGCAAACACACATCTCCAATAGAGTGAGAAAATGTTATTTGCATCCCCAGGGAAACCTTTCTCTTACTGATAATAATCACAGATCCTCAGAGACCTTCAAGATTGGTATTACTTTGGAATTAGCTAGGACTTCTCTATTCATAGCTATACATTGAAAATATATATTCAGATTCAACTAGTGTAGAGAACTAGCTATGTGCCAGGTTAAGAACTATGCGGTTTATTCTGTAATTTCACTCAATAGCACAAACTTTAATGTGAGAGGATGATCATTTCTATTGTAAATAGAGAAAGTGACTATAAAAGATATCATAACTTAAGCAAAGTAATCTAGCTTGTTAATAGAAGAACCAGATGAATATTCAAGATATAAGCTTGTGTGTTGAGAATGAATATTGTAGGGTAAAGCAGAGTAATGTGACTGACTATATTCCAGTTGTTTTGGCATGGGATAGGCAAGTCTGCATATGTTATCAGTGAACTGAACTGAAGCCTAAATTAATTTACTTAAAGCATATTTTAGGGATTAAAGTTATGGTTACTGGCATTCACTTGTCAGACATTAGATCTTTAAATTTTCTAAGCTTCAATTTTCTTATCTGCAAGGTACAAATGCTATGTCTTGATTCTCTCACAGAGTCATCAGGATTCTATTTACTTGCTTCAGTGTTTTAAAGGTAATATTAATACAACTACCATCTCAATTTTCTTACTCCATTCCTATTTTTTCCGAGTATGGTTTATTCTCCCATATTATTGTTTGGAGATATATAAATTTATAGGTAACCATTCTTGCATTCTTTTAGTCCTATGAACATCATCTTATGAAGGTGACAGGTAGCACAATTACTTTTCAGATTCTGACATAATGAAAATCAAATAAGGTTCCCAGGAAAAGAAATCAACTGCTTACATTAAAGGTTTGCTATGTCATGGTTACTATTAAAATGGTGCAAATTCAAGAAAGTTTAATGGAAACAACATTGTACTTGACTTTTAAATATAGCTCTGTGTTTATTAGCATTGTGACCTTTTAGTTTGAAATCCTCATTTATAAAATGAGGATAATAAACTCAAACCTTCTTAAAATCATCAAATTCAATAAAATTATAAATAGTGATGTTATAAAGAGTTTATGTTGTACTCACATAGTCAATATTATTCAAGTGGAAATGTATAATTTCCATATTTGAAATCAATTTTTATTTGTTTTAAAAACAATGTTTTATTTCTGAAAAACACTTATGCATAATATTAACTAAATTGATGAGCAATGGAACAGATTTCTTTGACAACACACACAAGACTCATTTTTGCCTTTTAGAGTGTACTGTTTATGACAACCCTCAGAACAGTAAAAGGTCTGTCATTTCTACATCAGAAACAACATAAAGACTTAGAAGGAAAAAAAAAAGACTTGGAGGGGCAGGCACAGGGTGGAGGAAGTCAATGCGGGAGGTGGGAAAGGAGGACATCTGTAATATTTTCAACAATAAAAGTAAATTTAATATAATGTTTATACCATCATAAACCAAAAATAAATTTATGTGTAGAAAATATTGTTTGATCTGCTATTAAGCAGCAACAAACTGACTAAAATATTGCCAAGATTTGCAAGAAGATAAAAATATACCTGAGGTAAGCCAACTTGTCATTTTTTTCTCTTCTCTTAAAGGTTGGGTCATAGAGGGGCAGCAAAAATGCTTTGGTTTCTTTTACTGTGTTCCACCCACATGACACAGCCAAGTTTCAGTACCATTATGTTTATATAGTGAACTTCAAACACCTATTTCCTAATTTGGGTTGATCAGAACATCTTCAAAACATCTGCCCAACTTGGTACACTGCCCAGGAAGTCTAATAATTTTTGAGAAGAGAAAATGAGATTTATTGGCTAAGACAGGGAACTACCTGGAAAATTATCAGGTTTTAACAAGACTATCAGTACTCCTAACTTTGCCAAGAGTCAATGATATGGAATGCAGTAAGAACTCTAGGCACTGTTAAAATAAACTCATTGATTAAATGCAATTATAAGAAACTGTCAGCTGTCAGAATTGATATGCTTCCTTAGAATAATGTGGAGTCGTCAATGTCTAAAGTATGATTAATAGATTTTCAAAACTAGCTCAATTTTCTTACATGGTATAGTCTAGAGGTAACGGGAAAGTCTACTTCTCAAACCTCTACTTCCCTTTCAAATCTTGGGATGCTTCTAAGAATTACCAGAGGGAAGGGGCATATAGCAAGCATTACACAGGAAAAAAAGTGGGATTTCTGCCAACCAGCATTAAAAGATAACATTTCCCTTGGATTCACCAGGATTCCAGGCTCATCCTCCTCAGTGTTTCAGACTTAGAAAGTTGATTAGTGAATATTCTGGGAATGGATTTTTGTCTCAGGAACTAACTTAGATTAGTCAAAGCTCATCTATAATAATAAAAACATAATATTCTAATTAGACCAGACAGCTGAATGACTTTCCAGACATCATTCCAAATATCCTTCTAGACCAAGCCATGGTGGCAAGGGCCAAGGCAGAGATGGTTAGGAGCAATAGGGCAGTCAGGCAAGCAGTAAGGGGTAATCAGGCAGGCAGGTAAGTGGTTAAGGGTGATCAGGCAGGCAGGTAGAGGTGGTTAGGGTGATCAGGTAGGCAGGTTAGTAGATAGGAGCAATCAGGCAGACAGACAAGTGATTAGGGGTGATCAGGCAAGCCAGCAGGCCAGCCATGAGGAGCCAGCGGTCCTGGATTTAGAGAGGGATGTCCAACTGCCGGTTTAGACCCAATCTCCAGTAGGCCCAATCAGGTGTCCCAGATTGCAAGATGGTGCAGGCTGGGCTAAGGGACCCCCTCACCCCTGAGCACAAATTTCATGTACTGGGCCTCTAGTAGATATGTAACAGATAAAACCACATGCTATTTCAAATTGAGAACTATAAGTGCCTATGTGTGCAGATGCTTTGTCCTCTACCTAGTATTCTCTCCAGGCAGTCCAAATACAAAGAAAGTCAAATTATAATAAGAAGTTTGGTCTGAAAGACAGAATTTGAATAAGGACTTTTTAGTATGTGTTTTAAATGTTTAAACTCATCATACCAGATGACTATTTTAAAGTTAGTTGGCCCTTTCAGGAGACTACCTTTTCCAACAGCCTACTCTTTATTCAAAAACATCCTCTAGGAGAAATATGCCATTGAGTCACTGTGAAAATGGCTGTTCAAATAAGTTTGTGAAATAACGTTTACAAAAAGAAGTGGGGAAGACATCATTAGGTCATAGATTATCTAGGGGAGAAGATAAAGGTTAACAAGAAATAAGGTTAAAGAAATAAGAAGTGCTGATGATATCTCCTATTATTTCATAAGTTCCATAGAGTTTGTTTTGTGGCTTACTTCTGTTTGGGTATTAGCAGCCTCTTACTCTGGAGTTCAGGCACCCATCAAAATGATGACAAACTTGCCCTGACCGGTTTGGCTCAGTGGATAGAGCCTGTGGACTGAAGGATCCCAGGTTCAATTTGGGTCAAGGGCAGCTGTACCTTGGTTGTGGGTGCATCCCCAGTAGAGGGTGTGCAAGAGGCAGCTGATCAATGTTTCTCTCTCATCGACATTTCTAACTCTCTATCCCACTCCCTTTCTCTCTGTAAAAAAAAAAAAAAATCAATAAAATACATTTTTAAAAAATGATGACAAACTTGACCTAGTAATTTCACTTTTGGGTATTTATTCAAAAAAAAAAAAAAGAAAAACAAACAGCTACATGCACCCCTATGTTTATTGCAGCATTATTTACAATTGCCAAAATGTGGAATATTACGCAGCAATAAAAATAAATAAAATCTTGCCATTTGCAACAACATAAATAGGATATCATAGTGAGTGAAATAAGTTAGAGAGAGAAAAACAAATACCATATGAATGCACTTACATGTGAATTCTAAAACAAACAAAACAAAACAAAACAAAACAGAAACAGACTTATGGAGTCAGAGAACAAACTGGTGGTTACCAGATTTTTTTTTTGTGGGGGGGGGATAAGATAGATAAAAAAGGTGAAAGGGAATAAGAAGTACAGACTTTGTTATAAAATAAGTCATGGGGATATAATGTAAAGCACAGGGAATATATTCAATTAAAATAATAGTAATTTTGTATGATGACAGATGGTTTCTAGACTTATCATGTTGATCACATTTTAAAGTATATAAATGTCAAAATGTCAAATCATTATGTTGTACACCTGAAACTAATAATATATTTTATGTCAAATATACTTTAAACAATAAAAAATAAATGCCTCTTTTTGAAATAAGGGCAAAAACAGTCACAACATCCATTTAATATGATTACTTTGGGAAATAAATTCATTTAATTTTTGTTCTGAAAGCCATTACTTTATTATTTTACACACACTTGAAGCTATAAATTAAATAAGCTTGGTTGTATAACACGGTAGCTAAAACCATAGCTCTAAGAAGATCTCGCTTTGAGTCAGCTCACCCATTTCCTAGCTGTGTGACCTTCTCTGAACATGGGATTAATAAGAGTGCCTAACTCACAACGTGGTAGTAAGGATTTCACTGGAGCATGGAAAGTCTTGGCAGGAAGTCTGGTGGAGAGAAACATAAATTCTGGTTGCTACTGATGTTGCCTCTGATATTACCATTGTTGCTACTGTGAGATTCTACTTATATCCTCAAATTTCTCCCACATTATAGAAAACAATTTATTTTCTATGGAATAAGAACAGTATAGTTCAGACCATCATTGTCTTTTGCTTGGCCTCTTGTCTTAAAGTCTGACCATTCTCATCTCAAAATTGTATACAGCTGTCTGTTGCACAGCTGGATAGGAAATTCTCCTGACTTTAACTCCTCAATGACCCCTACAGAGGCACAAGCATTTAATAAGGTCCTTGTAGCTAAGTTTTTGTCCAACTCTCCAGCTTCTTCTTCTTACTTTATGATCCATTAACACCATTAACCTTTAGTCCTTTACACATCATTCTGATTCTCATGTACATGTCTTTGCTCCAGTCTCTCTGCTCTGCTGAAATGCCTGCCCTCTCATTATCTATCAAGTTAAATCCTGTAAATCCTTGAATAATAAGTTCTTATACCCTCTCTAATCCTGAAACTCAATAGTTACCTCTCCACTATCTCCCAGCACCCAGTATAGTGCCTGGCACACTGTAGGCTCTCAAAGAATAAGTGGATGAAAAGATAGTCCTCTGATAGGGTACCTCACTAAGAGAGATGAGGAAATTGAGGCACAAGAAACTTTCCATTTGTATATTTGAAGTACAATATTGGTCAGATTGCAAAAAAGAAAGGCTATATATAGCAGAACTTTTAGCACCATTTTTTGTTAAATGTAAAGGTCAATATTTCATTTCAGCACAAACTATTTACTGTTTTGTTAAATGGATCCAGTTTTTATGGGAGGATAACATCATTCCCAATCATTTATGTATTTGCTTTTTTAAAAGTCTTTAGACCCATTATAATATATTTGGTTGTTGATTTGCAAGTTTAGGGTTTATTCATCTTTGTAAAGAAAATAATTGAAATTGTTATGCATGGATCATACAATTAGTCACTATTATTGACTTACACATTTAATTTGTTCAAGTCAAAACAAGATTTTTTCATACAACCAGTACTACAAGCTCAAGCTAGTAGCTAAGAAATGAATATTTCCATTGCTAGTTAGTCTTTGTAATATTTTATGTTAACACACATAACCTAGATTCTGGACTTGGTACTTATCTGAAGTTTTTGTTGATACATGAGATTAAATAAAGCTAATCTACTTTACCCAGCTGTATTGGCTTTGTAATATTAACATGGTACAATTATATAGGGGATTTTTTTCTCATTATGCTAAATAGTCATAATTCAGACAGTATTTAACTAGCAGATGTTGGGAGATAATGATTCCAAGGATAGTATGGCTATTGGGAAATAACCACATTTCTTAAATACATAAATGGGGCATGTTGTCAGAGACTTGTACCCTTTGCTTTCAAGAAGCGTGGTTACCTCATAACCACAGCCTCAGCTTGTGAATTCACCAGGTATTTGGCTTAGTTAAACTTTTAAGAATGTCAGTAACTGAATGACATTCCAAACTAGGTAACTATTGTTTCCTCATTACTAATATTAGAACCTAACCACATAGACTGCTCCATTTTAGACATGCTAGCAAAGGATGTCACTTTAAACACTGGGATGGTAACCCCAACTTCATGTTTAATCTGATTTAGCAGAATAAAATAAATCCATGTAACTTGTGTTTTACAATATCTGGGTGAAGAAATATCTCTCAAGACCACTGGGAAGGTCCAACCTTGAAATAGACTCAACTTGATGAAAGGAAACAACTCAATTTCCAGAATAATTATAAAATGTCACTATAGATGAGAACATCTCCTATATGAATAAATATTTCCACTTTTTAGGTCCTTATTTTAGAAATAGCAATAGAAAACAACAGTTTAAAGATGTAGAGTAAAATGAGATCTTTAATCTTGGTCCCAAGTAAATGAGCCTTTGGATCCTGGTTGCACTACTCACAAGTGAAGTAGGTGACTTTAGATAAGTCACTTAGCATCCCTCAGCTTCAGTTTTACCATCTGTAAATAAATATGATATTACTTACCCTTTAAGATTATTCTTAAAGTTAGTCTCAGGCACATAAAAGGAGCCCAATAATTAGCCAGTTATTATTCATTCTGTATGGAATTGTAGAGACAAGACAGGCAGTATCTATAATAATAAAAACATAATATGCTAATTAGAGTGGACTATCTTCCAGATGAAGCCCAGGTCCCGGGTGCCAGCAGGAATCTGGCACCAGGAGTCTGGGAAAGGAAGGCTTACTCTTGCATAAATTTCATGCACTAGGCCTCTAGTTAGGGAATAAAGAGGGTCCATGGGAGAGGAATACATAAGTGAAGGGCAGAAATAGCTCCAAGCCACCAAAATATTTATCATACTCTCAGAGAGGATAGGGAGAAGTCAACAGATACCGGGAAGAAGGAAACATTCACAGAGGATAGATAAATTTTGCCAGATACCTGGGAGAGGAAAACATATTTTCACAAAGGATAGAAGAACATTGCAAGATAAGGGGAGAGATAGGGGCACCACATGGGCTTTGAACTTTGAAACTAATACTATGTAGTAGAGTGACCAATGAGGAAACCATGGAGTCCTAAATTAAGGAAGAGTCCAATTAGAAAGGGTCATGAAGAGACCAAGAACTACAGTCTTTATAAACCTGGAGATAAAGAGACTCAGCAGATTTTTGGACTTCAATTTTTCCCAATAGAGACAGAGAGCAGATTTTTCCTTTCTGGGGTCCTCCTCAAGGGGTCCAATTTGAGGATCCCTTCCTTGGGGAAGTTTATATATGCTTCCAATAAACTACCACATTTTTATAAAGAAGCCTTTTAGTACATAAATTTATTCTTCAATTTTGTTGGACAAGGACCCACAGAAGAAAAGTCTGCACCCTGAATCCCACATTTTAATTCTATTACTATTCATAGAGACTGATGGCATTTTGAAGCCAAAAAATGAACATATAAAGAGAGGTAGAGGACTAAAATTCAAATTCGGTGTGGAACAAAGCACGTTCATAAGTAAGGGGAACAAAGGGTAGAGTAGGGCAGGCAGCTCTGTGGAATTTAGGAATGTATAAAAGTCTCTTTAAGGCTTTTAGATGCAAAATATTTTCAATACCATAGACCAAAAAAAAATCTCACTTCAGTTTTTCAAATCTGATCCCAGGCCAGCAACCTGTAATGCCTGATATTCCAACATAATTATTTTAAAAGTAAGAAAATCAATGCTCAGAGAAAGTTACTTGTTTTAATCACACAGCAGCTTAGAGACAGAGCTGGATTCAGAATCTGCTTTTCCAGGATGTTTATCCCAAGTTTATCTCTTTCTGAAATCCCTAAGAAATCAAATTTCTTCTTTTCTGGTTTGTGTGTGTTGCTTTTCTTGGACAAAGTTAAACCAATTTCCCTCAACAATCCTGACCAAAGAGAAAACAACTTCACTGACCTCTACATTGGGCTTCAAGTAATGAGACTCAAATAAAATGTTCTTCCAGCTGACATTCTTCTGATTTTTTAACCCTGGAAATAGCTGATTACAGAGCTTTCTTCCCTCTTTAATCTCCAATCTCTAATCCAACTAATTTTCTTTCAGCTACTCTATTACTCACACTGCCATATGTAATTCAATCTTGATTTATCTTTCTCATTGTTCTGAGATCAGTGTCTCCATCTGGCATTTAGATAAATTTGATAGTGGCCTATTAGCCATTAATCTGTATTGCTTTTCATAGACATAGAAAGAAGTCTATCAGTTGTGTATGATTTTTATTGTTTATATGTAGCTGTAAATTTTAAGTAGACAGATTTTATTCCAGTGTAATAACAGCTGTGAGATCTGCTAACATTCATTAGTGCTTACGCATTGTCATAGGAGCTTTAACATGTATTGATTCATTTAATTTTTACATTACAATGTATGTGTTAGTATTATTCCCTCTTTACAGATAAAGTTGGGGTATAGAGACATTAAGCAACTTGCCTGAGGTCACACAGCTCTAAGATTTGGAAGCCTTCTCCAGTGCACATCTTCTTGGCTATTCACTCTTCTGTCTCTTAAAATTTATTTACGTTATTTAAGCAAAAGTTATATTAAGTTAAAAGAATTTCAAAGAAAATGAATCCCCATTATACATTGGCCCAAACTTCCTTCTTATCTTCCTTCCTTTCTTCGTTGCTTCCTTCCTCCCTCCCTTCCTTTCTCAGATATGTCTTGAATTCCTACAATGTTAAGCAAAAGCACTGAGTTTTTTTTTACATTGCCACCAACATAACTGAACTATGAATCACTCTATGAAGTTTTGACTTAATAAAACAAACTTGTTCAACCAGTCTGTTCAACCCTGTGTCTAATGATCTCAAGGACTTAGTCTGTGTTTGTGCTACATTTTATCTAGCTTGTGGATGGCAGAACACCATAGGCCTTTGCTGAATCAGTGTCTAGCATCTGAACTACTAGGGGATAAGAGAAGCACCGATTCATTAAGATTGAAGAAGCAACTTAAACTTGGAAAGAAACTTTCTCAATAAAAGTTCTTAATCATAGAAATAATGATTGACATAAAAATATCAAGGAGGAAAGCAGCAATATATAACAGTTCTTCTGACAAGCCTGATGTTTAACCAAGACTATCTATATGTATTATAGGCTTATACTTGTTTGCAACATTGGCAAATTTCCATTTGTCTTTATTCTTTACAACAGCATCATTTGCTTTCATTTACCCATACAACAGAGGCTGTAAGTCAAAATGTTTCTCAAAAAAGCCACATCCTTTAACAAATGTAAAACATGTGGAAAAATAAAACAGCTAAACTCTAAAAAGAAAAATTGACTTTTCTAGTTACTGACTGATATCTAAATGTAAAAGCATTTGTCTATAGAAATATATTTGCCTTAGTTATGTTATAACATTTATTTGGCTAATGTAGTTTAGCATACTTTTCCAGCTATTGAAAAAAAGAGAAAGTGTTAAAGGTCATAATATGTATAATAGTAAAAACAGAACTGACATTTATTTTGTGTGACTTTTACAGTTTTAAGGCTGGTAGTCTACAGATTAGATGGCTAATCAACCATACCCTGATTCCCTACATTAATATTTAAATATTTTTCTTTATATTTGAAAATCACTTTTATAGTCATACATTTTAATATTTTATGTTTTTCTTTTGGTTATTAGCAACTAAAAGTTTAAATCCAAGGTATTTTTTCATGATGTAACAGCTTTAAATGTTATTTATGTTTTACTAAATTATCATTTAGATTCTTTTTATTTGTGAGTGATTGTAAGAAGAGAGCTTATAATATAAAGCTGGACAATTGCCTAAGTGGCTCTTTCCATTGAAAGAAAGATGTGTTGTTTTTTTTTCAATATGTTTTTATTGATTTTAGAGAACGAGGAAGGGAAAGTTATAGAGAGGTAGAAACAATGAGAGAGACATCAAGGGGCTGCATCCTGCACACCCTTTACTGGGGATCAAGCCCCCAAGCCTGGGAATGTGCCTTGACCAGGAATCCAACCAGGAATTTTTGGATCCTGGGTTGATGCTCAATCACTGAGCCACACTAGCTGTGCGAAAGAAAGGTGTTTAGACTAATGCATATCTATTCCTTTTAATATGTTAAAAATAAACTCATCAAGGGAAGAGGTGAATGAGAAGTGATTGCCTAATGAGCATGGGATTTGCTTTTTGAGTGATAAAAATGTTGGAAATAGTAGTGGCGGTTGCACAACATTGTAAACATACTTAATACATACTTAATATATAAAACCTTATATATTTGAAAATGGTTAAAATGGTGAATTTAATATTATGTGTATTTACCACAATAAAAAATCAATCAATAGAGTTTACCACTTTAACAGAATAAAAGAAAAAGAAATATTATAATCTCAATAGATGTAGACAAAAAAATTGATACTTTTGTTATCTATTCATATCAAGAACTCTCATTAATCAGTTGTGGAAGGAAACTTTTTCAATGTGATCAAAAAGCATCTATGTAAAACCTATATCAAGCAACAAACTTAAAAGTGAAAGATTGTATGATTTTCCCTAAGATCAGGAGCGAAGAAAGCACAGACATAACAATATTAGAGGCCCTAGCCAGTAGAAAGAGAAATAAGACATACTTGAGATTGAAAATGAAAAAGTAAAATTTTGTTTATTCATAGAAAACATAATTGTGCACATAGAAAGTCCTAAATATTCTACAAAAACAGTTGCTAGAATAGGTGACTTTAGCAAAATCACAGGCCAAAAGCCAATAAACAAAAGTTAATTGTATTCTATATACTAACAATGAAAATTTAAATTTAAAATACTATTTGCAATGATATTAAAAAACATAAAAATTTATTTCTAGATCTCCACATTGAAAGCTAAAACACACTACTAAGAGAAATTAAGAATTCTTAATTAAATAGCAATAGATATATAATGCCTTATATTAGGAAACTTAGTATTACTGAGATGTCAGTCTCCCTCAATTGATCTAAAGATTCCATACAGTTCCAACCAAAACCATAACAGGGCTTTATTTTTATAGAAATTGATAAAGAATTTCTAAAATTTGTATAGAAATGCAAAGAATCTTTTTTTTAAATACCTGTAAACATCAAAGGCATTTTTAATAACAATTTTACACTCACTTAAAATAGAATCCTATCAAACCTTATAAGAAAAACTAGAGGCCCAGTTCACAAATTTATGCATGTATGGGGTCTGGCCACCTGCCTCAATGAGGGCTGACTGGGGTTGGGCCAGTGTCGGGGAGGGGACACAGGAAGTTGAGGGGGCTGAATGGGGCCCTGATCTGGTCAGTTGGCTACTGCAGTGCATGTCATAGCGACTGGCCATTCCAATCATTCTGGTTGTTCCATCATTCAGGTCCCTTGGCTTTTATATATATACTAGTCGCCTGATGCACAAAATTCATGCACGGGAAAGAAGCTGTCCCTCAGCCCAGCCTGCACCCTCTCCAATCTGGGACTCCTTGGGGGATATCTGACTGCCAATTTAGGCCTGATCCCGGGACCACTGGCTCTTAACTGCTCACCTGATCGCCTGCCTGATCGCCCCAACTGTCCCCCCTTCCAGCCTGATCACCCCCAACTGCCCCTCCCACCGGTCTAATTGCCCTCAAATTCTCCTTAGCTGGTCTGATTGCCCCAAACTACCCCCCCCTGCTGCCTGGTCACCCCCAACAGGCCCCCGTTGCTGGCCTACTTTCCCCCCACTTCTCCACCCACCCCCACCAGCCTGATTGCCAATTCTCCTCCCCTGCTGACCTGATTGCCCCCAACTGCCTTCCCTTGCCAGCCTGATCGCCCCTAACCACCTCTGCCTTGGGTCCACCTACCATGGCTTTGTCCAGAAGGATGTCTGGAAGGTCTCCTAGTTTAATTAGCATATTATCCTTTTATTAGTATAGATAGATACCAACCAACAGTTTTTCTTGATTGAATTTCTCTATGAAGAATATAATTGGAACTGTAAATAGTACATTGAATCTAATAAAGAAAATGTTAGGCATCATGTGGAATGTTGAATTCAGTTTTATGTACATTCAGGAAAGCAGAATAAGCCTGGAATAAACTCACGTAAAGAGCAAAATGACAAAGAACACATCTGTTTTCTACTATGATTGGTCTCTAATCCAGGGGGTCTGCAAAGACTACAAAAATGCTAAAAGCATAAAGCATAGATTGGTCTGTCCTTTCTAGACAACTCAAAAGGGGACTGATTGGAATCTATTAGAAAAAAATTGTGTACCCATGAAATGGTAAACTGTGAAAATCACAGCAAATAAAGCAACTTGACTGAAAAACTTGGCAAGAGTTGAGTTTACTGATGAGCAGCTGCCACTTAGATATACTAGTTAAGTTATTCCTGAGGGTTATTGATATGAGTCTAGATATCCTGAAATATGTCCTCATAGCAGAATTGCAGTATTGATTCAGTAATTTTTAAAAAAGCAATCTGAATTAGGATCAACAGTTGAATTCTAAATTCAATATACTTTTTTTTCTTTTTCTAGCCAAATTATATTTAATTCAAATTATTCTGCTTTCAAGAGTGAGTGATGCCACAGGAAAGTTGGCTGAGTGGAAATTCTACAACTAGAAAGAAAGAGAAGGGCTCACGGAGACTCAGAGGAGCTGCAAAAAACTGAGGTATGGAGAAGCGGGTGCCGGAGTACCTGGCTGGCTTCCTCTGGTGGGAGGAAGACGAGGCTCCCAACTGCACTGAACCCCCTTATCCTATGACACTGAACCCCAGGTCCAGGCAAGACTCATACGGGGGGAGTCTGGACAGTGAAAAGGGAGGAGTGCTGGAAATTTAGGAGAGCCGGGAAAGGCTAGAGGTCTGGGTGTGCACATGCCACTGTTCCCAGAAAACAGATTGCTGAGTGTGCCGTTGGCTTTCTTGAGTAGGTGAGAGACAGAGCCTTCCAATGGCATCACTTCTAACTTCACTAAACCCCAGTTTCGGGCGAGACCCTGGGGACCCAGACTCATACGGGTCCTGAAGCACAGGGGAGTTGGCAAGGCAGAGATTTAAAGACATGCGTGCATGTGCACACAAGATAGCTCCAGCGCTTACCGAGAGACACTTGAGGCCCAGAGGCCACATAGGCGGGGCTTACTGAAAGCCAAGGCACTCTGAGACTCCACCCATCCAAGTTCAACAGAGAGGTTTTTGCAGTTTTGCAAGTCTTGTTATCATAAGGCTGATTCCAACACAGAAGTTCTCCTGGCACAGTGAAAATGAGGAGACAAAGGAACAGATCACAAACAAAAGAAATGGAGGAAAACAAATAACTGGATATAAGTTTAAAACCACAGTTATAAGGTTTTTCAAGAATTTCCTAGAAAAGATGGATAAATTTATCCAGACCCAAGAGGAGATGAAAAAGAACAACTAGAAATTAAACATACACTGACTGAAATTAAAAAAAAATATTATACAGAGACTTAATAGCAGACTAGAGGAAGGCAAGAATCAAGTCAAAAATTTGAAATATAAAGAAGCAGAAAACACTCAACTGGAAAAACAAGAAGAAAAAAGAATCCAAAAATGTGAAGATAGTGTAAGGAGCCTCTGGGACAACTTCAAGTGTACCAACATCAGAATTATGGGGATGCCAGAAGAGGAGAGAAATCAAGATACTGAAAACCTATTTGAAGAAATAATGACTGAAAACTTCCCACATCTGGTAAAAGAAAAAGATTTACAAGTCCAGGAAGCACACAGAACACCAAACAAAAGGAATCCAAAGAGGATCACACCAAGACACATCATACTTAAAATACCAAGAGCAAAAGACAAAGAGAGAATATTAAAAGCAGCAAGAGAAAAACAGTTAATTACCTGTAAGGGACCACCCATATGATTGTCAGCTGATTTTTCAACAGAAATTATTCAGGCCAGAAGGGAGTGGCAAGAAATATTCAACTTGATGAATAGCAAGAACCTACAACCAAGAATACCCTACCCAGTAAAGCTATCATTCAGAATTGAAGGTCAGATAAAGAGCTTCACAGATAAGAAAAAGCTAAAGGAGTTCATCAACATCAAACCAGTATTATATGAAATGCCGAAAGGTACTCTTTAAGAAGAGGAGAAAGAAAAAGGTAAAGATAAAAATTATGAACAACAAATACATATCTATCAACAAGTGAATCTGAAAATTAAGTTAATTAAAAATTTGATCAACAGGATAAACTGGTGAATATAATAGAATCCGGAGCATAGAAAGGGAGTGGATGGTCAATTCTCAGTGGGAAAGGAGTGAGGGGGGTACAGGGAAAGACTGGACGAAAATCACACACCTATGGATGAGGACAATGCGGGGGGAGGCAAGGGTTGAGGGAGGGGTGGGAGCTGGGTGAGGGGAGATATGGGGGGGAGAGAAACAAATGTAATAATATGAACAATAAAGATTTATTTAAAAAAAGAAAAAAATTAAAAATAAATTTAACAAATGAGTGAGTGATGATTTTTTTAAAATAGAGCCTCTGGATTTCATGGTTACTATTAAAAATAATAATAGCAAAATCATTCATTAGAGGATAAAACATTTGATGGTTTTTGCCTTGAAAATTTTCTGTTTAAGTCATTGGAGAGAAATGTGTTTGCAAATGTCATATGAAATACAATGGAATACAATATGTTAACCCTAGAGGAACCCTTAGAGCACCTAAGTCTGAGAATCAGGAAAGGCTTCATATAATTGTTAAAATTGAAGAGGATCTTAAAGGATATGGAAGAAGATTGCAAAGAGAAGGGGTATGTAAGTTCTTTTAAGCAGAGAGAATAGTACAGACATGGAATGCTGATAGGGCATGGACTATTTAGGGAATGATGGGAAGTGTAGTTTGGTTAGACCACTGGGTGAAGGAGGGGATCACATGAGGTGGTTGTAAGTGGTAATGATGCAGTAAATGACCTTCTCAAAACAAAAATCTATGATAGTATCCCTTATTTAAAACTTTTTATGGCTTATCCTTTCACTTAAAATAAATCTAACTTCCTTTTGAAGTGTGTGATGAAATAATATGTCTTTCCCTCCTCATTTGTGCCACAGTTTTCCTCACATACTACATGCCACACTTTTTTAAATGTAAATATTTACGGAGTATCTACTACATGTTGTAGATGTTGCTGAGAACAAAACAAGCCCTGCCTTAGGATCTTGGCATACATTGTTTCCTTCATTAGGACACACTTCCTTCCATTCTTTCCATATGTTCACCATAGGAAAGCACTCTTTCTGCATTCGAAATAATGGAGATCTTGATCATTTACTGTTTTTCAATGTTTAGTTGTTACTAGAATGTAGCCCTCATGAGGAAAAGTATATTTTGGTTATTTTGTTTACTGCTGTATCAACAGTGCCTAGCTTAGTGCCTGGCTCAGAGAAGAAAATCAGTAAGTATCTGGAATGAGCAAATAAATAGCATTAGCTACAGTTTATAAGTGTTTTGCATACTTGTTTTTATTTTATTTTACTTAATTTAATTTCATTGTTATTCTGCTTCACAAAGTAGAATGAAAACTCACGAGAGCAAAAACTAAGTCTGTCTTATTCAACCATCATCTCCTCACCATGATTAACATGGTGCTTGCTGCCTAGTAGGTGATAAGCAATTAATAGATTATTAAATGAAAACAAATGGAGGAGTTAAGGAGATTGGGAGGATGAAGAAGCCATACCAAATAGAAAATTCATGGAGAAGAGCTGGGACATTTTTTTGGTTTTATTTCATTCTGGAGAAATGAAGGAATGAGTTCAATTTAGACATGTTAAGTTTGACAGGCCTCCTGTACGTGAGTTAAGAATATGAAACTTGACTTAGAATTCCTTAAAGAATAGATGTGGAGGCTTCAGTGGTTATAAATTGAAATCACAGGAGTGAATAAAACTTCTTTGGAAGTTTTAAAATATATTCTTCTCAAAATGGAGAACAAATAGAAATATAAACAAATATTGCTTGATTTATTTCATTGAAAGATATCCAGCTGTATATTTTGTGAGGCTGAATCTTTCTTGGGGAGTTATTAGTCTGCTAATTTCAATAATAACACAGATCTATTACAAATGCTCTACAAAGGTTTCAATTTCAACCACAAGCTTTTCAACAGGCTAAAAATAACTCACTAATAAATGGAAACTCACTAATAAATTCCCTATTTCATTCCTCGAAGACCACTTGTGACCGACATATGTGTATACACAGACCATTATATAACTCCTAAATCCACTAACGAATAATATAAAGAAGGTTAATATGCAATTTATCAATGTAAAATTTTATAAGTATTAAAATTTCCAAGGCATAAAGCTTATAATAAAGCTTAATCTACCTGAGAACTAAAGACGTACAGACAAACAATGGTGAAAAGAAAATTGCAAAGATAGAAATCATGGACTCTTAATAAGGGTGCGATGTAGCCTGTCCCAGTCACTCAAAAACAAGCACCAAAATACCGAGACTATCACTATCATCATGATCTCACAGCAACTGCATAATTCTAAAGCAAGGAGTAACAATGTTTTTCCTTTATAAGGGCAAATAGCAAATATTTTAGATTTTGTGGGTCAAGACACAAAATTGAGAAAATTATGTAGATAATTATGTAACAATAAAAAATGTGCTGATAAAATTCAAACAATAATTTTTTGTATGACAGGTCTGTTAATAAAAATGAAATCCCTTTGTTTTTTAAAAATAATACTTTGTTTAATTGGGTTCAAATATATTTTTGCCCATCATCAAAATCTATTGCAACTTGGCCAATGTGTCTTGGTGGTTGAGGATCGACCATGCACCGAGAGGTTGCTGGTTCAATTCATAATCATTGTACGTGCCCGAGTTGCAGGCTCCATTCCCAGTAGGGACATACAGGAGGTAGGCAATTGCTGTTTCCCCTCTCATTGATGTTTCTATTTCTCTCTCCCTCTCCTTCGTTCTCTCTGAAAAAATCAATAAAAAATCTTTTTAAAAGTATATTGCAAATGTTCATCTGTTAATGCTGATCTGAAATGAGACATATTTCATATTTGAAAATATATTTTCATACAACCAGTATTGCCAAATTCCGATATCAATCACGCAGCCAGGTATTGCAAAACACTGATATTCATTGCTTGGAAGGCATTTATTGAATTCTACTAGTATGACATTATCCTTTTGATATTTTCCTTTTAGCATGTTATTGCATTGAAGATTAATCACTTGAACTGAAAGTTAGGTGGAAGCTTCTCAATTGCACGGTTAAATGGGTTTTATGTATAAACATTTCTTTTGTACTTATATAGAGTTCTGAAAAACATTACTGGAACCATGGTTTGAGTTCAAAAATATATCTGCTGCAAAAATGTGTGGAAATTGAGTTCTTGCTTTTCATGTTGCCTTTTGACAGCACCGGGAGTGTGTAAAGCACCTTGACATCACTTGAGTGTGGTAGGCAAAGTTCTAAGATGGTTCCCAAGATTCCCATCCTCTGGTGCACAAATCTTGTGTAATCTTTGGGATTATAAATAGGGTGGCTTTTACTCCCACAGTTATGTCTGACCACAAAATTCCCTAGCGTAGAGGTCAGGGATAGAGGAAGTCTGAGATTTTTAAGATGAGAAGAATTTGATGCACCATTTCTGACCTGAACATGTAGAGGGCTATGCAGCAGGAAATGTGAGCAGTTTCTAGATGCTGAAAGGGGCTCTTGGCTGAAGCCATCAAGGAAACTTGATTTTCTATCCTATTAACTGAAAGGAACTAAATTCTTTCAACAAGAAGAATGAGCTTGGAAGTGGATTTTCCCCTAGAGTCTTCATAAGAGAACTCAGCCTGGCTGACACTTTCATTGCAGCATACAGAATTCTGAGTTAATTAATGGGTTTTGCTTTAAACTGCCTTGTTTTTAGTAATTTACTTAGTACGTATTAAATATTGCTGTAGTTACATAGCACTAGAAAAGTAATATATTTGATTCAACAATGTAAATTATTGTTGGAATGACTTTATTAAAGTTAAATTTTCACCTGTAAGCAGTGTTTTGCTTGTAAGTTTAGGCTGAGTCCTTTAAGAAACATATCAAATCTTAAACAAAGATAATTTCCAAAAATCACTTAATATTTGAAAATAGTGGTTCAAAGTTTCTTCTTCCTATTTGAAAAAAAAAATCATTCTCAGCCCTGAGTTAAAAAAGGACACTATACTAAAACTTAAACCATTGAACTGCTGCATAGTGAGGCAACTCAGGATAGTCAGCTTCATTTCTGATAAAAATTTATGGAACTAACAATGATTAAAGCAACAAGGGTGAGTGAATTTCACCATTGACACTTGATTCAATAATATACCATAGTTCAAATATTTTCCACAAAGTACTACTTTAAATACCTTCATTTTCACAAACTTTGTAAATTTGTTCAACAAATCCTTTCTTTGCCTTATACAGATTTATAACACCATTAGTTACAATAACTTAGCAAATTCTTCTTCAGGGTACAGTGAATTAGTATTTTATTAACTTCTTTAAAAATGTTTTACCTACAGTTTTTCTATATAGACTATTCATAGAGGCTAATTCTTCAGTTGCTTTACACTTGGCATTGACTCCTCAAATAAACGACAACACTGAGCAGTACCAGCAAAATCTGTTGGCTTATCAATAACCAAGGAAACTACTGAAAATCACTTGTTTCATTTTTCAATTGGCTATTATTGTTGCTTCCAACCTCCTCAATTCTTTTAGTAACTTTTCTTACAAAAAGGCTGACAATCTTAAACAAGTTTGTTTAAGTTTATTTGTTAAAGCTTATCTATACAATATATAAAAGTCTAAGCAACGGTTCAACTGGTAGCTATGATATGCACTGACCACCTGGGGGCAGGCACTCAACGCATAGGCATGGAAACATGAACAGATTGATGAATCTCAGAGGGACGGGGAGAGCGGGGAGGGTGGGAAGAGATCAACCAAAGATCTTATATTCATACTAGAGGCCCAGTACATGGATTTGTGCATTGGTGGGGTCCTTCTGCCCAGCCTGCAGGAATTGGGCCAAAACCAGCAGTCTGACATCCTCCAAAGGATCCTGGATTGCAAGAGGGTGCAGGCCAGGCCAAGAGACCTCACTGGTGTGTGAATCTGTGCACTAGGACTTTAATAGAATTATAACAGTGTCACTGTGATTATAGTGTACTGAGCAGAAAATCAATGTGATGACACAGTAGACAATCTCTATAACTTTTTCTTTACAGTACATAAACAGATGAGCATGGCTATGGACTAATAAAACTTTATTTATGGGCATGTAACTTGAATATAATTTTCCTAGTTTGCCAGCCGCTGTTCTAAAGCTTAGATGCTACATGCTCAAAGTCAAAGCAGGGTGGCTTGTTGATCAGGGTCTCCATATGTCACTACAGAAATCGCATACATATTAATTAAATTCAAACCTGGAAGCATACAATATTTATTTAAAAAGAATCATTTTGCTTAAGCCTTGCTATAAGATGCATTATTAAAGAGTCAAAAATCACAGTATTTATTAATGTACTCCTTAAGGCAGTGTTTCTTGACATGTGATTCATGGATCAAGTAACTTGGGGTGGTGCTTATCCTAAATGCATACTAAAACCCTTACTCTAATATCATTTAATTAGAAATCCATACTTTTAATAAGTTATCCAGTTAATTTTTATGTATACTATAGTTCAAGATGGAGATATTTTGGTAGGTGCAATAACTGACCACATCAATGTTTCATGCTCATGTGTGAACTAGAGGGGCCCATATGTACATCTAATTATCTATAAAAATGTTGTAAAATATGACTGTAGCATAATCCCATTCAGTAATTATCACTCTAACAAATGGGCCTAGCTGGTGTGTCTACTAGTAAGTGGTTGAGCATTGATCTATGAACCAAGAGGTCACTGGTTTGATTACCAGTCTGGGCACATGTCCAGGTTGTGGGCTTGACCCTCGGTACAGGGCATGCAAGAGGTAGCCAATGTTTCTCTCATCAATATTTCTATCTCTCTATCCCTTTCCCTTCCTCTAGCTCTAAAAAAAAATTAAAAAAAAACACCAACACTCCCCCCACAAATGAACAAATTGAAACTAGAAATCTCAGTCTTACCTGTGTGCTAAACATACATAATAGTATTCACAGAGATCATACATAGATACACACCATCTTCTATTCTTTCTTGAAGCAATTTCATGTTTCTGTAAAATTTTGTAACTTTCTTCTTATAATTATTTAGGCTATAGTTTTATGTATTGATGCCTATGATTATCAGGAATTTGTATGATTTATGTTGAAAAGGTGTTAGGAGAAAAGAAAATAATTTTAAATCTGATTTGAATTCCTATTTTCCCCAGAAAAATCTTTCCTTTGGCTAAACTTTTATTCTTTGAAATTTTGAAGCTTGTACTAACTTGTGAGGCCAAGACTTAATATAAATAGTTTTTCATTTGATTCTTAGACAATCCAGGGGTTCTGAAATACTCTCATTTGTCTTCATTAAAAGTTTTAATTTTTTAAGATATGTCCACACAAATCCAACTCTCAAAATGAGAAAAAATAAACAATAGTTCCTTAAGACATAGCACAGACCACATAGAAACAGGCCAACAATGATGACAATTTTTAAAGAATTTATTTGGATATAGTTGGTTATGGGAACCTACAGTCAAAGTCAAATTATAATTATAATAGAATTATAATATGAATTTTAATAATTCTATAGCAGTCATTTAAAGATAACATACACATTAATATACCTAAATATGCACTTAAAACATTTTAGAAACTTGAACTTATAACTTAAAAAGCAGTTTTTATTTATTGCATAAATAATACTGCAGTAATACTAGAAATTTTAAAAATAAAAAAACACATGCAAAATCTCATTACTTTAACAAATTAATATTCTCATGTTCTCTAGTCAAAATGTACTAATTATTTTTACAGTTGCCAATCATAGTAGAGACAAAATTTTATGTCCTCAGAAAGATACAAATGTTTCATATTGCCTCATCATCAAGAGTCATTTATAACAATGGCATTGAGTAGATAAGTTCTATTTATATTCAATAATCTTCAAATGTTAGGTAAGAAATGATTGATTTTTTAATTAAAAAATGTATTCAAGCAAGAACTAACTAGAGGGAAACCAGACAAGTATTCACAGACATTAACTAGACATTGGAGTTAGATAGGAGATATTTTGCCCTATTAGTTCAACACACCGGTTGCCATATCTCTTACTTAGCAGATAGTATGACACTCATTATGAAACAGAATTGTTCCACATCTCTCTTACTCATGGGCAGACAACTAGATTATATTCTCAATAAGTTTTGGCCACACAACAAAGTTCTGGATAATAGACAATAGCATAATCAAAGTGCAGCACTTCTAGATTGGGTCATCGAACATTCCATAGGCCAACTTCCATGATCTTCTCATTCTCGCTTTGGAAGGAGACAACTACACCACCTTAGAAGTCATGTCTTAAAAATGATAGAAACTCCATCAACTTGGGTTCCTGAATGACTAAATGGAATACAGTATCTTCTACTTTCCACTAACCTGGAATAGCACAAGGCTATTTTGTGAGCAAGAAATAAGCTTCTAGTTTTTAAGCAATTTATAAATGCTGAGCTCAAATTGTTGTCTATCATTATGTATAAGAAAAAAGAAGATTGCATTTTTCTCTCATACCTGTTTCCAAAACAAAAGTGGAGTTACATCTTTCCAAGACAAAATTAGAGGGACACTCTTGTCCCTCCAATGTCTGCTGCACCTTTTGACTTCACTGTCATCACCATCTCTGGTTTCTACCAGAGCCTGTGTTAGAGCCCAATGACAACAATTCTATCCTCTCCTATCTATACAAAAATTGGGTGAACCTTACCCAATGGCCATCACATCTAAAATGGTAAAATAACCATTTAATACCACAGTCTTATTTCTTCTTAACTGACTACTCCAATAATATAAAACCATGTGTATCAACAACTTAAAAAGCAGAATGAATTAGGATTGGCTGAAACCTCCAAAAGTATTTAGTACATCTGCAGATATAGTTCTATCTAGGACAGACAGAGCTGGTATGCTATGGGATTGTTTTGGCAACCAATATTTATCCATTTAATTAAAATTAAAGGCTTAAAGAAAGGCATGCTGCTTCTGCAATTTCAGGAATGTTTGATTTGTTGCCAACAATAACACTGACATGAGATACAGCATCATGTCTCATTCTTAGAAATGAACAAAACATGAGATTCCTAAAAATGCAACCTGCATTGTCTCTGTATGTACCTAATCTCAACTAGGTTTTCAATTTAACTTAGCATTCCTGAATTCAGCTGACAACCTATCTTATTTCCCATGATAGCTATTTCAGAATTTTTCTACTCTTTTTAAGTGTCCACCTCCAACCCTGAATTTCTCATTTTCAGCAATTATGTTACTGAGATGATGCAGACCATCATAATGAGGTCACTCAAATTCTTCACCTCTGACTTTTATATCTCTTTATCTATATGTTCCTCCTTATTCCTCATAGCATATAAATAACTTTCCAGTATCACTTTAAAGCCTTATCATACACCTTCTAAACACTAGATACACACCCATTCTTGCTCTTGATTCAGTTTATTTTAAACTCTCCCAGGATTTATCCATCAAGTTTCCTCTTTCCCAGTAAATACAATTGTCTCTTCCTCTCTGTTAATTTTTTTCAGTCTAAAGGAAAATTCTACTATCCATAGGATGAAAAAAGATAAAGAAAATCTTCTTCAAAGACTCTCAGGGTTATTTGTTTATCAGCTCCTTTTTACTAACATACTTTTAAAAGAATAATCTAGCATTTCTGCTTCCTTTCCTTCTTTAGTGACTGGTTTCATATATTTTCTTAATCTAGATTTATGAGGAATTGGGCTGGATATTGTCAGCTGAAGATGAACAAATATAAATATAAGAGCAAAGTCACAACAAGAGAACAACACGATAGAGGGGAATATACTTATCTCGAGTATCTTAATATACTTACCTTGTTTGGTGGTAGAATTGTGTACTTACATGTGGGAATAGGAGAAAGGGCTGGGAAAGGAGAATATGATAGAATGTAGAGGGCACTGAATATCAAGGCCTATGTAACACATTCAGTGATTTCATTCTGGTTATTTATTTATTAATATATTTTCATTGGTTTCAAAGAGAAAGGGAGAAAGAGAAGGAGAGATTGAAACATCAATGATAAAGAGAGAATCCTTGATTAGCTCCTTCCTAGATGCCCTATTGAACTACAACCTCCTGGTTCATAGGTTGATGCTCAATCACTGAACCACAATGGCCAGGCATATTGTGGTTATTTTTAAACAAATATATTATTCACAACCTCCAAACCCAGCACAATAAGAGAATACACTTTAAATTCAGGAAAATGGGTAAAAAAGAGAACTTAGCTACTCTTCTCAGTCCTACCGTGTCTTTGGCTATATCTTATAACTTATTTCTTGTTATTATATTCTTCTTCCTCTAAACCAAATGTAATTACCAATGTCCTTATTGCATTATGGCAATTTATAGATTTCTTCCCCAATACTACTACTGACATTTTCAGATTTTATATGTCATGTATTATATGAAAGATAGCAAAGAGAAATCTGACTGTGCATATAAGCCACTAATTAATTACATTCTGGTTAAAAGAATGAGAAATAACTATTTGTTTTCATTTACAATGTTTCCTATGGGTTTTTGAACCAATAATTCAGTCCTAAGAACAGATCTTCTCTTTAGGGAATTAAATATACATAGTGGTAACTGTTTCTTCTGAGCTTTCTCATAAAATTACAATGGTGTTCTAGGTGCCTGCTGAAGTATAAAGTCCATGGGCAGAGTTGATATGTGTATAACTATCTACAGGAATTGATTTCTAGCACTTATTGATTGCTTTTGATGTTCCAGACACTGTTCTATTTGCTATACAGAAGAAAGGTGGCTCAGAGAAGTCACGAGTTTGGGCTAACGTGGAAGAAGCAGAATCTTCCCAGGCAGATACCTGGCTCATGCTCTTACCATTACATAATTTGAGCTTTTCTTAGGGCACCAAAAACTGCCACTTGTATGTACTACTATCTTAAGTCTGTTAACTCTAGTAAAAATAGTTTGTGCAGACAATAGTGGCAATAATTGTTTCCACAAAATGTCACAATTTAAGGCAAAAATAAACTGAAAAAGGAGATGTTATTTCCTCCATGCCCCAGTAACAAACTTGCATGGGTCAGTTTCCTTCTTCAGATTACAAAGCTGATGACAAGCTCTGCCATCACTGACCAGAAATCAGATTATTTTTCTAGATGGAAGGAAAGGGCCAACATCATTTATGCACTGATGATTACAAAGGACAAATGAGCAGCAATCTTACCTAATAATAGACAAAGATGTAAATTAACGATACCTCTGCTACACCCACAGCCAATCAGAGTGAGTGAGTATGCAAATTAGAAGGACAAAGATGCGATTACTCAGCTGCTCCAGGCACACAGTGGCCAGTTGGGGCCAGATGCCTGCTATAAGATGGAAGGTAAGGGAAGGGGGGTGGGATCTACAAGAGCGGAGTGCTGGAGTTGAGTGCCACAGCAAAGACAAGACTGCAGACTCCAGAGTCTGCAGCAAAGACCAAGATGGCATACTCTACCCGAAGTCTGCAGCAAAGCAGAGAAGATGAAGATGGCAGACTCCAGCTGGAGTCTGCAGTGGAGACAAAGATAGCGGACTCCAGCTGGAGTCTGTGGTGAAGACTAAGATGGCAGACTCTGGCTGGAGCAAAGGCCTGGGTCCCAGGTGCTGGAGAAAAACCAGTGCCTGGAAGCCAAGGAAAGGAAGGCCTATTGCATGAATCTCTTTGTGCAGCAGGCCTCTAGTAGGGAATAAGTGTCTTCTCAGAGATTCCATAGTCCTGAGGGGAATGAAAGAACAGAGAAGACAGGGGAAGAGACTCAACAGACTTCTATAGATATTTCTATTGTTTATAGGCCTTACTTTCCCATAGTTTAATTTAAACTTAATCTTACTACTTAAAATTTTCATCTTTGGTCATAATAAAGATGCTAATATTCTACATAGAAGGTCTAAAGATATTGCTGATTACCAATATCATTTTAATAATCTAAGGGCGATATTAACACTTTGTTGTTTTTAAGGAGATATATGGAGGGCAAGCTAGATTATTGTTTTCTTGGGTCTTTCAGATATTGACTTTTTTTTCTAAGGGTTTTAGAGTATTAGTTATAGACAGTAGTAGCTCAGCAGATCCAGGTCTAATCAAAGACAATCTTTGGTCAGAAAGAAAATAACAATAAGTAAGAAAATCATAGATGTTTTCTGGCATTAACCTGTAGCAAGACCTATTAATTTCTTTGTTAAATAGATGTATGCTATGTTAATGGTTAGAGGAAGGTGTAGATGCCCTCCAGTCCCATTGAGTCAAGACAGGTCATAGGAGGAGAAATAGACTTAAGTAGGAAAAAGACAGCTGAGTATATGTCAAATTGGAAGTTGATCTAACTATGAAGGATGGCATTAGCGCAGTTTATTTCCATGATATCTTTCCAGAAAGTTAAGCATTTTTTTCTTCCACTATGTAATTTTTTCCAAGGCTAGCACAGAAATACTCCATGAATCAGAATACAGACTCAGTTGGAATAGTTTCCAGTTTTTCTGATGAGGCTTATTTGTATATGATGCAAGATTTTAACCCTCACTAGCAATTAACTAGGATAAAATACTCAGCATAGCCAAACTTAACTAAGATCTTCTATGTTTACTTTTAAAAATATAAAATGTAAAATATTTGCAGGGGTGCATTTATTTCTTGGTTAGCAGATGTTGTGAGGTAAAATGGCCAGGAAAATATATTTAATAAAATTCCAGAATTTACCCAAGTAGCAATAACTTTAAAAAGAATAAATAAAAAAAAATTGTATGGCCTTATCTGAGCACAATTTTCTAGAATGACCTAATATGCACCACAGACATGTAGATTAGCATGCACTAATGCCAACATTTCAGACATTTGGTAAGGTATTTATCTTCATCCCACTTAAAAAACAGCTCAGTACTGTATATTAAAGCAGAAAAATAATTTACTTCTTCAGCTTTTCCAAGATAAATTCTCTATGCCATAGGTTTCTTGGATTAGTTAATGTCTTTTTAACAGGAGGGAAAAAATTCAAAACCAAGTAATAATTCATAAAATGTATGTAAAAAGAGTTTCTGAATAATAAATATTTACAAATATTGAGATATGTCCTCTTCACCACTGGGAAACAAAAGAAAGCACAAGGCATTTAATGTGAACTCCCTAACCCTGTGCTTCTCTTGAGTTATTGAAAAAGGCCAAGAAGATTTTATAAAAAAATAAATATATTTATGAATCTCTTCAAGCATTACTGTTAGAGTTTTTCCACTCCAACGCATTCTCCCACCTGTTTGGAAAGATATGTCCTGGCAGTGTATCTAGGACCTAATATCATTCCTAACCACATACAAATTGAATTCCAGCCTCATAGCATCAAACCTCTGGGGAATAAAATCTGGCCACATACAAAGAACACAAACTGTTCCTTAACAAGATGGCAGGTATTTGGCACATGATTTGGGTTTTGTTTAAACAAGCTGATTAGCAGTATCACGTTGGCAGCCTCATTGTTTATAATCATTCTATTTCACTTGCCTATAAAAAGTAGAAGCACATAGTCAGTTTTATAAGCCTGGCATGAATCAATTTGAATTTTTTTTCCTCCAGAGTAAATACTGCATAGCTAAAACAAGGGGGAAAAAGATAATTTAAGTGCATTAATGTTTAAAGCCCACCAACACTGCTGTAAGAAACAGGTTTCTGCTAACAATTACTCCATTAACCACATTCAAACTTCTGTGGGAGAAAAAAATGACACATCAGTAAATTTCACTGAATTTCCTGCTTAAAATCAGTGCAGAGAAATGGACTCACCTCTAGGATTATTACTTTTCAATATCATTTTCAAATCCTTCTTGCCAAAGGAGTCTTAGCACTATAATACCTAAATGAGCACCTATACATTTAGTTATTTTTGAGAAAGCAGTAAGTTAACTCAACTTGTCTTATGACTGGTGTTTGACAATTGAATACTAGGATTCAGATATTTTTAATATAAGTAATGTCACTTGTACTTTCACAGGAATAAAGTTATGAGGAATCTGTTTTCTACAGTCTCTTACTCATTTAATATCTTCCTTTATAATCCAGAGATCCTTAAACCATGTCCTCAGCTATTTGGTACTCTTAATTTTTCCATTAATTCTAATTCCTCTACTGCTTTTAGGGTCATTGTCTATCATTCCTTTTATTTAAAGTATAGGAAGCAAAACAGAACAGTGCTTAGAGACATTAACCTGGGTACCAGGCAGTCCTGAGTTTAAGGTTACATACTCCAGCTTGGTTTCTCAAACCTCAGACTTCCTCATCTAGTACCCACTGAGGTTCTAGTACAAAAATTCATGTAACTGACACAAAATAAATATGAAATGTCCCTTTCCATTAGTAAATAATTAATATTAGTTTTCATTGAAATTTTTATTAAGTATTTTCCTTTCCTTGCCCACTTCTGGATTTGCATATATTTAATCTATAAATATACTAAAAATATATTAAATTTTTAAAAATGTATTTTGAAAGAATTTATTTAAAATAATTCTTCCTCTCTTTGGCTAATGCCTTACTGATTTTCCATCTCATCTGCAACTTCTTGAAAGAATAGGCTAGACATCCTGTCACCACATTTTCATTACATTTATTCCTGAACACATTTGTTTCTGTATAGTTCCACAACCTGAGCATATTTTTCAGAAGGCAATCTTACCTACTCACATTTTTTTAGCCAGAGCCCTTGCTACAACTGCAGATTCCCTCCTGACTGCATGTTGCTACCCTGATGTGTGACTGGCACCTCAAACTCAGTAAATCTAAAGCAAAACACTACCTTAGATTTCAGATTTGTTTCAGATTCATTTATTGCCTATTCCATTTTTGTGGCACTACTATCATCCACTTGCTAATATTAAAATAATAAGTATTATGTTAACTCCAAATTGGGATAGTTACTATAGGACAGTCACTATGTTAGTGTCTATAAATAAATTGTTTCATTCAATTCTCACAAAATAAGGCTAACATTTGTATTATTTTCCCCATTTTATAAGAAGTGGTCACTCAAAGATTGAGGTGATTTGCCAAAGTCACAGAGCTAGGAATTTACCAATCCAGAATGTACAGCCTATTTTAGGTAAATTTCTCAATCTCCTATCATTTAGCTCTGATGTTGACAGTTTTTGTCATATCAATTATGATTTTCATTTAAATATACACTGAATGACCAGATTATTATGATCTCTAAATGCATAATAATCTGGCCACTCAGTGTATAGACTATATAATAAAAGGCTAATATGCAAATTGTCCCCTTGCCAGGAGTTTGACCAGCAGACAGGCTGGTCAACCACCCATGTCCCCTCCCCCTAGCCAGGCTGGCTGGACCCTACCCATGCACAAATTCATACACCAGGCCTGTGTGTGTGTGAATATATATATTCACACACACACAGTGGGGTACTTCGAGATACGAGTTTAATTTGTTCCATAACCTTGAGGCGTGGGAAACTATGAGCCACTCAAGTCACGGTAAACTGGTGGGTCGTGTGCAGCCAGCCGATCCTCGCTATTACTCCTATCTCAAATGTTGCTCGTATTTCAAAGCAAAAATCACTCACTCGACAGCTTGTATCTCAAAAATCTCGTACGTTAGGGCACTCGTACATCGAGGTACCACTGTATGTATGTATGTATGTATACACACACACACAAACATGAACACACACACACACATACACACACACACACACATACTGAGTAGCCAGATTATTAATCATTCAGAGATCATAATAGTCTGGTCACTCAATGTATAACAGTAATAACTGTAGCTCTTTGAATGTTTATTGTGTGCCAAACATTGTTCTAAGTATTCTATCTGATAAAACAGTAATATGCAAATTAACCATCACTTCATGATAAAGATGGTGGCACCAACAACCAATAAGGAGGGAATATGCAAATTGACAGGACAAAGATGGTGGTACTGGCCAGAGCCACGGAGTCAGCCCGAATGAGCAGGAGGTGGGGGCCTGGCCTCCTTGGTTGTCGGAAACCAAATATTATTCTCACTAAATGGATGTAAACAGGAAGCCAGAAGGCTGGTCAACCTTAATTGCTCTGAAAGGTCAAAGCTAATTACTCACTGTTTAGTTGAAACATTATTGGTTGAAGCAACCTCTATGTTTGTTTCTTGTTAATTTCTGTTTTTGTTATTTCCTGCCTAAAGGCTAGGGGTGTGTCCCAAAGCCTTAATAAAAGGGAGAAAAAGGCCAGAGCAAGTGGCAGTCCTTTCCACTAGAGGAAGGCTCCCGCCTGGCCCCCCAATATCGCCAAATTTATGCTTTCTAGTCTCTCATTTCATTTGCGTGCGGCCTCCTTCAGAACCCGAACCCTGACCAGGGAACCCTGAACCACGCGGGACGTGGAAAGAGGTTCCCACACTTGGTCACCCCAGCTGGCTCTGTGGCCACTGCCCAGATAAAGCCATAGTGGCAGGGCTGAGGCAGAGGTGGTTAGGGGTGATCAGGCCAGGAGGGGGGGAAATTGGGGATGAGCAGGCTGTCAAACAGAATGGTTAGGGGTAATCAGGCAGACAGACATGTAAACAGTTAGGAGCCAGCAGTCCCGATTGTGAGAGGGATGTCCCAGATTGTAGAGGGTGCAGGCAGGGCTGAGGGACATCCCTCCATGCATGAATTTCATGCACCAGATCACTAGTTTAGAAATATTAACTCAGTGTTCACAAAAATCCTATGTAATAATTATCATCATTATCTGATGAAGCACAGGCTTATTTAACCTACCCAGGGTCACACAGCAAGTAGTAAAACCAGGTGTTTCTTGGAGCCTACACTTAACTATGTATTGACTTCAGCTCAGAAGCCAGAAAGATGAATGTCACCTTTTACTTCACAATTGCCTTTTCTTTCTTTATTGGGTTATACCAAATTCTGCTCATTTCAGTTCCTATATACTTAACAAAAGAGCTCTTAAAATTCTCATTTTATCTATCTATGTGATTACTACATTCGTTGCTACTAGTTCTTTCCAATACATCTAGTCATATCCTGCCAAAAAGATCTAATATTAAATTCTGATGAGCAAATTCCCTTCTTCAATGGTTCTCAATGACTTTGTGGATAAAAATAGAGTTTCACTATACAGAGA
This sequence comes from Lasiurus cinereus, assembly GCA_011751065.1. Classification (NCBI taxonomy): domain Eukaryota; kingdom Metazoa; phylum Chordata; class Mammalia; order Chiroptera; family Vespertilionidae; genus Lasiurus; species Lasiurus cinereus. Next base: position 45,959,011 of record JAAGEH010002528.1, on the reverse strand, counting down.
CAGCCTATCTCCTCAATGCTAACTCTTGTCACTTTTATCCCCATGTATAACATCCCAGGAGAACTATGATCCAAAATTCTGTGGCCAGGGCTGAAGGTCAGGCATGTGTGATAAACTAGAAGAGTTTAAGAGCAGGGGACTTGAGAACTTTCTGGGAGAATTCCAATTTAAGGACCAAAAAATAAATTAAATTTAAATAAATAAATAAATAATAAAGTAAGCAAGTAAATAATACTTGATCCTAAAAAAAGGCAGGAGGTTAGGTGTCAAGGTACAGTTGAAAGATAATATAATGAGTTAAACTCTGGAAACATTGAATTTGAGGAGCCAGTCACAAACCCATATGTCAATGCACAATAAATAAACTTTCACTAGTAACACAGTACTATTATCAGAGGTGGGGACTTATTTCAAATATAGCACATTGACCATCTCTTCCACTGGTCTCTGTAACTTAACTAAGTGTAACAATTGAAGAAACTGTAAAATATTAGCTAAAACATTTCTTGAGACTCTAATGAAGTTTAAATCAGAGGCAAAAAAAAAGTTACCATCTTCTTGCTCATTCTGCCACATATTGCTTCTCATCTTGGCATGATGGGGATTCAGGGTATCTCTAGTTCTGTCTGGGAGAAGAGTAATCCTGCTTTTTGCATCTGGAAGAAATGTGGCAACTGTTGGGGAGTTGTGAAGTCTGGAGAATCAGCCATAGATAACATGATATCTGTTAGTGTAAAAATGAAGTTATATAGATTTAAATGTTGATAGGACACTCACTAGAGAACCTACCCTGTCTGACAGAGCATGTGCAGACTTGTTTGGATCAAATTTTTTTATACAAATTTGAGATGATATGGACTAGGTTGCTAGGGGTGGGTATCAATTACACCCTTGCGGGCTTTGGAAGCCTCGGGAACTTATTAGAAAGAAGGAAGAAGGAGCATATTTAAATATTAGTGTTAAATAAGTTCTTAGATACTGATAAGCTTATGGGAACTGCAAAATTTTAAATTATAGCAGAATTATTAAACATTTGGTAATTCTCCCAATATATTTGACCTGCTTACTATTCTAACCCATATCTATGCTGGAATTATTTTACAGCATATGATGTGAAGTCTTATTTTATCTTATTTTATTTTTTATTGATTTTAAAGAGGAAGAGGGATAGAAACATCAGTGATGAGAGAGAATCATTGATTGGCTACCTCCTGCATGCGCACTACTGGAGTTTAAGCCCACAACTCGGGCGTATGCCCTTGTCCAGAATCGAACATGGAACCCTTCAGTCCATAGGCTAATGCTCTATCCACTAAGCAAAACAGCCAGGGATGCTGTGAAGTCTTTGAAGGCAATGTTAACATAACTTTAAAAAGTGCTCAGCACATAGTAGCCACCTAAAAATATTTACTGCACTTGATTAAGTAAGTTGAGAAGAAAAGTTCAAACAATTTACTTACTAAGACATTCAAGTGCAGTAGACTCACTGATCTAGTCATCCATGCTTTTATTTATTCAAAAGCATCTCTAGAATCTAGCCCTGGGAAAAATTCTAGAACTGTAATGGTACAAAAACCATATTTTTTTGTCCATAAGGAACCTATCTACATTAATAAAAGAGTAAGATGCAAATTGACTGTACCTTTGTGATGCCCACCAGCCAATCAGGAGTGAGTATGTAAATTAACCCAACAAAGATGGTGGATTAACCCACAAAGATGGTGGGTTAATTTGCATACACAGGCACTGAGTGGCCAGGGGTAGGACGAGACGATTGCATCATTGCCATGGCAACGATGCAGATGTTCCACACTGCCCCAGCTGCTCCGGGTCTCTGGGCAGTGTGGGAAGGCAGAAAGGTGGCTCCGAACCAGAGCAAAGATGGTGCTGGCAACCAAAAGAAGGAAGGCCCATTCTTGCACAAATCTTTGTGCATCGAGCATCTAGTTGTGATATAAAATAGCAATGGCAACTCCAAATTGGGATACTTACTAAAGGATAGTCACTATGTTAGTATCTGTAAATAAATTGTTTCATTTAATTGTCACAAAATAAGGATGACATTTGTATTATTTTTCCCATTTTATAAGAAGTGGTCACTCAAAGATTGAAGTGATTTGCCAAAGTCATGCAGCTAGGAATTTGCCAAGACAGAATTTAGTGTCTATTTTAAGTCAGTTCCTCAATCTTCCATCATTCAGCTCTGACACTGACAATTTCTGTCAGATCAGATATGATATTCATTTAAGTATATTTGCTTGGACTTCTCTAGAGTAATAATTTCTGTTAAATTATTGGTTTGATTTGTTAGTTACTTATGTTTTCATAATTTGCATTAAAATAAATATTTTTTAAAAAGTTTATGCTTATGCTACCCCAAATGATCTTCAGTGTCACTTTGTATACATTGGGGTCATACTGCCCTATATCATGTTACCTCACATGATACTGAAACACCAAAATGAACCCAGGTGGTAGCAGCCATAAATATTGCCCTTATCTGCTACCATTGTGAGAAATCTAGTTGTTAAGATCACTCTCAACTTTCACCATGGTCCAAAGCTGCTATTCAACAAAAGTAGGCGGTGTTTATGACCTATCCCAGGGAGTAGTCTCCATTGCTGTCATCCAGTATTATTGAGGTTTAGCCTAAATTATGTAGGTTCATTGCACCTAGTTCAAAGACCAGGAACCACTTGATGCTCATTTCGCCGTTTTTCCTTTATTTTGTTTATGTATGTGTGTTTTTGGAGATGGACGTAGCTATGGAGCTGTATTTGAATACAGCAGGAAAGGTGAGGCTATAGGGTTCTATTATTGAAGTGGCAGGGATTAAAATGACTACAAAAACAATACAAACCGTATGTGCTTCTAAAATTACTTCCACACCTTAGACAATCCTATAAAGGAATTCATCCTCTTCAAGGTGTCATTTAACCAGTTCTGAGTTGTTTCACATAGATTATTTTTTCTAATATCTAGAAACAACAGCTTTAAGGACTGACCAATTTTTACATATTAAACTACTTTGCTTAAAATGTTTATAAAAACAATAGTTCTTTACATATCTCAGGTACACGAACTTCCATTCTTTTCCATTGGCACAACAGAATATAAACCAAATTACTTCTCTGTAGAAATGGTCACTATGATTTATGTCTGGCTACTCCCCCACCCTCATCTTATATTACTTTTCCTAGTGAACACCAAAGTCCAACACTAAACTTCTTACTATTCTTCACACACATTTAGCTCATTTATGTTCCTAGGTCTTCATACGTACTATTCCTTCTGCTAAGAATACTTTCATCAGTTCCTCCCATTGCTCTTCTAACCATTCAGACCTCACCTCAAATGTCACTGTCTATGAGAATCTTTTATTTCCACTCTTTGGAATTGTCCCTACTTTTTTTATCACATACATTGTTTTTATTCCCTTTTGCATTTATCACATGAAATTATCAAGTTTTTTGTCTGCCCAAATAGAATGCAAATTATATAGGAAGAAAGACTTTGTTTAATCCTCAGCACTACATCTTCAGTATCTCCTTTATTCACTGTTTCATAGACTTACTATATAGAGCATAGAAGACAATAATTTTTAATGAAAGAATACCTTTAGAGACCAAGTGATGAAATTGCAAATTCAATATACTTTTACTGGGCTTATGCTGCTTTCTTTCTTTTTCTGTCTCTTATCTTGTTATTTGATTGTTATTTGTTATTTTTGACTGCTTGTTATCAGGGTTTTTTTTTTCTATTACTGGTGCAGTTAGATCACATTATTCTTCAAAACTACAGCTTCTTCTCTTTCTGATATGTCTATGAACAAAGGACTCATTTGACATTAATATGTTTAAGACCCAGTGGGTCATGCTTCCACATCACTGAATCTATTATGTTTGGCAGTTTATTTTGTTCTTTAGATTCCACATATAAGTGAGTTCATATGATACTTGCCTTTCTCAGACTGGCTTATTTCACTTAGCATAATACTCCTCAGGAAGTATGGAGCAGACTGATGAATCCCAGAGGGAAGAAGGACAGTGAAAGGCATGAGGGAGAAACGAGTTTATATACATATATGCATAGCCTATGGACCCAGACAATAATGTGGTGAAGGCCAGGGGGAATGGGGAGAGGATTCAGAGTATCATTGTGGGGAAAGGGAGAAAGTATTTGTAATGCTTTTTACAATCAAGAGACATTTTAAAAATCATATATAATAAAAGGCTAATATGCAAATTGTCCCCTCTTCTGGGAGTTTGACCAGGGGGTGGGGCCAGCCCACAGATCACCTGTGTCTCCTCCCCCAGGCCAGCCACGATGCCCCCATGATTGTGGGCGGGGCCATCCAGCCAATCTCTAGCATCCCCTCCCCCCAGTTGGCCAGGCCCAATTATCCCTGATAGGGGTGGGTAGGTACCCATGCATGAAATTGTGCACTGGGCCTCTAGTAATAAAATATAAGACAAAAACAAAAGAAAAAACAGTCTGCCTGCCAGATGGGATGGGGGTTGAGGAGACGGGTATAAAAGGGATTGAGATGCACAAATTGCCAGTCATAGGAATGTAAAGATTAGCATTGAGAATATAGTCAATAATATTATCATAACTATGGATGGTGCCAAGTGGGTACTAGACTTATTGGGGATCACATTGTAAGTTATATGAATGTCTAATTACCATACTGTATGCCTGAAACTTATATAATATTGTATGTCAACTCTAATTGAGAAATAAAAAAATAAAGACATAATGGATCACATTTCTTTCAACACTTTTTAGAAGTCTACATATATGAGATTTTTTTGCTCTATTTATGTCCATGGTTTTATAACATTTAAGATGGTAAAGATAAGACATACAGTTGTTTTCTATGCTAGCAGAGCATGTGTGGTCTGCCTCAGATGACTTCTGATGCAGTCAACTCTAGCTATGTGAGAGAAGAGTCATTTGAGGATGTGGTAAAGGGAAATAATACACACAATATTTATACAGATGCTCCATCTATTTGGACCACATTCTCATTCTGAAAAAAAGAGCATGTAGATGAATAGAATACAGCTTGTTCCATCTGGGTGGGTTTTGAAAGTATTTGCTAAGGATGGATCTTATTGTATATGAGGAAGCTATCCCTGGAATAGTTAAGTGGGAAGTAGCTTAGTGGTAAAAACAACAACAAGGCTCTAGCAGCCCATAGATTATCACTAGACTGCTTGGCAGAGATGCTAATGGAATCGATTTTCTAATACATCTAGGATTATCCAGAATAGTCCACATGTCTGTTAATAATACATCAAACATTTCCCTAAATGAATGATGAAATCTGCATGTGCTATAGAAGTGTCATCCTGTGCCCAAATGAGAAACCATCTGCACATTTGTATTAACTTGGCTTTCATCACATCTAAGTATACACTTAGTTTATTTTAATGACGCTAATGTAAGACATATCTAAAGACTAGAGTGTATTGGATTTGCTAGAAAACCTTAATTGTCTGGTCATCACTGGAACAATTTTAGCCCCAAAATCTGGTCCCTGCATCCAATAAAATGTCAAGTTATGCAAATGACGTTTTTGTTTCTGCTTTAGACTCTAAAACCTATAATGAATTTGTTCTGAATAATTTACTCATAGTTCTTTCACTTTATTTTTTTAAATATATTTTATTGATTTTTTTACAGAGAGGAAGGGAGAAGGATAGAGAGTTAGAAACATCCATGAGAGAGAAACATCAACCAGCTGCCTCCTGCAAGCCCTCTATTGGGGATGTGCCCGCAACCAAGCTGCATGCCCTTGACGCGAATCGAACCTGGGAACTTTCAGTCCGCAGGCCCAGGCTTTATCCACTGAGCCAAACCGGTTTCGGCTCACTTTATTTTTTAAAGTGTCAAATTCAATATACAACCAAAACAACAACAAAAAGTCATTTAAATACATGTTTTAAATATTCTGAAATATTGTAAAAATTGTAAACATGCTTTCTCCACACAATTGACATTTATAAATAATATTCACAATGGTATCTATTGAAAGCTGAAACTTTTAAAATCTCTATTGGCAAGTTAAAATTCAAGATATCAATGAAATGCCAATTTATTCTGGCAAATAATAACTGAATTCTCAGACACTATGCAGATACTGGCAACTATTCTGACACCTATTACATGTTACAATAAAATTTAAAAAATGGAATGTATTTGGCAAGTTGTCTGCTTTGAAACTATGCCAGCAATCAAAACTAAGACCAGCATATAGATATATACTGTTCTGTTCTAATGAGGAAACATTACTATATATAAAATGACTGGTATCGGGCCTTGTAGAATAAGAATAATACACAGACTCCTCCACTCTTGATCAGGTGGCATGAGTGCTGAGATTTTTGTTTTTCATTGGAATCTGCAGGAAAACCTGAAGAACTCCTCTCATGTGAGACATATGTATTGACCTCCAAGGGTGAAATGCAGGGCACTATTTATTCAGGAGAAAAAATACAAAGCTTTGCATGTTGTTGAGCAGTGATCAAACAAAAAAGATTCGAAAGAATGTACTCCATGTGTGATTTTCAGGAGTCAACTGTTGTATTTCTAATATTAAGTGGTTAGGCAGAAACATCACAGTTGTGAGAGCAATGACAATTTTATTCATAGTACATGTTCAAATAGAAGTTTTTCTATAATTTTTGTGCATAAGCAATAGTCACTGGAATACTAGGAATGATTTCCTCTGTGACTAAATTTAGCTGTTAATGATGCTCATAAAGGCAGTAATCTACTGAGTTAAGTGAAGAAATTTTACAAATTACTTTGTTGCCAACTTTCTAATAATGGAAACTAATACTCTATGTTTTGGGTAGTCTTTAGATGACCAAAATTGGTTACCAATTCTACCATGTAAATCCAATGAGAATGCCATCATCAAATTATTTAGAAAGCACATATTGTATACTTTCTAGGTGATGAATATAAGTCTGAAACTCCGATCTCAAAGAATTTACAGTAGTAATGACCCACCTCAGAGTAAATCCCCCTCTGTATATCTTAAAAGCTTTCTGTAATAGAAAGCTAATAATTTTATCTTCCATAGGTCTAAATCTTCTTACATATTAAATTTTAAGATAGATCATTTATAAAGCTTTTTTTAGGTATAAAAATTCCATGATTCTAAAATAATGAATTTCAAGAGTTTTGAGGCTGATGAGATCATGGATAGTGGAGCTAGTGTTTGAGATGGGAATGTAAAATATGAAGCTTTAATAAATAGATAGGATGGAGAATCACATCCAGGCAAATGGAATTAGGAAGCACAGGTTAGAAGTGAGCTGACATAATAGTATCAGAAGTCTGGTGATGGGACACACTTGCTCACATGGAGACATGTTGGAGGGTAGGAGGAGGAGAAGTTGACTGGTAGGGTGGGCCAGATAGTGGAAGGATTTGATTGTCGAGCTGGGAATTCAGAATTTATTACAGAGGCAAAAATGTTTTCTAAGGAGAAGCATAATTTTTCAAGATATATTTAATAGAGATTAATGAAATTGACATGTGTAAATGTACTAGTAGTAGAGGGGTAAGTCCCATTAAAAAGCTGTAGGGCTATAGAACAGATATATAAGGAGCTTCACTTAGGTGTTTTTAGTTGGCAGTGTAAAGGGGGACCAGAAATGTTATACCTTGCACATGGTCTCCAAATCACTTCACTGCGGGGTGGAGATCAATTTTACATGTATCTTTGCAGAAAATCTGACCATATTTTCATTTTGTAGGGCAGATGCTTCACATCACAGCAGAAATCTAAGTTCAGGAAAGGCCATATCCTGGGTAAGTGTCAAAAATATGGTTACTGCTTATATTTTCTGGAAATCTTGTTGCTCCTCAGAAGTAGAAATGGCAGCTACTGCACCATGAACCCTACAGTTTCTGTTAGCAGGAAATCACACAAAACAGTGGACTGGGCAGCATTACCTTGCAGGGTGACAGAATTATTCTTCATATACATTTATAGGATTATAATGAATGGAAGAGTCACTTAGCTGTAATGATGTTTTCGGAAGAGAATAATATTTGCAACACGAATAAAAGAATTTTTATAACATAGCTTCTAAAAGGCAAAAGAGGAAAGCACAAAAAGAAACAAAACAAAACAGAGAGTCATGTGAGTAACTAGAGGACAGAAGATTGTAAAATGTGGATTTTACCAGATATGGCAACAAATTCTAAATAGTTCTCTTAGGGATAGATTCTAATAGCATTCAAACAAAATTTTCATCCAAGTTCTCATGGATTTAGATAATCCTCAACCCGTAGGCTATACTTGGTTGGTTAGTGCAAATTTGCAATTAAATTGTGAAAATGGTTCTGAGCATGTTACCTCTGGGGTAACCCTTTTTTTCTAATTTAGTTCCCACAAGAAGATGAAAAATATTAAGAACCTGAATCACTCAGTATTACTTGTGCCAGATACACTATGTAGATCCCATGGCAGGCATATTTAATGAGGGAGTCTATTGCTGCCTCAGTTCTAATTTGGCCTTTCCCAATGTCCAATATGTTTCTCTCAGATGAACTGGTCCACTGGGAGCTTCAAAAAGTCAGGGTGTGTGAAGAGAAGGAACAGGAAAAATCTCAGCATGATGACAGTTTTCTGCAAGCTTTATTTTGTACAAAGCTATGTCAATTGATTTCTATGGTTTAAATTAACCAGAGCACAGGTACCTTAATTAATCAAAAATTTCCCCTTAATAGCAACTCACACACATGCTACCATTTCACTGTGGGGTAACATATTTCTGCATTGTCCTACATATGGTACAAATTAGCACCTGCATAGTTCAGTTATTAAATGAAAAACAGCTCTTTACTTGACCTATAGAGTTCTTATATACAAGAACCTATCCAACAGCATTATGTCTTTCCTTATCAGATGTGTGTGGTATGACATAATGAATGTAACACTTCAGTGCAGTTGGCAAGATTTCAATTCCCAAGCATGGGGTCATATTTCCCTGCTCATTGTTTTGAAAGGAGACATTATGCATTGGGTAGCTAATGGTGAAGCTCTGGATTTGTTCCCTCAGAGATCTCAAACAAAATCTGAGAAACTAGCAACCTAAATTTAATAACAGTCTGAAAATTCATTCACTGAACAAGAGCTTCTTAGAATAAGTGATGAAAACTCCAGAGAAATGTGGGGCCAGCTCCAAAGTCTCTTTTATCTAAATAATTTAAAGGACAATAGTATTGCACAGAGTTTCTAATTCTGGTTTTTAGAATAAGTTTCCACCTCCAAAAGGGTCTGGTACCTGTCAGAGCCTTGGGATGCCTGGCTGTTCCCTCTGGTATCCACATCTCTTTCTCTTGAGCCCAGATTTGTATTCTGACTGTATCCTGACCCATACCTGGCATTTATAAGCTCCCCACCACCCCCTCTGCCTGCTTCCTTTCAGAGATTTCATTTTGTGACTGAATTCATCAGCGACTCAGTAGTCCATACCAGACTTGTTATTCAAGACTCCTCTCTGAACCTGACTTCCTGTCAGCATAGATTGAGCATGCCCTATAGATCAGACCCTGGGCCAGGTGGTCCAATCTTGTACATGTTTTCTCAACACTATACCCAGTGCATCATCACTTCCTCTGTGTCCACGTGGCCTCTTGTTTATGTCTCTTCTATGAATCTGCCCTGCTGTGTTGTTTTTGACACTCTTTCCCACCAGAGAGTGAGCTACTCAGGGCAAGGTGATGCCAAGTTCCCTGGCATTTCTGTTTCCCAGTGCTTGGCCTCTGGGATCTTTTTATCTAATGAGGAATGAGTGGGGCTTCTTGGGGGTACTTGTGGTCATTTCATAGAAATAAGTTGCAGTGCTAAAAGAAACTTTAGTTTACTAACAGTTAAATGAAAAGCAAGCTGTCTCTTGGTCATTATGTTGCTTTATAATCTAGTTATTAGAGTTATACAGGCAATATAGTAAATATATTTTTATTCAAGGAATTCCTGACTACTTGGAAATGTGAAAGTGCCTCTGTATTCCTCCCTGCCCCTTCTGCCTCCCCTCCCAACTATTGTAGGTTTCGTGTGTATCTCCAGATCACTTTGAGCGCATTCTGTACACACAGATGCAGATGCAGTTTTTTCCATAAATGTGCTTATACTATGTGGCTTTTTTCTTTATAAGACTTATACCAGTATTACTGAATATGCTTAATTCCTACATTAAATGATTAAAACATGCTACAATAAACATGCCTGCACATATATATTTCTCTGGAATAAATACCCAGCCGTGTACATTTTAAATCTTAAGTTATTGCTAATTGCCTTCCAAAGGAGCTTTACTAATTTATATTCTCATCAGCATATACTGGATATTATCTGGCTTTAGGTTTTTGCCAACTAATTGTGTGAGAAATATTACCACACATTGAAATAGAGTTACATTTTTAGAATATTTTAATTTTTCTCAGATCCTGATTGAGTGGTGTTATGATTATCTTTTGTTTCTGTTTTTTGGAGTAAATAAATATTCAACCTCAAAGTTTCTAGTGTCAGATTCATATAGAACTCTAACTCTAAATCTATGAATCACAGTTGATCATGCCACTATAAAGTAAGTCATTTATGCCATAACATAAATGATTTACATTATAGTGGGAAGCGCCAAGTAGATGACTTCAGCTGATACGAAGAAGACTCTAGATGTCACTCAGGATTTTGGTTGCCAGCTTTTTTAGCTGACTACTCAAATGTCCTTTGTCAATGACACTGCACTTTTCTTCTTTTTTTCTTTTGGTCAATTTTTCCAATTTATTATCAGAACTCAAGAAGATATATATCTTTTAATTAAAGTAATACTTGGAAACATGTTTGTGTAATTGAAGGATTATTACTTGATCTTTTGAGAAATCAGTCTGCTTCATAAAATATTAAAGAAACAATGTAGTTATCCATTCTATATAACAAAAAGGCTTATTGAAAGTTTGTGGTTTTTATTTTTAGGAAGTCTGTAAAAGATGCTGAATGAGAGAATTCTTGACTTAAGTCAACTCAGGAGCAAGACTGTTTACAGAGTCGGTGTGTCAGTGATGGTGAAAAAATGACAGTTAAGCAAGAAAATGATGGTGATGCAGAGATGGAGGAAAGCCTCCCCTCTTGTTCCTCTGCTAATGGGCCATCCATCTCCACAGAGGGGTGTCCATGGGAAGTCCCAAGGAGAGGGCCTGCCCTGCTGCATATCGACAGACATCAGATCCAGGCAGTGGAGTCCAGTGCACAGGCTCTTGAATTGCAGGAGTTGGGTGTGAACATCCATAGCAGGATGTGCTGAAGCAAGGTGTGCTTTAGCAGATGGACAGTGGCATCCATACGGCCAGGCATGCTGCCCAACTCGTTGATGTAGAGGAGATTCGGTCAGTACTGGATGACCTCATGTGAGCGTAGAACATATTCTCTCTAATTGCAGAGTTTGTGTTTACAAGGGATGGAGAAATTCAGGTACGTAATCTTTAACATTATACCATTTGTATTTACTTTAATTTTTTTCTAGACTTTAAATTGGAACAAATATAATACATATGTCTGAAGTGCCTAGGTTTCAATGGAAGCATTTTGAGAGTGTAAACAGACAAAATAGAATCTACAGAAAGATGTAATTTTACTTACTCAGAAAAAAAATATGAAGGTAATTGTAAGAGTTTTCAATGATGTAAGTGAACAGTAGTCCAGGCAAATAGTGGCTAAACTTTATTCATTGGTAAAGAACAAGAAAAATTAAATTCATTTAGAACAGTGTCTAGTTTAGGTAATATTAATGACTTCCTCATTCTAAATAATTAAATCAGCATATAATAATTGAAAAGTAGTTATTTCAGGGTAAATGACAAGTAAAACAGACAAAGAAGTCTTAAGATGAACACAATTAATAATGATCATGAAATAAGCCATCTTCTATAAGATTTTATTTGAGATGACTGAAATTCCAGTTTAGAAAGTGAAATTTAAAAATAGGCAGAATTAAAGTCTATGAAATCCTACAAGTTATAAAAATAGATTTACCTGCCAAATATTGAGATACTAGAATTAATGTGTACTCTTTGACACTCAAAAAGGAAGTTTTATAGTAGAGACAAGTAAATACACTAGATTTCCATGATAACATAAAAGTTATTTAAATAAATATTTATTAAACATTTATGGTGGGTAAGGTATCATGTAAAGAGCATGTGCTCAATAAATATCTCATAAACTTTGTGCTATTCCTATATTCTAAGGCCAAAATTATAAAAAAAATATCTAAAATAACTTACACAGTTAAATAGTAAACTAGAATTCATTAACTTTAAAAGTTAAGGTAAAATATAAATATGTTCAAGATATATTTCATTAATTTAATGTTGATAGATTCATATTAGGATAATTGAAAATAGAGACTTACAAAGTATAACTAAGTTTTGTATTATAAAATAAATATCAATCTTCTTTGTTAAACATATATTGGTAATCACAGAATAAGAAGTTTTAAATTGTGTAATCAAGATGAACTTTTATAGAACTTTTGACTATGGAAATTTAGATATTAGGTTAGATTTGGTTACTAAAAAGCATGAGGACATATGGAGATTTAAGAATTAAATGATACAACATCTGCATATTACATGTGTGTTTACCACTCAAAGTCAACTCTTCTGTCACCATATATTTGAGGCCCCTTATCATAGAATTGTACCTTGAAACCTATATAATTTTATTATGAAATGTTACCTAATAAATTTTAAAAAAGGAATTGAATATTATATTATTAATCTATTAATATAAAGGAGAATGTATTGGGAGATCCTTTGAGATATTTTCCACCTCTCTGAATCTATAAACAATAGTTTATAGAGGCCTCACACTTATATTCTTCCTGCCATTATTACAACATCAGCCCACAGTAGCAAATTCATTTCTATAATATCTTTGAGATAGAGGTGAAGGTGAAGGAATTTTACATATACTAATGGAGAAAGAATTTTTTAAAATATGTGGACCAGATGAAGAAAAAATGGGCTAAATGAGAGGTAATTCACAACTTGTAAATCAGCAGTTGTCATAAAATGCTGAAGGATGAATTGATATAATATAGGGAGGGGTCTTTGGTGGAGGACCTCAGGGCTCTGTGCTTGGTAATAATCTACTGAACATTCTCATCAACAATTGGGATGATGACAGTGGAGGTATTATCCAATAGCATGCTGTAAGAACTAGAAAAAATATGTGGAATAACAGAAACACAATTGGAGGAATCCCAATGGGCCAGAATTAATAGGGTGAAACTTGATAAATGAAATTTAAGTGATATGCATAAAATGCTGCTTTGGAGTGTTAAAATAAAGGGTGAGGGAAATCTAGTCCAAAAGCAGTGAAAATGTGACCTTTGGAAAAGAGATTTAACCTTCTAAGTCTCAATTCCCTCATGTATGTGATGGAGGAAATGGTAAGGTTCCTATAGAGAATAAATGTGCTATGCATATAGAATGCACAGTGCTTAGCATTTAGTCAGAGCTCAATATATTTTAGCTAATGTTCTTATGATTAAATATCTTGTAGAAGGTAATTGGAATCTGCCCAAAATCTCATTAACCCCACAACAAACTATCAAAATAAAACATAATGGCAAATAACATGTGTTGTTCAGTAGAACATATTGTTTTTCTTCTATCATTAAAATTGTATTTCTCTTAAGAATAAGCATACTAGTAATATTTCTGATACTTTAAAATAAAAGGCACAATTTTGAAAGTGGAAACATGGACTTTGAATGAGACTGACCAGCTCTGTCACTAGCTACCAGTATGATTTTGGGCTGGTAACTTAGGTCCTGGTGCCTCAGTTTCTCATCTATAAAATAGAAATAAGAATAACTAAATCAAAGCGTTGTTGGGAGGGAGGATTCCAAAGATAAAATGGGCATAGAGGAAATGTTCAATAAGAAGTAATTAATGTAATCATTAACAATGTATATTTATTATGTAAATTAAATAATTTTAACTGTAAGAGAACTAAAAGTTCTTCAACAGTACTATATGTCTTCACAATAAGTCTTGCTTTAAATAAAAAGAAACTATAAATTAGTGAGAAAAAATATATTTTACAAAGCAATTTAATAAAGTTAACTTTCATTATCTATGTGAGTTCAGTAGAATAATTTATTCCCATGCTTATAGTCATATTATATATTTTATTGATAAGAAATTGAATTAGTTCCATACTTTTATAGTCTTAATAATACTATTAAGACCTTATTTTATATAAAATCCTATCTTTGAGGCTTTCATTAAATATTCATTAAATACTAACTTCATGTCATGGTTGGTCTCCTGAAAACTGGAGAGAAATTGTCAGTTGAACATTGAGCTTCTTCATACTTCATTTTCTGCTAATCCCTTCTATTTCACAATGTTCTCCCTCATACGTTTACACTTTTATTCTAAATAAAAGTTATACCTTTAAATTCTTAACACCTGATGAGCCTGTTATTCTCTGATTAGCTAATGCATATATGTACTTTTTTTAAAAAAAAACTGAAATCATAAAACAAGGGGATGAATCTATCAAATTGGGTTATTTGTTCATGGTGGTCTCCAAATCCCTCACCCTGCAGTTATTTATAATTCTATCAACACAAAAATGTTAGTAAGAGGGAGTCAAAACTAATGCATTTTCAAGGGCATTACTCACTTCTCAAGCCAAAAAAAAAAAAATCAAAGTAAAAATGTAGAAAGAAATTTGAGAGTATTGAAAGGATTTTGAGGATTATTATACTTTAAGAGTGATAATATTCAGTTACCCTAATTTTCCTTACAATTAGGCAAGAAGGAAATCAGAAATTTGGGTAGAATAAGCCTGATCCATAGGATGGGGTATGCTTAATATCCTCAAATATTTGAACATTAACAATTTGAATATGACCTTCTTTAGACAGACAACTTGCTTCCAATTTAAAAGTGCTATATTTTAAATTAAAATAGAATCTCTGCATTTTCAAAATGTTCATACCTGCATATATAAAGCTCATTTTCAAATGAATTTGGGTATCTTTAAAAAATTTCCCTGGTAGTTGTGAGAATGTGGGAGAAATGTCTAGGAAATAGGCTCCATTTCCTTTCCTTCCTGCTTTCCAACAATGTCCCCAAACAAATCAAATTATCAAACTCATGAAGTTGAGTATGAAAATGTAAGCAATTTCTAAGCACAGTCATGAGATTTATAACTTCAGAATGAAAAATAAAACCTTCAAGAATCAACCTGCTCCTTGTGATAGAAGCAAGGGACCAGTTAGTTGAACAGTTGTACAGAGGATTAACATGGTGTCGTCTTTCTTGTTTTATAAATTCCATTCTGAAACTTTTACCTCTAAGTAGATTAATATTAAACAAATATTAAATTAAATGTTATATCTGGTTGCCTCAGAATTGGGGTAAAGACTTGACACTGAAGATAACAGTCAACAAGTGTTCCCACATTCTAAAGAGAAATGCTAGACAATAGAATTTTCTGAATAGCTAGACAGATGCTCTCAAACTCTCTCTTTCCTTCACCCTGCTAAGAAAAAACTAGAGAGGTAAGTTTGTAGGATTAAAGAGAGCTTTGTCTTTATCCTTTCCTTTAGGATGGGGAGATAGCTGAAGTGATGTTAGAAGGTACATCCAGGAGATAGTGATCGTTAGTGGGGCAAATTTCATTTTTCCATCTGGCAGGATAAGGATGCATCAATTCTGATGGGTCAAGCTGTCGGGTGAAGGTCTGAAGACTGCTCTCTCCTCTTACCCATACAAGAGGACTGCTTACTGGGACAAGGGGAACTCAGCCCCAATAACAATATATGATATCATATAGCATATACCAGGCACTATTATAAGTTCTCTATACAACTGAAATTATTGTATATAAGTGGAAGGTACAATTCCAAGTTTACAAATGGGGATTTCAGAGACATGGTAACTTCCCAGTGTTGCAGAGTTAGTTAATGGTGTATAATATTTTTTCTTTATGTCTGGTATATTGTCTAGTAAAAGAAAAAAAACTGAAGTGGAATAGCAAAGAGAATAACTAAAAATTGCACCATTTATATCAGGACATTGTATAGCAATGGTTGCCAACCTTTCAGACCTCACGGACCACCGGTCAGCGACCACTGCTCCAAAGGTTTCCCTAAGTGGGTATTCCCATGATTGAGGTTAGTTGGGGTAGGTTCTCCAAAGAACCCAGTGGCACACTGGTTCTTATTTTGGACACTATTCAAAACCGAGAAAGAACTGGTTGAAATTGATGCTGAATATAACAGCACCAATCTCATAAGATCATTATTCCCTCTTTCTCTAATTTCTCTTCTTTCTTCAATATGAGAAGTCAGATGCACAGGAAAGTAGGTTTAAAATAATATAACGTACACAACAAAACAGATGACTAATAATTGCACATTAGACTAAGAAATTCAATTAGGAGGGACTGGGCTTTTTAAAAACTGAATTTTAATTTCCATGAGAGAATTTTTAGTGGATAAAAAAAGGAAAACAGAAAACTATGCTTACACTATTGTCTAAGAAAAAGAAAGGCAGATTCCACAGAACAAATTTGAAAGCAGTTGGTGAAAAAACACATCTAACCTTTTGTTTAGATATCCTACTGAATTTAGCCCATTCAAAAGCAAATTGCTTCTTTTTCTCTTTCATGTGTATTCTGGTGTCACTTTCTATCCCAATTCTCCACCAGTTTCTGATGTTGTAAATTTCCAGGGTCTTTCCCCAATGGTCTGGGAAGTTCTGGTGGGTGAATGTTCTCCAGCTTCTTAAATTCTCAGGGGCTGACTTTGCATTTGGATATGTGGCTGCAGGCATGAAAATTGGCCTTTTGTCAGTTTCCAAACTAAAATATGTCTCACATCAAGCATTCACGAGCTTAGGGAACTTTACTGAATATTTGGTAGAGTCTGATTAGGATCACATTATGCATCTTACACATTTTGCCAACTGTTAAATTACTTTGACTAATCCTATGCTATATTACATTCTCTAATTTTATCCTGTTTTTATGCTTCCTCTGCCCTTCCAACAGGTCAGAAAGATTTCTTTCTCTTTATCCACCTCTATATAGGTTGCTGGGAAACTAAAGCAGTGACTAGTGCTAATTTGATACTAAACAGAAATGTCCTCTGCTGCCTAACTTTCCATTTCTACAGGCTTCCCACCTCCATTCCTCCACTGGCCTCTCACAAGGTTTTGCCTCTGGTGTTAACTCATTATGATTTCTTTATTTACCAGACTTACTCCTTCTCTTTATGCATCTGGATACAACTTGTCTTTCAGCCTTAGTTAAGCTTCCACCTTATCAATCTACTGATTGATGGAACATTAACACATTAAGAAACATATTCATGTAGAGAATTCACAAGAAAGATTTCTTCCTGCCACTGGAAGGGATGCACCTAATATATTTCAGTAGAGAGAAGGGCTACTTTTCATACTCACATTAGGTAGGAGTAGGTAGGGAAAGGGACTAAAACACCAGCATGCAACTTCCAAAGATTATTTTATATAATAAAGAGTTATATGCCAATTAGACCAAATAGTAGAACAACCTTCTGAAAGAAGTCGAGGCCCTTGCACAAATTTTGTACATCAGGCCTCTAGTGTTTTAAATAAAACTTTAGAGTTGGAACACATCTTAGAGATAATCCATTTCAACACTCTCAGTATAACAATGAGGAAACTGAGGCCCTGAAGGATTAGATAGCCTACTTAATACCATATAGCTAGAGGCTGGAGGAGATTCTCTGAACTTCTCAACTGCTATTCCAGGGTTGTTTCCATCACACAATACTCTTTTTTTGTGATCTAATGCATCCAGTACTGTTAAAATTCAAAAGAATATGCAATATACTCCTTGAACTAAAAAGAAAGACGGAATACTAATTCCTTTTATTTGTATGGCCATTTTTATGGCTGAGCAATGAAAGGACAAAAATAATGTGGTGAATAACAAAAATTCATATGGCATCTCAAAGGAATATGAATAGCCAAAGTGATCTTTAAAAAAAAAAAACAAAGTTAGAGGTCTCACATTTCCTAATTTCAAAACTCACTATAAAGTAACCAGTGAAGTATTAGCATAAATACATATATATAGACCAATAGGATGGAATTTAGAGCACAGAAATAAGACCTCACATCTATGTCAAATGATCTTCAGCAAGGGTGCCAAGACTTTTCCATAAGGGACAAAATAACCTTTTCAACAAGTGGTGTTGAGAAAACTGGAGACCTGTATGTACAAGAATGAAGTTAGATTCTTACCTCATATCATATACAAAAATAAACTCAAAATGGATTGAAGACCTCAACATGAGATTTAAAACTATAAAACTATCAGAAGAAACAATAGAGAAAAATTTTATGACATTGGAGTGCAATGATTTTTAGATAGGACATCAAAAGCTCAAGTAACAAAAGAATCTCAGATAAATTAGGTTTTATAAAAATTACAAACTTTTGTGCATCAAAGTACATTATCAACAAAGTGAAAGAGCACATAGGATAAAAGAAGATATTTTCATATTACATATCTAATAAGGGGTTAATGTTGAGAATATGTATAAACAAACTTCTCAACAATGAAAACACAAACAATACAAATAAGAAATAAAACAAAGAGCTTAAACAAAACATTTTTTTTTGCAAAGAAGACATACAAATGGTCAATAACCATATTCAAAGATGCTCAACATCCCTAATCAAATAACAATGGATATCACTTCATATTCATTAGAATGGCTACTATCAAAGGCAGACAGGTAGATAATAACAGCTGTTGACAAGGATATGAAGAAATCAGTGCACATGGAAATTTGAAATGGTATAGCCAATATTGAAAACAGTATAGCAGTTCCTTTAAAAATTAAACATAGAATTACCATAAGACTTAGCAATTCCAATTCTGGCTATATACTTGAAAATAATTGAAAGCAGGGGCTTGAATAGATATGTATATACCCATATGCATGCTAGCATATTCACAATAATTAAAATATAGAAATAGCCCAAGCATCTAATGATGGATGAATGTATAAATAAAATGTGGTAAATATCTACAATGGGATATTATTCAGGTACCTAGAGTAGTCAAATTCAAAGACAAAATGTAGAATGGTCACTTCTAGGGTCAGGGTTTGGAAGAGGGAAAGAATGGAAAGGTATTGTTTAGTTATGTGTATTTTACCACAATATAAAATATTGGTAAATAACTACATCCATATCTTAGTAATTCTTTATGAAAACCTTTCATTTTTTTCAAAAGATTTAAATATAAAGGACCAAAAACTCATGCTAAAAGCAGGGGACCACAAAAAAATAAACTATTTCTTAAAGAAAATTATAAAATAGTAGAATAGAAAAACATCTTCATGTAAATAAATGAATTTTAATGTATAAAATGATAAGTAATAGAGTTTGAGTAGTCTAAAAACAGAAAGATTACATTTGTAGAGGACCTTATATGGTGGAAAATGCAGAGTAAAGGTATGACCACATTAAATTATGGTTTTGGTATGAATAGCAAGCAGCTCTGTTTGTTTGTAGTATAGAGTAATGAAAAGACAAATAGAAAATAAAGATAGATAGGCTGATTGTGGAGAACTTTGAATATCAGACTCAGGGAATTGGAGACAATTCAATTAGATTAAAAGTTCAATTACTTTTCTTCTCTTAGTACCTTTGATGCATGGGACTCTGTGTCAGCTGTCCAGAAAAATCAGACGGTACAATTGAGGCTTGACAGAAGATAATGTGCTCAGTGAGTGTGACTACTACTTCTTCTTGCTTAGCAGTTCCCTATTTGATGGTATCTATGTCACATGTAAAAACGTAGTGCAGTGAAGCTGGAAAATAACAAAAATATTATTGTTATTATTGACTATAACAAATAATTTTATTTTTCAGCTTCTAGAATAAGAGAAGTCAAGATCGAAGGAGGTTGGGATAGATGTTGAATGAGATAATTGACTCCGGGTATTGAAAAGCTAAATCTAATAAGTATTGATGAATAATGTAGGAGATAGGATGAGAAGGAAAATAGTGTGTAGACTAATGTCCATGGTCCTAACTTTTTCAAATAGTGGTGAGGACACAGTTGATGGAATCAGGTTGAAACAGGGAAAAATGAAAAAAATAATAAGCTCTGTTTTGGTTAGCTGAGTTTAAAGTATCTGAAGAACAACTCAGCAGAGATTCCCTGTACCAGGTGTTGATATGGTTCTGAAGTTCAGGGAGGAAACCTGAAATGAAGACAAAGATCTGTGAACCTTGGGAAGGAGGTAAAAACTTGGAAAAACAATGCCCAGGATTAAATAAGCTTAGAGAGAAAGGAATGTATACAAACATGAGTAAAACTCCAACCCATATTTAAGAGACTAGAAGTGACATGGGATGATGTTATGAAAAAAAGTACCAGATCTTGAAGTAAGAGCAAGAGACTGAAAAAGGCAGAAAGCATCAATGACTAGTGCTGTCAAATGCTACAAAAATAATCTAATCTAAGATTTAGCATGAACAATAGATTTAGTTATCATAAACAATTCTAACCCCAGACAGCTCATAATTTTGAGACATACAAGAAGTATATATTAAAAATATTTAAATGAAAATTTTGTTATCAATATTCAGATAATATTTTTAAAATAATGATTACATTAAAATCATTTGCCACTTCACAATTCATAATAATAGTTATTAAAACAATTTTTATACTTTAAGTATTCATTTTCCTTCTGATGCATCATTTAGTATTAAGGATCTACAGGAAATAAGGTAACTGTAGAAAAAGATGCATCTTTTTAGCACTAGTTTAACTAGTAGATACTGAACCAAAATACAAATGATAAGCAATGTTTTGTTTTGTTTGGAGATTTTTTTATGAACAACTCAGAAGCTATATTAAAATAATAAATTAAGTTTTAAGGCAATAATAAAAAAAACTTCAGAAAAATAACATTTTCTAAAAATTAAAAATTTCAAAAAATTTTTAAATAGTTAGAAAGTAGGACAAATATGTAGCTAGACAGACACAAGAATTGAATAAAAATATGAAAACTGCCGAGACTGGTTTGGCTCAGTGGATAGAGCGTCAGCTTGCGGACTGAAAGGTCTCTGGTTCGATTCTGGTTGGGGGCATGTACCTTGCTTGCGGGCACATCTCCACTGTGGGACGTGCAGGAGGCGGCTGATGGATGTCTCTCTCTCATCGATGTTTCTGACTTTCTATCTCTCTCCCTTCCTCTCTGTAAAAAATCAATAAAAAATATATTTAAAAAAAATATGAAAACTAATGAAAGTCCCAAAGTTCTAGCACTGTCCTAATGAGGAGAAATAGATGCAAAAACACATTATTTTACGTGGCTTTGACAAGAGCAAATGTTCATTGGCAATCAACAATAGAAAATAAATTTGAGGTGTAATCATTAAAAAAAAATACTAGAGTTTATAAGAAGCTTTAACAAGGATAAATGTCCCTATCTTTCATCAAAAGTTGTTAAGTATTTCCAAAGTATACTGGAAGTAACTTAAAATATATCTCAAAGGTCCCATAACAATAATAGACTATTCTGTACAGTATGAAACTGTAATAATAATTTTTCCTCACCAGTTTTTTAAAGTGCTTTTTAAAAGTTTTATGCAAACACTGCAACAGTGAGGAAGATAAAGTTACAGTTTTCTTTTCATCTGAGCTGAGCAGTGGTCTATGCATATTCAAAATAATGTTGCACAATTTAGTACAGCTGTTCATTATGAACAGATGAGAGGAAATCATTAAAGCCACTTCCAACCACCAGACTTCCACCTTCAACAAGAAGAAAAAATTGAGAGAGAGAAAGGAGATGGTTTACATGCCAATAGAGGGAAGAAGGTGACAAAAATGTAAATTTCTTTGTGATTTGTGTGAATGTTTTCCTAGACTGCAGTTGGCAGCTTCCCATCTTTCCTTGTGAGGCTGCATGTTTATAATTCCAGTAGCTAAAATTCATATAATTACAATTGCAATTTCACTTTGAGAATATTGTTGGGCTTCTTTTGTGCCTCACCAACTGAACAGCTGTGTCTTCAAGTTAAAGAAGTGCCTACTCACTGTTTCAAACACTTCAAGGAAATACAATGAGGATCGTGTTTGGGACTATTATTAAAAGAAAAGGATATTCTCACACCCTTGGAAGATGAGAGGACTGCTTTTTTTATTTGGTCTTCAAGAAATAACATATGCAAAGCATTTGTGAGGCCAACACAGCTGCAGGACCCATTTACCAGACCAATTTTGTTTATCCAGTATACTCTCTAGCCTTTATAAATTTGAATTTAAGACATATGAGATGTATCCTGCCATGATTCCAGAATACTTATCTTTAAAATTGGTATTTCAGTGATATTGTATCAGGCACCAATGAGATAGAGGCTATCTAAGTATTTCCTAGTGTCTCCTTCATAGTAAGTCTTTTCTCTGCATCATGGTAAAGAGATTGCTTAGCAAAATCTTTGATTACTGGAAATGATAAATGCACAACCAATATGTTACCAATAATTTAATGGGCAAAGTCTAGTCTAGTAAGTTAGATTCATTAAAAATGTTAACTATCTTTCATTAATTCTGTATAGAATACAAACGCCGGGGGCATTATTTTTTTAATAAAAATCAGTTAATATTAGTATGTGGTAACGCCTTAGGATTGACCCTTAATGTCTTTTATAAAAATATTCCATTTTGAGAGTCTAACCAATGGGATTAGAAAACAGAATTTTAGAATATTTATTACCTAAATAAATAAAAGTATCTATTATTCTTCAAAAAAATAATAAGATAATAAGTGTACAATTGTACAAATTAATAAATTAGTATAATATAGGTGGCATATCTGTGAATGCTCTTGCATTTCTGTATTTTAATTTTCTACTAAGATTTTAGCTTTAGATAAATCATTCATTTATATTTGAAAATTGCATGATAGATTAATCAGAACTAAAACAAAGAGTGACATAAAGGCTGAAAATGGAGACCAAGGACTATATACACATTATTTAGTAAAGTCTTATTAAATCTAATAAAACCTATCAGGACTTTGAAGCACTGCAGAGTTCATGAAAATTGAATGAGCCACATACACAGACTAATAAATACCACCTAAATCCTGTCATCTAACTTTATGCCTTTCTTTTTTACAGGCACCCCTTTATCCTGAGTATGTAATGAATCACTAAATGTGGTATATCTTCCTTGAACATGAGCAAATAGAAAAATACCCAAACACGAATCTACTAGTGTATTGACATTGCTGATCTTATCAATTTCAGAAAATGCTGATCATTTCTCAGTATTCTAGCATCATGGAGCTTTATAATCAGGTTAGTTATAATTTGAAGCAAAAATTATACCTGAATGTAGTAATACAATGAGTGAGCATCTGCAGTGAAATCAGCTTAATGTCTACCTACCACATTCATACATAAAAATAGATTTTTCTTAATCAGCATGCTATGCATACCTCTATACAGAGAACAGATATTACCAATATGTGAACAAATTGGACACATACTTGATGGCAGTGAATAATTTTATGAAACATAAAAAGTTTAGAAAGAACACTACACTGTTTTATAATCTATCAAAATAAAACATTTTAGACTATATATTTTTAATATTGAAGTGTAATATATCAAGTAATAAACTTTGAAATATTTCAGTGAAAATAAAAAAATCTGAATATAAAAATAAATTATTTTTGATACCACCATCAGTATCTATTCTTGTCCTATCTAATAAAAGAGTAATATGCAGATTGACCATCACTCCAACACACAAGATAACTGCCCCTATGTGGTCAAAAGATCCTGCCCCCATGTGGAAATAAGATAGCCACCACAAGATAGCCAGCAGGGAAGGGCAGTTGGCAGGGACCAGGCCTGCAAGGGAGGGCAGTTGTGGGCAATCAGGCCAGCAGGGAAGGGCAGTTAGGGGTGACCAGGCCTGTAGGGGAGAGAAGTTAGGGGCAAACAAGCTGGCAGGGGAGCAGTTAGGCATCAATCAGGCTGGCAGGGAAGTGGTTAGGGGGTGATCAGGCTGGTAGGCAGAAGCAGTTTGGGGCAATCAGGAAGGCAGGCAGGCAGGTGAGCAGTTGGGAACCAGCAGTCCTGGATTGTGAGAGGGATGTCCGACTGTCTGTTTAGGCCTGATCCTAAACAGACAGTCAGGCATCTCTCAAGGGGTCCCAGATTGGAGAGGGAGCAAGCTGGGCTTAAGGACACCCCCTCCCCATGCATGAATTTTGTGCACCAGGCCTCTAGCATTATATAAAAGCACTGTATAATTCAATAACCACAATTGAAATTTTTCCTTTACTCTCAGGATGTCAGCTAGCATCACACTTTTATGTGGTGCCTACTTCATAAGTACCTTCTTCTAAGAGAATGGGGAAACCAGATAGTAAAATGTATTATGCACTCTATTTAAATTAGATAGTTAGGATTATGAGTGGTCTTTTATTATGTTAAAACTTTTAATTTTATCCTGCCTTTCTTAAATATCCTATATTCCATAAATATCCTAAATTTGTGTTAATTTTATCATTTCTTTTTTAGAATATGCCCTAGCAGTAAATATAATACTGCAAGTGTTTTAAGTTTCTATCTAGTTTTGTTCATTATAAATAAATAGCTACATTTATTATTTTACTATCTTATATTTATGTTAAAGCAAGTAAAATATGTATTTTAAAAGAATGAGCTAGAGATACAATATAGAATATTTAAAAATAAGTTTGTTACATTTTCCTTCCAAATTTACATAAAATAGTAAAATGTGCTTTAAAAATCTAGTTCTAAATTTGGATCCGTTACTCAGTTACTCTTGATGTCTGTCAGAACTAAAAAAAGATAGCTCACAAACTTATTTAGCTGCAAGTAACAAAATTATACCCCAAGATGTAATCATTTTTTAATTTCATCAAAAAATTATGCAATTGTTTTGGTTAAAATTAGCAAATTTCCATCTTCCTTCATGCTAATCAGTTTTCATCTTTCTTAATGCTAATCAGTTTGTCTCTTGTTTTTATTTTGATAGGAAATTAATTGAAATGCATTATATATTTTATTTACTTACTTACTTACTTACTTATTTACTAGAGGCCTAGTGCACAAATTCATGCACCTTAAAAGGAACTGTGGGTGGCGAGGCTGGGTAGGTACAGGGGTGGGTCTCGGCCCATCCTCCACACTCCTGCCCAGCCCCTCCTGCCATGCCCCTGGTCCCTTGGTCCCCAGGCAGCCCTGCTCCCTCCATGGCCGAATGACTGAAGCCAGCACCATTAGTGGGTGCAAGCAGCGGCTGCTGTCCTGATCACCTCTCAGGAGCAGGGGGAGGTGGAGAAACCCTCAGGATCAAATAGGGCCAGCAGCCACTGCTTACACCCACTGATGGTGTTGAGTTATCTGGTCTAGCACTGGGCACCAACAAAGTGTATGAGCGTCAGCTCCAGTTCCAGCTCAGCTAAGGGTGCAAGTGGGGCTGTCACCAGCAGCACATGTGAGAAGCTGCTGCCAGCCCCAGTCTCCCCTCAGGAGCCAGGGGAGGAGGAGAAGCCCTGAGAGGTGTCTGGGGCCAGCAGCCATCGCTCGCACCCGCTAACTGCATCCAGCAATCAGGGCCAGCACAGCGCATCAACAACAGGTGCAAGTGCTGGGCGGGACTATAGTGTGAGGAAGCAAAGTATTTTTAGTAACCACAAGAGGCTCTCCCAAATGGCAGCAGCCAGCACCCCACCTTGGTCTGGTGCCCCCGCTCATCTGCTCCACTATCCCGCTACAGCCAACACCCACCTGTTCCATGCACACTCCCTGGTGGTCAGTGCACGTCCAAGTGACCAGTTGTTCGATAGTTCTGGTTGTCCCCCCCCTGCCCCTCCCTATTCAGTCTATTTGCATATTAGCCTTTTATTATATAGGACAAATGTCTTGTTTAATAAAGTGCGCAGTGTGCCCAATGAAACCTTTTCCTTGTTTAGAAAATGTGATCAATAATGTGTGGGAAAGTTTCAATTTTTTAAAAAATAGTCTCCAAAATCACAAAAACCTCTTCATTTAAAAATAAAATAAAGATATATTTTATACAATTTTGAATACAGATGATTATTTAGAGTTGCCCTAAAATTATTTTCAGCAATGAAATAATACAGGGAAGTTTTCAAAATGCTCTCTCCCATAATAAGCAAGAATTTGCTTCAAAAATGATTTGCTTTCATGTTCTAAGGTGCTTGACTTGTAAGTAACTGAAACTTCATACTTTCATCACTAATATCTGAAGGCTTATTATACACTTCTGGAAAGATTTACTGTTAAATATAGTGGCTGTAAATCCATATTTCCATTGTCATCTTGTTAAAATCTAATTTAGTTTGACCAACTTCTTGTTTTCTAATTAATATATCAGCTCTAATGTGAATGATATGAGCTTCAACCTTATGTAGAAGTGTCAGTTCTGCCTCTTTGAATTATTACTTTGTTTTCACCATCAGTTTTATGCCTAACACTCAGGCTTTCTTTCTTCCCCTCCCTCTTTACTCCCCTTCTTTCCCTCTTGCTTTCTTTCCTCCCTTTCATTCCCTTCCCTTCCTGTCCTTTCCCTTCTTTCTCCCTCTTCAATCTCCTTCACTACTGCAGAACTAGTTTTTAGTTTCTTGTCCATTTTCTGAGGGTTAGTTCAGTTAAAACTAGATGTTATAATTAGTAAATCCATTTAACTTGGCACATGCAAACTGTATTATGTCAATATATACTGAAAGTAAACAAGGTACCACTGCCAGCTCCTCAAGTTTTCAAATCCCCACACTTTCCTCAATATATCTGGTTACTGTTCATAACCAGTGAACATAGAATATATTGATTGAATGAAAGAAACTCAATGATAATTCACATTTTAATTCTAAGAAAGATATATTTCTTTCTAATTTTTACATTAGAAAATAAAAAGATGGTTATTATATGTCATGATAAAGGTATTAGCTAAAATGGTAATCCTATTGCAACATATAAATGTATAAAATCAAGTTGCATATCTTAATCTTACATAATGTCAATAAGTCAATTACATCTCAATTAAAATAAATTGAAAAAAAACACACGAATATAAGTGCTAATACTTTTTTCCAGGCCCTTCACTGGTTTGCCTTGACCACCTTTGAGGTTTGTGCTTTGGAGACCACTGATATCAGCACTGAGGACACATAATGATTTCTGAACAGGGATACAGCTTGGACAGATCAGTGTTCTTGAATGTTCATTCTGTGTAGAGAAAATTTAAGTATCTGACATGATGGATCAATATGGAGATCATTTTTTATTTTACTTTTCACTACACATATAACCTAGATGAGTGAAAATGAAGCCCCAAATTTTAGCAGTTAGAGAGAAAGAGAACAGGAAACAGATGGCAAAGGTGAGTCACTGGAAATAGACAGGTGAGGGAGGGGATGACTTTAGGATGCCCCCTAAGTGTCTTATCTGCATGACTGTCACTAGCCTGCAATTCTTCAAGTCATGGCACGGAAAGATGTTTGGGGTAAGTGTGAGGAATTATGTACTCAATTTTATGTATGTTAGATAACAAGTAGAGAATGCAGCTAAATATAAAAGTATGGAGCTGAGAAAAGAGGTTTGGGGTGAAAATTAAACATCAGTTTATGGTTTGAAGTAGACAGCAAAGGCATTGCCTATGAAGTTCATCAATCATGTGAGACAAAGGAGAGAAGACGTTCTATGCCTTTTATTAACAACTTTCCTGTGTTCGTTTTTTAGAGCTCCTGACTCTCCATCTGGAAAACATGCAGACATGAATCTGAAACTCTGTGACAATGGAGCAGAGGTAAGATAAGTAAATTGGAGGTGATTCAGGTTTAGTAGCTCAAGCTCATTAATTGCTGTTTGGGGAGAACTTACTCAGGGTATTTCTATTGAAAAATCTGGACAGTAAATTAAGAGGGCCTTCCACTAGGGATGAGTGAGGGAGCACCAGAGGCAGAGTAACATGTTAAGGAGTCAATTGAGTGTGGGAATAGGATAGAGCAAGGGGAGTCAGAATGTGAGGGTCATGCCTGGCACATAGGACACATTCAGTAAATACCAATCATTACTGCAATCATTAAAAATATTTTCATGATTTAAAAATTTAATTATTAAAATACTTAATAGTTTATTCAAACAAAGCCTACATATAATCCATATATAATAAATAATAATTTTAAGAGTATTTGTAATTGATTTTTAAGATTGAGAAACATCAATGTGAGAGAGAAACAGCCCTGACCAGAAATCGAACTGGTGATCCTTTGGTGCACAAGATAGATGCTCAACCAACTGAGCCACACTGGCCAGGAAAAGAAATAATTTTAAAAACCTGTGTAACACCACCAATTTAAACATTCTCAGTACCATTGTTGTCCCCTAGTTAACCCTTCCCTCTTGAATCACACCCCCTTCTCTCCCTCCCAGAGGTAACTACTAACCTAAAATTTATGTTTTTCATTTCTTGCTTTTCTCTATAGTTTTGCCAAATGTATAAATACACGTTTTATAAAATATTGTTCATAAAATTTTTGTACTTGGTGAAATTTTACCGCATGCAGAGAATCCAGCTGATGAAATATTTTTGGCACTGTTGAAAGTTCTATATCCACTAACAACAGCATTTCATCATCTAAAATGTACAGTGTCACTTCTAATGGGAAACATTTATTGGCAACCATGTAGTCAGCTTTAAGTTCTCATCAGATAAAGTTTCTGTTGTGCCAATCACAGCTTACTTGGTCTTGAGTGTTCTGTGAGACTCAGCACTGATTTTTACCTCTTTTTAACATAAATGTAGCTTTTCATCTTCTTAGAAATTCTTTCTTCTTTATTTTCAGAACCACCCAAATATATTGATTTTGGATAGTATACATTCTGGCATCTGATTGTAAAAGTAATATCTTCTTTTTAGAGAGAATTCATTAGGCCCATAACACTTTTAAGATCTCAAACTTGCAACTTAAGTGAATTCTCAAATTTAAAAATATATGAATTATTTAGAGAGGCTCTTTGACTTCGTTCTAAATGCAATTGAATAATATGTAGTGGGGAAATATTTCAAAATTTACCTGAGTGCTTTTCCCTTTTATGTGCCTGTTTAACACAGCCCCACCACACACACACACACCTATTCCCATCCACAAACACAGACAGAGAAGCAAATTCCTTAGATTGGACTCATCAAATTCTAAATATCTGCATTGTCAAAATTCACATAAATAAAATTTCAAAGAAAAGAGCAAGAACTTACAAATCACTTGTAACCTATGTGAAAAAGGCACCCATATAAAATCACAGAAAAGTATTTTATGTGCAAATTACACAAAAGAGACAAATAGTCAAAGAATGTTTAATATAAAAAATTATTTCCAAGCAGAAAACTACAAAAAATAACAAAAAAACAAAAATGAAACAAAGATACTACCTAGGATAGGAGAATTTAGAGAAATTGGGCATATAAATTGGATAGCTATTTCATAACCTATTTCAAAAGCATTAAGATACTGCCTGCCATGACCAGTTTGGTTCAGTGGTTGGAGCATCAGCCCAAGGACCAAAGGATTAAGGGTTCAATTTCCAGTCAAGGGCAGATACCTAGTACCTTGTACTAGGTTGAGGCATGTGTGGGAGGCAACCAATCTATGTATGTCTCTTACATTGATGTTTCTCTCCCCTCTTCTTCTTCCCTTTACTCTCTCTAAAAATATCAATGGGAAAAAATCCTCATGTGATGATTAAAAATAAAAAGATGCATACTGCCTATATCCCTATACTGTCCACCAAGAGACAGCATGAATATTTAGGTCTTAGGCAACTAAACCTCACGGTTATATTAAAGACAATGAGAAACAGTGTAAATGGCCACCATAGATAATTGGGTAAAAAACATATACTATAGTACAGTGGTCATCAAACCGTGGCTCCTGAGCCATATATGGCTCTTTGGCTCCTTGAGTGTGGCTCTTTCACAAAATACCACAGCGTGGGCGAATCTATTTTGAAGAAGTGGTGTTAGAAGAAGTTTAGGTTTAAAAAATTTGGCTCTCAAAAGAAATTTCAATCATTGTACTGTTGATATTTGGCTCTGTTGACTAATGAGCTTGCTGACCACTGCTATAGTACATCAATATGATAACATTTGTGCAAGGTATTAATATCACATTATTGAAAATGTTTGCGAATATTAAAAGGGACTAAAAGGACAACCTAAGCAAAAAACTAAAATAGCCTGGCCAGTGTTGCTCAGTGCTAGAGCATCAAATCATGAACTAGGAGGCAACAGTTTGATTCCCAGTCAGGGCACATGCCTGGGTTGCAGGCTCATTTACCACTAGAGGGCATGCAGGAGGCATTTAAGCAATGATTCTCTCACATTATTCTTTTTGTCTCTCTCCATCTCTCTTTCTCTCTCTGAAATCAATAAAAACATATTTAAAAAGAAAGAACTGGAGGAATAAACTGATTTGTCAATTAAATTTCTATTATAAAATAGCAAAACAATGTAGTTTACATAGTTTTATGCATACACAAAAGGTATACTCTACAAAGTATTTTGGGAAATTTTGTATAGAAAACAATTGTTTTTTCTTATTGATGTTTCAAAAATTTTTCATTAAGTATTAATTTAAAATTTTTATTTACAAAATAAGCATCTTAATACACAAACGTTATAGCTATCAATATATAAATGCTAAGAGTTCTAAAAATATTAACTTTCCCAATATATTTTAAAATTATTCCACATATAGACTCTATTCATATTTTCTTATATCATATATTATTAAATTAAACACCATTTTGCGTATTTAAAAGCTAACCTCTCAACTGGTAGTCTGTACAGAATTGAAAAAAGTGATACAATTATACTTTTTTTCCCTATTAATCATGTATAAAGCTGAATGTCAATTTTGTAAGGAACATATTCTTCAGTGATTTATGGAAGGAAACTCCTGTGCCTAAAAAAGACATTTTTCTTAAGTGTGACTGAAACTGAACCATATGACAACAATTAAAAATCTTTCAAAAACATTTTAAAATCCAATTTTAGTGTCATTTTAATAATAATACAACTTGAGCAAATATTTTATTTTTCTTCACAATAAAATTATGAGTCTTTTACCTTTCATTGTACTTAGAAACAATATTTAGTTTTTGTCTAATGATTTTTTAAATTAAATCTTCACTTTAGATTAGTCAAATGTTTTCAAGACACTGATTTAATAGTGGTTTTTCTTAATATAAGGGATAAGGACAAATAAAGTAGAAGAAAATTAAAACTTTTTAATTTAAAATTTACTTATTTGAAAATCATTTTAAAAATTAATAGCAATTGCCTTAAAATGAGTGGAGACTGCTTTACTAAGTTCAAGAATTACTTTGTGGTGTTTTTTTTAAATATATATTCTTATTGATTTCAGAGAGGAAGGGAGAGGAAGAGAGAAACATCAATGATGAGAGAGAATCTTTGATTAGCTGCCTCCTGCATGCCCCTTATTAGGGATCAAGTCTGCAACCCAAGCATATGCCCTGTGTGGGAATTCAACCATGACTTCCTGGTTCACAGGTCAATGCTCAACCACTGAGCCACTAGGGCTGGGCATGAATTATTTTTCATTGTGCAGTATTAGTATTGGTATCGCCGCCTCTGGTCTCCTCTCCCACCCAAAATATATATATCCATCAAATCAAAATGAAGTGTTATCTCATTGTTTCACAGGTTGGCCCAGAATACTTTATACCCATTATAACAGATGTTCCATAAATTAATTATTGTCATCATTTTGATTTTTAAGCATCATCAGTGGGTCAAGAATGCCAACTTACTTAAAAGTTTCTTCTCTTCTCTATAAGGACTTTCAGCTTCACTTGTATGGTCTTTTGCTGGTCTAGTTTCCTTTCTCTGCAATTACGTTTCCTTCTAGCCATCTTCCAAAAAACTGCTTATTATTTTAAGGTTGAGTTTAAGCCACATTTCCGGGGCAAAGTCTCCCTTATTCCCTTTGTGTCCATGTAATGTTCTCCTTAATCTTGCTTCTTGAAAGCCCGGACAGGGTCTGCATCATTTTTTTATACTCCAAAATAGAGCATTTGAAACATTTTTGTGATACAATCTCTTTCAGATGAAAACCTACATAGATCCCCCAATATAAAATGTGCTTTGGATTTCTTGCTGAGGTTTACATTTATAATATTTACTTATTTATAATATTTACTTATTTTGTGTTAGTGAAAATATTGAGGCTGTTTGAGAGATATTTGAAAGAAGGGGATCTGAGTAACATTTATTTTCATGTCTATCAGTTTTACTTTTTCACATATTTCTGAATTTCTTTTAGGTTTTACAGTATCAAGAAAATCATGACTTACACAATTAAGTTGCAAATGGTTATAGGTTTTTAATACCTTGTTTTTCAATCTCAAGACCTTTTAATTACATTGCTCCAGAATCATGAGAGAGGGTTAGTAAGAAATGTCATAGTTGAATTATAGTATAAGTCCTCTTAACTGGCACAATTAGACTGGTAATTAGTCTGTGTGTGTGGAGAGAGAGAGGGAGAGACAGAGAGAGAGAGAGAGAGAGAGAGAGAGAGAGAGAGAGAGAGAGAGAGAGAGAGAAGGAAAGAATTATGAAAGGATACAAAATTAATTTTTTATATAAAATATACAAAGGTCCACATAGTGGCCACTTTTCCCCTATAGATAAGGTCTTTTCTATGCAAGTTGCTGCTCCTTGAAGATTCTTAAAATCTTTTCACATGAATAACTCCAATTTATCGTCCACAAAGTTTAGGACTTATTTCTTTAAAACACAGCAGAAAGTTCTAAATACTTTAGAAGCAAATTCCCCACCCAAATCATCTAGGTTTTTAATGATTCTTTTTCCAGTATCTTATCATTGTTTTTTTACACCTAATTTAACTGCAATTTTAACCAAAATTTCCAAAGTATTCAAATGACTTTTCTTAGAAACATTTCTCTTGGTTCCCATATTTTGTCTGCTTATATAAAAATCAATTCAATCATGTGAACAATTAAATAATATATTTAATGTAACAGTAAATAAGATAAGTAGAATATATATGTATTACTTGACAATTTCTATTTTAAGGAGAATTGTTTATATACTTGAACAATAAACTATATTCTTACACTTTATTATTCAGTGCTTTAGAAGTATTTATATATTGAAAGAATTGAAAAACCTCTTTGAAATCCAGTTGCAAATCTTAAAAAAAAAAAAAAACTTTATATTCTTCAAAAACATATTGTCAGAGAAGAGAATCCTATCTAATAAAAGAGTAATATAAAAATTGACCATCACTCCAACACACAAGATGCCCCATGTGAACAAAGATGGCTACCATAAGATGGCCAGCAGGGGAGGGCAATTAGGAGGTTTCAGGCCTGCAGGGAAGAGCAGTTGGGGGGGGGCAAGCCTGCAGGAGAGGGCAGTTAGGGGTGATCAGGCCCACAGGGGAGGGCAGTTAGGGGCAAACAGGCTGGAAAGGGAGCAGTTAGGCATCAATCAGGCTGGTAGGGGAGTGGTTAGGGGTGATCAGACTGTCAGGCAGAAGCAGTTAGAGGCCATTAGGAAGGCAGGCAGGTGAGCAGTTGGGAGCCAGCAGTCCCAGATTATGAGAGGGATGTGTGGCTGCCCATTTAGGCCCAATCCTACTGGAATTAGGCCTAAATGGACAATTGGACATCCCTCGAGGGGTCCCAGATTGGTGAGGGAACAGACTGGGCTGAGGGACACATACTCCCATGCATGAATTTTGTGCCCCAGGCCTCTAGTTCTATCTAATAAAAGAGAAGCATGCAAATTGACTGTATCTCCACTATGCCCACCAGCCAATCAGGAGTGGATATGTAAATTAACCCAAACAAGATGAGTGTTAATTTGCATATCCAGGCATAGAGCAAAGACTGAAGACAATGTAGAAGGAAGCCACACACTGCAGAAGGGAGTGAAGCTGTGGAGAAGCAAGCAAGTAGGGTGGGGGAGAAGGGAAGGAAACAGGCAGGGTCGGGGAGACCACCACAGGAAGCCCTATTGCAGGAATCTTCCTGCAACAGGCCTCTAGTATATCATAAAATGACAACATTTATTAATTCATTTTTTATTTATGTTACCTAATTAGCATAACTAAACATGGCTTATAGTTTGGAAGGGCAAAGAAAAAGAGGAGTGGAAAAAGAAGGTGCAAGAGGAGAAAGATAAGGGAAGGTAGAAAGAACAAAAACAGTATCTACATTACCTGGCATCTCAGATTGAGAGAAAATAGTAAGGATCACCAGTAAAATCACTGTGCATTGCTTTCCAGGAATGAATATAATCAAGTTGTGACACATGACATTGTGTTTTGATAAAATTTTCAAAATGATTTGGATTCTTTTTTTTTCTGACCTTTTAAAGGCACTCAAAAGTTAAAGAGGCTCACATAAGAGATCATTAATTAAATGTAGAATCTGTCAATATGAAACTGAGAATAAAACTTCTATTGGCATAAATTGCAGCCCTCTTGTTCTGCACAGCACATGTACTGTAATTAGCTGATTAGAAATTTGGATAATAAGTCACCAGCAATCATCAATTTAAATTGGATGCAGGAGGCCAGCACTGGCTCGGTGTAGCTCTGTGACGGTAAAGCCGTGGTGAAAGAATTTCCAGGCTGACTAAACATCACATCTGGGTGAAGCATGTCTGCTCCTTCCTTTTTCTCTTATTTAACAAATATTGCATGGGACGAAGGAATGTCGAAGCTAAACTCTCTAATACAGATGTAGAACACATGCATTTGTGCCAGCTC
This sequence comes from Lasiurus cinereus, assembly GCA_011751065.1. Taxonomy (NCBI): domain Eukaryota; kingdom Metazoa; phylum Chordata; class Mammalia; order Chiroptera; family Vespertilionidae; genus Lasiurus; species Lasiurus cinereus. The sequence goes on along the minus strand of JAAGEH010002528.1, from coordinate 45,924,065 downwards.
AAAGCAAGATTACAGACACAGGAGGCACTGTTGGGGTTTGGCAGTTAAACTCATCCGTTTTCATTAATTTGTGGTTCAGAGATACCACCACATTTAGGAAAGGACCCTATTTTGTTGGTGACTAGTGTGTTAAAAGCTAAATCATAAAAAGCCAAAGGGTGGAAAGAAGCACATGTTTGGAGATGATGCTAAACTTCAAATATTTCAAACTGAAAACAATTCAGTGACAGTAAAAACACAGGTTCTGTATAAAAATCTCTTTGCAGAGAATGTCTAATAAGTATTTTCCTTATTTTTATATGCTCTTATATTTATTAGAAAAGGAGCAACCAGCCCTTGACTCTTCAAATCATGAAGGTCTCAGAAGAAAGGCCAAGTAAGAGAAAGAATCTCACACAACAGAAGCCACTATATCTTCCTGCCTCAAAATAATCCAGGTGATGGGAACACATTTTAACTGCCCAGAGCACTATTAGCTCATTCTTTGTCCCCTAGTTATTTTACATTCCTTTTGTTTGATGACAGGCAACCCAAGCATCCTGGATTCTAAGTTATTTTCCCAACTGATTACTGCAAGAGTGACCTAAAAATTAATCCATTCAGTTTCTGAACAGTATTATATTAAAACAGCTCTAAATGCAGACAGTTACTTGTGTTATATAAAGTCTAACCTCCTGCTCTCAATGTTCATACCACCTCTTTAAGTAATAGTTCATTTGTTCTTTCAAGGCAAAATAAAGACAGCCTACATCTATAATAGAGAGGGAAGTTTGCCCTGAAATTATAATTTTTTGGCTAGTCCTATCTAATAAAAGAGTAATATGCAAAATAACCATCACTCCACTACACCCACCAGCCAGACCCACTGGCCAATCAGGAGCAAGTATGCAGATTAACACCAACCAAGATAGCTGCAGCCACTGAGTGAGCAGGAGGGAGGTTTGGGTTTCCCCAGCAATGGAGGAAGCCAAGCTTTCCACACATCCTGGTGTGTCCAGGCCTCCATTCAAGGCTACAAAATTTCAATCATAGAAGATAAATAAATTCCAACAAAAATGGTGGCAGCCACAGAGCTGAAGAAAGCAGGAGGCTAGGGCTGCCCCCAGTGATGGAGGAAGCCAAGCTTCTACAGCCGTGGCCTGTCTTGGCCTCTGCTTAAGGCTACAAAGTTTCAATTGTAGAAGATAAATAAATCCCTCTGCTGGGGTCTCCTGGGGTTGAGGTCCTCTGCTTCGGTTGCCAGGGGACATGGCCAGCCTGAAAACCACCACATGCCCCTCACCCAGGCCACCCCATGCCCCAAGGTAACCCCCACCCTGCTCCAGGACACCCTTCAGGGAAAACCAGCTGGCCCCCACCCATGCACCAGGCCTCTATCCTAATAAAAGAGTAATATGCAGATTGACCATCACTCCAACACACAAGATAGCTGTCTCCATGTGGTCAAAGATCCTGCCCTCATGTGGACACAAAATGGCCACCACAAGATGGCCAGGAGGGAGAGTATTTGGGAGGGACCATGCCTGCAAGGGAAGGCAGTTGGGGGCAATCAAGCCTGCAGGGAAGGGCACTTAGGCATGACCAGGCCGACAGAACAGGCAAGTTCGGGGTGACGAGGTGTGCAAGAAAGGGCAGTTAGAGGCAAACAGGCTAGCAGGGGAACAGTTAGGCATCAATCAGGTTGGCAGGGGAGTGATTAGGAGGTGATCAGGCTGCCAGGCAGAAGTGATTATGGGGAATCAGGAAGGCAGGCAGGTGAGCAGTTGGGAGCCAGCTGTCCTGGATTGTGAGTGGGATGTCCCACTGGGATCAGGCCTAAATGAATAGTCAGACATCCCTCAAGGAGTCCCATATTGGAGAGGGTTCAGGCTGGGCTGAGGAACACCCTCCTCTCTGCCCCCTCCCCTGTGCATGAATTTTGTGCACAGGGCCTCTAGTATTTATCATAAAAATCATAGGGTTTTGAAGGTGGAAGAGAATATTTTATTTTCTAGAGGAGGACAAACAGATTGCAATTTGCCCAAGAAAGGGAGCTTATTAAAAGTGGTGATTAGAGAGAGAATCCAAGATGGCGGCATAGGTAAACACCTACACTGCTGCCTTGCACAACAATTTCAAAACTACAATTAAAAGACAGAACAGACAACATCCAGAACCACAGAAAAGCTGGCTGAGTGGAAGTTCTACAGCTAGAAGGAGAGAGAGGGGCTCACAGAAACCCAGAGAAGCTGCAAAAAGCTGTGGTACGGAGATGCGCACGCTGAGAGAGCGGGTGCCAGAGTACCTGGCTGGCTTTCTCTGGCGGGAGGGAAACGGAGACTCCCAACGGCACTGAACCCCTTATCTTATGACACTAAACCCCAGATCCAGCCAAAACTCATACGGGGGGAGTTTGGACTGTGAAAAGGGAGAGGTGCACGGAAATTTAGGGGAGTCGCAAAAGATCAGAGGTCAAGTGGCGCGCAGGGCACTGCGCAGAGGACAGATTGCTGATTGTGCCACTGGCTTTCATGAGTGGGCGGGAGACAGACCCTCCCAACTGTGCCATTTCTGACTCCACTAAGCTCCTGCTTCGGGCGAAACCCTGGAGACCTAGACTCGAGTGGTCCTGGTGCGCAGGGGAGCTGGAAAAGCAGCGGTCTAGAGGCACTGTGGGCGAGCGCGAAAGAGGACTGCTCCAGGGATTACCAAGTCACGTGAGACTCAGGGGCCATGGAGGGTGGGGCCAACTGGAGGGCAAGGTGGTCCCTTAAGCCCTGAGACTCCACCCATCCCAAGCTCAACAGAGGCTTCTTTGGTTTTGCAAGTCTGGTATCATAAGGCTGAATTCAACATAGAAGTTTCCCCGGCATACTGAAAATGCCGAGACAAGGGAAGGGATCACAAACAAAAGAAATGGAGGGGAAAAAAAAGACTGGATATAGAGTTCAAAACCACGCTTATAAGGTTTTTCAAGAATATGCTAGAAAAGATGGATAAATTTATCAAGTCCCAAGAGGAGATGCAAAAGGACCAACTAGAGATGCAAAAGATCCAACTAGAGATGATGGATAAATTTAGTGAGTCCCAAGAGGAGATGAAAAAGGACCAACTAGAGTCACTGACTGAAATAAAAAATATTATACAGAGTCCTAACAGCAGACTAAAGGAAGGCAAGAATCAAGTCAAAAATTTGAAATATAAAGAAGCAGAAAACACTCAACTGGAAAAGCAAGGATAGAAAAGAATCCAAAAAATGTGAAGATAATGTAAGGAGCCTCTGGGACAGCTTCAAGCATACCAACATCAGAATTGTGGGGGTGCCAGAAGAAGAGAGAGAGCAAGATACTGAAAACCTATTTAAAGAAATAATGACTGAAAACTTCCCACATCTGGTAAAAGAAATAGACTTACAAGACCAGGAAGCACACAGAACCCCATATAAAAGGAATCCAAAGAGGACTACACCAAGACACATCATAATTAATTAAAATACCAAGAGCAAAATATTAAAAGCAGCAAGAGAAAAACAGTTCATTACCTACAAGGGAGCACCCATATGACTGTCAGCTGATTTCTCAACAGAAACGATGCAGGCCAGACGGGAGCGGCAAGAAATATTCAACGTGATGAATAGCAAGAACCTACAACCAAGAATACTCTATCCAGCAAAGCTATCATTCAGAAGTGAAGGGCAGATAAAGAGCTTCACAGATAAAAAAATGCTAAAGGAGTTCATCAAGTCCAAACCAGTATTATATGAAATGCTGAAAGGTACTCTTTTAGAAGAGGAAGAAGAAAAAGCTAAAAGCCAAAAAATTATGAACAACAAATACATATCTATCAACAAGTGAATCTAAAAATTAAGTGAATTAAAAATTTGATCAACAGAATAAACTGGTGAATATAATAGAATCAGGAGCACAGAAAGGGAGTGGACTGATAATTCTCAGGGGGAAAGGGGTGAGGGGTATATAGGGAGAGACTGGACAAAAATCATACACCTATGGATGAGATCAATGGGAGGGAGGTAAGGGCAGAGGGAAGGGTGGTAGCTGGGTGGAGGGGAGCTATGGAGGGGGAAAAGGAGAAACAAATGTAATAATCTGAATAATAAAGATTTAATTAAAAAAATAAAAATAAGTAAATAAATAAAAGTGTTGATTAGGCTGGTGTCCAGGATCACTCTGCTTTGGGCTGCTTCCCATCTGCATAGCTCTAGCCACACTGAACCAAGTGTGGCATCAGGAGATTCTCTGCCACAAAGAGCCTGTGCATCAGGGAAGAAATAAGCATTAATTATCTCTAGTTATCAGCTTTTTTATTCTGTTACTCCACTGTGTTTCTAAACTCATAGATTCTTATAAACTCTTACTAGAGGTCCAGTGCACAAATTTGTGCACAGGGCTGGCCAGGGTGGAGGGGACATGGGAGGTTGGCCAGCTGTCTCTGTCCCCATTGGGCCGGTTAGCAGGCCACAGTGCACACCATAGTGACCAGTTATTCTGTTTCTTCTGGTCATTCCAGTTGTTCCAGTCATTGTGGTCTCTTGGCTTTAATATACATATAGATAGATTGTACAAATATGATTTTATTAGAACATTTAAGAGATGTTCAGAGGAATAGATATCCCTGATCATGTAGCTATTAATTCTAAAACTCTACAAATATATTCTTTTGCATTTTTTATCATAGTAATCACACGATACACAAAATTGCACACAAGGTACATTTTATAAAATCTGGGTTCACAATAAGCATACAACCCTGTAACTGGCTTTTCTCACTTGATAAAGACATTGAAAATTCCTCAGTACAATAACCATAGATCCAATAAATTTATTTTGTAACAGCTACATAATATTCTCAAGTGTTGACATAGTATAATGCATTCAACTACTTCCCTTATTGATGGACATTAGAGGTATTAAAAGTTTATCTTAGTATTCATGTCATGCAAAAATCCCTATCTTGTGTAGATATTAAAGCATCCTGTACTGTCTAATGTTACAGATACCTTTCAAAAAGTCATATTACATTGTAATACAAATTTTTTTTCCTTTTAAATCTATTATAAAATAACTAGAGGTCTGATGCATGAAGATTTGTGCAAGAATGGGCCTTCCTTCCCTGGCTGCCAGCACCTCATTCCTTCTGGCCCAAAGGCCCGCCTTCCCATGCTGCCCAAAGGCCTGGAGCTGCTGGGGTGGTGGGAACACCTGCATTGTCGCCATGGTCCCTGGCCACTTGGTGCCTGCATATGCAAGTTAACCTGCTATCTTTGTTGGGTTAATTTACATATGCCTGATTGGCTGTGGTCATTGCACATGTACAGTCAATTTGCATCTTTCTCTTTTATTAGTGTAGATTTCTTTTATGATTATTAATAGGAGTTACAAAAAATAACTTAATTTCCTTGATTCTTCTTTTTCTGGAATGAATAGAAATTGAAGTAGTAAGAACAGAACTTCTGCATGTATCCCTGATCAAATGTACTGATCTCTGCATCCAGACCCCAAAATGCTTTGTTTTAGGTATTTCTCAAATTAAAGGAACTCTTAAAGTCCATAGTCCTAAAACTATCAGGATATAATTCTGTTAAAAGTCAGTAAATAATTCAGTTTTGTCCCACTCTATGCTACCCTTAAATACTAAAAAAAAAAAAAAAAAAAAGAATCGTCCCTTTTTCCTGAAGTGGCTCCATGCTTTAATCCAGTAGTATTATTAATACAGATTGCCAGATTGCTCCCTACCCAGAATGTCACCTTCATTAAGTACCTGCTGAAACGGTACTTTGCTTGATTTCAGCTCATCAGCTTCTCCCTATCCCATTTGCCTGTCTCACATTCATGTCCTCCAGCGGATGCCATATGATGCCTTCTCTAGTCCTTCTAACTACTGCAGTCATTAAATTCTTATATGTATTGTAAGCTTAGGTGGATTTTTTAAATTCATAATTAAGTTCTGTATAGCATCTTGCATAATACCTTGTGCAGAGTATATACTTAATTTTAAAAGTTGTTGACCTACATTGATAAATAGGGCAAAATATTGTGCAATTTCCAGATAAATACCATTTTTAAATTAGATTTTAAAAATAAACTGTTTATTTTACATAGCTAAATATGCTATGATGAATATTAATTTTACAGAAAGCACTTTTAAGTTATAGATATGATGATATTCTATCTGTATAGATATAAAGAATGAGTTGTAACAATTGCTTTGATGATCCAACAAAAACAAGTCTTGAAATATACTACTTTGCATAATAAAATTATTCAAATTTATGTAACTCATCTGATATCATATTTAACAGATATTAAAATGTTATATCCATAGTGACAAAATAACCCCAGTAAATTTAAATAATGGGCATAGCATATGTGTTTATGTATCACTTTAATATTTATACTATTATTCAAAATATATTCATCTGGATTTGTAGAGGAAAGTAATTGATGATATCCCCTATGATAAACTGCAGAAGTTGTCACTTTCTATACATCGGGGTCCACTAATTAATCTTGAGTAGCCCTTTGAGACAGAATACAAGCAATGTGCACACAGGAGGAAAATAATAATTCATGAGAAAATAGACCCAGAGAAAAAACAGACTACATTTAAACAAATACAATGAGTACTATAGGTGGTAGCTAGTGTCATTCTCTACTGCAGTTCACTTTGGAGAAATTGTGAATTCCCAGGACTAATCTTGAAACGTAATTTCATGTGTTTCCCAACAGTGAAAGAAAATATATGAAGATGTATTTGAGGTTGTTACTAAAGTAACTATTGGCAATGGAGATACTCTAAGTATTACTGTTTTTATAGGCTAATCAGTAATAAACTCTGAGCTTGAAGTAGGATTACTTTGCCCAAGGGATGTATACCTGAACAAAACAGGTGGTTTATTAAGAGGAAAGAAAGGTAAACGTGGTTGGATAGGCAAGCAATGCCATCTGCGCAAACAACCTGGTCTCGGACTACTTATTGTTCCCAGTCTCATCTCCTGCCAGTCCTGACCCACCCACATACATGCCTCCAGAATTCTAGCCAAAACTAAAGGACTTACCATTTCCCTACATGGGCGTACTTCCCAACATTCATACCTCACTTTGGACTCAGAAGGGTCCTGCACTTAATTTATTTTTTCTTTTGGGACAATATACAAAACCTCAAATTTAACATTTTATCATGTTTAAGTGTACAATTCATTGGCAGTGATGTGAGAAACATTGATGTGAGAGAGACACAGCTGTTGTTTGCCTCCCCAACATGCCCTGCAGGATCCTGGAGTTGAACCTGCAACCCAGATACATGCCCTTCACCAGGAATCAAACATGAGACCCTTTGGTGCCTGGGCCGATGCTCTCTCCACTGGGCAACATCTACTAGGGTGTGATCCTTTCTTTTTAAATCTGTCTTCTGTTCTGTGTCATAGTTATCCCTTGTATCGTTTGTGCTTAGTGTAGCTCCTATGTTATTCACTGAATTGTGTCCTCCCAAAGTGCATAATGTTGAAGCACTAATCCCAAGAGTGATATTTGGGGAGGGAGCTTTAGGAGATAATTAGGTTGAGATGAGGCCATTTGAGACGGGGCAGGGTGGGGATAGCATTATGAGATTAGTGAACTTGAGAGAAGGGAAACCAGGGAGGTTGCTCTTACTCTTTCCACCACAATGAAGATGCATTAAGAAGGCAGCCCTCTGCAAGTCAGGAAGAGAGTCCTTACACAAAATGGTCATCGCCCTCTGATCTCCACCTCCAGAAAATGTGAGAAAATAAATTTCTGTTATTTAAGCCTTCTTCTTTATGATATTTTGTTATGGCAACCTGAGAAGACTAAGATCATCAGATACATGCTGAGCACTCTAAAATGTTCACCAAGTGTAAGAAGGGATGTGTGCACCCAGTGTGTGCATGTTATTGGGCTTTGAATTTAACATTAGCTGCGGGGGAAACAATAGAATTTTCCACCCACAAATGTGATCGTTTTGGTGATTCAGAAACTATAGTCAGGTTCTTAAGACAGCCACTGAAAAGTGTAACATAGTGTTTATATTCTCAAGGAAATGTGACCAGTCTTAGACTCTGAGTGTTAGATCATTTTAAATTTTAATAGGTTGCCCTCGTGTTTCTGATCCTGGAAGTCTCCAGCTCCTTTTTTTTTTAAATGAGGCCACATTACTTATTTGCATCTTTCATGTCCACCTTGTATCCTCATCTGGAGACCTAGAACTAGACCCAAAAAGGATGGCTAACTAGGCTTCAAAGTTTAGAGTATCACAAACACACATATTAGCAAAATGAATGATAATATTTAAATGTTGAGGAAAATGTCCTCAAATTGGATCCTTTTGACATAACTTAATTCCTTGCCAACACCCTAAGAAGTAGACTAAATAAAAGCTCTCTAAGTAGAAAATGAGAGTGGCACTGTGCACAGAGCTTGTGATAGGAAGTTAGAATTATTTGGTCTGATCTAACTGTCATGCTCCTACCTACTATGTATCTCTGGAATTAATGCTGAGCCTCAGTTTCCTTGTCTATCAACACAAAAGGATATAGTGAGATGAATCTCCCTGAACTCAGGACACTTCCCAAGTCACTGAAGTTCTCAACTTCCTTCCGATCTAAATGCTAAGTGCAGGAAGAAAGTAAATAAAAATAGAATTTTCCTTATTTCTAAAAATCAACCATATCATAAATATAATATTTGTAAATATTATATTTTATTTATATATACATATGACAATATAATTTATATATTTATCACAATATTATAAATATAAGTATTGTGAGATAGTTGACTATGTATGACAAAACCAAATTGTACTGACTTTTTAACTGTGACTTCTCCAGGGAAGTAAGGAGTTATGACCTCTAGTTGAACTACTGCTTGGACATGTTATTTTTTTAAAGGACATGATAGAGATTATATACTTGTGTTAATTACTCTTTTTTTGCTATTCTTTTAAGTCATCTAATAAGGTTGTTATAGAGTTTCTGCTAGCTCCTTTTCCACCAAATGAGACTACCTTACTTGTTTGTATCTTTCATGTCAACCTTGTATTCTTATTTGGGGACCTATGACAAGTAAACGAGCCTGGCTGGTGGAGACCTTTACATAATATGAAATGCTATAGTGCTGGGAATTCTTCTTTAATTTTAACTTTAAACTCGATCTTTCAGTTGCATGACTGACCACCTTATTATTACCTGTACTGAGAAAGGTCCCATCGATACTGAATGTCTTAGGTCCACAGACCAAAGACAAATGCTGGCATTGTGCAGCATGGTGTAATCTGTCAAGGAAATGCACAGGCATTGACAACCATTTCTTTCCTAAGTAAGGGAGTCTCATAAGAATGAAAATACATGTCTATCACGTCTCCTTTTTACTGTACATTATATTATAGCTATTATACCTTGCTGACAATGACTTTTTCTCATTTCCCATTTAGGAAAGTATAATTTAGATAATATTATTCATACTTTTTTATAGACCTTCCCTCCTTTTTAGATTTGTTAAACATAATACAATGGGCCTTAGATTTTTGACCTTAAAAAAAGTAATATAAGTAACTTATGACAAAATTGGTCTTTACAGCACCTGTGGGTAGCCATAATCTTTATTTTTGATTGGAGGTTGAAAGTAAAGTTTCAAACTAATTTTTTGATGGGCACATTGAACAACATTTTTTTAAAAACTTTCATTTTTCTCATTCCTAGCATATCCTCATACTTTAATTTTTTATGCCAGAATTTTTTCTGTAATGATCCAGATAATATATATTCTATACTTTATTAAAATTAGTTAACTTTGTTATTTAGCACAGAGCAGCCACAGACAATATGTAAATGAGCATGGCTGTGCTCCAATAACAATTTATTTACAAAACAAACAGCAGACTGGATTGGCTCACAGGCCATACTTTATAGACTCCTGCTTTATCTTAGTCTGTAAGTGATGCTGTGCAAGTCACAAATGTAGGATGATATGTTGATTTAGAACAACTTTTTCCACCAACTATGTCACTTTGGGCATGTCTCTCCACCTAGCTGATCTTGATTTATAATTGGAAGGAGTTTGATCTAGGTGAATGTTTTCAAGCACTAATATTACTATAGTTACTTGAGCATGCCCTTGACTACTTATAAGTAAATATTAGTAAGCTAAATACTAAAACTCGTGAGCAGTTTTTTAAACCTTAAAATTCTTTATTTTAAATTGTTTTCCTTTGAAGGGTAAACTTTTGGAACCACTAAATAAAATTTCCAAATGGCTATAAATGAAATGCTCCATTCTTCTACCCAAAGCTGAACTTTTAATTCTGAAAAGGAGGGGCCTGAGGATGGTCTGGCTGTGGCTTCTGCTATCACCTGAATGGCCAAGGTTCAGACTGCTGTTCTGCCCTCTTCCTCCCTCTCCGATTCCTTCTGTACCACTGAAAAAGGGAGTGAGCTTTCAGAAGAAAGACGGGTCATTATGTTCTTCTGAACATTCTAAGAATTATTAGCAGCTATGGTACATGACAATTAAGGAAGTACTCGAATAATTTGTATTTTGTTAATAACCTAGGACTCTTATTAACCAGCAGAAATGCTGATACAATTTGCTTTTCATGGTACATTTGTTTCCTTTGTGTATCAGTGAATTTATGTGAACTGTCTTTCAGGAAATATAATTTATATTTGTATCAGAATGTAAAACTATGCAATTAACATTTGTCCATATTTAACAAAAGAGCTAAGACCTCCAAATTCTCTGCAGTTACCTAAGGTAGGAGAATTGAATAAGCGAGGATCCATGGTTGTTATGCTACTACTAACTGACAAATGTCGCTGCTATTTTCAATATGGACATGGGTCCTAAAAATCTGCTTTCTAGAAAATTACAGTTGTAATACCTGAGAGGAATCTAATGGCAGCTGTGGATATAAATGAGCATGTAAAATAATTAAATAAACTGTTTATTTTAAGTCTACATTTCTCATTGATTTCAATTCTAAGAACAGGTCACAGGGAATAAGTAGAACATAGCAGTCATTAATACGTATTAAACTTGGGATCAATTTTGTTTTGGAGAATTTATCTTCACTTTTAATAAAATGCTATTCTATCTAGGAAAAGAGTAATATGCAAATTGACTGTAAATCCGCTACACCCACAAGCACAAGCCATGCCCACCAGCCACAGCCACCAGCTAATCAGAGTGAGTAAGCAAATTAACCCAACCAAGATGGCTATGGCCACAGAGAGAGGAGGAAGGAGGCTTGGGTTGCCCCTGGCAAGGGAAGAAGCCAAGCTTTCCACAAATCCTGGCTGACCCAGGACTCCTTAAGGCAACAAAGTTTCAATGGCTGTGCAAGCAGAAGGCTTGACTCTGCTCCAGGCTACAAAGTTCCAATTGTAGAAGATAAATAAATCCCAGATACCAGGACCTCCACTTGGTTCCCTGGGGAGCATGGCTGGCCTGCAAACTACCACAGGCCCCTTGTCCAGGCCACCCCATACCTCAAGGGAATCCCCACCCTGATCTGGGACACCCTTTAGGGCAAACCAGCTGGCCCCCACACGTGCAACAGGCCTCTATCTTATCTAATAAAAGAGTAATATGCAGATTGACCATCACTCCAACACACAAGATGACTGCCCCCATGTGGTCAAAAGATCCTGCCTCCATGTAGACACAAGATGGCCACCACAAGATGGCCAGCAGGGGAGGGCTGTTTAGGCAGAGACCAGGCCTACAGGGGAGGGCAGTTGGGGGTGATCAAGCCTGCAGGGGAGAGCAGTTAGGTTTGACAAGGACCACAGGAGAGGGAAGTTGGGGTTGACAGAGTCTGCTGGGAAGGGCAGTTGAGGGGGACCCAGGCCTCCAGGGGAAGGAAGCTAGGGGTGACCAGGCCCACAGAAGAGGGCAGTTAGGGACAAATAGGCTGGCAGGGGGGCAGTTAGGCATCAATCAGGCTGGCAGGGGACTGGTTAGGAGGTGATCAGGCTGGCAGGCAGAAGCAGTTAGGGAAAGGCAGGAAGGCAGGCAGGTAAACAGTTGGCACCTGCAATCCTGGATTGTGAGAGAGATGTCCGATTGCCCATTTAGGCCTGATCCAGATAGGATAGGGCCTAAACAGGCAGTCAGACATCCCTCAAGGGGTCCCAGATTGTTGAGGAAGCAGGCTGGGCTGAAGGACACCCCACCCCCATGCACGAATTTCAGGCCTCTAGTCTAATATATAAAAGGCCAGTGGCCATAGCGCTGTAACTATCAAACAACTGGTCACCAGGAGGTGCATTGAGGGTTCCACAGTGCAGGGGGAATCTAGGTCTCCAAAGATTTTGCATGCTGGGCCTCTAGTATTTTAATAAAATTTAACAATGTACATCTATTTTGAGTGTTATTTATATTGGCTACATGCAAAAAAAGGTAAAGAAGAAGAGAGAAAGTGGCTATTAGTCATAGGATGGCTATATGTAGCAGGGAGAAAACAAGAGAGAGGAAAAGCAGATTTTTAGCTCCTTATGGAAGGGAGCACTTTCTTCTGAAGCACACTTTCTGTGGGCACAGCTGCATATGACAATCAGTGTTTCAGCTCTTTGCAGCTGAGTTCTACTTGTATGAAACTCAGATGAGCTGGAATGACAGAAATGAAAGTTGTTCTCTAAACATGTTCAACATTCAACTCGTACTTTATAATTCTAAAGATTATAGAATTTAATAAAGCTAGATTACTCTAAGGATGCCTATAATAAGAACAGTACAATCTTTGTATAATTAATCATTTTATATATTAAAATCCATTGGGAGATAGCATAATAAGAAATGAATTACAATGGCTCCAGTGGAATACATAATGTCAACTGAATTTCACCATTCATATTTTGTTCATTTCAAGTTAGACAAAGGGGATCCTATTGCGTTCATTAAATAAAACTCTTCGCCAATCATAACTTTAATACAAATACAACTAAATAATAGTAAATCTTCATAATGATGTCTTCAAAGAACAAAAAAAATCCCTGAATGCTTTTAGAAGGTTTAGAAATATTAATTAGAAGATCTGATGTGGTTGTCCTTTGGAGTACAATTTAATGACTCAATTATAGTAGAGTATTAAAACAAAATTAAACTGTGTTTTGTCACACATATTCAACCTAAGATCATACTATGTTATGATCATTGCAATCTGGATAGAATGTTTTAACAGCTAAGTGAAAAATGTTAAAAGTAATAAAATTTGTTTATAAAACGCAAGCTTATATATAGTGTAATATGTTAATTAGACCAAATGACCTTGCAGATAAAGCCAGGGCTGCGAGGGAAGTCTGCCTAGGTCCTGGGTGCCTGCTGGCAGCTGGAAGGAAGCCTGGGTAGGTGCCAGATGGAAACCTGTGCTGGCATCCGGCAGAAGCAAGGCCTACTCTTGCATGAATTTCATGCATCGGGCCTCTAGTATATATATGTATATAAAATGACACTCTGAGATAGGTATTATCTCCTCTGTTTTAGGAGGGAAATGAGGACCAGAGAGATTAAGTGACACACCCAAGGTTGGAAGCAGAGCTTGACCTGAACAGAGCTTGATCTCCCTCTAGCACCTATCCCTCTACTCTTAGCCATTGTGTTACGTTGTCTTAAGAGTTTCCACTCAGTGAGTAAGAATTCATATTGATGTTTTTGTTTTAATAGTCTCATGGTTTTTCATTCTGGTCTCTACATTATTAAGCATGTTTAAAAAGGAAACGATCAAACCATGAAGAAAATAAAACTATAATTAAGACTATTTTCAGGAAACATTGCTTCTTATACAATAATATTGTTGGTATTATTATAGGAATTTGGTCTCTGAGAAAAGCATAGATCAGTACAGTTAAAAATAAATTATTCTCTTGCTCAAACCAGTTTGGCTCAGTGGATAGAGCCTGTGGACTACAGGGTCCCAGGTTCAATTTTGGCTAAGGGCACAAACCCGGCTTGCAGGCTCGATTTCCCCCCCCATCCCCCCCCCCCAGTAGTGGACATGCAAGAGGCAGACAATCAATGATTCTCTTTCATCATTGATGTTTCTATTTCTCTAGCTCTCTCCCTTCCTCTCTGAAATCAATAAAAAATATATTAAATTATTCTTGCATGAAATTAAGAAGCAAGATAAATTTCAAGATTTTACTTGTTGAACAGACTACATACATGTACATTATATTCTAGGCCAGGGGGTTTGAGACTTGGCAAAGCTTCTGAATGTGCTTATGAACTTTGTGAAAATAGACATTGCTGAGCCTGTCCCTGGAAATGCTGATTCAGCAGGGCCAATGAGGTAGATAGAACCTGTGTATGCAGCGCTGTGAACAGTATTAAAAACCTATCTCTAGCTAGTATCATTTCTTTCCGTGAACATATTACATACTTAGCTACTTATATCTATGCCTTTGCCCATGTTATTCTTTTAGCCTATAATGTTCACAGAGTACTACTTATGAAATATTCTTACCAAAAAAAAGTTGAACCCAAATATAATAAAGTCTATAAATAAATACATGTGATGATAATGTAAATGACATCAAAATAAAGTAGATGGCATATCTGGGGGGAAAAAAGATTTTACTTGTTAATGGTCAGTTTGGTTGTAATCATAATTAGATGCAATGAAAACTCGGGAAGCAAAGCATCTACATTACTGATGGTATCTTGCCATATAGAAAACCTTAAAACCATGGCACAGCCTCACAAAATATGTGCTCATAATGGAAAATTAAACAAAGTCATAAGGTCTATTAAAATAAGCATGGTACTTGTTAAACTATAATTTAAAAAGTTAAGCAGTCATTTTAAAGAGAAAAGAGGACTCAACTAACATAATGCCTATGATTATGTTTCTCCATTTTAAGAAGAAATGATAGTATCAAGAGAGACATTTAAACTTTTCTTTTTTCAAAACTGGCATTTTAAAGAGAAGATTATATTTAATATATGCTTTTTCAATAAAATTATATAATGCATTAATAGTAGCATCATATATATCACTTATAAAATAGTCCAGTACCATTGTGTTTATTGAAATTACATTATTCATATAAAATCAAACTCTTTTCTTTCTTTTTTTTATAAGTGGAATTTAAAAATTCCATCAATGATATCTTAAGAAATATTTAAATTTCTATTTAATTCAAAATACATTTTCTTTTAATTTTATTATTATTGTGTAGAATATATGCAAATATTTTATATCTCTAATATGCATAAAAGTGACAAGTACATGTATATATATATATATGTATATATACATATATATATATATACATATATATATATGTATATATATATATGGAAATCAGTTTGCCCTCAAGCCATTATTCTTTCTATAAAGTATTTCAAAAATTTTATTTGTTGTTAAGAGTACATGACATCAATGCCTTTGGTATAAAACTGTATTATTGTCTTGATTTACACATTAGCTATTATAGTCTTATAATATTTTCTCAATTACTCATTAAATAAAACTTGCAAACAAAAACAACATAAGCCATTATTCTTTTTTTTCTTTCTTTTTTTCTTTTTTTTTAAAGCCATTATTCTTAATATTTGTTTCTCTCACAGTATTGTAATTATCACTATAATTTATTTATCTCTTCATTTCCTTATGTTTTATCTTTTCCTCTGGAGCACTAATTTCCAGGATGTCCAGAGACTTGTCTATCGTATTCCAAGTTTCATTACCAGCATCTAGCACTTACTAGGCACATAACAATGCTGAGTAAATGTTGATTCATTGAATAAATAAGAAAATCAGCTAACATGAAGAAAAGAGGAAATGAATAATTAAATTTTAATAATAATTTGAAGCATATTTGGCTTTTGTGAAAATAAAACCACACTGTTTAAAAATAACTTGGATATAATAAAGTAACTATCACAAAATGTTTGCCATAGTTCAATTAAATCAATAAAATAAACTACAACATGAAACCGAAGAGTAAATGGTCTTAATAACTCTAATTTTCCAAAATGCTAGTACTATTATTCATGTGACTAGAGCAACCATAATCCATAATCCATAATATAAATTAAAAAGAAAAAAAAGTGGTTGAAAAATTTTATGTAAATTGACTAACTTGCAAACAATGCTCCTACAAAGAGAATTATGAGTACTTGAATATTGCAAGAATCAAAGTAAAGTACCTCCTCATTTTAAAATGAAATATACATATTTGAACAGCTGAGCTACAAGGATTATGATGTACTAAAATAAATAAAGAAAAAGATGCTTGCTTAGTGACAAATTATTAAAATGGAAGAAATACATACGCTAGGAATCTCACCATATATTTCTTTTTAATATTAAATTTTATCAACTACTAATTTCTAGACCTATTCTTTAATTCATAATTTGTGCTTTATATTTATTTATGTATCTATTTGAAATATTTACATAGAATCTTGTGAAATTTACATAATTTATTATCCAATAATAGACTTAAATACAATTAGGAAGGCATATCCTATATAATAAAAGGGGAATATGCAAATTGACTCTAACAGCAGAATGACCAGAACAACTGCTGGACTAGTCACTATGAGGTGTACTGACTACCTCTTGGTCCTTTTCCCTGGCCAACAGGCTCTGATTGGCTGATGGCTACCCTCAGCAGGAGTGGGGCCAGAGAGCAGATCCCTTGCCCTGGCTGTGAGGCATCAATCACCTGATGGAGAATGAGGAACCCTGGGTGGGTAGCAGTGGGGGGGGTGGCTCACTGTGGACAGCTGGGGAAGATGGCCCTGATCACAGGCCAGGCCTAGGGACCACACCCATGCATGAATTTCATGAGCCAGGGCTCTAGTATTATATAACAATATATCAACAACTACTTCATATATAACCCTATATAGATGTGAAAATAATGTTATTTTTTATATAATTAATTTAAACAACACTTCTCTAATGCAGGAAGCAACTATATTTTATGAGTAGCCCTATAATGAGTTATGCTTCTTTTAAGCTTTAAAATTTTAATATTTTATAGTCTAAATAATATCTTCCTGTTACTAATGGATGTGATGAGGGTCTATTCTTATTTTAAGCATAAATAATGTCTAAAACATTTTGTGCTAAAATAATAAGTTAATATAATTCTGTAGTATCTTTGGGCAAAAAAATTATTTACAAGTTTATCTATTCTTGGCATTTATTTCATAGAAAATCCAACATTAATCAAGTAATTTAAGTACTTATAACAATATCATGCAGCTATGGTTAATATATTTCTTAATAATAGACAAGTCATTAATTTCCTCCGGTAACAATACTAAATAATAAATTATTTAAATTCCTTGTACTAAGTAATTAAACATATATGCTGAAAACATTATCATTATGTCTTTGTCCTTTGAATGAGTCCCACGGCCTTAAATAAATTCATTTTCCAGGCTCCTGGGCTATTTCAGACAATTGACAAGTATCCAAGTAGAAAAAAACAAAGAACACAAAGAAAGAAAAGCAAAATATAAAGAAAATGATATTTTCAAATACTATATCAAGGAAACTATAAACCTATATGTTGTAAGGTTTGAGAAAACTATACAAAGTACATATCTAAGTAAGCCCTTAAAAGAAAATAAGAATTCTTAGAAATATTGAATTATAGTTGTAGTGTAGTGTGTTTGTATATCATATATCTTAGCAAATCTAGTACTTTTACAATTGAATTATTAAAATATACTCTAAATTTTAATATATTACATCACCTAATTTGGTAGTTTTTAAAAAAATTCCTAAGAAATTATATAATTTACAGTCTGAATTATTCATAACTACTATCACTGAACTGTAGATATAGAAGTGGTAGTTATCAGAGCTTTTGCTATTAAAAATAAGCTTATTTAGATTAGATTAGATAAATAATATGAGCATATGACTAGATAAATATGATTAGATAAATAATATGAACATATATTAGTTACTTAGGAATTTTCTAAGGCATCCTAAAACATAGTATTTCTGAAACTCAATATTTCAGAATTTACTTAAAGATTGTAATATTCTTAATATAATCATCACTCATCCTAGGGCTAAATGTTTTTTTATGGTAGTTACCAATTTATATGTAGAAGAAAAATTTAGAAAAGATTGTGAATTTTCCTTTTAAGACATATTTAAACGTAGAACTTTTCTAATAATAGCTGAAATAAGTCTAACATATGCAAATTACAGGAATGAAGAGTAGTGAGGTTACATTTAAAATATTTTTTCTATCCTTAATCAGTGTTTTCCCTTTCTACAAAAATAAATAGGTGAATAAAAGAAACAGTCACATACATATATTTACTTTTGTGCTATTTTTTCCATGTGCTTCTGGAAGTCCTATTCAAAGTATTTTGGAGTCTCTTAATCTTTCCTCCATATCAAATATCTTTTTTATTATAGTCCCCATTTCTCTGCCTCTCTATGTTGCATTCTTGGTAATTCCTCAGTTCTACCATCCAGTTCTTTAATTTTCTCTTAAATTAACTTCAGTTTTGAATTAATGCCATCTAGAAGTTTCATTAATTTCAATAAAAATTTTTGTTTTTCACTTGGTTCTATTGATGTCAAATTATCTTTGTTACTGTCCTGCTTTTTTTCATAACTTTTGTTTCTTATTCATGAATATTATTATCAGATTATTCCTTAAAATTAATTTCATCTTAGATGCTTTTTTCTGTACATTTTCGTATTTTGTGGGCTGTTTCTATGCATTAAATTGCTTATGTACTTTGGAATCTTGGCTTGCAAATTTATAAATAAAAGGAATCACTTTTTTCCTCCCTCCTTTTTCTCTTTGTCTCTTTCCTATTATATTTTTATTCCTCTGTATTTCAGTTGTTTCTACTTAGCCTCCTAATGAGTTTGTTCAAAACTAAATCATAAAATAGACCCTTCTTTATGGTACTATCAGATTCAGTTATTAAACCAATGGGCAACTTAATTTATTTCCATTTTTTAAAAAATAGATATATTGGTGATCTCATCTACAGTGCGTTACAAAGCCAGGCTCTTGATCACTACCATAATCCAATCCTGTTTTCTTTAATTAGGCAAGAGTCATTCTGATCCTAGACAGTAAGCACACTCTCTCTCATTTTGAATATTGAGTAGAGATTTTTTAGACCAGTCTGCAACTGGACCCTAGTAGACTGTACCTTTAAACTTATCCACAGTTTTATGTTTTGATCTACAAAGATATTGATCATGCTATTGAGTCCAGCTATATCTTTTAGACTTTCTTTCTCTTCATATTTCACTGTCATTGTTTGGAATAGAGATAGTGCTTGAAATGTGAACTCAGTGTGCTATCCCAACCAAAATGCAAGTTATTATTAGAAATACATTGATAATAAAAAGTATAAAGGCCAATAAAGTTAATAAATTATGAGATAACATGGTTTTAGAAAATATGCCTATATAAATTTTCTTATCTAAGAAATAAAATTTTGGCATACTGTGATTTGAAACAGAGTGCTGATCAATATTCTCTAATCAGGGGATGGCCTGATACTGCTAGCAGGAGCATAGTACAGGCAAAGTCATTTTGAAAACAGCTCTCTGTATACTTCAACCTGGACTGTTGAATTCCTATTCAATGCTAACAACCTTCTAACTTCATCTTACGTCTTCTCTCACCAGGACTATTACAACGGCCTCCCAGTTAGTCTCACTTTATCAATTTTTCCTCTTCCATGATCAGAAGAGTTATTCTAATAAAAAGTTCCTTGCAGATCTTTTGCTTTAAAGAATATAATTTTTCCCTGAACTTACAAAAGAATCTAACTTTCTAAGTATGACACTCAAGGCCTTTACAATCTAACTCCCAACTTATCTCTGCAGTCCCAGCCTGTAATACTGAATCTTAAGTGTTTTCTTTGTCATCCAAAACATTCTGGCAGGGGGGTTAGTGAGGGATGCTGAAATGACTGAACAGCAGGCTGTGTGGGGTGATGAGGCAGCAGGGAGGCCATGAGGGGCAACCAGGGCACAGAGTGGGGCAGTTGGGAGTGATTAAGCTGACAAGGGGTGGCCATGAGGAGCGACTAAGCCAGTAGTGGGGGGACAATTAGGCTGGTGGGGGAGGGGCAGTGAGGGGCAACCAGGCAGGCAGGCAGGTGAGCGATTAAGAGCCCAGGATTGGAGGGATGTCCAACTGCTGGTTTAGGCATGACCGGCAGTTGGACATCCCCTGAGGAGTCTAGGATTGGAGAGGGTGCAGGATGGACTGAAGGGACTGCCCCATGCACAAATTTCATGCATCGGGCCTCTAGTTCCTAATAAAATGCTTCACTCTAAGACTATTGGCATTTCTCCCTACCAGCTCCTCTACCTGAAATATTTCCTTTTTCCCCTAATAGATTCTCCTCAGCAATCTCTCCCTCTACCAATGGCCTAGAAAATTCTTATTCCTAAAGACCCAAATAGCTTTCTTTTATGCATGCCCCAGCACTAGGTTTACACTTTATTTGAAGCATTTATTATGTTGTATTAGTTATTTATAAACAAATAGAGGCCCGGTGCATGAAATTCATGCATGGGTAGGGTCCCTAGGCCAGGCTGGTAATCAGAACTGATCAGAGCCTTCTGGCTGTTGGCCAGGACCTCCCTTTACCGGCTGCCGGCTGCTGTCTGGAGCCCTCCTTCATTCCATGCTGTCCCCTGGTGGTCAGTGCATGTTATAGTGAGGGATTGAACTCCCAGTCTCCCAGTCGAATACCCACAGGGACAATTTGCATATTAGGTTTTTATATATATAGATAATTACAACTAAGATTTTCCAGGGAGTCCTTGTCTAAATCACCCCAAGGTCCCTGATGTTTGCCTTAAAGCATTAGTTGAGCTTTTTATTCAGGGAATATAAACACAATTTTAAAAGAAACTGATATTTAATCTTTCATAAGTTTTACAAAATACTATCTTAAGGTTGTTCAGTAGTCCAAGCCTACTCCTTGGGAAAAGAGAAAAAATAATCTTCAATATACACAGCACACATTTCAAAACATTTAAATAAAATTGAGTGGGGCTTTATACCTGTAATTGGATCCTACTGAAAAATATTATTCATGATTTACCAAATATTCAAAGCAATAATTGAAGGAGGGAAGAACTCCACTGGAAATTTCCACTGGGAAACACTAGAAAAAAGGTGTTGGTGACTTTACTAAAGGACACTCATTTGATGATGAAGTAGATAGAGATGTTGAGAGAGTGCATAGCTAGAAGTAGCAGTCACAAAAATAGCAACTTCAACTTATTTAAATACTCATTGTAGACCAATCCTCTACATATTTATGCTATTTAGTTTTCATCACAAACCAACCCCCAATGGCAATTATTATTTTTATCATTTCATTGAGTAGGAAACTCCTATCTAATAAAAAAATAATATACAAATTGACCATACCTCCACTACACCACAAGCCACACCCACCAGCCATGCCCACCAGTCAATCAGGAGTTAGTATGTAAATTAATCCCAACCAAGATGGCTGTGGCCATGGAGAGAGCAGGAGGGAGGCTTGGGTTTCCTCAGCAATGAAGGAAGCCAAGCTTGCTGCACATCCTGGCTGTTCCAGGCCTCCACTCAATGCTGCAAAGTTTCAATTACAGAAGATAAATAAATCCCAACAAAAATGGTGACAGCCACAGAGCTGGAGAGAATAGGGGACTAGGATTGCCCCCAGTGATGGAGAAATCCAAGCTTTCTGCAGCCCTGGTCTATCTTGGCCTCCACTTAAGGCTACAAAGTTTCAATTATAGAAGATAAATACAGTGGTACCTCGAGATACGAGTTTAATTCATTCTGTAACCTTGAGGTGTGGGAAACTAAGACGCTGGAGTCGAGGTAAACTGGTGGGTCGTGTGCAGCCAGCTGATCTGTGCGATTACTCCTATCTCAACTGTCGGTCCTATTTCAAAGCAAAAATCGCTCCCTTGATGGCTCGTATCTCAAAAATCTCGTATGTTAGGGCACTCGTATTTCGAGTTACCACTGAAATCCCAACAGAAATGGCTGTGGCCACCAATCAAGCAGGAGTCTTGGTTTCACTCCAGGCTACAAAGTTTCAATTGTAGAAGATAAATAAATCCCAGATACCAGGGCCTCCACTTGAGTTGCTAGGGGTCATGGCCAGCCTGCAAACAACCACAGACCCCTCATTCAGGCTGCTCCACACCCCAAGGAAACCCCCAGCCTGATCTGGGACACCCTTCAGAGCAAATCAGCTGGCCCCCACCCATGTAGCAAGCCTCTATCCTATCTAATAAAAGAATAATATGCAGATAGATTGACCATCATTCCAACACACAAGATGGCTGCCCCCATGTGGTCAAAGATCCTGCCCCCATGTGGACACAAGATGGCCACCACAAGATGGCCTGCAAGGCAGGGCAGTTGTGGGTGATCAGGCCAGCAGGGGAGGGCAGTTAGGGATGACCAGGCCAGCAGAGGAGGGAAGTTGGGGGCGACTGGGACTGCAGGGAAGGGCAGTTGGGGGGTACCCAGGCCTGCAGGGGAGAGCAGTTTGGCAGGGGCAGGCCTGCAGGGCAAGGCAGTTAGAGGCAAACAGGCTGGCAGGGGAACAGTTAGGCATCAAGCAGGCTGGCAGGGGAGTGGTTAGCAGGTGATCAGACTGTTAGGCAGAAGTTGTTAGGGGCAATCAGGAAGTCAGGTGAGTGAGCAGTTGAGAGCCAGCAATCCTGGATGGTGAAAGGGATATATGACTGCCCACTTAGGCCCAATCCTGGTATTTTGTGCACCAGGCCTCTATAGGTTTATAAAAGATAATTGGAGAAAAATCTCATAGAAAATGTGTAGACCAGCCAAGCCTACAAGGTCACTGGTTTGATTCCACATCAGGGCACATGTCCGGGTTTCAGGCCTCAATCTTCAGAGGGTAGGCAGCAGCTGATCAATATTTTTCTCATCAATATTTCCTTCTCTCTTGGTCTCTCTCTCTCTCTAAAATAAATTTCAAAAATATTTAAAAATTTACTTAAAAAAATAAAAAGAAAAAAACTGGATTCAAAATTTGAATCCAGATCACTTTATTCCAAAGTCAGTGCTATGACTTTCTACAGTGAACAGATTTAAGAAGACAAAAGAGGCAGAAGAAATGGCTAGTCAGTCAATGGAAAGTTGATTAAACATGACCTCAAAGAACTAATTAAGGCTAGTAATGAGAATGATGACAGAAATAAGGAGAGCAAACTGAATTTATCAGTATGGCAATCAGGAATCTAGCCATCACCCTGAAGCAAGAGTAACATAGTTTAAATTCACTCAATTATAGATCAAACCCAAAATATAAAATACAAGTGACAGATTTATTAAAGTCATTTCAAAAATGTGATAGGAACATCTTTGGAGGTAGTCATAGTGGCTCTCAATTATAAAGCCTCTTCAGAAATCTTTGTCTTCTGTCCCTGAGTAGAACAACATCTCCTTCATTGCCATGACATCCTTGGCACCTCTGTGGTCATCCCCTTTTCAGCAAATAGTCCCTTTCATTTTTCTCTGGCGCCATACACTGATGAACCACCCATAAATGAAATTATGCATTGTTCTACTGCTCTGACCAACAAACAAGGGTGGCAATAAGCATTCAACCATGAAGATTCTTGTCCATAAACTCACTGTACAGCTTTAACCACTGTGCTTTGTCTGTACGTGTTGAGACAAGTGTGTACCAATGGGACCACTGATATTTTTACATCTCTTTTCATAAAGGTAACTTATAAAAATACATAGCATTCAATTTAAGAACAGTAACAATAATACAATGCTTTATATTTTATATTAGAGACCTGGTGCACTCAATCATATGAGAGTATAGTCCCTAGGCCTGGCCTGTGATCAGAGCCATCTTTCCCAGCTGCCCACAGCTGGCCTAACTCCTTGCCACCCACCCTCGGTTCCCCATTTGCAATTGGGTAATCAGTGTCTGACAATCAGGGGATGGGACCGAGAGGTGGTCAGTATGCTTCATAGTGACTGGCCCAGCTGTTGTTCTGCCATTAGGATCAATTTTCATATTACCTTTTTATTATATAGAGTTATTTATTTAAAAATTGGTTCTAAAACTCTATACTATCTCCATCCCTCAAATGCTTTTAATTGTTGATAGTATTTTTATTAATCAATATGTTTCTAAGGAAATTAGAAAATCATACTTTTAAAGATCATTTAGTCATTTTCATAGTGGAAAATGGACACTTAGCAGTGACAACTTCAACCACAGCTTAACCCATTGTAATAAAGAGATACAAGATGTCATTATATTAGACACAATCACCCTGGAATATATGCCCACACCTAAAATGTATGTGTGGGCAGATATTTTACATAGTTAAATAAAATTAAGTCTCACACTCAGTGATAAAAGCCTGGAGAGTTAGTTTTAATAAGTGCTTAGTATTACCTATTTGCACAAGATTTTGAGAAAAAAAAGTTTCTTTACTGATTTAGAGAGAGAGAGAGAGAGAGAGATAGAAACATCAATGATGAGAGAGAATCATTGATTGGTTTTCTCCTGCATACCCCCTACTGGGGATGAAGCCAGCAACTGGGGCATGTGCCCTTGGCCAGAATAGAAACTGGGACTCTTCAGTCCATAAGCTAACACTCTATCTACTGAGCCAAACTGTCTAGGGCTCCACAAGATTTTGAGATGCAGGGAGCTATACTACTGTATTGAGTCTCTGAAAAGTGTTAGGTATCTACTGAATACTTAACTACAGTCTAGATACATACATATGTAAGGCATCTATTAGGTGGTTTGAACATATATATAATAAATATTTTCTTCCCTTGTTGGTTTCTTCTTTCCTACATTTAGAATTCAAGGGTATAATAAAGGTCAAGGCAATGAGTCATTAAATGTTTTTCAACAGTAAATGTATTCAGAAAATTCCAAGAAAGTTTAATTATCAAGAAATATAAGAAGGAAATAGAATGTCAGCTCTAAAGGTGAGAACTTTCCATGCCCTCTGAAAGGACTCCACCTTGAGCAGGCCACTGCCACCTTGTGGTATTTTTATTCTATGAGTTTTGCTATATGATCCATTCCTAATATAACACAATAAGGTGTGAACTGGAGTGGGGATCTTTTCCAAATATTTACTATGGGACGAAACTGATTCTAGCTACATTGTAATGCCATAGAGGTAATTCTTTTCATAACTTAGTTTGTATTTTCACATGTTCAGACAGGTCAATCAATTACCTCCTAATAAAATAAGTCAACTACTTAAAAGTGTCTCTAACTTTTAAATGACTTGAAAAAGTGATAGGTAACCAAATATCACATTAGCAATTGTGATATTGCCATTTATTAAAAATATATATAACCAAAATATATTTCTCATATCTATTTAGTCTTTAAAATTCCTGGCTCAAAGTCCCAAACCTTTGGAATGTCCTGAGATATGAAGAGCAAAGGGAGTATCTTTTGTATAATATTTGGTTTTAGGTCCTCAGTTCCTGAAAATGCTTCAGAGACACCAAGGTGAAATGGTTGTCTTGTTATTCATAACAAGCCTTTCCCACCATAGGTGGGCATATCTTAATAAACAAGACTTTGGGAAAGCACCTAAGGATAGGGGCTGGTGGTCAGGGGAACCAAACAATAGAGGGTTGGCTCTTTCAGTTCCGCCCTTGATTACCAGAGAGGTAGAGGGTTTGAATCCATCACTAAAGGCCAAGAGTTAACTAGTCACACCTATGTAATAAAATCTCCATAAAAACCCAAAGGGAAGGTGTTTGGCTAGCTTCCAGTTGGGGAATCATAATGCTTCCACCAGCTCTATGAGGACTAAAGATCCCTTTATCTTGCTTTTGATTTGTATCTTTTAATATTTTTGTAATAAATTGGTAATAATGAGTAAACAAGTTTTCCTGAGTTCTGCAAGCTGTTCTACAAATTAATTGATCCCAAAGAAAAGTTGATGGGAACCTCTGATTTATATATAGTAGGTCAGAAGCACAGGTAACAACCTGGGCTTGCAACTGGCATCTGAAATGAATGGTGGTCTTGTTGGACTTAGCCTTTTACCTGTGTTATATGATTCTATCTCCTTGCAGATAGTGTCAGAATTTACAATAGCCAAGTTTCCATCAGTAGATGAGTGGATAATAAAGCTGTGGTGCATTTACATGTGGAATATTACTTGGTCATTAAAAAGAAGGAAATCTTACTCTTTTTGACAGCAGGAAAGGACCTAGAGAGCATTATGCTAAGTGAAATAAGCCAGTTGAAAAGACAAGTACCATATGATTTCACTTATATGTGGAATCTAATGAATCAAATGAATTAAATAACAAAATAGGGGTAGACTCATAGATAAAGAGCAGGCTGCCAGCTGTCAGGGTGGTGGGGCTGGGAGAGTGGAGGGATTGAGCAAAAAAGTTGAAAAATAGAGAAAAAATAAACTCATGGACCCAGACAACAATGTGATGGAAGGGGGGGGAGGTGAAAGAAGGTAAGGGAGCGGGGATAAATGTAATGCACAAAGACTTAACTTTGAGTGGTGAATGCACAATACAGTGTACAGATAATGTGCTATAGAATTATGTACCTAAAACTTGTATAATTTTGTTAACCAGTGCCACCCCAGTGAATTCAATAAAAAGAAAAAAGAATGTAGTTGAATTCTCAGATACCCTGCTGGTGTCTGAGAATCACTTGTTGGTGTGGGGAAGCCTACACACACACACACACACACACACACACGTTGGAATTGTGTTAAGAATCCAAAAGCATAATAAATACATATGTATATCACATTTCCTCTATTTGTTAATTAATAATTTTATATGGTTTTCACATATACTTCAAATAAAAATTAACCAATGGTTTGTTTTATTTATAATATAGTATACCCTATACTTATTACACTAAGTAAAAAACAACTTGTTATTTGCCATCTTATCCTTGATTGAACTGGAATTTTATTAAATTCATTTCTTAATACATTAGTAATAAAAAATTATAGAAGTAATCAGAGTTCATGTGTCTGATTTGGTTTCAAGCCTACAGAAAGAACTTCCTGCTTCAATTATTTTTATATGATTTTGATTTGTTCTTCCATTTTACCTTTTAAAACATCATTGATATTTGCTTCATATCATTTCATTTCTAAATTACTTTTATATATCCCTAATGTGTTTCCAAACATAGTATGTCCTCAACTTTTTTTTTGTATCTATGGTACATGTTTAAATAGAGGAATACTTGACTACAAACTTGAGAGAATTATGTTGAATTTTTATCACATTACATTCTTGATTGGTTGTCCTGTCTTATGCCTCTGAGAAAAACTCTTTACTCTTTTTACTTACATGATCATTAAATAAAAAAAATTACGTATTGCTGATATTTTTTGAAAAAAAATACTTTATGCAATGCCTCTTACTACTTAATTCTACCGCTATTTTTTTCTTCAAGCACCTCAAGGAATAAAGTTTATATCTGCCATACTTGGCTTTCATCTAACCTTCAGGGAGTCTTAATCTTCCATTGTCATTTTATATATTGGGGGCAGCCAGAAGGCCTGGGCTTGCTAAAGAACAACCATGATAATAGCACAGTGAAGGCCTGGAGAGGGAGGGGGCAGTGTGGAGGGGGTCAATGGGGATAAGGAGTGGACAGTCTTTAATATTTGCAACAATAAATATACATCTTTAAAAACAATTTTAAATAGAAGAAGAACTTCTTTAATTAGTTCCAGGTTTAATATCAGAAATATGCAGACAACAGTTGTAGTTTACTTGGGAAGACACACAGAAAAAACTTAACTGGAAGTAGGATTTGATAAAATACAATGTGATATTTGTTGTCATTTTTTAAAACAACTTATTGATTTCAGAGAGGAAGGAAGGAGAAGAGAGGGATAGAAACATCAATGATGAGAGAGAATCACTGATTGATTTCCTCCTGCATGCCCCCTACTGGGGATGGGGCCCACAACCTGGGCATGTGCCCTGACCATGAATGGAACCATGACCTCTTGGTATGTAGGTTGATACTCAACCACCAAGCCACACTGGGCT
Source organism: Lasiurus cinereus (assembly GCA_011751065.1). Classification (NCBI taxonomy): domain Eukaryota; kingdom Metazoa; phylum Chordata; class Mammalia; order Chiroptera; family Vespertilionidae; genus Lasiurus; species Lasiurus cinereus. Next base: position 45,896,011 of record JAAGEH010002528.1, on the reverse strand, counting down.
GAGCATATTTATTGTAATTTTGTGTGAGGTTAATCACTCTTAGATATTTGAGGTTATATTGACCAGTCAGAGGAAATAGCTCTCCTTTCTTGGAGAAGGCTAGTAACAAAGCACTAAATAATTAAGGTTAATTAACAGCCCCTTAACAGCTGAAAGAATGGAGTTGTGGGTAACCCCCAGGGAGTTATACTTTGAAGGAGATATTGACGGACCAGATACACACCCAGCTAAACTTACTCCACTCTAGCCCACAAGCAATAATGTGGTTTCTTTCAACAATGTCCTACAGTTCTTGCAGAGGTTGCTGAGTGTAAAAGGGAAGACATAAATTATTTCTAAAGTTTAGAATCTAAACTATTGTTGCTAGTAGTATCAAGATGCATGCTCAGGGTGAAGCAGTGATGTCAGTTTCCTATTCCAAAGTAGAAATGTTGCAGTTAGGTATTAAAATATTCCTTAAGGTTTACTTTTCAAAGAACCTTTACTTCCAATAACCCATAATACTTTTGCTATAAATACATGGAAATATTTTTAAAAAGTAAACTCATTGTTATTTGCTTTGCACTTGTACAAGTTTGCTTCCATATCACTATTTACCTAGCCAATGAACAATGCTTTACCAGTAAATAGCCAGTGATTTCTAAATGCTGCACTCTGTTTGCAATTACTTAAGCTCAAATCAAGACTCCCAAAGTCTAGAAAACTAATTTGCTCATATTACTAATTATTAACAGCTTCAGTTCTATTATTGCCTACATAGAGGGCATAGAGATAAGAGTTAATGCAATAAAAATATAGATATTTTAAAATAAAATATTTTATTAAAATACAAATAAAGTTTTAATAAGCTTTACTACTGAGGAAACCCATAATATATTATGTTATTTAAATATAATCAGTTCCTAAGCATTTAAATATATCAATGAAGAATGGGAAATTTGAGGTGATAATTAAATATACTGATTCATAAAGATTTAATATAGCTTTAGCTGCTTTGGCTCAGTGGATAGAGCATCTGCCTGTGGACTGAAGGGTCCCAGGTTTGATTCCCATCAAGGTGAAGTATCTTGATTACAGGTTTCTCCCTGGCCAGGGCCCTGGTCAGCGCTGGTGCAGGAGGCAATCAATTGATGTGTTCCTCTTACATTACTATTTCTCTCTGCCTTTCCCTCTCTCTTCCACACTCTCTAAAAAAAATAAATGGAAAAATATCCTGGGGTGAGACTTAAAAAAAATGGTATAAATGCAACTACAGGTGTGTTGACACTAAAATGATGTTTTTTGTCTTCTGATAACAAGCCATTTCAAAACATTTCAACTTCAAACAACATTTTATAATAAGTATATGAAATTTTTGAGAAATGGGAATAACTCACTGAAATTGAAGACTTCTAACTCTATTTAGAAAGAGCCACATTGCTAGCAATTCTCAACACTTAATCTTCCAAGTCAAAAGCAAAATGAAACAAAAACAACAGAAAATACTGTTCCATATCTTTTAAGTTCTTGGCAAACAAATTACATTAACTTTTCCTCCTAATATTTCAATAGTGCAGCCAGGCTTCCAAATACACACACAACACATACTTCTCCAACAAAAGTCCTGGCCCCAGTGTTTCCCCATTACCAACATCAATACAGAATCAGCCGCTAATTAGAGTACAGTATCTGCATTGTCGGTTACAACTAGGTCTCCTCTTCAGTGGAAGAGCATTCATTTAGAATCAGCACCTCACCACAGGCATGGATTGCCTGCCATCTCTATTAAATCAGGAGCTCCTAGGACCTAGGATATTGTCATCATTAGTCACACAAAGGCACCCCTTAGGAATACTTTCTGTTAGGAACACACTTTCTATTTGTTTTGAATCACCCGTCGAGACTTAAAATATGCTAATGTAGTTAACTTTAATCAGAACTCTTTCCATTAAGATTGAAAGAAGAGAGCATCATTTCAGTGCAAACTGACATTAACATTTCAAGGGGGTGAGTTTAATGTATAAATGGATGATATGCTATATATAAAGAGAGGAAAAACGGAATACAAATTTACTTAACAGGGCAGAACCTATAAACAATAGCATCAATAAACAAAACCCAACCCCATACAAATGTGGAAACAACTCTAATACTTAAAATAATTGGAGAATAAATAAAACATGTGCCTGCCTGCTTTTCTGCGGCAAAGAAAGAAGGAAGAGCATAGCCAACAGTGATCAGAGTTATAAACTGAAAATACACCTTTTATTCTATCATTTTTGTTTCAGTCAACAGTATTTTTTTGGTCAAGCAAGCATTAGTCTGTAGGTAAGAATTGTTTGTGAAATGCAGTTATTTGCAAAATATCATTATCTTAAAGTGCAAAGTGAAATGATATTGAACTGAAAGGCAGTGGATCTCAGACTTTATGCATGTAAGCTCCAATCCCTGATGATATAACTCATCTTTCCACAAAGGCAATACAGGTAATTCTCATGCAGGTGATATGTGGATTGAATTTTGTAGAATACTCCTATGTGGTATATGTGCATATCAGTACACTACACAAGCCAGCTGACATTTGGGAAGAAGGAAAACAGGTGCTTCTATTTGTCCTGATTGTGTGACCTAGTTTTGGAAAGAGAATGAAAGAAAACATGTAATTTAGGTTTCTAATGAATTATTTAAATTTTTCTGACCTCCCCCCCCCATGGTTATTACATCCATTTTAATGTTAAGTGATTCAGGTAAAACAACAACAACAACAAAAGTATGTAAAATAATGTATTATTTTTTAGAAAATGAGAGGTTCTACAAAAGACATAATGCCAATGACTCCAAAGCTCTGTGTATTTTCACTGTTTCTATGGGTCTTCCTAAAATGATTTGCCTACTTCTTTCTTCAACAAATATTGTAGACAACACTTAATTTGGATAGGTGACTTATATCGTCCTGGTGAGCATGCAACATTGACTTAAGGTAAAATATCTTCAGCAAATATCCCTGTTGAACTGGCCCTGGAGAAATTGCATGTGCTGTGCCCTATGCCTTAGAATGCTTATTTGTGCAGTAAGTGACATACATCATGTTGAATTGTGGGGATTAAATGTGGGAATGCATCTGAAAGAGCCTCTCTAACATATCCAACACAGCACTGCTACTTCTCTCTCCTCCTTTGCTAGTCTTTTCTTTCTCACTATTGTACTCAATTATTTTATTCCTTGCTTCTTCTTTTATGAAAGTGAATACAAAAGATAAAAATCTTGTTAAAAAGCATGCATTAAATGGGGGAAAAGGAGAGGTGGAGTGAGAGCCCCAGGCAACAATGTTAGGGGTTGGGATATTCAGAGGCATTTCATACTGAATTCAGAGGATTGATAGTATTAAATTCAATTGCCATTTAAGTGGACACAGTATTGGAACACTTTAAATTAAACCACAGAAGATTATTGGGTCTAAGAATGATTGGGGTACACAAATAGGGACACTTCAGTTTACACAAATAATTTATATAGAGAGGTTTCATAAAACATGATATTAAATAATAGTAATTAATTTCCAGCCTTATAGATAGATGACGTTGTTTTTATATATAGGGATATTTGTTAGATTAGAAATATATATTTTAGGTTTTTTTCTCATCAAATTCCTATATAATCATTACCAGGGAAATTAAATTCACATTGTGCCTTTGAGATAAATTCTTTCATTTAGCAACACTGAGTTAATCCTTCTCACTAAGCTTTAGATTCTGTTTTTTAATCTACTATGTCATTTTTTTTCTTAGTGTAAAGAAAAAAAAAGGGAAGACCGAAGGTAAGAAACAAGATATAAAAATAGAGGAATTACACATTTTCTTTGTGTCGTAGAAATAATAAAATCTAATGGTTTGCTAACAATTGTCAGTGGCTAATTGTATTCATATATTCACTAAAAACAATTGGCATATATGTTCTTGAAGAATAACAACAAGAAAATCTTTAGAGCATCACCATCATCAATGATTTGGGCAGTTCAAACAATATTCATTCACTCATTCATCTAATTCAGTTTTAGGACATTAATCAAAACTGTATCCCTCACACCAGGTACATCAGGCCAAATACATTTGTATTTAAAGAATCCTCTGCCTGGGACAGTAGATAGTGTGAGCAGTAATAACAAAGATATTTTTACTACTTAAATAAAGACCTTCCACAGTGAGTGGTAGCACTACTAGTAATGTATTCATTCTCTGGCTCCCTTTCATCCTCTGGTTAATGGGGAGTTAAGAGACCAAGTCTTCAAAACTCCAAACTTCAAAACTTCAAAAAATTTGCTCAATGGAGTTCAAATATCAGGCTAAAAGCAAGTTGCAGTTTTGATTTGAACACTGCTTCCCAACCCAGGTGTGGCCTGCTTTTGATAAACATTAACTTTGTTCTCTATGTAAATAAAATGGTGGCCATCCAGGTGCACCTGCTGTATGGTATTACAGGCAACCACAAAGTTATCAGAGTGTAACACAGAAAAAATAAACAGAACAAGTGTGCTAAGGGGCACATGGAGATTGCCATTGTAGATTATGTACACAGTTCAATCTTTCCGTCAAATATGTTTAATGCAGTTACCAAATATAATATACAGCTCACATGGAGGCCAACTTCCCCAAAGTTCCCATATCAACCCCCAGTTTAGGTGAATATTTTAAAAAACTCTCTCAACAAAAATTACTTTCACTGGACGGTATTTAAAAGTACCAGAGAAAGGAAAAATAAAAGTGTTGCTAAGTGAATATGGAATAGGTTATGCCTTCTTTTAATTTCTTTTGTGAAATGATGGGAGTGATAGAGTGTACTGGGTACCTTCATTACTGACAGGTGTAATTTCACCCCTACTTGAAAGGCCATGGCTTTCAAAGGAGATGAAAGCCTCCAGCTGACGAATGGGGGAAGAGAAGTCTGACAGGAATAACACAACTGTCTCAAGAGACTTGAATCATGCAGTCCTGCGGTTTACCATTTGGCCATGAAGTTACAAAGATTTACAGTGTGTTCTGAAGGGGTTTGGAACCCGTTTATTTGCATTTACTTCTGGAGGGCTGATAGAACAACTCCGTGAAACTACAAACAGTGTGGCCAGCTCATCCCACAACTGATAATGACATAATGGTTTTAGGCCACCCAGAGCAATTTAACCATGACTGATGGAACCCTCTTGCCAGCAAGTCTCTAGGATAATAACAAGATTTCAGATAGTGTTATGGTTATAAAAAGCCTTTATAATTATCACTGAACATGAACCACAGGTTTACATTTAGGAACCAGCTAATATCACTTTGTGGATTCTATGGTATGGGATATAAGCTCCCAAAGAACTTTTTTAGCTTTAAGTTCATTCTGATAAAACCTTCAGATAAAAGTTACCTAAGTTATATTAGTTAATTAAACAACTTACATTCTATTATTAAGGCACGGGGCTTAGAAACTGTTTAAGAAAAGTAAAAATGTTAAGAAGAAAAGATGTGTGAATTACTTAAGAAAAGTAAAAATGTTAAGAAGAAAAGATGTAAGAAATAATGTGATGAGAGTCATAGGAAAAACACAAGATGGAATGGGAGATAAGAAATTGCTATTTCTCTTTAGCCATTAAATTAGTATGCCATTTTGTTAGAATTTCCTCTCTTTTGGAAGAAGATATTTGCAAACCAGATATATGACAAGAAGTTCATATGCAAATTATATGAAGAACTCATACATCTCAATAATAAAAACTAAAAAAACGAATAATCTGATTTTAAAATGGGCAAATTATCTGAATAAACATTTTTACAAAACAAACACAAATTCCAACAAGTACTAGTCTATGAAAAGGTGCTCACCATTGTTAATCATTAGAGAAATAAAAAGCCATGATGAGAAATCACCTCATATCTGTTAAGATGGTTATTTATTATAAAAAAAAATCAAGAAATAAGTGTTGGAAAGAATGCAGAGAAAAGAAAAGCCTTAACCACTATGTGGAGGTTCCTCAAAAAATGACAAACAGAACTACCATAAAATCCAGGATTTCTACTTCAGGGCAGATATCTAATAGAAATGAATTCTGAATCTCAAAGATATATTTCCACATCCATAATTATTACAGAATTATTCACAACAGCCAAGATATGGAACGACCTAAATGTCCACTAACAATTGACCAATAAAGCTCCAATAAAAATAAATAATAACAGTAAGATGCAGAGAGAAATGAGTGTCTGTTTTATATTCACAGAACACATTACATTGATTTCCTGGAGGGAATATCCCTGGAACTTCTTTGAACCTCCAGTCCCCTCCAAACGGACATAGTATAGTAAAAAGATGTACAATTAAGAAAAAGACAATGTTTTTTCAGCCTTATTAAGGCATAATTGATAAGTAAAAATTGTACATATTAAAAGTGTGCAATGTGATGGTTTGGCATTCATTGTGGAATGATTACCACCATCAAGTTAATTAGCAAGTCCATCTCCTTTCATACTTAAACCTTCTTTTGTGTGTGTGACAACACAAGATCTACTCTTATAGCAAATTTCATATCTATTAGATACTATTATTACCTACAGTTATCAAACTGTACATTAGACCCAAGAAGCTATTCTTCTTATATCTGGGTGTGTACCCTTTGCCTAGTATCTCCCCATCTTCCCCACCACAGCCCCTGACAACCACCATTCTACTCTGCTTCTGTGAAAGACTATTTTAAGATTTCACATATAAGTAAGATCATACAGTACTTTCTTTTGTGTGTGGCTTATTTCACTTAGCATAATGTCCTTAAGGTTCACCTACATTGTTGCGAATAGCAGAAACCCTTCTTTTTATGGTCAAGTCACATTATACAATAATATTTTTATGGCTTAATCACATACACACACACACACACACACACACACACACACACACACACACACAAACACATAGTTAGCTTTATCTAGTTTTGTATAAGAACTAGAGGCTAGAGGCCCGGTACACAATATTTGTGCATGAAGGGGGGATTTCCTCAACTCAGCCTGCACCCTCTCCAATTGGGGACCCCATGTGGGATGTCCAACTGCCATTTTAAGCCTGATCCCAGGGATCGGGCCTAAGCCAGCAGTCAGACATCCCTCTCACAATCTGAGACCACTGGCTCCTAACTGCTCACCTGTCTGCCTGCCTGCCTAACTACTCTCTCCTGCAGGCTTGATGTTACCCCCAACTGCTTTCCTTTGCTGGATAATTTGGTTCTGATTGGTTGATTCCTGTGCCAGTAAGTGTCAAAAGCTCTGCCTCCTAGGCATCCATTGGCTCCCCACAGCACCCACCTTTGGTTCTGATTTGGTTCCTATGCCAGTCAGCATCTCCAGGCCTATCTGTCGCCCTGATCAAAGAGGCAGAGCTTAACAGCAGCCCGAGAGAAAGAAAAGCCTGGCTACTGGTGAAGATCAGAAAGAAAGAGGGAGAGAAAGAGAGGTAAGTACACTGATCAACAGCTTCCACTGAGGCTTCAGGTCTGACCCTGACTCACTTTCTGGGTCTCAGACACCTGAGCAGTTAGTATTGGGTCGCCAGGTTGCAGCTGGGCAACCCAGCAATGACTTCTGGATGGTGTGTATTTAGTTGCAGGCTCAGCCCCTTCCCAAGTCCCAGGCTTTAGGCTTGGGAAGTGCCCCCGCCCTCCATGCCCTGCACCTCCAATCACAGGTTTGGCCCCTCCGATGTCCGGCTAGGAGTGACCTGTATGCCAAGGAGGATCCTAGGACCCAGGTATGTATGCAAATTAACCACCATATTTGTTGAATTAATTTGCATGCTGACTCTGATTGGCTGTGGGCATAGCAGAGGTACAGTCAATTTACATGTTTCTCTATTATTAGGTAAGATTCTAACCAATTTCTGACCCTCCATATGATTATTCTATCTCCAACTCACTATTATTACTCATTAAAACTCCTGGCTTTATCCCATTAGGTAACATCTGCTTTCTATCAATGCCAAAAAAGACAAGTTCTTTAAATAAACTTTAAAAAATAAAAATGTGGAAGTTATAGATCTTTAAAAAGTGGAAATCTGAGTTCTTTATTACATCCAAAATTAGAATGTTTTTTAAAATATGAAAGCTCTCCATTTACTCCAAGAAAATCGTGGAAAATATCAACATCTGTATATTGCAGTAAAAGCACTACTTGTACCTGCCATTCATCCAGCCAGTGAGTAATTCGGAAAACAGTAGCAATAGACCTTGGAGTGTAGTATATGTAGGATGAAGCCAAAATGTTTTTCTAGCTTGTAAAGGAAACTTTTCCATAAGCAATCTGGCCTGCCAGTTGCTTCTTCAAGGTATGAGCAGCATCAGCCTCCTGTTGATTTAACTCCAATGAATTAAGAGGAAATCCAAGTGAAGCATGTTCCATAAGTTAGATCCTCCTATTAATGTATATTTGAATCCCACCCACTAGTATTATTGGAATTAGTTATTAGTCAGGCGTAGTGATAACGATGAGAATATTGATCAGTAAAATAAACAAAAAAGATGTAACCTGCTATTTATTATTTAAATGTTTCATTTGCTTATACTTTTCTTTCATAAACTCACTTTCCAATGTTGGTGGAAAGAGACACATGGCCCAAAAAGGAGGGAGTGAACTAGAAAAAGCAAGAAGCTTATAATCTGAGTAATCTGTTTCCTAATTATTTAGGTTTAACAATACTTTTGAGTGGTTTAAAATTTAAAATAGTTCATGTCTTTAATATGAATATCTCTATACAGTAGAATTAGGTATATGCATGTCTATATTATTCTATATGTCTATATTAGAATCCAAAATAAATTTTATCTAAGAAATGTTTTATCAATGCCTCCACTATATTACACTCTAATCTAAAATGAAAATAAGCAAAACTACCTCATATAACCTTCCGATTGTTACACTATATGGGCTCCCATTCCAGTGCAATTTCCGACAGAAAACTGACAGAATCATGAATGTTATTACATTTCTATTCCCATAGCACTAGGTAATGGAAGGCAGGAATTTCACCGTCACAACGAAATTTTCCCAGTTGTCTTTTCAACAATTAAATTGCAAAACAAGCCTTCAAAACAATCCTTCTTTTTCTGGACCCATGCCCTTCCAACATTCATAGCTCTCATCCTGTATTCAGAAACCAAGCTGTGGTCAACTCCTCTGGTAATCTGGAAAATGACCCAATGTTTCCTTGATTCTGTAGTCAGAAAAATATGGAGATTCTGATATCTCAGTGTCTGTTTTTCTTACCAATCACTTTACATATTTCTCCCATATTTACAGCTCTAAGCCTTGGCATCATCAACCTCCAACTCTCCCTCTCTCCATTCTTCCTTATTTTCTATCTCCAACTCTGTCTATCTTTCTCTCTAAATCTCTCTTTCTATTTCTCTCTCTATTACTTTCTCTAATTATCTCCTCCTCCCTTTTTGCTTTTAACAAATGTTGGGCACCTAGTTACCCTTGTGAAGTAGAGAATATATTGACAAATAAGATAGATATGAGCTCTATCCTTATGATGCTTCTTGCTTCTTGTCTATCTAAGGAGACATATGTTGAAAACAATTGCAAGTTCAGTGAGGTTTAGAATATGACAGAACCATACAACAAAAATATTTAACATTCTGCTTGCTATATTCTCCCTAAGGAAGTAACATTGAAGTTGGCCTTTGAAAGATATAAAAAGTATACAATATAAAAAGTATACAAATAAAAATATATAAGAGCATAATAGAAAACTGGTAAGTAAGGTAATCATAATCTTGACTGAGTGAGCCCTGTTCTCTTTCTTTTAGGTAAGGAAAACTATCCCCAAAATACTTGCTTCATAGCTTCCTTCCCACTTTACTTCCTTCTATAAACATTTTCTGAATGCATACTATGTGCCAAAGACAAAAAATTATTTAACAAATACTGTCACAATTAAAATACCCTGATAGAAATTTATTTTACAAAAAATCTCAGGTAAGAGAAAGATATACAAAGCAAATGTTTGTTTTGTGAGAGCAAAAAGTAAAAAGGAAAAAAAGTAAATATCATTTGGAGTATAGAATTAAAAATTGTAGCATGCCCACATAATAACATATTATGCAGCCTTGAAAAAGACTGAGGCTAATCTAATATCACAAGCTAGTTGAGGTACATTGTTATGTGAAAAGAGCAAGCTGCAAGAGTATATATAGTCTAATCCCACTCGATGAAATATGACAAAAGATTTCTAAATCTGTGTCTATAATTCTATTTAGGTCTATTTATACATACGTGTGTGTGTGTGTGTGTGTGTGTATCCTATCTAATAAAAGAGTAATATGCAAATTGACTATGCCTCTGCTATGCCCACAAACCACACCCACCAGCCAATCAGAGTGAGTATGCAAATTAACCCAACCAAGATGGCTGCAGCCACAGAGAGAGCAGGAGGGAAGCTTGGGTTGTCCCTGGTGATGGAGGAAGCCAACCTTTCCACACACCCTAGCCAGCCCAGACCTCTGATTAAGGCAACAAAGTTTCAATGGCTGTGCAAGCAGAAGGCTTGGCTCCGCTTCAGGCTACAAAGTTTCAATTATAGAAGATTAATAAATCACAGATACCAGGGTCTTGACTTGGGTTGCTGGGGGGCAGTGCTGGCTTGCAAACCACCACAGGCCCCTCACCCAGGCCACCCCATGCCCCAAGGGAATAACCACCCTGATCCAGGATACCCTTCAGGGCAAACCAGCTGGCCCCCATCTGTGTACCAGGCCTCTGTCCTATCTAATAAAAAAGTAATATTCAGATTGACCATCACTACAACACATAAAATGACTGCCCCCATGTGGTCAAAGATCCTGCCCCATGTGGACACAAGATGGCCACCACAAGATGGCCAGCAGGGAAGGGCAGTTTAGGAAGGAACCAGGCCTGCAAGGGAGGGCATTTGGGGGGGACCAAAGCCTGCAGGGATGGGCAATTAGAGGTGACCAAGCTGGAGGAGAAGGCAGTTAGGGGTGACCAGTCCCATAGGGCAGGGCAGTTAGGGGCAACAGCCTGGGAGGGGAACAGTTAGGCATCAATCAGGCTGGCAGTGGAGTGGTTAGGGGCAATCAGAAAGGCAAGCAGGCAAGCAGTTGAGAGCCAGCAGTGCTGGAATGTGAGAGGGATGTCCAACTGCCCATTTAGTCCCAATCCAAGGCCTAAACGGGCAGTTGCACATCCCTCAAGGGTTCCCAGAGAGGGAGCAAGCTGGGCTGAAGGAACACCCCCTTCCCTGTGTATATATATACACATTAGAGGCCCAGTGCATGAAAATTTGTGCACTGGAGGGGGGTACCTCAGCTTGGCCTGCCCCTTCTCACACTCTGGGAACCCTCAGGGGTGGGAGGTGACCTGGTGATCAGTGGAAGGTGACACCCATCACATCTCTGCTGTTGCCACTACCAGAAGCGCAAGCCTTGGCTGGCCCTGGTTACCTGAGCCTCGGGCAGCCCTGGGCACTTGGGCAGCTGCCATCCAAGACTTGCCTGCACCTTGGGCCAGCTCTGGATGGCTGGGCAGCTACCATCCTAGACTTGCCTATGCCTTGGGCTGGCCCTGGGCAGCTGGGGGGTTAAGGGGACTGGGCACCACTATCTTTTGGCTGTGGGCACCACCATCTTTGAGGGCAGGGAAGTCAATTAGCATATTCCCTCCTTATTAGCTGTGGGTGCCACCATCTTTGCAATGGTATGGGGATCAACTAGCATATTCTCTCTTTATTAGATAAGATATATATATATATACAACTACAGTGATGACTATATATATATATATTTGCACATACATAGGATATTTCTGGGAAGACTTGAAAGATACTATTAGTTTCAAAAGGGACCTTGAGGTTGGAAAATGGGATTCTCACTTTTTAAATTCATATCTATTAAGACATTTACTTGTTTACACATTCATTTATTTATTGTTTTTTAATTTATTCATTAGCTAGAACAGTTGAAAGCTTTGTTGACTCTCCTTTTGACAAGTGAAATGGCACTCTTAGAATTACAAAAGAAAGGAAATTTGGCTCCCATTGCCCTTAGAGAACTTGGGTGAACTCTCCAAAGCTTTTCTTCCGAGAAACCATGGGAAAGAGGGATTCTGCCCATGGAACACACAGAACAATGCAATAAGACTTTTTAAGTACTCAATACATTAAGATTCTGTCAAATGAATGGGGCTAAGATTTATTGGGATAATCACTTAGTAAGTTATATAATGTCTAATCACTGGCTTGTACACCTGAAACTAATATAATATTCTATGTCAGGTGTAATTAATAAATAAAAATGATTTAAAGTTAAAAAAAACACTACTGATGATAAAGATATGCTTCAGGCAATTGAAAGTAATTTCAGATTGCTTCAAGCTAAAAGTAACCTGCTTGTCATGTCTGGAGTTTCTTAGTTGGTTGAGCATCATCCCCATATATGGATTCAATTCCCAGTCAGAGCACATGCCCAAGTTGTGGGTTTGATGCGTGCAGGAGACAACTGATTGACATAAATGTCTCTCTCACATCAATCTTTCTCTCTCTCTCTCTCTCTCTCTCTCTCTCTCTCTCTCTCTCAAATCAATAAAAACATATTTAAGAAAATAAAATAAAGTATAAAAGTAACCTGCTTGATCTACACAGTGCTAAAATAATCAGGAAAAATAGAAGAAAAAAAACACACACATTCAACCACTTTCCAAGATATAGAACAAAAAGGTGAAAAACAAGCTGAAGTTTTTGTTTTTGTTTGTTGTTTTTTTTTGCTTTCTTTTTATTCTTTATTGCTTAAAGTATTAATATGTCTCCTTTTTTCCCCCATTGACCTCTCCCCTGTTTTTTGCTTTCAGTGACTGTGTTCTACATTCAGTGTAATTATCATTCCTCAAACTATCATCACTCAGTTGAATGATCTTGCCACATGAAAAGCAGACTTGGCACAATCTTTACATATTGTTGGGAAATTATCGTCAACTTTCTTTTCTCAAAAATAAATATTCCCAATGACAAAAGACATATGTAAAATAGGTGAACATGGGTAAAGCGAAGATAGGTGTTCTCTCTGTTATTCTTTGCCTTTCTAACAGTTGGAAATTATTTCTAAAGAAAAGGATTTTAAAAAGAAAAAAAAGCTGACATAATGATATGTTATCAAGTAGGTGACATAACTGTCTGTTTATTAATAAACACAAATAAATATCCTCGTTTCATTTTATTCACAGGTTACAAGTAGAGCCAGCATGAAATAACTCAAGCAAAAAGCTCATTCTTGAAAATATGTTCTTGACATATTTTTCTATTCCTTATGTTTAAAAGATGAGGTAGCAAATCAGTAAGAATATTTCATAAAGTTATTCTCTTGGTTATATGATCTAGTTTCTCAATTTCCCAGTATGAAGTTAGAGTAAGATATATTAGCATAGCTTCTTTTATGTTTAAAGAACAGTGGTTATAAGCTTAACCAATGGACACAGACAACAAGCAGTGAGGGCTTGAGTGGGGAGGGGAGGAGGCAATGAGGAGATAAAGACACATATGTAATACTTTAACCAATAAAAATAAATTAATTACTTTTAAAAAGTGGTTATTATGGAAACACTTTGATTATTATGAAAAATCATTTTGGCATTTTTCCTTTCCTCCCATTATGTCACTTCTTACCTTTGGGAAATAAAAGTCATAGGCATGTTTATTAATTACTTGGTTGAAAAACAAACATTATTCAAAAGAAAATGTATTTGCACAGAACTATCTCTTTAATAAAAATCATCGAGTTTTTACTTTCCAAAATCTGAATAAATTATCTGAACCTGACTTCAAGAAAAATTAAAAATAACCATTTCTCTTTTAATTAGGTATAAATTTGCATAACTCATCCATGAAAAATGTATCTTTATAATTTTTTTCTCTACAACTAAACTTACTTTTTGAGCCTCCATTGTCACTAGTGGCAAAACAAAATAAACTCAGTTACCTTCTTTCTAGTTAAACACACTTTCTTTGAGGAAAGCATTTGGTGGGCTCAGAATGCTCCTCTTCCCCATTCTCCTTTAATCCCTTCCTAGGTTTAAATTTTTCCATCTGGTATCACACTGGCCTCAGGGGTCAGAGATCCAAGCCAAGGTCATTGACATCTATCGATCCTATCTTTAATTTTTTTTTATTTTTCCAGAGAGGAAGGGAGAGGGAGAGAGAAATAGAAACATAAATGATGAGAGAGAATCATCTACCAGCTGCCTCTTGCACGCCCCCACTGAAGATTAAGCACACCACCCAGGCACACACTCTCGACCAGAATCAAACCCGGGACCCTTCAGTCAGCAGGCTGATGCTCTATCCAGTTAGGGTCATCCTACCTTTTTGATGTGATGTGCAATTCATATTTTTGTAAAATTCATTGTTTTTCAACATTTCTGTCCTTCCATTAACTTTGAAGCATGGGTGTCCCTTTTTCCTTTCTAGTTGTCAGTCATGAGCACACACCACCAGCACTTCCCAGTGCAGATAAAAAATGGGGTTATCAAACCTGATAAGCAAAGCAGCAGAACAGCACACAGCATGCCCACCCCTCAACTCACTGCTCAAGTCTATGTGCCCATGGCCAGTGTTCTAGCACAGCGAGAATTTGGGTCAGCAACAACCCACATGTTTAGAAGGAGTAGGGACAGGGGAATCTATTGGAAACCTCTGCATCAGGGATGACTTTGTTAGAAAGGGGAGCCTCTAAGCCCCGGGGACTGTTCTGTTGAACTCACACCTGCCAAGCCAACTGTCTGCTAAGTGACTCAGTGGAAAGGTGATTCAGAATGAGGATCACTGGATTTGTCTCTCATCAACCTAAATATAACGGCTAACTATACATATTTTGTCCTGGAGTTTTTCTCTGGCATAAAACTAAGATTTGATATTTGATCTCATTCCTCAGTAATTTTTTGTGATTTTAAAAAAATTTAATCATTTCAAATTTCAGAAAAAAATTCCATTGTTCACTTTCGATTCTTTGAATTATTCTTTTTCATGTTTATATATTTTTATTTACTTTATCTAATTTCATAGGCTAGAGCCTCTAGGATAGCCTCACACGCTTTCAGTGATTGTCAACATTCTTGCCAAGTAGTCTAACTTTAATAGGTATACAACTAAGGTCGCATCTCAGCCTTTTCCTCCTTTACATTTACTTGTAACCTCTTCATTAAAAAACAACAACTGAGTTTTTCTATTCCTTATTCCTCCCCACTTAAATAGAAAAGTTAGTGATTCTTGCTTTTCTCAAATAGGTGAAGCCAATCAAGGAAAAACTATACCTTTGAAGTGGGGAGTGATCCTAGGCAACTTCACACTCTATAAAACAAACCTTCCCTTAGGCCAGCTGTTTCAAAATCTAGTCTGGGAACAAGGATAGCCATGGCAAGGCCATTTGCTTTTATCCTCCACCATCCTTTCAGTATAGAGTCACCTGTTTGAAAGTCAATATCATTTTATCATCCTATCTGACTTTTGGATCACTCAATTGATTCCAAATTTGAGGGAGGAATAGAGAAGTCATACATCAAGTCCTCCAACTCACAGAGCATTTTTAGTATATTTATTCATACCATTTACTTTTCAAAATGCACAACCTGGTGTATTTTTCATCAAGGTAAATTTTTCAAATAAAAAATTTTAAGCAGTATCCAAGTAAGATGAACTCAAAATTTAAGCAAAAATAAGCAATAGTAGCACAAATTTTCCTACTTAAATAACCATCTGGTAAAATGGTGAGATTAGAAGTTTAATCCCTTTACCTTGTTAGGTAATTAAGATAGATGCAATAGGCTGTCATCTCTTTGAGTCCAGGTCCATCATCTATAAACTAAAAGTAATAGGATCTTTAAGTTTTTTCTAGTGGTTCCTCTCTTTTGCCATATGGGAAGGTCACAACTTTATATTGCAAGCACTGGTGAAAGTATTAATAATAACTAATATTTATTAAGCATTCACTAACTATGAACACCATACTAAGCACATCATATACTCTAACTCACTTAAAGTATTCCATAAGCCAATGAGAGGGAGCAACTTTTACCCTCATCCCACACATAGGAAACTGAGGCACAGAAACAGCATGACCTTTTTCCTGTGTTCCAACTACTAAATATCAAAGCTCAACTATGAATCTAAAACTGTGACTCCAGCACCTTATATTTTTAGCACAGAGTAAGTCTAAATCCATTTAAAAGAAACCCCATCCCTTATATTTGGACACCCAAAGCCTGTTTTTAGGGACTATCCATTTCCAGGAAAAAATAAAATTTTTCCTAAAATTTTTAATAGTGAAAAGAAAATAAACACTGTCATGAGAGCTACAGTACAACTTGATGAAACATTCTTAATTTTGTGACTTTTTTACAGCTATACAAGACAGATAAAGCCTGTCTTCTTTGTTTCAAACCTCATAACAGGCATAAGGAGTCCAGTCTACATTATCATACATTTGCAATGGAAAATAAATTTACACTGTCAAAGGAGAAAACTGACTTAAACAGAAGCCGATTAAATGCTTGAAAATAATTCAAGGCACTATACCCTTGAAGTGGTTCCAAGAAGTGACATGGATATAATGTAAGATTCTGAAACTACATCAGAACTACAGGATTTAGCAAAAGGGTAAGAGGGGAGTTCATTCACGTAGAGGAAGAGAAAATTTTCTTTGGACTACTTATATCAGATAATATGTTTGTTTAAGGAAAAATAAACAGGTGGGAAGGAGTTCTGCACGCCTAACGTGAAAGGAAAGCATACTTGGGCCTAATACATTGCAGAAACTGTTTTAGTAGAGCTCATACTTTCAAAAATATTACCCTCACACAGTGGCCAAGGTCAGTTTGAATTTAGGTAATCTGCTATATATAAGTGCGGATCATATGTGTTAAACTGATCTCAGAGGTATTTTGACACTCTACCTTTTAAAAATATTTTCCCTACTTATTATTCATGGATTACTAATTTTTCCCTTTGAGATCTGGTAATCTTTAGCTTTTTGTTTTGTTTTGTATCCCAATTTCAAGCATACAACATCCAAGTTTCCTACTGATAATCAACAACCATCATTCCTTCATTGCTAAAGGCACATATTATGATTTGGTCACATGCCTTATAAAAGCACTACTGTAAATGTTTCAGGAATAAATGACCTCTTACTTAAACACAAGTTTCAGACCTCAAAGCTTTCCTGGGAGTGTAACAGTAGTAGCCTGTAAGATCAGAAGCAGAAGTACCTCATTTTACATGAAACTCATGAAACAACGCAATCATGCGGAATCCTAAGTTTTGAGTCTGTACTCATTGCTAATAGGGGTCCTTAAATCAAAACCTCTGCAGTGGTGAAGTTATATTTTGTGGACTAGTGAAAAAAAAAATAGTACTGGAGATGAGGGAATTTATTCGCTACCAGTAGTTCTCAACCTTTTAATGCCATGACCCTTTAATACAGTTCCTCATGTTGTGGTGACCCCCAACCATAAAATTATTTTTGTTGCTACTTCATAACTGTAATTTTGCTACTGTTATGAATCATAATGTAAATATCTGTGTTTTCCGATGGTCTTAGGCGACCCTGCTAGTGGTTCTCAACCCGTTAGTCGTGACTCACAGGTTGAGAGCTGCTGCTGTAGAGCCTAAGGTGTCGTAAGGAACAGTGAATTCACAGGGAATAATTTGGGAATAAATTATACAGAAAATTACAGTGTGTATTCAACAGTAATATATGAGATAGACCTAGAGAGTAGATGTAAGGTGTGATGGGTATGATGGCAGAGATCCGTAATTCATTTTATATCCTGTCATCCAAAACAGTCTGTTGCATATAATAGGCACTTTGTAAATGTGGCATACTCGGGGACTTTTTCTTCTTCAATTTGGCTGAATAAAAGGAACTACTCTGCATATAGTTGGAGGTGGCTAGAGGCCAAGTATGACATTTCGGCATGCATGATGCCATTTGTGGCTATTTCTTTTCACAGAGACTTAATGAATTACCATGAAGTAATTTTGTCAACAAAAATGTGAGCAAGATCCCAGTGTTAGGTACCCCACTCAGGACTCTATGAAATGGTGACACACAAAAAAAGATGGTTTCACTATCAGTCACTTTCTTATCAAATCTACCAATGCTGTTTGCACAGATGTCTGAGAGACAGCTAGCAAGTCCAAAATATCTTGGTAGTTGGGACAAATGACTTGAATAATATATAAAACTTATAAAATGTTCAAGAAAAAAGGAAAATTTCTGCTTTTATATGCAAACTAATCAATTCTATTAGTGTAGATGAAGGACTGGCTTAACAACAATTCATATTAAAAATATATGTGAAAAAAATAGTTGTAGGTAAGACATACAATTAAATGGGAAAAAAAACTCTTGGACAATAACATGTAATATATACTTTCATGACCTTGGAATAGCTAGCATATCTCATATAGGATAGAAAAAGCTTTAGCCGTAAAGGAAAAGCAAAACAAATTAGACCACTTTCAATTAGGAACTCTCAAGAAAGCAAAGAATCAGGTACAGAGTGGGAGAAGATATTGCCAGAACACATAATCAACAAAACGTTCTTATCTTAAATGTATGGAAAATGCCTTAAATCAATAAGCAAACGGCAAAAAAAAATACAGTAGAAAAATGGAAGAGTCCTGAACAGACACTTAGAAGAGCATTCCCAAACCACTGATGAACATGAGGAAGACCTTCTCAATAATCAGAAAACTGCAAATTTAAATCACAGTAAGATAACATCACACACTTATTAAAATGTCTAAAATAAAAAATTAAAATATCAAAACTAATGAGATTGAAGCAATAGAAACTCTCATAAAGGGTTGATGGGAATGTCAATTGGCCCAATCACTTTGGAACATATTTAACATTATCTACTAAAGCTGGATATATACCCAATAATCTAATAATTTAACTTGTTAGTACAAACCCAGTAGAAACTCATGCACATTTGTACACAAAGACACATTTGTACTCATGCACATTTGTACACAAATAACATTTTCACAGCACTATTATTTATAACAGGCCAAATTAAAACAGTCACTGTCCATAAATAGTAATATAAAAATTGCGCTTTCATGCAACAAAAATCCATAGAAATTACAAGTATATACTTCAACTATACACAACATGGGTGACTCTCATGAACCAAATATTGAGTAAAGGAACTCAGACAAGATGGTTCTACTTATATAAAATTTCAAAAGTGGCAAAAATGTTCTATGATGTTGAAAATCAGAATAGTAGTTATATTTGTGTGTGTGTGTTCGGTCCGGGGGGTGGGGTGGGGGACCGGCAGGACAGCAGTGATTAAATGGGCCCATAAGGGAATTACTCAATATCTATAATGTTCTTTTTCTTACTCTGGGTACTGATCAATGAGTTGTTCATCTTTGGTAATTTATGGAGATGTACATTTAGGAGTTGTGTACTTTTATATGTATCCGATTCTTTAATTTTAAAAAGTTTTAAGGGTCATTTAAAATTAGGAAGTATCAAGAATAAATCAATCAAAATATTGAAAGTTTAAATAAAGAATGATTGAAGGAATTAAAAAGAACTTTGAGAGCCACAGAAAATTTAAAAGAAAAACAAATGAAAGCTATCTTACAAAATCATAGTGTGGTGGGGAGGGGACAAGGGGGATGTGATCAACCAAAGAACTTCTATGCATATATGCATAACTCATGGACACGGACAATAGTGTGTGTAGGCCTGGGGCAGGGGGAGGGGACTGTTTAGAAGAGACCAATGGTGGGAAAGGAGGGATATATGTAATACTTTTAACAATAAATATATATATATATTTATTTAAATATATTAAATTGATTTTTTTACAGAGAAGAAGGGAGAGAGAAAAAGAGTTAGAAACATCGATGAGAAAGAGACATCCATCAGCTGCCTCCTGCACGCCCCCTACTGGGGATGTGCCCGAAACCAAGGTACATGCCCTTGACCGGAATTGAACCTGGGACCTTTCAGTCCGTAGGCTAATGCTCTATCCACTGAGCCAAACCGGTTTCAGCAACAATAAATATTTTTTTTTAAATCAGTGTGATAGCAGCATTATTTTAGATTGTTCCAGACAGCAAATAACTAAAAGAAGGCTAGGTTTTTCCTAGCACTAATTGGTATAACTCTCTAAAATGTAAATAATAACATACAAAGAAATGAGTTACCTATCAGTGAAAAGATTTAAACGATTCTTTCAGAGAAACTAAAAAAAGGATTTCTTTATTGGACAAGTGGCCGGACAAGATACATTCTGCTCTCTGCTATGATTCATGAAAAAAATGGTATCAAATGTATCTGTCCCTGTTTCCTCCCTCCTTTTCTTCCTCTCTTTCTCCACAATCTAGTTCTCTCCCCTGGCTACAAAAAGACAATAATAAAAAATCCGTTTGTTTTTTTTTCAAGTTAGTCACACAAAGAGCTACAAGTGTGATGGGGCCTGATGTTGAGTGCTATATATTTCATGCCCTGCTAACTCCATTTCTCCCAAAAGAGAAAGTATTTTGGAACTGGACGTTCCTCCTCCCAAAATATTTTTTACAAGAATCTTGGAGAACTTCACTATCTCAAAAAGCATACAAGAAAACATGTGCATAATTGCCCTTATAAATATTTTAAATATGATTACAGATGCCAAAGTGATATGCAATATCCTTTCTTTTTCTATTTATTATTTACTTTTATTATTTACTAGAGGCTTGGTGCATGACATTGGTGCACTGGGGGGTGTTCCTCAGCCTGTCCTGCACCCTCTCACAGTCCAAACCAGCAGGCAGACATCCCCCTTGGGGTCCTTAGCACTTCAGTGAAGGCAGAAGAGGCTCCTGCCACCGCCACTGTGCTCGCCAGCCATGAGCCCAACTTCTGGCTGAGTGATGCTCCCCCTGTGGGAATGAATGGACCACCAGGGGACAGCTCCTGTGTTGAGCATCTGCTCCCTGGTGGTCAGTGTGCATCATGGCAACAGGTAGCTCTGCAGTTTGGTCCATTTGCATACTAGGGTTTTATTATATAGTATTCTTTAGGAGGAAAATAAGTGTTTTATCAGCAATGCTGAGCCAACACTTCCAAATACCACTTGCAGGTGGCCTGAGGATGGGGTTCACTTGGTAGCAGGGTCATGTTCCACTTTCTTCACCTGTCTCTTCAGCTGCAGAATATGATGCATTAATCCTGGTTGTTGAAGCTGAGGCTTCAAGCTGCTCCAACTTGTCGAGAAGCTCACCCTCACCAGCTCCTACTCGATATTTTTTCTTGCATCACTGGAGGTCCATGCATATCCCTTAGCCAAAGTGACCACCTTCTCCAGAAACCACCTTCCTCCTTCTCAGGTTCTGGTGAGCATCTCTTCAGCTGGATAATTGGAAAAGTGTGACTTGACCTTCCTTCTTTACCTTCCTTTGATGGTATTCTATGACAAATTGCAATGAGACAGCAAATGACAATAAAAGTGTTACCACTATAATCACAGGTACTGCTACAATGAGTTTGTTGTTATATTCATATCCTGGAGCTTCTTTTGTGAGCTTCTTTGACTCCTTCTCTTCCTCTTCACCTTGAAGTTCTGGTCTCTCATTTTCCCATTAACCCATATCCCACTCTGACTTGGAGACCTTTACTTCTTGCTGCAAACTTCTCAGTGTTTGTCAGACAGTTAGTGTGGCAATGCAGTTAGATGTCTGTGGGCTCTTGCCCACAGTTTTAACGTTATTTTTAACTTGGCAGAGGCAGCAGGACAAATGGCTAGATAAGATCAGTTTTTCCAATTCAAGGGTCATCGTGAGGATGCTCTTAACTGTTTCGTGACATTAGCATTGTTCCCATGTCTAAATATTTTAATGATGTGCATTAGGAAGATATGGATCTTCAATAGTTGCCAGAGGATTACAACTAAGAATTAACTTGTGTAAAAACTGCCTTCTATGCCAGGCCTGAAACGTCCCAAAGCTCAGTTTTGTGATTAAATATCAACCAAGATTTAAATACTGGAGGGACAGCAGTCCTTCAAATGAATCTTTATGTAAGTCTTTCAAATTATTTTCACTGAGAATTTGTTTCTCAGTAAGGGAAGAAAAGAGCCAGACAGTTCAAGAAAAAGAGAAGACACAAATTACCAACACCATGAGTGAGAGTACAGATTGCTATAGATCTTACAGATACAAATTATAAGGGACTATTATAAATAAATTTATACTAATAAATTTAATAAATTGTAAGCCCCAATACAAAGAAGGAATTCAATATAAGATGACTTATAATTATTAACATTGTAAAGGGTCTATATTGGTCAAATACCAAGAGAAGAAAAGATTTCTTAAAAATAAAAAAAAAGAATGACATTAATCCTTTTGAGACTTCTTCCATCTCTCAAGAACTAAAGTAAACTAATGTATTTGGCCCATATGCCAAAGCAAGCTGGTAATCATGCAATCTTGACTGTGTTTGAAGACATTGGTTGAGATCTGGGCCCTCCCTTTAAGCCCCTCTACCTGTGAATATAGAAACCAGCAATGGTCAGACATGCAGCATTGGTCCAAAGAAGAGCACCTGGCAACATACCTAGCAACCTATGCACTGTTTTTCTCATCTAAAGTAACATAACCCTGTGTTGACCCAGTTGTAAAATAGATCTTTCCCCTGGGACTCTCAGTTGAGGCAGGGGAGAGGGGGAAGGAAAGGGAAAAGGGGGATATGGCCTGATAAATAGTGATGCAAGAAGACTTACTTGTGTAGTTGAACATACAATACAGTGTACAGATGATATGTTGTAGAATGGTGCACCTGAAGCCTGTATAATTTTGTTAGTTAGGGTCACCCCAATAAACTCAATAAAAATGAGAAAGATGTGTTTCCTTTTTGGTTACAGCATCTAAATAAACAGAATACTGCTTCAAAAGCTTGGCTGTCAAGAGCACTTAATTAATTCACCACATACCTGAGTTAAGGAGGAAAAGAAAATTTGATAGGATTGCTGAATTTCTGTTTGTGATCTAAACCTTGTTGAGAGCATAAATGCCAACCTCTTAAAGTACTAAATTATATTCAATTGGAAAAATTTTTAAATCTTTTAAATATGATGCAACATAACAGCACAAACATTCAATTAGAACTGTTAGATATTACAACATGCTCCCAAATTCATCACATTTTGAAAACTATGTTGAGCAATAATGTTCATAAGTTCTAAAAAGTACTAATTGTTTCTTCCCTCATTTTTCTGAAGGTCAGCTGTGTAATTTATTACACTATAGTCAACATCTTTCCTGACAGTTACTTTTTACTGGAATCTTCTTTTATGAGATTTTCTGTTGATAGTAGGAGTTGAAACTATTTGTTGACAGAAGAGTCATTTAATTCATTCATTTCTAATAATATAGTTCATGTATCAAGAATATATTTTCCCTTGCTAGTTATACATCATTCACTATATGAAAGCTATTGTGTTTGTTAACATTAGGCAGACAGAATTTTTTTTCTTAAAATTAGTGAATTTGAAAAAAGAAATATTACTATAATGTTACAGAAAAGTTCAAATAGTGTCATGAATATACATGGCCTTCATTGTACATGTCCAAATCCAAAACAATCTGTAATGTTTTCCTCAGTTATGGAGAGGAGCAGCTTCATTAACGCAAATATTAAAAAAAATAAAAGCGCTTAGGTATGTCATCACATTCCACACACCCACTAATTTTACATTTTACTGAACTTATTGCAGTTTACATTACATCTCTCAAAAATCTGTAGCCATTTTTCAATATTCTAATTAACCCTTGAATTGCTGTGTGACATGTAAGCACACAGAACTGATTGAGAGGAAATAATGGCTTTCTTAGAAGCACACAGAAGATGTATCTATAGACTCTAGCTCTACCAATGCTTTGGGAGGGTTATTCTAATGGAACTAGAAAATATCCACAAAAGGATTCTGCTAAATGATTATCCTCTCTGCATTAGAAATAAACTATACTAATTTTAAGATTGCAGTTAAGGTTTCCTTGCTATAAGCCAAGAATTAGACTCTAAGAAAAATGGAGAATTTATTGGAATGGTTTTACAGTATATCTCTCAGATTTAATGATAACAGATTTGTAGGCAGCTCAGGGGGCTCAGCAGCTGGGGTTCATGGTCCATTTCTGATGTCACTTCCCAGCAGAGAGAATCCTGATTCAGTCACATAGGTGGATAGGAAAAGGCAGGATTCCTGTGATCTCTGGAAGTGCTTCTGGATCTAGGTTCCATTCCCAGAGTAAGAAATGTTGTAAGCAGCCACTCCTAAGTTTGCCCTATATCTTTGATCTTTTGGCTGCATTTTTTGTTTATTTCTTTATAAATATTTTACTTGATATAACTAGAGAGCATTATGCTAAGCGAATTTTCAGTCAGAGAAAAGATATCACATGATCTCACTCATTTATGGAATATAATGAACAACATAAACTGATGAACAAAAAATAGAACCAGAGACATAGAAGCATCGAACAGACTGTACAACCTATGAGGAAAGGCGGTGGTAAGTGGGTAAGAGATCTACCAAAGGACTTGTGTGCAGGCATATGAGCAAAACCAATGGACACAGACAGTAGGAGTGGGGTGAGGACTTGTGCTTGGGGGAGCAGATGGGGGAAAAAAAGGAGACTCATGTAATACTTTAAACAATAAAAAATTAAAAGAAATAAACTCAATTATTTAAATTTTCCCCAAATATAATCTGGTTTTTGCTTTCATTTATGACACTGAAATATTTCAAACATAAAGAAAATTACAAAAGAGATTAACATAACTATATTATTGATATAATTATCATAAGTAATGCCCATTTGCCATTATCCAGGTACACAGCTTACTCAAATGTTCACATGATCCCTACACTGGAAACATCAATTTTAAAGGAAAAAAATTACATAAAAGCCTATTCTTCAATTCAATTCTTCTTCCTTCTTTCTTTGCCAACCTCCTTCTACCTTGCACAATGTAACCACTTTTTTAATTTTGCTGTGTACTATCCCCATGTAGTTTTTACTAAAACATGAGTGTATCCATTAAAAAAGTATCGATTATTTTGTATATTTTAAACAGCATATAAATATTTTAATAATGATATTAGTTGAGAATTTACTATGTTCCAAAAATGATATTAAAGCACTTTCTCTGGGTTAGTTCCTTTAATAATCATCTCTGTTCTCCTAGCTTGTACTGTTATTAACCCTATAGAAAGATAAGGAAATTGAGACATAGAAAGGAATAGAGCTTGTTGCTGACTAAGGGAAGGTCATCTATATTATACACATCATTCTGAAACATAAATTTTTCCTTTTAATGTAACATGATGCTTTAAGGATGATTCCATGTTTATATACAGAATACTCTTAGTTTTTCACATTGATTGCTGTGCAATATCCCATTCTATATATGAACCACAAGTTGTTCTATTATTTATGAACATTTCATTTATTTTCCATTTTAACCAATGCTACAACACTCATAATTGACTAATAATGACTAATAGCTTCTCTCAGATTTATGTACTAGCTTAAAGATTGTGAACATCAGTACTTTCTTGCCCTCTCTGAATATGGTTTCTTACCTCTTCATATCTTCACCTGCATTTGGAAAGATTTATCTTTTTAATGTTTGCTGATCTTGTGAGTGTGAAATATAACTCATTTCAATTTTCACTTCTCTAATTACTATAATTACTAGTAAAGTTGAACATCTATCCATGATCCAGTACCATATTGTCTCAGTAATCTCAGTAATACATATACACACACACACACATACACACACACACACACACACACACACACACACACACACACTAGAGGCCTGATGCACGAAATTTATGCAAGTGAATCAGCCCTTGCCACTCCTGCTGCCTCAGTTGGCTTCATAGCTGCTCGCAGCCTTGCAGCCTTGACTGGCCCTCCTAGCCCCAACTGCTTTGGCCAGCCCTGGCAGCCCAGCTTCATCCAGAAAGTCATCCTGAAGAATGTCTGGACAATCATTCTGCTGTTTGGTCATATTATCTCTTTATTATATAGCATATTTTTAAATATATCTTATCTGGTAGGACTGGTTACCCACACCATTCTCCTATTTTAGGCTTCCCACTATTTTTTTGAAATTTAAATGTCATTCATTTAATAGGATTATGTAGGCCCTTAATTAAGAAATAATTTTTCTGTGAACAAGTATTTTGCTTTGGGAATATGACACAGTGATAATATAAATATGCATTTGTGGGAGATGTCAGAATCAATGGGAAGTTTGTCAATCACATTTCACTTTTCTCCTGGCACTCAACTAGACTACATTTCCCAGTCTTCCCAAGTAAATACAGCCACATGAGTGAGTCCCAGAATTGGAAGAGAGTATTGTAACTACACTTCCAGGCCTGACCCATAAAGGATCTTCTGCATGATTCTCCTCTCTCACTTCCCTGAGCTCATTCTCAATGTTCAGAAAAATTTCAGAGGCTGTATAATAGAGATTATAGAGCTTTTCTATCAATATAGTTCTCTGAATGAGTATGTGAAACAGAAAAACCCTACTGTGTGTTTAACATGGACAAGCACCTGAGCAAGAAATGAGAGAGCATTACAGTTTAATTAAACCATGAATATTTGTTTTACTTTCTTATAAAGCTCACTTTGCAATAATCAACATATTATTTCATCTATTGATATGTATACAGATTCATTATCCATTATGTGAAATCTTTGGAGCTAGAATTGTTTTAGAACTCAGAATATTTGGATATTGGTAAGGTAATATAGTAAACATATATAATCAACAATCCCAGGACAGCCTAAGACAGCACCTAATAACCACACACATTAATTTTTCTGCAGT
Organism: Lasiurus cinereus; assembly: GCA_011751065.1. Classification (NCBI taxonomy): domain Eukaryota; kingdom Metazoa; phylum Chordata; class Mammalia; order Chiroptera; family Vespertilionidae; genus Lasiurus; species Lasiurus cinereus. Next base: position 45,869,091 of record JAAGEH010002528.1, on the reverse strand, counting down.
GAACTAAAAAGATAGTCACAATATATGAAATAAAGTCTATAAATAATCTCATGTCAAGTCAGATTCATTGACAAACTACTTTTCTCAGACTTTAAAAAAGTCTGGTTTTTAGAACTTTGTGAATTTCAGATTGCTGGTTAGGGACTGTGGAGTTGAAGGTTCACATAAACTTTTCTTACCAGTGCACTTGCTGTGAGTAAGCTAATGGGCTTTTTATCATTTTTAGTTCTATTTTCATTTATGAAGAGGAGCAATCTAAATTATCTTAGGATATTCACACCTCTATTAATGTCTAAAAAAACCTACTACATTTCACTATTAGAAAAATATCCAAGATAACTTGTTTGCATAGAACATTGGGAATAAAATAACTCCATAATATAGCAAAGGGATTTATTTTTGATATTTTGGTGACCTTCTATCAACTTTACTCTTTTTATAATCCACAAGTAGCCAAAAGCAGCCCCAAAATGTGCACTATATTAGAAAATACATAGTATTCAGAAAGTAATTAACTGTCTCTCCATTCGTTATGATGGTAATTATTACTCAATATAATCACAAATATATCTTTTGTGAATGCACTCAGACATGATGCTGGTTGCTCACTTATAAGTAGATTCATGGGCTTGATTCTGTCAGTTCACACAAAGCAGCACCTTTTCCATATAAGAATATGTACTAATGTATATCAGATTTAAATGGGAAAGCTTAAATACATGCAACATTTCTGGACCCGAAAAACATGCTTGGGCTTCTGATTATTTGTAAATGAAGCTGTCTTTGCAGTGTAATCCATTACTTCAAATGACCATAAAAACAGGACACTAAAGAAATAAACTTACATATAGAAATGCCAAAAAAAAGATACTAAAGAAATAATTAAGCCTTCAGACAAAAAATGATTGCTTCACTTAAATATCTTAAAAGTACTTCTGTCTACATAAGAATACATTATTGAAAGTGTGACACTCATTCCTTTCAAAGATGGCAAAAACTAAGCTTTTGTATCTGCAGTGCATGGTGGTGGTATCCCTCCTAGATCCCCTTTCCCAGGCTGGTATGCGACTCCAGATGCTGCAGGTGCTAAAGACTAATGGTTCACACCTGCACTCTCCTCAGGAAGGACTGCCCTCAGCTGACAGAAGTCACTGTACTCCCTGTTCCCTCAACCCCTGTGGCAGCTGATGATTAATTGATGGAGGCGGGGAAAAGTGCAGGAGAATGTGTATAAGCACATCCCCTTTGCCTCAAGGCAGAGCAAAATGATACAATTCATGCTCCAAAGCTCCCTGGGTGATCAGGCTGAGGCTAGCTTTCCACCGAAACCACCTGCTCACACAGGGAGCTCTGAAGCATGAACTGAATCAGTCTGTCTTCTATACTATTATGCGTCCCTCATGCCCAGAGCAGATTTCTTTCCAGTGGGAGGACTTTCTCACTAAATCACTTGCCCTAAAATCTGCATCTTAGGCTCTGCTTCTAGAAAACCAGACCTAGCAGAGCATATTTATAAGTTAGTGAATACCTACTAGGAATGAGGCTTATCTGTACTTTAAACATGACAATTTTACTCTAAAAATATCTTAGCTGTATGATAGCTATTATCCCCATATTGTGGGTAGGGAAACTCAGACTCTGTAGAGTTGAGGAACTTGTAGCTAGCTCGTTGTAAGTGGGAGATGCAAGAATAAAATTCAGATTAATATGATTCTATAAACTCCCCTCTACAGAATTTCTCACTGCCTCTGTATCATATTTTTAACCAGGAAGTAAAAAAAAATAAAGATCTACTCAACTATGTTTTTAGTGAAATGGAAGTTGATGTACATTTTATTTTCCACAAACATTGATGTAATTTGTTTAAAATGAAGGTAAGATTGTATGAGTCATGTCATTTCCATAAGGTTTTATTAGTGGACAAGCATGGATTCCATTAAAAAGGAAACAAACATCTGTATAATACCTTCATTTTCTTAAAAGGGAACATTTTATAGAAGTTGGAAAATAGCAAGGAGGGAAATGATCATGTCAGCACAATGTTGCTGGTCATATACAACGCAATCTTATGTTTCATAGAGATTTCAACACAGGAAATGGGTATATTAGGAACTGCCTAATTCATAGGTTTTCCTGACCCACGTACAGTGGTTTCTTTGAATGACTGAAGAAAAAGCCTAAGCAGTGCTTTTATACTAGCTTCAATAATGCATATTTCAAAGCCCAAAGTAGTCAGCCACGTAACTGTTTACATAGTCAACATTCAGTGGGAAAATAAGTGTCAACAGGTTCCACTGTCCCAGCCCAGAACAACATGTGACCTTTCATTACAATCCTCATGAGTCTCTGATTAGGAAGGGAATATTTTATTTTATTTTATTTTTTTATTCAATGAATCTGAACTCTTAGTTTGCTACCATCTAAAAAATAACAACTTCACTCACCCTCCCGACCACCAGAAAGAGTTACATAATCATACTATCTTAGTAACACTACAGGAAGGGCCCTTGTCTTTTCCATCTTTGTTTATGGCACAGAGCAGAACATTAATAAAATGGAATGTGGTTTCCCAAAACATAAAAATTTCATAACATAAAGTGTTTTTTTTCTTAATATTCTAGTTGCTATGATTTCTTGCTAAAGACAAATAATCTTTAGATCCCTAATAAAATCTATAAGTATCTCAGCCATCTTTTCTAAAGGAAGACTCAAAACTGTCCAATGCTTCACTTAAAAAGCCTATCTAATAAAAGAGTAATATGCAAATTGATTGTACCTCTGCTATACTCACAAGTCACACCCACCAGCCAATCAGAGCGAGTATGCAAATTAAACCTACCAAGATGGCTATAGACACAGAGAGAGCAGGACAGAGGCCTGGGTTGCCCCTGGCTGGGGGAGGTTAAGGCAACAAAGTTTCAATGGCTGTGCAGCAGAAGGCTTGGCTCAGCTCCAGACTACAAAGTTTCAATTGTAGAAAATAAATAAATCCCAGATACCAGGACCTCCACTTGGGTCCTCAGGGGGCATGGCCAGCCTGCAAACTACCACAGACCTCTTGCCCAGGCTACTCCATGCCCCAAGGGAGCACCCACCCTGATCCAAGTTTCCCTCAGGGCAAACCAGCTGGACCACCTGTGCACCAGGCCTCTATCCTGTCTAATAAAAGAGTAATATGCAGATTGACCATCACTCCAACACATAAGATGACAAGATCCAGGATCACAAGATCCTGCTCCCATGTGGACACAAGCTGGCCATCACAAGATGGCAGCAGAGGAGGGCAGTTGGCAGGGACCAGGCCTCCAGGGGAGGGCAGTTAGGGGCAAATAGGCTGGCAGGGGAGCAGTTAGGCATCAATCAGGCTTGCAGGGGAATGGTTAGGGGGTGATCAGGCTGGCAGGTAGAATTGGTTAGGTGCAATCATGAAGGCAGGCAGGTGAACAGTTGGGAGCCAGCAGTCCTGGATTGTGAGAGGGATATCTGACTGCAGTTGGACATCCCTCAAGGGGTCCCAGATTGGAGAGGGAGCAGGCTGGGCTAAAAAATATCCCCCACCCATGCATAAGTTTCATGCACCGGGCCTCTAGTTATAAATAAAAGCCCTGGCTTTTGTGGCTAAGTTGGTTGAGCATTGTCTCATATACCAAAAGTTTACCAGTTTCTTTCCAGAGCAGGGCACATTTCTGGTTTTGGGCTCAATCCCCAGCATGGGATTTGCAGGAGGCAGCAGATAAATGTCTCATCTCTCTCTCTCTCTCTCTCTCTCTCTCTCTCTCTCTCTCTCTCTCTCCTCTCCCTTCCTATCTTTCTAAAATTAATAAAAACTTATTTTTTAAAGTTATCAATAAAAGTATTGCATATTTTTAAACTTCAACTTTATTCACAATTATAGCTCTATTAATGTTATAATTATTTTAGTGCAGAAATCAGATTATTTAATAAATACTTGTCATGCATCATGTAGTATGTCAAGTGTTTAATCTACATTTTCTGTTAAATCTTCAATATTAACATGAGAGTACTCTTAATCCCTACATTACAGAGCAGGACATTATGGCTTGTATAGCCTTCTTGTGATCTGTAATATGGGCTAAATCGTGAATCTGGAACTTGAGCCTACTTACCATTTACCTCCAACTTCTATGCTCTTAGCTACTGAACCACACTAAATCTTCTAAAGCCAACATCACACTTCTCTTCCCATTAATTAAATTATAATATTGAATCCCCAAAATATTCCTTCTTTCCATTTCCTACATCAAAACAAAGAATACAGTTTGCAAGTATCTCCTAAATTACCACTATTCATTCAATCATTCTTCATCCAGCCTTTTATTATCTACTAGAGGCCCAATGCACAAAATTCATGTCTAGGGCAGGGAGGGAGTTCTGCCCAGCCTGCATCCTCTCTAATCTGGGACTACTTGGGGAAGACCCAAAACCAACAGTCAGACATCCCTCTCACAATCCAGGATTGCTGGCTTCTAACTGCTCACCTACCTGCCTGCCTGAATACCCCTAATTTCCCCCCTTTGCCAGCCTGATCACCCCCATTTGCCCTGGCTGACAGCCTGGTTGTCCCAACAGAGTCCCCTCCCACTGGCCTGGTTGACCCTAACTGGCCCCCCTGCTGACCTGGTTGTCCCTCACTGCTCCCGTGCTGGCCTGATCACCCCCAACTGTTCCCCATACAGGCCTAGTCACCCCCTACAGCCCCTCACTGCTGGCTGGTCACCCCAATTTCTCCCCCACTGGTCTGGTCACCCCCAACGTCCACCCTGCTGGCCTGGTTGCCCCCAATGGCCTTCCTGCCATCCTGGTCACCCCAACTGCTCCCTTGCTGGCCTGGTCTCCCCATGCAGCCTGCTGTTCAGTTGTTTGGTCATCCCTCACTAACTCCCTGCTGGCCTTGTTGCCATACACAGCCTGCTGTTCGGTCATCCATTTGGTTGTTTCAGTCATGTTGGCCCCTGGCTTTTTATATATTAGGATTGTCTGAAATGTCACAAGGTACTCTCAGTTGACCTCCCTGTCTCATATTTCATCCCCTAAACATCAAGCACATGCTTAGTCTCACATACTGCTGACGATGTACTCTTAAAATACACATCTGATCACAGCAACCATTTGTCTAAATTCTGTCATGGATACCCAACACTTTGAGGCAATGTCTGTACTACAATAATGTCTATGCTACAACTGCAATACAGCACAACAGAGCTTTAGAGCTGGCTATTGCTCACTTATTTGGGTTTATTACCTCCTGCCCCATGTTTATTTGACAAGTATTTACAAAGCAGAATTGAGCAGACTTCGTGACTAACTGGATCTGAGATCTAAGTAGTGGAGAAGGAAAGGCATTTGGTACAGTTGTAGTTTAAATGTAAGTATCTGAGGTATAGCAATGTAAAAATAAACATTAGGATAGAGTTTAGGAGATCTTTTCCTCCAGCTACTTACTTAACATCTCAACATTTTGTCAAAAACAACTCAAACTCAGTTTCTTCAAAATCAGATTTATGTTCTCTGTACTCCATTTCTGATCTTTGAGTGTACTATGTCTCAAAGAGTAGCAGTACCTCTAACCAACTGTGAAGAACTATTATCCAGGGCCACTCCCTTCACCTCAATCCCTCTTTAGCCATATCCTGTCACCACATCCTGCCTAATTTACCTTCTAGAAAGCTCTCAAATCTGTTCTCTTCTCATCTTCCCTGTCCTATTTCTAGTCAAGGTTACCATCTTTCAGATTTTGCAATGCATTTACTGATGTGTGCTTTATCTTCTCTATAATTTATTCTCTATACTGAAGGCACACTGATCTTTCCTATATAAAAATCTGATCATCTCATCTATCAACCCAATTATACTGAACCAGAATATTTGTGTGTTGTTCCTTCAGAACATCTATCACAATTGCAATTTTGCTTTATTTGTATACGTACTTGATTATACATTTTCTTTCCCAAACAACTCTAAGCTTCATACACATTCACTATTTATTGTAGCTCCAGAAACTAGTGCAGTGCCTAGTACAGAACCAGTTATCATCATGACAAATAACTGCATAAATTAATAAACTGATGGTCAGAAAAATCTAGGCCTCTGGTTTGGCAGCAAGAAGCATATAGTCAGTGAGTTCATGGTTCTGAATGATTCACCAAGGGAAAATGTGTACAGCGGAAGAGATGGGAGGCAGGCCAAGAGGGGGTTAAGAGGTCAGCCCAAGAAAGAAATTGAATCAAAAGAAAGTAGGAAAACTATAATATATTTATGTACAGATACCAATATAGGAAAGAAGAGGCTGATAAACTATGTAAACACCTCAGAGTATTTAGAAAGAAATTAGAAATTATTGTCTCGGAATAATCCATTTTACTTCTTTATTCTAATTTTCTATGTAGTCTTTTTATCATACTGTCACCACATATCGGCCTCTAAAATTTTCCTTAGTCTATCATAGACATGAAATGTTCTCAAGATGTTACGTCTTCATTCAAGCATCCTTTCTACCATTTCTATTAAGACATTCCTGGAAGTTGCAAGAAAAAAAATGCTTAATCTCAGCTTCATTTAAATACTTAATCACTTTGACATTTTCACTGATTTTTTTGAGAAAATGCATTTTGCAATATCTCATTTATTAACACGGTGTACTCAGTTCTCTGTGAATTTTCTGATATATACTTAGAGTGCTGTGATTTGCAACACAGCACTGCAGGTATATTTTATAAGCTCACATAACTGCTACTCAAAGAATAAAAAATTTTGAAAATCTACTTCCTAGATGAATTTCTGGATATCTAGAACCAGACCTGTTTAATGTGCTTTTCCAACCACTTGCCACGAACTTACACTTAATAAATGATTAGCTGTGGTGGTAGTATTGAAAACTTCATGGCATGAACAGTCTGAAAACAATGAATCTGCCTGCAAATGAGGAGAAAATGGCTAATCATTTTAGTATTTAAAGAATTTTAAAATATGAAATATATGAGGTATGAAATAAAAATGCATTCATACATGAATAACATTTAAAATAAAATTAAGTAGTTATATTATTAGGAAAAAACTCATTGTGCCTATCATTTGAAGTACTACATAATCCTTGTAAATATTTTTGTACATGCATTGCACAGAAGTCTCAATATTTTGTCTGAACGGAATGCATAGAACATCATAGTCATTTAAAATAATATTTTTGAAAGTATGTAAAGAAAGAAATGAAGAAGTGTGTATATATAATGCTTATATATCTATGTATTAATAAGTAGATACACTGAGTGGCCAGATTATTATGATCTCTGAATGCAGTATATATATACAATATTCATGAGATTTTAATTTATATTAATTTGCTGTCACTAAAAACTGTATGTGAATTTTATGAGGTCCAAACTCTCCAAGGGAAGTGACTATTTCCTGAGCATTTCTCTATATAATGTGTGAGTGCAAAATAAGTGGAGAACTTCTACCCAGAGGCACATTTACTGCTCTTTTTAATTCATCTCATTAAGAATACATGCTAAAAATACATTATATGTATATATATATATATACATACATATATATGTGTATATATATATATATATATCCTGGTGCATGAATTAATGCATGGGTGGGGTCCAGCCAGCCTGGCCAGTAGGAGGGGACATGGGTGGTTGGCTGACCTGTGTGCTGGTTGAACTCCTGGTCAAGGGGACAATTTGCATATTAGCTTTTTATTATATAGGATATACACTGAGTGGCCAGATTATTATGTGTTCAGAGATCATAATAATCTGACCACTCAGAGTATATTAATACATAGACATATATGAATACATACTTATATGTACTATTTATTATATAGGTTGGGCAAAAGTAGTTTTATAGTTGTTCATAAAGAAAATAATACAATGATTAATAAATAATAATACAAGAATAAACTATTTCATGTACCCACAACTGTGAACCTACTTTTGCCTCACTCTATATATGAAATTTAGAGGTATTCATAAAGTAATACTGATTCTTATATTAAATCAGATTAACTCTGAATTAGTTACAAGTTCTTTTAAAACATAATTTAATCTAAACAATATCTATGACAACTGACCCTTTGAACCACTAAAAGTTTTTAAGGAAGTACATTTTCAAGAATGTTTATTCTTTGAGTAGCAGTTATGTAAGCTTTTAAAATTTTTATGAAATCCTGTTCCCTCCCAAGGCATAGCCTGAGACTACATGCCCAAGCAGTAGCTTTGTGGGAATCATATTAATAAGCAAATAATCCTATAGCTTAGCCATTTAAAATATGGGAGGGGCCAGAGGGGATGGGAACAGAGAGGAGTACTATTTTCCAGAGGGTCAGGCTCCATAGCAGAATAAATTTAAGGCTAATGGAGAAAAGTAATAAATTAATTTTGCAATTAGGGAGAAAAAGGACATCCAGAACAAGATTCAAATACACAAAATAGCATTTGCAACTTCACTTAAAATATAAAATTAAAACACTGTGTATGGGAAACTAAATCTAATCTTCTAATTTCTTAGCTACATTTAAAGAAAATTACCTGGGAATATTATTGAATTAGTCCCTCAAGCCTTATTGGTCATGCAGGTCAACTACGTCAGTTCTGAAACCATATCATAATCTTTTTAGCATGTATTCCTAATGAGGTGAATTAGAAAGAGCAGCAAATGTGCCTCTGGGTAGAAGTTCTCCACTTATTTTGCACTCACACATTATATAGAGAAATGCTCAGGAAATAGTCACTTCCCTTGGAGAGTTTGGACCTCATAAAATTCACATATAATTTTTGCTAACAGCAAACTAATATAAATTCAAATCTCATTAATATTGCATATTTGATAGGACTGCTTTAAAAAAGGCATATTCTTTTAGTAAGTGGCTTTTATGTAAGATTATGATCCTAATAGTTAGATTTTTCCAAAATATGTTGTATTGTATTGTAGTTTACTATAAAACCACTTGGCGTCTGTTTTGATACAAAATTAGGAAATAGAAAATTAAGCTTTGATATGTTTCCTTTTATACAAAGATGTGTATTCTGCTGATTATAATAATACACCAAATTCAAAGGCCTGAAAAATGGCTATCCTATCTAATAAAAGAGGAATATGCAAACTGACCATCACTCCAACACATAAGATGGCTGCCCTCCTGTGGACACCAGATGGATGCCACAAGATGGCTGGCAGTGGAGGCAGTTGTGGGTGATAAGGCCTGCAGGGGAGGAGAGTTGGGGGGGGGGACCAGGCCTGCAGGGAAGGGCAGTTGGGGGGACCAGGCCTGCAGGGGAGAACAGCTGGATGGGTGACAGGCCTGCGGAGGAAGGAAGTTGGGGACAACCAGGCCAGCAGGTTGGGGAGAGCAGTTAAGAGTGACCAAGCCTGCAGGAGAGGACAGTTAGGGGCAAACAGGCAGGCAGGCAGGTGAGAAGTTGGGAGCCACCAATCCTGGATTGTGAGAGGGTTGTCCAACTGCCCATTTAGGCCCGATCCCACAGATTGGACCTAAACGGGCAGTTTGACATCCTGTGAGGGGTCCTAGATTGGAGAAGATGCAGGCTGGGCTGAGGAACACCCCCCCCCCACCCCTGCCACTGTGCACGAATTTCATGCTCTGGGCCTCTAGTATATTATATTTAAAGTTAGCAAGCCATGAGACTGACAAGATTCCAATTTCTCAATCAGTGATCATACATCCAACATTAGATGGTAATTATTTAGCATTCTAAATAAAAGTTAAATTTAGGGCCTTCTCTGAGGGTTAAAAAAAATCATGAGGATGTATTTAAACATTTGGAGTGACAATGTATTGACAATAGTTATAAACTTGCCTCAGAGCTATCTCATCTTCCCAAATCCAGATTCACCAGCCTACTTAACAGAAGTGCCTATCACCTTTTTCTCTCCAGCTGCAATCACACTACAAGCTTCTGCTTCCCTTAAAGGCAAACCCTTTCATAGTGCTCTGGATCTCACCCTCCTTTGGAATTCTCTCCATAAAGCTTTCCCTTTCTTTCCCACACCATCAATACCTCTGTCTACTTGATCATTCTCATTAATGGAAGACACAGGCTAATATTAATTCTTCTTAAAGCACAACAAAACAACTTCCTAGACTCCAAGCCCTACAGCAGCTGTTGCACAGTGTTTACACTACACATCATTGAAAAATTCCTCAAAATTAATTGCTTCTCCTTATTTTCATTTATACACTTTTTTGTTTTCTCTACCTACTCCAGTGAAACATTTAACCACAGCCATCCACTGAAACAGCCCTTGCCATGGTTTATCGAGCCATAAACAATAGCAAATCAATTTTGGTGGCTTGAATTGTGTAACCCCAAAAGAAATGTTGAGGTCTTAACTCCTGGAACCTGTGAATATAACCTTATTTGGAAATAGCTCTTTGTATATGTAATAAAATTAAGATGGATTCAATTGGCAGGGGGGTGGGGGGGAACTGTCATCCAATATGCTCTTTTTAAGAGCAGAAGATGGACACCCAAATGCACAGAGAGAATGCCATGTAATGATGGAGGCAGAGATGAGAATGATGTTTCTCTAAACCAAAAAATCCCAGTGATTGCTGGCAAAGCTAAGGTAAAGGCATAGGACAGATTCTCTCCTAGGTCCTTCAGCGAGAGCATGGTTCTGCTGACACATTGATTTCCCACTTCTAGTCTACAGAACTGTGAGACAATAATTTTCCTTTGTTTTAAGCCACCCAGTTTGTGGTAAGTGGTTATGGTAGTCATGGGAAACTACATATTATCATACCTAACCTGTCGGCAGCATTTGAGATGGTGAGCTTGAATTCTTTCAAATTTTTTTCTTTTCCCATATTTGTAGCATCACTCTCATTTGATTTTCCTCATACCTACTACTTCCTAGTATCATTGTCTGTCTCTTCCACACATTCCAGATCTTGAAATGTTGGAATGTCTTAAAGATTTTCATAAGATTTCAACTTTTTTACCTATATTCTCTGCCTAGTAAACTTTCGCAAGTCCATGACTTTACATACCATTTAGACAATGAGAACTTTCTATTTAGATTTATATTCCAACCAAGACTTCTCCCCTAGGGTACAGATTAATATAAGTAAATGACCAATCAACTTCTCCACTTGGATATCAAATAGGCATAAAAAATAATATAATCAAAGCAGAAGTATTTCATTATTGATTTCTGAAATCAGCATTCCTCCAGAGTTTCCCTGCCAAAGTATCACCATCATCCATCCATCTACTTGTTCAAGCCAAAAACCTAAAAATCATCCTGATGTCTTCTCTAATATTTCATATGCAATCCATCAGTGAGTCCTGTCTGATCTTCTTCCAAAACATAGACATGATGTTTCCCTCTATTTCAACTATTACCATCCTGTTTTAAATGTCATCTCTTGTTGGCTGATTACAAGAGCTTTCTAACTTCTCCTGCCTCTGCTCTAATTCTCTTTCCTAAATCTCCATCCCACCTGGCAGCTGGGAGATCAATCTTTCAGCAGATCAGGTCACTTCTTCATTTAAGACCATCCATTGACTCCCTATTACAATAATGAAATAATAAATATAAAAAATAAATTTAAATAATAGAATAAAAAATTCTTAGAACCTATAAGATCTGGCTGCTGACCCTCTCTAATTGCATCTGTCTTTATCATCCCCTTCAGTAACTATATTCCAACCATTCTTGTTTTCTTACCATCTCTTGAGTATGCCATGATTTCTTTTATCTCGGTAGAGTTTAATATACCTTTCCACTAAAATATTTATCAGTGTAAGGTGTTTCTTCCTTCAAATCCCATGGCCATCTTCTCCATGTCATTCAAGTGCTATCAGATGTCACCTCCTCAAAATGATTTTCCTGTATACAGTAGTTAAAGCAACGAAGTACACTATTCAATGACTATTTCATTTTCCAATTTTATGTTCTCCAAACATATTTTCAGAGCTGAAATCAATTGTTCCATGTTTATTTCACTTACTTGTTTTCTGTCTTCCTTTCTAAAATATAAATTCTTTAAGGTCATAAAATCTGCAGTGCCCCAGCAGGTGCACAAAAAATGTGTTGAGTGACTGAAAAATGGGTGAAAGTTGGGCAAGAAAATACATAAATGTATCATTTAGGAGGCTATTATAGTAATTTATTTAAGATGTAATAGGGATTTAAATCAATTAAATTATAGTTGAAATGGTGAAAAGTGAAGTGATTTGACTTATATTCAGGAGAACTAGATAGGAAGTATACCATTGTGGTAAAAAAAAAACAACAACAAAAACAAACAAACAAACAAAAATAAAATAAAACATGGGCTTACACTCGCTAAAGCTGTTTATAGTTGTTGGTACTAGTGTCTAATGTGAACCATTTTTTTTCCAAACTTATAGCATCTGATTTCCATCCTTATTATGAATGAAATTTGTACTTGTCAAATAATTTTTTAAATTATTTTAACTGCCCTGGCCAGTGTTGCCCCGTTGTTAGAGTGCTAACCTTCCCACTTAAGGTTAGCGGGTTCAGTTCTTGGTCAAAGCATGCCTTGGTTGCAGGTTCACTCCCCACCCATGGTTGGGATGTGTGTGAAAGACAACCAGTTTATGTCTCTCTCATATTGATGTTTCTTTCTTCCTGTTTCTCTCGCTTTCCGCCCCTCCCTTCCTTCTACTTTCTCTGAAAAGCAATGGGAAAAAAATATCCTCAGGTGAGGATTAACAAAAATAAAAAAATAATAATAATATTTAAAATATTATTTTAACTTTTCAATTTCAGTTGATATATAATATTGAATCAGTTTCAGGTGTATAGCATAGTGATTAGACATTTATATAACTTATGAGTAGAATACTCCAATATTTCTAGTACTCACCTGATAGCATACATAGTTGTTATATTTTTTGCTGTATTCCCTATGCTGTACTTTACATCCCTGACTAGATTTTTTAAAAATATATAAACATGTTACCAACCATAGATTTATTTTCAGTCCTTATCCTGCTTAATCATTAGTGATCATTTGCTCCCACTTGATAGTCATTATCATGGATTCCTGTGACACTACATTTTTCTGCTTTTCTTCTCATCTTTCAGGTTTATCTTACTATTTAGAGTTGAATAAATTTCAAATTTTTCTATTGTGACTACAAGGCTCTCCAGAGTCCAGTCTCTGCTCATATTTCCAACTTAACATGTTTAAACCTCACTCAGCCCTCTTCTTTCAAGAAGCTTTCCCAGATTTCAAGTCTATCCAGGTTAATTCTATACAATTATATAGCTAAGACATGATGTTTTTCTTTGTAAAGTACCTTGACAATTTTTTCTGTATGTAAACTTTTCAAGGGACCTAAGAAAAATTCCATCTTTTTAGGGAGAACACTTTGGTAAAACAGACCTCCATATTCATGTATTTTTTTCCTGTTGCTCTAAATGTTTCATCATGCTACTATGATTATTTTTCTGTAAGTCACTTATAACAGTTTCAGCATACAACTATATTCTTGACTTAGAATATTTTAAGACTCACAGAAAAGTTATCACTAATACTTAGCATTGAATAAAAGTAAATACATATTCTAAGTAATATTAGCAAATGGATATATTTGAAACTGGCAAATGTTTAATAATGCAAGAACATATTCTCCTTGAATTATTCAAAACTATATCACTCATTAGATGGTTTCTACCACAGCCCCCTAGGTAGGACTATGGGCAGACTTTAGGACTATCTTCTAGAGGTAACATGAAATCAAGTAGGTGGGGGCACAACATGGGAACAGTAGATGGTATGATTTCGAGAGGCCTACTAGGTGGTTGAGCAGAAAAGCAGTAGGGAATTTCAATGAAGGATTATCACAGAGTTGTGGATGACAACCATCTGCCAAGTATAGGTATTTTATCTGTAATAGATGTATAGAATACTTTTTTTTCCCCCACAATTTGACTACCTGGACAGATATAAATTAGCTTAAAAATGTTCTATATATCTGCCTATAATGCATAAATAATAAGAAGCCATATTATAACCCTCATGATTACCTTTGGGAAAGATATTAAAAGTTCTCTTATTAACTAGCTGTATGTTATATACTAACTATGTCATTAGTGTACACATTTTTTACTTGTTGGATGAATGTACTCACGCTCACTTTCCCATTGCGATTGTCTTCTTCTCTCACTGCCAGGGCTTTCAGAAAATTTTCTTGCAGGTTTTTACCAGCACTTGTTAATGTCCTAGAAAAAGTAGGACTCTGATTATATTAGATAACAAATATATTTAGAACAATCTGGGGACAAAAATTATACTTCTTCAATCAAATGAGAATATTCTTATAACACTAATACTATTAGTGCTATAACTAATCATTATAAACCAGATACAATTATTATAATCTAGATTTCTCAGTTTAATTTCATAGAGTTATAGCCTTCATTTACGAATAATTGCAATGAAGTCTATAAGTAATACATATGCTCATATCATGTATATTATGAGCATTATTCTCTCTCATCATTACTCATGCCAGAAATAGTAAATTTCATTTGCATTTTCCTTTCACTTTTTTTGTCACAACATGAAAAATCAATACATTTTCACTTCACATGGTAACCACAATAATTTTATTTTTACCCATAGTAATTTTACATTTATTATAATACAAGTACAATTTATTCATTCACTATAAGAAAATTAAAATACTACACACCTAAGCCAATTCAGTCACTGAAACTGAGTATTAAGTTTAGCTCTATGATAAAGATAATCTAGGCAAGAAAGAAAACTAGGTTGAATTATCTGTCATATAAATAAATAGAAGCATTAAAAATTTAAGATAGAAATGCCTTTCTCTAGAAGTAAATTTTAAAGGAAATTTATCACAAAAGTTTGAATCCAGCAGCACTGAACCACATAATGAAGAATGAGTCCAAGAGTGATTTACAATATAACAATCCTTTTCTTATATCACAGATTCCCATACATTCAACAAATCTTTTTATCATTTGACTACTATGTACTAGGAATTATGAAAGACACTAAGACAAATGGGAGAAATATAATTCATAATTCCTGCTCCCACAGTGCCTGTGTTCTCATAGAGGTGCCGGATACATAAACATTATAATGTCAGACTATGAGATAACTATAATAGAGATATGCATATGCATCAGAGGAGTTAAAAGATATATATGATCTATTCAAGCAAAAGTCACTTAATCTTAAGCTTTCAAACAACTATTAAATTAAATGTTAAAAGATGAGACACACTAAGCCAGTGTGGTTCAGTGATTGAGCGTAGACCTATGAACCAGGAGATCACAGTTTGATTCCTGGTCAGGATACATGCCTGGGTTTCAGGGTTGATCCCCAATGTGGGGCATGAAAGAAACAGCCAATTGATGATTCTCTTTCATCATTGATGTTTCTTTCTCTTCCTCTCCTTTCCTCTCTGAAATCAATGAAAATGTATTAAAAAAAAAAAAAAGATGAGACAAGATTAGCCAGGTTGGGGCAGGAAAGGGGGTAGCAGAGGAAAAGAGGCATCAGTAACTACAAAGAAAAGAAAAAATAGACACATAAAACTGCAGGGCGCCCTTATGTAATCACAAAGCAGTTACAAAGTAAGTGCGGGAAGTGAGGGAGAAACTATATAATATTAATGAAAGCTAACATTTTTAAAGACATACTGCTATAAACATGTAGTTAAGGCCACACAGCTGATAGGAGCAGAACCTGTATTCAAACCTAGGTGGTCTGGTTCTAGAACTCATTCTCATAACATGATATGCTGCCCTTCCACAAAGGTCTGGATGCTACTTTAAGGACTGTGAACCTTGTCTTCCAAAAGATGCTGAACCACAAAGGTCTTATGCAAGGAATTTAAAATGTCAATTTTGTGTTTTAGAAAGAATATTCAGTAGCTATGAGAAATACAGCCTGAGGACAGTAACAACTGGAAGGATTAGTTAGGGGGCTGTTACTAAGCCTTACTAAGATGCAGACCTGATTTAAAGTGGTGGTGGTAAGGATAGGAAGGGATAGGGGTGAAAAATATTTAAGAGCTAAAATGGACCTGGTTATTTCTTTTTGTGAAGAATTAAAGAGAAATGGCTATCAGCTTTCATTAACTCAATATAGACATGTAAAATATGTAACTTACTAATTATTTTGTTGATCTAGAAATGCAACACTTTAAATTGATCATAACTTATCAGATTTTGTTTTGTTTTTCTTTTGTTTTTTTAGCTTTACATGCCTTAGTTTGGTGTTAATACCAACTAATAACCCAAACCTCTGACTATACGTAAAAATCGCTACTAATTAAGAGAATCAAATATTTGAGATGTTTTTCAACTCATTGTTCTGTACAAAAGTGAGCCATCCATATTACAATATACCCATACACTGGTGTGTTTTTTTTAATATATTTTTATTGATTTTTTACAGAGAGGAAGGGAGAGGGTTAGACAGAAACATTGAGGAGAGAGAAACATCGATCAGCTATCTCCTGGACACCCCTCTCTGGGGATGTGCCCACAACCAAGGTACACGCCTTTGACCGGAGTCGAACCTGGGACCCTTCAGGCCACAGGCTGACACTCTATCCACTGAGCCAAACCAGTCAGAGCTCCTATACACTGTTTTGGTATTAAATCTCTAAGATATCAAATTTATGTTGTCAGTTATTTGGCACCAAAAAAAACATATTGTTTCTTCATTGCTCTAAGGATAATCTCATCACTTGGTCAGTTTCTACCTGATTTTCCGCTTATGGTCTACATTTAAAACCAGAGTCAGTTAAAAATTCTCTGTGAAGTTTGAACAGAGAACTAGTTTTACAACTGCATCAGTCAGGACTGGTTAGGTTATGCTATAGTAACAAATGGTCCAAACCTCACTGGTTTACAATTACAAAACCTTGTTTCTCAATAATGCTTTGCATCAATAGCAGGTTGACTATGGCTCTTTACCTTGGAAGAATGTTTAGATAGGCTGATAAAATAGCCTTTATATGACATATCTTTGATTAGTGTGTGGAGGGAAAAGAGGATCTGGCCACACACTGGCCCCTAGAACAATTGCCTATAAGAGAAACATGTCAGTTACTCCCACTCAAATTGCATTGCCCAAAGTAAGTATCATAGCCAAGCCTGAAATTAATGGGATGGGAAAGCATAATCCTGCTCAAAGCAGAGTAGCAATATTTATATATAATCTATGTTCCCCTTACTTCATATTAGCTAGCTAAGCCAACAAGATGAATAAGGAAAACACTTTTTGAGTGAAATTTAAAAGTACAGAAATTTGTTAAATAATGTGGTTCAATGCAATATAACCAAATAAAGACCTGTGGGAAAATAAAAAGAACTAATTATACCCCCCAAACACAAGGTTCCCTTAAAGACCTAAAACATTCTAAAATTATGATTGAAAGAATAAAGTATATTTTGGTATGTGGTCTTCTCTGACAGTGGTAGACAACTGTTGTTTTTGCCACTCCAACATCCCTCCACTTTTATTGGTAATAGAACCCTTATATTTATTTGGGCAATGCTCCTTCCCACATTCTATAACTTAGTAGAAGAGTCAATCAAGGTAACTGCTTACTCACAGCTCTTAATCCCCAAACCTCAGCTAATGAATATGACTCAGCTTGACCAATGTTGCTTCACTTTGTGAGAATATACAGCATAAACAGAGACTCAGGATGAAAAGCTACTGGCCTTCATTCCTACTATACAGCCTCCACATCCATCATTTTCTTCAAATCTGTGATAATCAGTGCTCCTCCAATAAATTCCCTTTTGTATTTAGTTCATAAGATTTGGCTTCTACAGCTCACAAACAAAACTAAAACTGATATATTGGTTATCCAGCTAAGATACTTCAGAGTTCTCAAAGGTCTCCATAGTGCAAATCAATCCCTTACCCACCCCATCTCCCCAAACACACCTTGTTTTATTGTAAATCTTTAGAACATTACAGGTAAGTTATTTTATCACCAACCACAATCCCAAAACACCAAAGGTAACCATCAGTATCAGCTGATGGTTACTGGGAATCATTTATTGTTCCTGGGAATCATTTATTAGGGGAAGGTCAAAATCATACCCAAAGATATTAGACGTGAAAAGAAAAAAAAACAAAACAAAAAACCAACAGATTTCTAAGTACTATTCACTAATAGGGAAGAAACTCCTACTATGCTTCCAGGCCTGGCTCACTCACCACTGGCTGAGGTTTTTAAGAAATATTTGGCAAAAGAAAAAAAGGAAGTAAAAGCAATAGTATTCTTGCTGCCTCTGGACTACAACAGAACCTGTTTTTCCTTCTCCCATGAAAATGGAAGTTCCATTTTTTTACCTGGACATGTAGCTTTCTGGAATAAAGACTACATTTCCTAGCCTATTTATGCCCATATGGCTAACTTTTCCACAATGGTATCTTAGTAAAAGTGATTTATAATGTCTAGAAAGTGTACTTAAAAGGAAAGGGTACCCTTCTTCCTAGAGTTGGAATGCAATATAATGACTGTTGCTCCAGCTGCCACCTTGGCTTAAATCGGAGGCCACTATTATGGATAATATTGGATTCCTGGCACCATGGAGCACCAACCCATCTTTGACTGACACCATATACATTTCTGGAATACAGGACTGAAAAGAGTTTAAATTTTGTTTCAGCTATTGTGCTTTTGTTTATTTCTAGTATTTTTAACTAAATCTAATCTAAGCAGGTACATTCACCATGTGAGATTTGCTTACCTTTCAGAAAAAGATGCTGTTGTGGAATTGACTTGGTAATCAAAGTGGACTTGAACCTTATCTGTAATATTGTAAGGATTCTCCAGGAGACTATATTACTTATATAATTAAAATTAGTTATTTTTAAAATAGCCATAAAGTTAAACATTTCAAATGGAAACATGAAATAATGGGAATTAAATTGAAATATCAGATAGGGCATCAGTCCTTAATTCCTACTTATTTACCAACTCACTACATTATTGTGATGGGCTCAACAATTTCTAAGCCTCTACGTAGCAACAGTAAAACTTGTGATTGAAAATGATCATGCTCTATCAACTGCCAATCATAGTAATTTATAATCAGTCCAAGAAACATGACCATTATACTGACAATACTTTAAAATTACAGTGTTCCTCTTTTACTATTACTCAAGGCTTACATAAACAGACTTACATTATTTCCTATAACATTAATTAGGAAGATAAAAGTATATTTCTTACATATGTTGGAAATAAAAAGGATAAGTCTATAACTCCTAAACTATTTGCAGCAGAGTAAAAAGTTATATAAATAATCAATTATTATACCATACTGCATCTGAGAACCTGAAACTTTTCAGCAAGGAAAAATATTAGAAAATGAAGTTAATGTAGAGTATGTGGTTAGCAATTCTTAAATATTTAACATGCATTACTCTTACTTAACTAGATTTATTTAACACTGACCTGAGAAACCTTGCCTAAATAAATATTACAAAAAGAGTTACTTCCTCATGAAGTGAAGTAGGTCTGTTACAAAATCTCGGGGTTTTACATTTTATAAAGACAAATACTCAGCTTTGTTGTTCACACTCCACCACTTTCAAAATGAGGTAAAAGTTATATGGATGAGTTAATTTTTACCAACCTTGTTAAATCATAAGCTAAACATGTTTATATAATCCTACATGAGAGACTATAAATACATTTCCAATCCTCAACAACTAGGCTACTGGTTTTATGATTTAATTATGTTGTTTGTGTCCACACATAGTTTCTTTACCAGACTAACTTTCAAGGGAAATATTTATAATGATCATGCTCTCAGAAAAAAAAAGGAAAACTTAAAATATAAACTTATTATCAAAATTTGTTTTCATAAGAGTTCACTTATTTTAAATATAATAAAGTCTGTCATCAAATACTTAGAACATTAGTCACCTTAGTACTTTAAATGTATGATTGTGAGTATTCTAACAGAAAGGTTTGATTCATCATTGTGATGTATTCCAATAAGCAATTTGTGAACAATCACTAAATCAAATCTGATATTATATCTATTTTAACACAATACTTTTTTTATCTATTTGAAAGTCTTTGTACTAATATCTATGCTGATTTTAAAACCATTTCAATTATCCTCAAATCAAGCCCGAAAGGAGGATATGTTTATTTTTACTTTAAAGATTATTGTAATCATCATTCCCAAAACTTTATTCTTCCATAGCGAAGCCTCACAATATATCAAAGCATTATATCTATATAATATATTTTCACATCAGGAAAACAATGAGAATGCACTGGGGAGAAGAAACCTGGTGGGCAGGATCAGGGATGAGGAGAAATATGCAATCTTCACCTTGGGAGTGCTCCTGGAAGTTACCAGAGTCTGGTCCTGAGACCTCTATGGAAAATTAATCAGCCATAATCACTATTCAAATCACCATTCAAGAGTAGACTGGAATTCTGATCAGCTGGTCTGTTCAGGGTGAATGTTGATTTCTTTTAAAGCCAGTGAACTCAGATGTAGCCTAAATTTCACATTTCTATAATTTACAATTCTACTCATTAGCACCTGTTTGAATATATACTTCTTCTATGTGCCTCAGATAAACTGATGTTTTTATCTACTCAGTTTGAAAAAATGTAGTGGAGAATAAAGTAAAAAATACTACATGAGTAAAAGTTTATTATAAAAACTCTATGATGTTATCTTCTTAAGATACAAGCACTTCTCTATGAAAAATCAGTTTTCAAACAGAAATGGCTTTATGTCCTATGGTAAGTTTACTGACAAAACAATTTATATGTACCTGTGTTTATTTGGTCTCAAATAATACAAATTTGAGTTTTTAGAGGTCCAATTGGAAAATTGTTTGCAAGCTTGATAAAAATATAATTTTATATAAAACAATGTATGAATGTTTAAACAATAATTTGAGCATTAACTATGGAAGATATGTTCTTATAGTACTTTGATGTAGAACATCTGACATCTCATGTCAGAGAGAGATGATCTTGTATAATGATTTTCTCCAGGACAACATAATACCTTTTTGTTTTGTCCTTTCTATAAATTAGAAAATAATCTTATTTTTTCCCAAAATACATTTTTTTCCTAAATATCTCTGGGGGTAATCGAAAAAAAAATGGTGGCAAAATAGACAGACATGTCCGGAGTAGATAAAAGAACAGCTGAGGGTCGCATGGGGAGGGTTTGTTGATAAGTTGAGACATAGCTATACTCCAGGAGACTGTGGGGGACTGCTGGACAGAGCTCCCCTGACTGGGCAGCCCCCACTGCTGCTGGGTTCAATCCTGGAGCAACCTTATCATACACGGATACAACACTATCTTGAAGGGGAAAGTGGATATTATCGAAAGCCTAAAAATCTAAAACTATGGCACCCACCAAACAGCTGCAAACCCTAGAACACCAGTCCCTAATTGGCACAAACATGTGGATTCAGAGTGGCTCTACAATCCACCATGGAAAGGTCAGATTTTGCCTAGGATAAGGTGAGGTCTCTGGTCCCAGAAGGAGAGAGGAGAGAGAAATGTGTGTACTGTGAGAACTGGAGGAGCAGGTGAAGTCTGCGCCTAGAAAAATCCATGGCTTATGGGGCTGGTGCGATCTGTGAATATGGAAGGGGGTCCTCAGAGCTGCTAACAGAAGGGAACTTTAAAAAGCAACCCATTTTGATCTAACACAGAAAGACAGCATAAAAATTTTAAATGTGCCAGCTGCTTAGACCAAAGGGGGGGGAAAAGACTGCACAGACTTGCATGCAGCCCAGGAGTTTGCACACTTATGCTGGCTCTTTCTCCCCCCCCCCCTATTTTCTTTTCCTCTTTAAATCCTTGCTTCTGATTACTAAGCCAATATAGGATCACCCAATTGGGGACACCCTAAGAGACCACAGGGGAAAGTCGTTTTTCTGGAACCTGGGGATCAGAACGGGGAATAACCATCAGAAAACCAGTTCTGGGGCAACCAACTCCCACAAACTGGTATTGAGTGCCACAGGGAAAGAAGGATCTAAGCACTGGCTAGAGAGGATCAATAGATCTGGAGGTCAATCCAGAAACACTGCCACCCAAGGGTTGATTCACAAAGTGACTCTTGTGTAAACACAGATAAAGGAATACAAAAAATTAAGACACACTGCCTACTTAAAAATCAGGACTGGCTTACAACATTGAGAAGCAGTGGTACACAGGGAATTACAATACTGTTCTAAAGAGGAAACAGGAGTACCAAACAGAATAGTAGAGGAAGTGAATGACCTTCACTACTGCACATTTTTATTTTTATTTTTTTCATCTTTTACTTAAACTTTTTTTTTCTTTTTCCTCACTTGATTTTACCTTTTTAATTTCTACATTTTTATTTTCAATCAGTATTATTACTACTACTATTTTACCTTTTTTTTTAAAAAAAAAGTGTCATTTTATTTTCTCTTCATTTTACTTTGGGATTAGAGTTCTACATTCTATTTTCATCTTTCCTTTAGCATCATTTTATTCTATCTCAACTTTACCTTTATGCCATCATTCTCTTCCCAACTTTTCTCCTTTTGTTGTCCTGTTTCTCTTACCCTTTTCCTGCTTTAGATTTTCTCTCTTTATTCCTTTTACCCCATTAAAATTTAACCATACTTATATATCTAATTTCCAATCCCCTGCTCCAAGTCCATAACAAACCTCTCTCTTCTCTTCTTCACTATCCAAAAAATTGTTTTTTCTCTCTCCTTTTGTTGTTGTTTGCTTGATTGTTGATTATATCGATTTTTATGCTTACTTGTGAGATTATTTGCTTATTCTTTATTTTGTTTTGTTTTTGTTAGTTTTTTGCTTCTGTTTTCCCTCGCCTTGCTTGCTATTGGTTGTTGTTTGTAGTTTGTATTCTTCTCCAGGTACGTGTTGCTGGCATTTGTTCGTATTAATGGCTGTTCTATTGAAGTTTTATATCCATATATATAGTTTGTTCCCCTCTTTTTTCTTAGTCTCTCCTTTCTCTCTTACTTTTTTTATTCCTTTTCCCAATTTAATTTTTGCACTCCTTTCTTTTCTTTATTTTTCTCTTCTTCTTTCTCTCCTATCCTCTAATTTGCCTTTTGCTGGTGGTCACCTTTATTTGGGATTATTAATATTGTACGTACATTTCTATTCAGTGCCTTTTGCATTGTACCTGGTTGTGTTGTATTATGTGCCTTTAAATCAATGCAGGGGAGAGAGAACTACATAACCAGACACCTGGAGAAGGTAGACCATGGGGAGACAAAGAATCAGCCTGCATATGAATGAAAAGCAGGCATCACCATAAAAGGAAGTAAATAAAATGGAGGAAAGCAACCTGCCAAAGAAAGAATTCAGAGAAATGGTCATAAGGTAGCTGAAGAGAATGGAAGACAAATTCAACAATATGTGTAAGAACCAAGAGGAATTGAAGAAGAACCAAGAAGAAATGAAAAATGACATCACTGATGTAAAGAACTCAACAGAAGGCATCAAGACTAGACTAGTAAAAGCAGACAACTACATCAGTGAGCTAGAATATAAAGTAGGAAAAAATACCCAAGTAGAGCAGATTCTAGAAAAAAAAAAGAATTAAAAAGCAGGAGGAGAGCCTAAGAGAACTTTGGGACAACATGAAACAAAATGACATCTGCATAATAGGGGTTCCAGAAGGAGAGGAAACTGAGCAAGGAATAGAAATAGAATTTCTTCTGTTTGAAGAAATGACAGAAAACTTACTTCCCTTATATAGGGAAGAAAAAACTCATACAAATCCAAGAAGCTCACAGAGTCCCAATCAAAATAAACCCCAATAGACCGACACCAAGACACATTATAATTAAATTGGCAAACACAAATGACAAAATAAGAATCTTAAAAGTGGAAAGAGAGAGACAGAAAGTTACCTAGAAAGGAACTCCCTTCAGACTAGTGACTGATTTCTCAACAGAAACTCATCATGCCAGAAGGAAATATAATGAAATATATAAAGTCATGCAAAGGAAAGGTCTGAGTCTAAGAATACTGTACCTAGCAAGGCTATCAATCAAAATTGAAATAGAAATCAGGAGCTTCACAGACAAAAAAGGACTACAGGAATATATTACCACCAAACCAGCAATGCAAGAATGCTAAAGGGTCTGTTGTAAAAAACAAGAAATAAGAAGCAAAGAAGGAACACATGGGTAAAGAATATAAAAGGTGACAAATAAGTACCTATCAATAATAACTTTAAATGTAAATGGATTAAATGCCTCAATCAAAAGACATAGAGCAACGGATTGGATAAGAAAACACGATCCATAGATCTGCTGTCTACAAGAAACCTACCTCAGGAAAAAAGATGCACACAGACTGAAGGTGAAGGGATGGAAAAAGGTTTTTCAGGCAAATGGAAATGAAAAAAAAAGTCGGGGTAGCAATACTTATATCTGACAAATTAGATCTCAAAGTGAAGGACATAACATGAGATAAGGAAGGCCACTTCATAATACTAAAGGGAGCAATCCAACAAGAAGAAATAACTTTGGTAAACATATACATAAACATATACTTACATAATACAGGAGCACCGAACAACATAAAAAAACTGCTAGAGGATATCAAGGGAGAAATTGACAGCAATACAATCATAGTAGGAGACTTTAATATTCCACTATCACCATTGGACAAATCCTCTAAACAAAAGATCAGCAAAGAAACATCAATCCTAAATGACTCACTAGACCAGATAGAATGAATTGACATTTTAGAACATTTCACCCCAAAGCCACAGAATATACATTCTTCTTAGTGCACATGGGTCATTTTCAAAGATAAACCATATGTTTGATCATAGGCAAAGTCTCCTCAAATTCAAGAAGATAGAAATCATATCAAGCAACTTCTCAGATCACAGTGACATAAAAGTGGACATCAACTACAATAAAAATAATCCAAAAAAATCAAACACAGGGAGACTAAACAGTATGCTATTAAACAATGACTGGGTTACCATAGAGATTAAGAAGAAATAAAAAATATCCTGGAAACAAAGGACAATGAAAACTCAACAATCCAAAATCTATGGGACACAGTGAAAGCAGTCTTGAAAGGGAAGTTCATAGCTCTACAAGCCTACTACAAAAAACAAGAAACAATGGTAATAAATTACCTAACCCTACAACTCAAAGAGTTAGAAAGAGAGCAACAAGAAAAACCCAGCATAAGCAGAAGGAAGGAAATAATAAAGATCATAGTGGAGATAAATAACATTGAGACCAAACGATCAACAAAACAAAGAGCAGGTTCTTTGAAAGGATAAACAAGATTGATGAATCTCTAGCCAGGCTCACCAAGAAGCAATGACAGAGGACCCAAATAAACAAAATCAGAAATGAAAGAGGCAAAATAACAACAGACTCCAATGAAATACAAAAGATTGTTAAAAAAATACAATGAACAACTCTATTCCAATAAACTGAACAACATGGAGGAAATGGACATATTCTTCCAAATCTCAAATAGGAATAATCTAAATATCTCAATAGGCCAATAACTATGGAAGAAATTAAAGCAGTCATCAAAATCTTACAGTAAACAAAAGCCCAGGGCCATATGGCTTCACCGGGGAGTTTTACAAAACATTCAAGGAAGATATGAAATCTGTCCTCTTGAGACAATTCAAAAAAATTCAAGAAGAATACTTCCAAGCTCCTTCTATGAAGCTAGCATTATCCTAATACCAAAACCAGATAAAGACAACATAATGAAAGAGAATTACAGGACAATATCCCTCATGAACATAAATGCCAAAATCCTCAACAAAATTCTAGCAAATCAGATCCAGAAAGATCATATACCATGACCAAGTAGGATTTATTCCAGGGATGCAAGGGTGGTATAATATCTGCAAATTCATAAATGTGATACATCTGATAAACAAATTGAGAGATAAAAATCACATAGTCATATCAATTGATGCAGAAAAAGCATTTGACAAAATCCAACACCCTTTCTTGATAAAAACTCTCAACAAGGAGTGAATAGAAGGATCATACCTGAATATAATAAAAGCCATATATGATAACCCTCAGCTAACATCATACTCAATGGGCAAAAACTAAAACCATTTTCCCTAAGAAGAGGAACAAGTAAGGGATACCCACTTTCACCATTCCTGTTCAACACAGTACTGGAAGTATTAGCCATTGCAATTAGACAAGAAGAAGAAATAAAAGGCATCCAAATTGAAAAAGAAGAAGTAAAGCTGTCCTTATTTGCAGATGACATGATATTGTACATAAAAAACCCAAAAGACCCCATAAAAAAACTAATAGATTTAATAAATGAATTCAGCAATGTAGCAGGATACAAAATTAACACCAAAAAATCTATGGCATTTCTATATACCAATAGTGAACTTATAGAAAAAGAGACTAAAAAAAGTAATCCCATTTACCATCGCACCAAAAAAAAATAAGATACCTAGGAATAAACTTAACTGTGGAGGTAAAAAACCTATATGTGGAAAACTATAGGATACTGAAAAAAGAGATAGAGGGAGACATAAACTGATGGAAGAACATACCATGATCATGGACTGATAGAATCAATATCATGAAAATGTCCATACTACCCAAAGCAATCTATAGATTCAATGCACTACCCATTAACATACCAATGACATATTTCACAGACCTAGAAAGAACTCTCCAAAAATTTATCTGGGATTGAAAAATAGCCCGAATAGCCATAGCAATCCTGAGAAAGAACAAAATAGGTGGGATCTCAATACCAGATTTCAAGCTGTATTACAAGCCACTGTTCTCAAAACAGCCTGGTACTGGCACAAAAACAAACATATAGACTAATGGAATAGAATAGAGAATCCAGATATCAATCTAAACCACTATACTCAATTAATATTTGACAAAGGAGGCATCAACATAAAAAGTAGTCAAGACTGTCTCTTTAATAAATGGTGTTGGGAAAATTGGACAGATACATGCAAAAAATAAAAATAAAACTAGACCACCAACTTACACCATACACAAAAATTAACTCAAAATGGATACAGGACTTAAACATAAGAAGGGAAACCATAAAAATACTAGAGGAATCCACAGGCAGAGAAATCCCAAATATATGCAGAAGCAATTTCTTCACTAATACCGCTCCTAGGACAATGGAAGATAAAAAGAAAATTAAACAAATGGGACTACATCAGAATAAAAAGCTTTTGCACAGCAAAAGAAACTATCAACAAAACAACAAGAAAGCCCACTGTATGGGAGAACATATTTACAAATGTTATCACTGATAAAGGTTTAATCTCCAACATCTAAAGGTAACTTATACAATTTAATAACAGGAAGATAAATGATCCAATTAAAAAAATGGGCAATGGACCTAAATAGAATATTTTTGAAAGAAGACAGAAGGAAGGCCAATAAACATATGAAAACATGCTCAAAGTCACTAATTAACTGAGAGATACAAATCAAAACGATAATGCGTACCATCTCACACCTGTCAGAATCATCAAATCAACAAACAATAAGTGCTGGTGAGGATGTGAAGAAAAAGGAACTCTCATGCAATGCTGGTGGGAATGCAGACTGGTGCAGCCACTGTGGAGAATAGTATGGAGTTTCCTCAAAAAACTAAAAATGGAGCTCCCATTTGACCTAGTAATCCCACTTCTAGGAATATATCCCAAGAAACTAAAAACATCAATCAGAAAGAATATATGCACCACTATGTTCGTAGCAGCACAATTCACCATAGCTAAGATTTGGAAACAGCCTAAATGCCCATCAGCAGATGAGTAGATTAGAAAACTATGGTACATGTACACAAATCTACTATAAAGAAGAAGAAGAAGAAGAAGAAGAAGAAGAAGAAGAAGAAGAAGAAGAA